>OY757946.1:38120053-38402553 GCA_963585895.1 Sepioteuthis lessoniana | reverse complement strand
GAAATAATTCAGTTTAGCATAGATACGCAAGTTTAAATGCAACAAAAAAAACAGTCAATTCTATAAACCACGGTTTAGCTCTATTTAACCCATAGATAGAACCCTTATCAGGTGCTACCACTCTGGACAAGAGTGGACCAAGGATCAATGGCAATAAAGGGGTACTCTGCATTCCCCAAAGCTCCAGCATTACGGGAATCTCGCCATCAGATTGATTAGTGTCGTATCAGGTCATTCATTGTGGAAGTGTTACCCCTTTGCAGAGATGCAGTCGGTGTATTTTACAGCCTCAGCCGACTGAGCCTTGAAATTTTGTATGAAATGGTATCATAGTTCCGTGACTGAATCCGTTTAGAAACAAGTACCTTATATAATATCCGGAGATGGCAGGTCACGTATGCAAGAAATGCAAACGGAACCGACCGTAAAACGAATTCGTTTTTCCGAGCCCGTAACTGTTACTCGATCGTGCTTACCCAATGGAAATACATGAATTTTTAATTCAATTGAATACTTCCTTACCATTTTTTTTTCAATATTTTTCTGAAAGACTTTAGCGATGAATATTTAGGAGAGTAATTGACTACGGTTCCAGTTTACCAAATTGTTTTATTCAGTCTTTTACACTTCTCGGGAATTCTATGGATAATAATTCTTGAAAGGGTAAATTCTATGAGCTAAAATATCATCATCCTTGTTTTTTGCCGATATTGGAACTCTTGGTACTAAGAAAAATATTTAATAGTGTCCTCTCAAAATACGGATCAAATTTCAGCATTAGTATATCCGTGATATACTAACACGGAACACAACGGAAAAGAAGAAAATATAAACTTATTTGTATATACAAGAAAACGTGCGACCAGTCGGCTGGGCCTCTAGAAAACCCAGACTGCAGAGGGATACCCCCCCAAAAAAAACGATTGTCCTGTTATGACACTAAACAATCTGACGGTGATATTCCAGAAATGCTAGAGCTTTGGGGAATGTGGAGTACCCCTTCATTGCCATCGCTTCCAGGTCAGCTCATTCCCGGAGCGGTAGCACCTATCTATAAGTCAAATAGAACTAAACCGTGGTTTCGAGAGTTTACGTTTTTTATGCGTAAACTTTGCGTATTTATGCTAAACTGAATTGTTTAAAACATAATTATCTGAATTATCTGAAATAAAACTGTTTTTACCTTTAACTCTGTGTATAGCCGAGTCGGCTGAGACTGTAAGATACAGAACTCCCCACCCCGCAACAAATGTCCAGGATATGACACAAAACAATCTGATGGCGAGGTTCCAGTAATGCTGGAGCTTTGGGGAACGCAGAGTACCCCTTCATTGCCATCACTCCCAGGTTAACTCTGGCTCGAAGTGGTAGTACCTGATAGGGTCTTATCTATGAGTCAAACAGAACTAAATTGCGTACTTATGCTCAACTGAATTACATGAAATAGACCTGTTTTGACATTTCAACTGCGTAGTTACATTAAACAAAATTGTTTGAAATCGAATTGTTTTTGACATTTAAACAATACATATACTAAACTGAATTGTTTGAATTACAACTGTTTGAACTGAATAACTTGAAAGAGAAATGTTTTTGACAAAATGTGAACTCATGCTGAACTGAATTGTTTGAAAAAGAAATAATTATTTGTATAAAAACAGATTTGGCGTTATATAACCCACGAAGGTTGATATGCCATAAATCCCAAACAAACAACCAACCAAGAACAAGTAACTCTTTATATAAATAATATTCATACGAATGAGATTAAAAATAATGAATAACATACGTACTTCAGCAGCTAGAAAAAAAACAGATATTGTACCATGAATAAGTGTAACCTAATCATGATACAGATATATAAATATACGGATATGGGAAATATACGGATGTGTAAAACGTTCACAAGCATGGGAATCCCGAAACACTGACGACTCTCGGTTGTTCAGGTACGAAGCTTTTATTACCTTCTTGACTTTTAGGTTTTCGACACGAGGAGAGAGAGACACACACACACACAATTTTTACTATGCTGACTGTTTCTACATCGTTCTTCAGTCAACTCCCCAGCTGAACTGGCCGGCTCAGGGTCCAAAGTCTCAACTCACTGACCCAACAAACGCGTGGTGCATCCCATAGACTACAACTGGACTCGCCTCGTCCAGCTTCAGATCTCAATTCGCCTCTCCCTGCTTTGGATCTCAACTAACTGCTTTTTTCAAAAATCACCAAAATTCTCAGCCCATCGCTTCTGGGCATGACGTCATTTACATCCCAGTCCAATTCTTCTCTGGGGTTTTTATTATGACATCTGTGATTGCCACATCCTCCGTGCGTGAGCGTGAATCCCCGGGGTCAATGTGTGTACCTGCACGTGCACTAAGCCGAATAATTCTAAGCCTAACTAAACCGAATGATAAGATATAACCAACGAAAAATGATAATATAAAAAAGATCATTCCGCAATTATATAACATAAGCAGGATGTGCAAAAGTCTTTTCCGTTTTTCGCCAAGGTCGGAGACAAGTCTTTATTTTTTATAGAGATCGTCAATGAATTTTTGAAACTGTCATATGATACCTACAAGGGATATAACAGATACAGGGGTCAATTATTTATCCTCTACCTACACCTATATACTCATTTAAGGATTATTGTTTAAAAGGGTGACTTATTTGATCGAAAATATCATCTTCAATTTTCTTCCTTACGAACTAATCCTAGAATGACAGACTGAAGGTGCATCTTATATATACAGTAAATACCTAAATTTGAATTGTTTAGATGTGGTACAAGGCCGAGTGAATCGGGTACCCAATCAGGCTTGAACTGAATTGTGAAGTTTGCTAGTCTAGCTTACTAATCATTACACCACCCAGGACACCCAGGAACATCTTATCATATTTACCAACCCCTCCGCTCAGGCACGATATGACACAAGGTCAATTTTTAAGCGGGGTTAAACAGGTTTGAATTCAGAGTTTTCCTTCTCCTAAACTAGTTGCCTCACCAAGGCTGAAGAACCTAGTCTGCCCTACTATTTACCCATAGCTGGAGGGAGAATATTTGGATTCATACCTTTCCCAAGGCTATTAGTGCTATGTGAAATGCAATCAGTCTCATCCAGGATTTGAACTCGTGTCGCCGTGTCCATATCCTGCGACGATAACCATTACACCACCGGCACCTTATATACTCTTGAATTTCATTTCTATTGTATTTACGTTACCACTAACCTCAGAATTAATGTAAAAAAAATTGACTTGAACGAAGTAAAAAAAATACAAACTTTACTTGATTATTTTACTTATATGAAATAGTTTACCGAAATGAATTTCTTAAGAATATCTTCTAAAATTTCATTTTCACTTTTCTTATCTCAAATAGGTTATCAGACATACTTTGAAATGGTAATTTCTTTAAGCTAAAAGATTATCTTCACTCTTCTTGGCTATATACTAATCTCAAAAAGAATGTTTGAAACGTTAACTTCGTTAGGTTAACTTAAGATTTCATCTAATCTTTCCTAGGCTATTTTATTGTTTCAAATTGTTTATCAGAATGGATTTTTGAAGGGGTCTCTTCAACAACCTAAAATTTCATCTTCACTTTTCTCGGTTTCATATGTATTTCCAACAGGTTAAAATAATGTACGTTTCAACGCGTAACATCTACAAGCTAAGATTTAATCTTCATTTTCTATGAATATTTTACTTATTTCAAATAGGCTGTCAAAATGAATTTTTGAATGGATGACTTCTACAAACTGAAATATCATCTTCACTTTTCTTATCACAAATAGGTTATCACACTGTATGTTTGAAACAGTAATTTCTATAAGATATCTTCATTTTCCTTGCTTGCATATTAATCTTAGAATGGATTTTAGCAGAGGAAAATTCTGCAATGTAAAATTTATCTAAACTTTCCCAATCTTTTTATTCATTTTAAACCCGTCAATAATGACTGTAGAATTTTATAATATCTTAAAAAATGGAGATTCTCTGACTTTTACTCTCTTTCTCTCTCTTGCTTGTTGGTATCAATGTAAATTCAAAAGATATATTGCCAAGCAGACGAACTTAAAAACAGAAGAAACCGTTCCGTTGTGACGTCAGTCCGCGTACCCAACTTGTCTGCTTTCTTTTCCAATCACTTTTGATGTAGCAAACCACAAATCACATGATTCATTTTTTTCTTTCTTTTTCATTTTATTTCTTTTCTGTAAAGGTTACAGTAAAAACGGCTGAGATCTCATCTTCTTTTTTTCTTTCTTCCTTATTTTCTTTCTTAATTTCTTTCTTTCTTTCTTTCTTTGTTAGTTCTCAAGTCAGCCTCCTGTTACGATTACTGACTTGACAGCTTATCTGCTTTCTTTCCTTTTCTCTTTCGGTGTGGCAAGCTACAGAACAGGTGATTTTTTCTTTCTTTCTTTCTTTCTTTCTTTCTTTCTTTCTTTCTTTGTTAGTTCTCAAGTCAGCCTCCTGTTACGATTACTGACTTGACAGCTTATCTGCTTTCTTTCCTTTTCTCTTTCGGTGTGGCAAGCTACAGAACAGGTGATTCTTTCTTTCTTTCTTTCTTTCTTTCTTTCTTTCTTTTTCAATTCAATTTTTTCTTTCTTTAAAGATTCCATCAAAAACTACAGTGACCTCATCTTCCGCTCTTTCTTTCTTTCTTTCTTTCTTTCTTTCTTAGTTCTCAAGTCAGCCTCCTGTTACAATTACTGACTTGACAGCTCATCTGATTTCTTTCCTTTTCTCTTTCGGTGTGGCAAGCTACAGAACAGGTGATTTTTTCTTTCTTTCTTTCTTTCTTTCTTTCTCAATTCAATTTTTTCTTTCTTTAAAGATTCCATCAAAAACTACAGTGACCTCATCTTCCGCTCTTTCTTCCTTTCTTTCTTTCTTTCTTACCTTAGCTCTCAAATCAACCTGATGTTACGACAGCTGACTTCACTGCTTTTCTGCTTTCGTTCCTTTTCTCTTTCAATGTGGCAAGCCACAAATCACGTGATTTTTTCTTTCATTCTTTCTTTCTTTTACACTTCAAATTTTTTTTATAGATTACAACAAAAAACGTCAGAGATCTTACCTTTCTTTCTTTCTTTCTTTCTTTCTTTCTTTCTTCTCTTTTATTCGGTTCATTCTTTTTTACTTCAATTTTTTCTTTCTTTAAAGATTTAAAAAACGGTAGAGATATCACCTTCCGTTCTTTCTTTCTTTCTTTCTTTCTTTAAATATTACATATACAGTCATATAGATCTACACACAGATGTTTATAAGATTATTTGGAGGTAGTTGACGGAATGAATTTTTGCATGGATAGCTTCTATAACCTAGAATTTAATCTTCATTTTTATTATTTTAGATACAGACTAATTTTAAAATAAGTGTTTGATTAAGTAAAATTTGGTGGGAGTCTTTGCGGTGTAGTGACATACGTCAGGGCTGCACACTCGTACTAAATGGGTTTTAACTTCAGTCACACTATTGCATTCATTTCCAGATTAATGACTTTGTGAAAAGTACACACCTCCTGATTCCTTAAGTTATAGGTTACATAGTACCACTACAGTTCTTCTATTAGGATATGTATGGCATTAAACAAACTTTGAAGGTCTCTAAGTTTCTAAAAAATAAACCAATCTAGGATTTCCTCTTCAATTTACTTGTTTGCAAACTAAACTTTCCTAGGATATTTTTGACAGATTGTTTTTGTTTTGGTAATTTAGCCACAGACGCATGAACTCCCAGCTATAAATAGCAGCAGGTACTGTTCTAAGGCAGAAGAGCAATATTCCAGCAGACAGCCCTGGCAGTCAGACCGAAACGGTCTCGTTGGCAACCCCTCTCATTTGTATATGTTATATTACTGTTCTTTATTATTACATTAGTTTTACTCAATTCCTTTCTGGTGTCTTTATTTCTGGCCTCCAACAAGGCCACAACAGTTTTAAATTGATATCATTTTGTAATATAATAATTCAAGCAATTCTCGTTTAGAATATTTCAATTTTTGACAGCATTTATAGAAACAATTCCATATTCTTTTTAATGTTTTAAACATATTTTCTGTTCAAATGAATGGTAATTATCGACCTGAAAAGAAAAAAAAATCATACAATATCAAATACAGAATTTGAGTTGGATTAATGGCATATCAACCTTCATGGATCATTTAATACTAAATACATTCTAGTAGAATGACGATAGTGATACTATTAATGCCATATGTGAGGAGATAAGTGGTCCATATATTTCCCAAGTGGGAAACGGAACGTAATAGTGCTTCTTTGGCTCTAACTAGCTCACTCCAAAGACATAGACGAGCATTTTAACCACAACACAACGGATACTCCTATAGTTTGTAAGAACTAATTTTTTTGTTGGTAACAATAAAAAGCTAAAATTCCTTTTTCACTTTCCTTGGATATCTTATTCATATCAACTATTTCATCTGAATGGATGTCTGAAGAAGATGCTTACAAAAGTTAAAATTTAATCTTCTTTTTCCATGAATGTTTCATTTATTTCAAATGCGTTATAGGAATTGATTTTTCCAAACGTTACATCTCCTAACCACAATTTTAACGACGCAATCCATGTGAATGTACTACACTTACAAAAAACCAAGTAGGCTGGAACCGTAGAATACACCGATTCCTTTTCTGTAGCTGGGCAAGTCTCCCCTAACTAGTATCCTGTACATGACACAAAATAATCTGAAGGTGGAACTCAAGACTTAGAGATTTAGTGAACGTGGTGTACCCTTCATTGCTATTACTCCAAGTTCCACTCTGGCCAAGATTAGTAGTACCTGATAGCGTCATATCTATCGGTCAAAAAGAAATGTTTGACTTTTAAATTGTATACAAAAAATAGTATACTAATTTAATTGTTAGAAATAGAAATGTTTTATCATATATCTGTGTAAAGAAATGATTGATGTTTAATTGAATTGTTAGTGATATATAGTAATCCTTGGAACTGTTTAACAATGGGTAAATGAAAGAATAGTGTTTAATAAAGTAATTAGTGTTAAATAGCAATACTTGTAACAACTTCACTGTCTGCAAACAAATGATTAATATTAAAAAGATGTATAAGTGTTTGATAACAATAATTGAAACCATTTAACTTTGTAGAAACATCGCAATATTTTAATTTTTTAGAACAATATTAATTCTGGTTCATCAAGAAATTAAATTACTGACAAACTAATCTCTTACACATTACGAGTACCTTTTTAAATGTGTCCAGACAAATGACTCAAGATTGATTGTTAGTGATACATAGCAATACTTGAAACAATTTTGAGTGTCTGCTAAAACATGAATTCTGCCTCGTTTAAAAATATCATCAACAAAACGGATTTACAAATTATATATATATATATATCATATTTGTATAAAAGAGATTTGGCATTAAATGGTGAACAATGCCTTATATGCTAGAAAAAAACTAAAGAAACCAAACAAAACTATAATTATAAAACAATAATGTACTATTTTGTCAACATCATTATTACGCCAATAACACTTGTCAAACAGTAATACGTTACTGACATACATATATATATATATATAGTAAAAAGTTGATGACCTTAGTCGACGACGACCAGAAGGCTCTCTTTTCAATAGCTACTACAGAGAGGTGTAGGGGAGGGTGCCTCTCCTTTCCCCGGATTGATCCACTTTACCCTTAACACGTGTCATATATTGCTGAGTGTTAAGCAAGGTGGTATCAAGAACCATTTTTAAAGTCTTTGGTAAGACGCAACCTTGGATATATATATATATATATATATATATATATATACGAGGATCATTAAATAACTTTCCAGACTTTATTCGTATGGGCACTTTTATTGATAGCACACACATGACACTCAAGTCCCCATCAAAATAATCTCCTCCGGCTGCAATGCACTTGTTGTAGCGTTCCAACAACCTCTGGAAGGCCCAATGGAAGTCCTCTTGTGTGAGCGTGTCAATGACCTTCGTCACAGCCTCCTTCATCTCCTCAATTCTCTCATAACGACAGCCTCTGAGCTTTGGGAATAACCAAAAGTCACAGAGAGCAAGAACTGGACTATAGGGGGGTAGAGGGACTGTCTTGATGCCCATCATGGTCAAATAATCTGTGAAAAGGATAGAGTTATGAACTGGTGCATTGTCCGGTCGGAAATACCACAGACCCGATTTGAAGAGTGCTGGCCTCTTCCGACGGAATCTCTCCTTGAACTTCCTTAAAACCTCACCATAGTAACCTTAACCCTAAACCTAACCCCTTGACCAATCAACTCTGGTGTATTGACTTCCTTACGCCTCCCACACCTCTCATCATCCCCCACAGACTCCCTGGCTTCCTTGAATCTCTTATGCCACTCAAAAACCCATGCTCGATTCATGCAAGATGCTCAAAAAGCAGTCTGAAGCATTCCATACGTTTCCCGGGCATTTGGTCCAACTTTAAAAACAGAATTTTATTGCATATCGTTCTTCTAATATGTTCTCACGTCCAGATTGCATTTTTGAAATTCACCAGCTGTGACAATCAGGCTTTAGTAGGGTGTGTTCCAATTCCTGCTGTAGCTGTTTATTTGAACTACAACTCATAAAGATTGGTCAGTCATCCCATAAGATGTATAGCAATAACATACTGAATTTTCAAGAGTCTTCGACAATTTTTAATGCCTGTACAAAAACACCACGTGTTAATGTTTATTAGTGTTAGATTATAAGTGTTAATTCGTATGTTTCTTTACTTTGCCTGCTTGAAACCATTTTCCTCCATTTAATCTCACAGTTTCAAGATGACAAAGGAAATAAGCAAAAGATACCCCGCAAAAACTATTACGGACGAGGACTACGCCGATGAAATAGCGCTTATAACAAATACACCTGCCCTTGCTGAATCCCTGCTATATAGTTAGAATCGAGCAGCAGGTGGCATAGGTCTCCATGTCAACGCAGGCAAGACAGAATACTCGTGATTTAATCAAAGATGTGATTCCTCCACTCTGAAGGGTGATCCTTTGAAACTAGTGGACAAGTTCACTTATCTCGGAAGCGGTGTATCATCAATCGAGAATGACATCAATACGCGACTAGCAAAAGTAAGGATAGCTGTCGATAAACTATCGGTCATATAGAAGTCAGACATGAACGATAGAATGAAATGCAGTTTTTTTCCAAACATGAGTCGTGTATATACTGATATATTGATGCACCATATGGACGCTAACAGAACTTATGGAGAAAAAGCTTGACCACAATTACACAAGAATGCTGCGAGCTGTATTGGAAAAGTCCAAGAGGCTGCACCTCACAAAGCTGCTGCTATACGACCACCTACCACCCATCACGAAAACTATCCAAGTTAGACGAATCAGACATATGGGACATAGCTGGAGAAGTAAGGACAAACTCATAAGCGATATATTCCTGAGGACCCCTTCACGTGTACAAGCAAATATTGGACGAACAGCTAGAACCTATATAGAACAGGTCTTTGCCGATACAGGATGTAGCCTGGAAGACCTCCCTGGAGCGCTGGACGATAGAGACAGGTGGCGGGATAGGGTCATGGAGATCCGTGCTGGCAGCGTAACATGATGATGAGACTTAAATTAGTGTTAAATAACAATAATTAAAAACATGTGGTTGTGTATAAACATATGGGGGTTGGTTTGTTTAAAATTGTTACCTTCAAAATATCGACGTAAAAATCATACGTATCAAAAGAATTTGGCCTTAAATAAGTGTTGCGTTCTGTTTAGTGAACGCTTGTAATATTAAATAAAGGACAAACCACGATATGAGAGGAAATAGAGATATATTCTCAAGAAAAAGTATATACAATAGAGAGACTATTAGTAGACTAAAACATATGATTAGTGAATACAGAATAAAGATATAGTCAACGATAGTATTGGCTTCCGTTATTACGGTAGCAAGTAAGGTGATCTAGTGCGATCTCCAGTCTCCAAAGCTCTAATACTATTCCTATAAGAAGCTGCGGTATTTGTTCCACGCCCCACAGAACGTGAAAGTGTGGCACAAGGCCTTTTTTGGTGGGTCCGGGCGCAGGGCCGTAGCCCACACGCGCCCGGCATTTCCCAAAAATGCCTACGGCCCTGTCGGCATTACCCTTATTAAGGGTTCCTCAGGCGCCGGGCGATCAACCCCCACGAAGGGGGTAATAGCCTGGGGAGAAACCCCCTGAGGCCGTAGGAAAAATCCAGCTATCGAGACACACCCGGCCAGATTCGCGCCGCAGCCAGCACGGCCGGCCGAAGTGAGACCCGACAATTGAATCAGCAAAAAGCTGCTCCTATAAGAAGCTGCTCTTCAACTTCTAGTCCCTCCTGGTATTTGTAGCTACTGCTTTATATGGCAGATGGATTAGTTCATTGTGTGGGAAAAGGTGGGTGATACCCAACAATAATCATCAAGGATTAATATACCTTTTAATCAACTTGACCCAAACTTGAAATTATATATATTGTATTGACCTCATATCTGGCAAAATAAAAGTGTTCTAACCTTTATCAAGAAGTGAACATATTATAGAAACTGAAGTCGTGCCCGACCTCTAAATACAAAACAACTTCATTTAATGTTGTTTAAGATTTTTGCACACGGTTATATGATATCACATATTCTCTATTAATACAAATATTCTTATCTAATACAAATATTTTTGAAAATCTAATATGCTTATTCTTATCTAATATAAACATTATCAAATCTAATACAAATATCCTCGTAAAATACAAATTCTCTTATCTAATAGACGCAAATTTTATCTTATATAATATAGATAATCTTATCTAATACAAAAATATTATCGTATCCCTATCAATATTTTTATCTAAGGGCGGTGCCCGTGGTTGTAATGGTTATCGTCGTAGGAAATGGACACGGCGACACGAGTTCAATTCCTGGACCAGACTGATTGCATTTCACATAGCAATAATACTCTTGGGAAAGGTAGGAATCCAATTAATCTCCCTCCAGCTATGGGCAAATAGTAGGACAGACTAGGTTCTTGAGCCTTGGTGAGGCAACTAGTCTAGGAAAAGGAAAACTCTGAATGTAAACCTTTTAAACTCCGCTTAAAATTGACCTTGTGTCATATCCTGCCCGAGCGGAGGGGTTGGTATATATATATATATTTTTATCTGAAATAAATATTCTTATCTTATATAAACAAATATTATCGTATCTAATAGAAATATTCTTATCTTAAACTAAGTAAAGTTGGCGACTGTAGTCGAGGGTGACTAGAAGGCACCCTTTTCAATAGCTAGTACACCGAGGTGTAGCGGAGGGCGCCACTCCTTTCCCTGGATTGCTCCACTTTACCATTGACTCGTACCTTATAATTCTGAGTGCTAAGCTAGGAGGTATCAAGTACCATTTTTAACGTCTTTGGTATGACTCGACCTGGGATTGAACCCTTGTCTCCCAGGTCATTGGCGAACAATCTACCCTCTAGGCCAATGAACCAGCCTATATAATAGTCACAAATATTACCTGATCTAATGTAGACGTTCTTATCAAACAAAAATATTCTTACCTAATACACACAAATATCATCTTATTGAAAATAAAACTTCTAATGTCAAGCAAATATCCTTATCTAATACACAAAAGATTATCTTATCTAATGCAAGTATTTTTATCAAATGCAAATATTCTTATCTTATGTAAATAGTCTTGTTTAATCCAGATATTACTTCTTACTTAATACAAACTTACTTATGAATATTCTTATCTTATACAAACAAACATTAACTTATATAATACGAATATTCTTATCTAAAACAAGTATTCACATCTAAACAAATATTATTATCTAATACAAGTCATCTTCCTCATCATTATGTCGAGCCGCCAGCACGGATATCCCTGACCCTCTCTCGCCACTCCTTCCTATCGTTCATCGCTTCTGGCAGGTCCTCAGGGCTACATCCCGTATCCTCACAGAGCTGCTGTATGTAGGTTCGAGCTGGTCTCCCTGATTTTACTTGGCCATGTGAGGGGGTCCATCGGACAACATCGCTTATGAGCTCGTCCCTGCTTTAACTTGGCCATGTGAAGGGGTCCATCGAACATCGCTTATGAGCTCGCCCATGCTTCTCCAGCTGTGTCCTGCATGTCTGGTTCGTCTAACTTTGATAGTTTTCGTGATGGGGGGTAGGTGCCCGTATAGCTGCTGTTTATTGAGGTGTTGCCTCCAGGACTTGTTCAAAATTGCTCGCAGCTACAAAAAAAACTATAACTATACAAAAAACTCAACTCAACAACTCTGATACAAATATTCACATCTAATACAAACATTCCAATTTAAATAAACGTTCTCATTAAATACAAACATTCCCATCTAAATAAATAGATAGTCTTCTTAAATGCAAGCATTGTCATCTAACTAAATATTCTTATCTAAAACAAACATTCACATCAAATACAAACACTCCAATCTAAATAAACGTTCTCATTTAATACAAACATTCCCATCTAAATAAAAGGTCACATCTCATGTAAATATTTCCATTAACATAAATAAACTTGTTTAATACAAGCATTGTCATCTAACTAAATATTATTATCTAATACAAATATTCACATCAAATACAAACATTCCAATCTAAATAAACGTTCTCATTTGATATAAATATTCCTGTCTAAATAAAAAGTCACATCTAATGCAAATATTCCCATCTACATAAATAGTCTTATTTGATACAACCAATTGTGAGCTTTTGTAAGGGAAACAATAAAAAACCAAACCAAGAAAAAGAACGGTCGGTGATAAGGAAACATACAAATTCTATGGAATATTAGAAGCGAACACCATAAAAAAAGAGGTGATATAAGAAAAAAAAATATTAAAAGACTACCTCAGGTGAACGAGAAAACAACTCAAAACAAAACTATACGGCAGAAATGTCATTAAAGGGATTTAAATCTGCTCTGTACCCCTCATGAGATAAGAATTTCAAATGGACCAGAGAACAAGAAAACTCATCTTTCAAGAAACGAATTCTATATTAAAAAGAGCAAAAAGGGACTGGTTACAGCGACCAGAAGAAACAAAAATAATACAAGCACACAAAGAACAACAATAACTAGAAAAGATAGGCAGAAAACAACTGTACGGACATTTCAAGAAACAAATAATCGAAATATAACACGAGAAGACTTGGACATGGCTAAAAAAAAAGAAATCTTTAAAAAAAAATGAATATCTTTTAAAAGCAGCACAAAACAACTATGTTAAAGTAAAATTAGACAGGATGCAACAAATAGAAAATGTATGGTATATGGTGAGAGAGACGAAACGATCAATCATATAAGAAGGAAAAGCCGTCAATTAGGGCAAAAATTAAATAAAACAAGACACAACAAGGTGGGAAAGGTAATCGTCTGGGAGTCGTGCAAGAGATTTAAACTTGACCATACGAACAAATCGTATATGCACAACCAGAATCTATCCTGGAGAATGAGATGCTCACATTCCTCTGGGATTTTAATATAAAAACGGATCACCTAATATCGTCCAGACGACCATACCAGGCCTCATGATAATCAATAAAAAAAAGACCATCTGCCGAATAGTGGACTTTGCTGTTCCGGCAGGCCACAGACTGAAATTAAAGGAAACCGAAAAAAAAAAGATAAGTATCTAGACTTTGGTAGAGAACTAAGAAAAACCATCGAACATGAAGGTGACGGTGATACCAGTTGGGGTTGGTGCACTTGGGATAATTCCGAAAAGATTGGTAAAGAGACTGGAGGACTTGGAAACAAGAGGACGAACACAGATGAGGCTACAGCATTTTAAAGATCGATTAGAATACTGAGAAGAGCACTGGATACTTGAGGAGACTTGCTGTCACTCAAATTCCAGGGGGAACCCTCGGAACAAGAAAATCTAACACTATTTGGAATGATATAAGCAGACTCCATCAAGTAAGGGGTGAGGAAAGACGAACGAGGAAACGTCTCGAAAACAACCTCTGTAGCAAAAACCTCATCAAAATGACAAATACTTCGGTTATACCCTAACAAAAATTCTTGCAGGGTGTGTGCCGATGTATGTGTCCAGTGCGCACACAAACGCAAACAGATACTCACATATATAAACAAAAATTGACAACAGCTGAGGGAGAGAAAGTGTTGCGTTTTGACCTCTTGACCCGGCCAAAAATGCCATTCAAGGTGATGCACCGGAAGGAAGTGACACATTCTAATGGCAGTTATCATATCATATTTACCAACCCCTCCGCTCAGGCACGATATGACACAAGGTCAATTTTTAAGCCGAGTTTAACAGGTTTGAATTCAGAGTTTTCCTTCTCTTAGACTAGTTGCCTCAACAAGGCTGAAGAACCTAGTCTGCCCTACTATTTACCCATAGCTGGAGGGAGAATAATTGGATTCATACCTTTCCCAAGGATATTAGTGCTATGTGAAATGCAATCAACCGCGTCCAGGATTTGAACTCGTGTCGCCGTGTCCATATCCTGCGACGATAAGCATTACACCGCAGGCACCTCCAGTTTTGAGAGGAAATCGCGTGGGCGGAAATTGGCTGATGAAATGGGACGAGCTAAAAAAATTCCCCGTGGTACACTATAGAGTGATGCACCGGAAGAGAGTGACCTGTGAACTGCATGATAGTTATTTCCGCTTGATGACGATTAAACATTCGATTTCAAAGATCGAGTGGGTGTCGAACGATTATATAACTCAGTTGAGTTCGACGAGCCAGTGGAATTGAGTTCCGGTTCCAGTTGAGTTCGACGCCCAGGGGGCCAGTGGAGTTGCCAGTAGACCTCCAGACAGTTGGAGGTGAGATGTGGTAGGGAAAGCCACACCCGACTGAGGGGGCTCTCGGAAACCCCGATGGAGTTTGGGGTCCAGTGAGGATGCTGATAAGATGCGGTAAAGAAAGCCAGCATCCAGGAGAGTGGGCCCTAGGCCTCCGGTTGAGCATCAAGAGAACAAGAAAGACATAACGTGACGCCCATTAGAGTGAGGGGTCAAAATATTGCAGTTATGTTCGATCACCAGCTCCCTCTCACAGTAAAACCCCACTCAACCTTTTCGAACCCTTGTAATAAAGTGAGAGGTAAAAATATTGTTAAAGAAGACTTCCTGCGTCGTTTATTACTGCGTCTGATTAATTTATTGCGTCGGTATGTCATCATCATCATCATATCGTGCTGGCAGCACGGATATCCCTGACCCTCTCTCGCCACTCCTCCCTATCGTTCATCGCCCTAGGTAGGTCTTCAGGACAACATCCTGTATCCTCACATTGCTGCTGAATGTATGTTCGAGCTGGTCGTCCTGCTTTTGCGCGGCCATGTGTGGGGATCCATAAGAGTACATCTCTTATGAGTTCATCTCTGCTTCTCCAGCAGTGTCCTGCATGTCTGGTTCGTCTAACTAGAATAGTTTTCGTGATAGGGGGCAGGTGGCCGCACAGCTGGTGTCTTGTGGGGTGTTGCTGCTAGGACTTGTTCAGGATTGCACGCAGCATTCTTGTGTAATTGCCATCTAGTTTCTTCTCCAGCCGTTTTGTTAGCGTCCATGTAGTGCATCCATATAGCAGTATCGATGTGACCGCTGCCTGGAAGAAACTGCGTTTAATTTTATCGGTTAGGTCTGATTTCCATATAATCGATAGCCTATTGATAGCTGTCCATGCTTTCGTTAGCCTCGTTTCGATGTCCTTTTCGGTTGATTCGACGCTGCTTCCTAGGTACGTGAATTTGTCTACTAGTTTAAGTGGGGTTCCTTCTAGAGTGGAGATGTCCCCCGTTTGGTTATAGCACATATATTCCGTTTTGTGTGCATTAACATAGAGGCCTATGCTTGCTGCTGCTCGTTCCAAACTATGCAGAAGTGTTTCGGCTTGGTCAGGTGTATTTGCCAGTATCACTATGTCATCGGCGTAGTCGGCATCGGTAATTGTTGTTGCGGGGTACCTTCTGCTTCTTTTCTTCGTCAGTTCGAAGCCATTCTCTTTGATTTTGTCAATCGATGTTCTAAGTACGTAGTCTAGACAAATGATAAAGAGGTACGGGGCCAGTGTGTCCCCTTGTAGTAGTCCTGCTACAATGTCAAAGTATTCTGTGTCTCCATCCGGTGATCGTACTTTTACTTTAGTGTTTCTATAGAGAATCGTTATTGCCACTACGGTTTCTTTAGGTATACCGTACGCTAGTAGTATTTGTTCCATCTTTCCTCTGTGAATGGAGAAAGCCTTGGTAAAGTCGACAAATATTAATGTCGCTTGTAGGTTCTTTGCCCGTACACCTTCAAGGATTCTGCGGATGGTTAATATTTGTGAGGTCGTGGATCTATTTCTTCGGAAGCCATTTTGGTTTTTTCTAAGTATGTTGTCGATTTTGGGTTCTATTCGGTTTCGTAGTAGGGCATTGTAGATTTTGGCTGCTATGGATGTAAGTGTTATGCCTCGGTAGTTTTTGGCTTATCCGAGGTCCCCCTTTTTAGGGAAGGGGAGTATGCATCCCTTCAACCATCTATCTATCGGATTTTGATTGTATACTGCGTTGCAGTGTCGGAGCAGTATGTCGTCGAATTGTCTGGTCTTCCATACTTCCGGGGGAATTTCGTCCAGCCCTGCAGCTTTCCTATTTTTAATTTTTCTGAGAACCGAGTCGAGTTCTTCTTGTGTGAACGGTCCTAGTTTAATGTCTAATTGTTTGCTAATTATTCTGGTGATTGGTTCATGTGTTATTTTTGGTGGGTTTTCAAGTAAGTTTTCGAAGTGCTGTTTCCACAGTTTTATTCTTTCTTGTTGGTTTGCTGCTTTAAGTTTTGCTTTGGCTGTGTTCTTTCTTCTGCTCACTTCGTTTATTGTTTGCCAGGCTATTCTAGATTGTCGATCTTCCACCGAGTCTCTAATATTATCTATCTGATTTTGAATGTATTCTGTCTGTTCCTTTATATATATATGCCTGCTAATTGATATTGTGCCGTTTTTAGTTTTAAGGCATTTGTGTTTGTTGGGTTTTTTCGATAGTTTTTGGAGGCTGTTTTCACTAGTGCACGTTTTTCTCTCACCGCTAAAGTTTCCCATGGGACTATATTTAGTTTTAATTTTTGTTGGAATGTATTTTGCCGCTGCCTCGAGGTGTGCATTGACGAAATTTTCATATTCGTCGTTTGGTGTACTTTTTTCCGTCTTTTCTCGTAGTGTTTCGAATCTGTTTTTTTTTTTTTTTTTTTTTTTTTTTTTTAAATACGCGTCGGTATGTATCCAGCATATATATGTATATTTCTGCATGAATCAGCAGATGACAATGCAACAAAAGAACAAAGGAGTGAAAAATCGACCCAATACCCTTGAAAATATATTTGTGTGTTAAAATATGCATACATGATTATACAATCATGTATATGTATGTGAAACCAGACACACGAAGAATACATACTAATATATACACCAAAAAAAA
The DNA here is from genome assembly GCA_963585895.1 of Sepioteuthis lessoniana. Taxonomy (NCBI): domain Eukaryota; kingdom Metazoa; phylum Mollusca; class Cephalopoda; order Myopsida; family Loliginidae; genus Sepioteuthis; species Sepioteuthis lessoniana. The sequence continues at coordinate 38,385,053 of OY757946.1, read as the reverse complement.
AACAATACGTTTTCTCCGACTAGAGGTCTTCACAGACATTAAATTCTAATAGGACATTCACACCCACGTTCTATAATGAGCTACCGAAACTGTGTTATCACCTTGGTTGGCGGCTGATGAGGTTCGGGTATCGCACGTGCTTTCACACGTTGTATGATGAAAAAAAAAAAAGGCTAATGCGTGTACTTTAAAGCAAGTTCCGAAAGATTCTACGTCTTTGAAATATTCCTGACATTGTCAATGAGGATCAAAGATTTACTGCTTTCCAATAAAGTTCAATGTCCCTTCCCAAGAGCCGGGTTAGCATGTTCTGTAAATAACCATTCCTTTGAGGTGTTGCGAATTGAATCTAAAAAGAAATCTTGGATTAAACAAAATGTAAATGATCTATCCATATTTACCAACCCCTCCCCTCAGGCAGGATATAACACAAGGTCAATTTTTAAGCGCAGTTTAACAGGTTTGAATTCAGAGTTATTCTTCTCCTAGACGAGTTGCCTCACCAAAGCTGTAGAACCCAGTCTGCCCTACTATTTACCCATAGCTTGAGGGAGAATAATTGGATTTATACCTTTCCCAAGGGTATTAGTGCTATGTGAAATGCAATCAGCCTCGTCCAGGATTTGAAATCTTATCGTCGTGTCCATTTCCTACGACGATAACCATTACACCACGGTCACCTCCTCTGATAACCATTTAAATGACCTATCAAAATAATTAATTCTATTGAATAAATAAAAAGGAGGTGAACTTAGTAGCGACTTAGAAGTCAATCATATCAAGAGGATCTAAAATACGACATATGTGTAGCATTGAAGTAAATGAAATAACCCTTATAAAAAGATACTCGATACCACATTTTATATCATTTGCAGATCTATGCATTTTAATGTAAATATCATCATTATCACCATCAAGTCACACTGACAGCGCGGATTTTCAAGACCCTCTCTCTCTCTCTCTCTCTCACACACACACACACACAGACACACACACACTCTTTCTCACTCTCTCTCTATCTATCTCTCTCTTCATCAGCGGCTATTACCCATCGCTCCCGACAGGTCTTCCAAACTACATACTGTTTCTGCACTGCCCTGATGTTGATAAGTTCTTGCTGGTCGGTCAACACTGGTAACGTCAAAGTGTTGGGGTCTTTGGAAGAACGTCACTTATAAATTCGTCCTTGCTTCTCCAGCTTGGATGGTTTGTGAGATGGGAAGTGAGTGGCCGTGTAGGAGTCCATAGAAGAACATCATTTATGAGTTCGTCCTTGCTTCTCCAGCAGTGTGTCGCATGTTTTAGTCTTACTTGAATAGTTTCTGAAATATTAAGTAACTGGCCGTTTATATATATATATATATATATGTATGTATAAGACAGGAATGGAATCCATTCTATTATGCTTGATGGGTGTATCTTAAAGCAAGTTCCGGAAGATTCTTCGTCTTTGATAGATTCCAGGCATTGTCCAAGAGGATTAAAGATTTACTGCTTTTCAGTAACATACAATACCCTTCCCAAACGCAGGGTCAGCATATTCTGCAAATAACCATTCATGTGAGGGGTTGCGAATTGGAATGTTACCCTGGGATAAGTTACAAGTCGAGTTCATCTATCATTCATTTGTGTTATTGGTGTGAAAATAAGAGCTGGATATGAATAACAAATGCGAAAGAAAAAAATGAATGGTGAAGAACGCAGAATTTATCCAGTCTGCAATGTAAAAAATATTAGAACAGTTTGTTATTCATAAGTAAAGAGATAATATTCTACTGAAAGTAGGTTTAAAAGAGTACGCTCAGTTACATGTGAATAAAAAGAGAGATGAAAATATAAAACACTACAGGCAGATAGATAGATAGATAGATAGATAGATATTAACAAAATGATTTATATAAGAACAGGCTGAGATAGATAGATAGATATATAGATAGATAGATAGATATATAGATAGATATTAACAAATGATTTATATAGGAACAGGCTGATATATATATATATATATATATATATATATATATATATATATATATATATATATATATGTGTGTGTGTGTGTGTGTGTGTGTGACGATAGATAGATTGATAGATTAATATTGACAAAAGGATTTATATAGGAATAGGCTGAGAGAGACACATAGATAGATAGATAGATAGATAGATATTAACAAAATGATTTATATAGGAACAGGCAGAGATAGATAGATAGATAGATAGATAGATAGATAGAATAAATTAATTCTTTTAAGGTGACCGATTGTTGTTTCTTTTATAATTTTGCCTGTGTATTTATGTGTTTGGGTGTGTGTTTGTGAATCAGCATAAATTTAATTTAATAAAAAATGCCCGCGTTTTGAACAAATTAAACTACCTCTGTCAGGTTTCCACGTGTTTTCGACATCACACTGGTATTAACAAAATTATTTAGATATTAATAGACTGTTATAGATAAATAGATAATAATATTAACAGAATGATATATATACATATACGATCCCTTCCCAGGGGTTGATCACTCGGGCGAAGGAAGTAACGGCTGCCACACGCGTAAGGCAAAGCTCTTCTAACGAATTGTATCTGATGGCGCTAAATGTAAACAAACAAAATATAATACAAATGCGTTATAATTCTTGAACTGACGTATGTAATCGAAATGGTTGAGCGGTAAGATACCAAGTCTAGCATAAAGTTAGGCGGGTTTCGATCCCAACATTGAGCGTCCTACGTATCTTGCCACACTGAAGAGTTGTGATACAACGAAACTGTCTGTCAATATATATATATATATATATATATATAAACTTGCATAATGCAAAAGCTCTTTGAAGGAATTGAACACTCTGGTATCCGGTAAGGCAAAAATGTAAACAGACGAAAGCTACTATATAATGCCTTATAATTCCCGAACTGACGTGGGTCACTTGCTGGCTGAGCGGTATGATATTAAGTCTAACGTAAAGTTAGGCGGGTTTCAATTAAAAAATTAAACGTCCTATATGTCTAGCAACTCTGAAGAGTTGTGAAACAACGAAAGAGTCTGTCAAAGGATGAAGATAGATAGATAGATAGAATCAATAGAATGACACATAAGAATATTGATCAACAGATATATAGATAGAAAATAATGTTAACAAAATATGAACGGACTGAGACTGATAGATATTAATTTTAAAAATATAGATGAGCTTCGGAAACTTTAGCGATTCAACGCCTATGTTGGCTTGTGAAGAAAAATCTGCCATCTCCTTCGGCATTTCCCAATTATGTAGCCTTAAGCATCAGGGACTGTCACTGATATAGCATTACAATAGGATGGATCCAACCATGGGGATGGACACTAGGCACCGATAATGCTAATATTTAGTCCTTAGGTCAAAAAAGATAAAAACATGTACATAGATAGATAGATCGATAGATAGATTATATTAACAAAAGGATTTATACGAGAACAAGCGAAGAGAGATAAATAAATACATATCAACAGAATGTGATAGATAGATAGATAGATATCAACAGAATGTGATAGATAGATTGCTTATATTAAAAAAATGATTTATATAAGAACAGGCTGAGATAAATAGATAGATAGATAGATAGATAGATAGATAGATATCATCAGAATGTGATAGATAGATTGCTTATATTAATAAAATGATTTATATAAGAACATGCTGAGATAGATAGATAGATAGATAGATAGATAGATATCATCAGAATGTGATAGATAGATTGCTTATATTAATAAAATGATTTATATAAGAACAGGCTGAGATAGATAGATAGATAGATAGATATCAACAGAATGTGATAGATAGATAGATAGATAGATAGATAGATAGATAGATAGATAGATATGAATAGAATGAGATAGATAGATAGATAGATATATAGATAGATAGATAGATTCCATTGCTATTGACACAAAAACAGAATAAGAACAGGTAAACAACGGCAAAATTTGAAGAAAGGTTGAAGAAAACACACGCACACGCACACGCACACACCCACATAAACATACATATTATTTGGTGTGCTTAACACCCATTGTCATTTAAAAAAAAAACAGGTAAAAGTGCCTAAAGAACAGCCATTCTTGTCCTTCCAGTTAGAATAGTTTATATCTAGCGACAGGACAAATTAATGATCATCTCATTAATAAGTTACAAATAAAGCTAAACAGGTCAGCATCTCTAGAGAGATGCCATCAAATGATGCGTCTCCCTCATTCACAAAGGTTAGGAATATATTAAAATAACTGATCGTGATGATGACAAAAAGATCATAGAGTCATTTGGGCTCCTACATAAATCAATATGTAGATTTTTAATCACACGCAATGTCGTTAATAAGACTTTTATTGTATTTTCCAGCCTTCTTTTTATCAGAACTTTTCAGTAATCTATTTATGCTAATACACATACATAATATATATATATATATATATATATATATATATATATATATATATATATATAGTCATCCACAGACAGACTGTTTCGTTCTATCAGAACTCTTCAGGGTGGCTAGACACGTAGGACGCTCACAGACTAAGTCTCAGACCTCTCGTTTGACTAAGTCTCAGACTAAGTCTCAGACCGCTCGTTAGACTAAGTGTCAGACCGCTCGGCCAACAAGTGGACCACGTTGGCTAAAGGAATTGTTAATGTATTTATATAACAACAGCAGCAGCCGTTTGTTTATATTTTAATACCCTATCGGCTACCAGAGTGCTCAATTCTTTCGAAGAGCTTTGCATTATGCGAGCGGCGGCCGACAATTCCTTCACCAGAGTGCTCAACCCCCAAGGGGGAGTGTATATATTGTCATCCACAGACAGACTGTTTCGTTCTATCAGAACTCTTCAGTGTGGCTAGACACGTAGGACGCTCGAATATATATATATATATATTTTTTTTTTCTTTACGAAAAAACAACGAAACCAATCACAAAGGATTATAAATTTATTTCCATCCTGTTACGCATTTTTGAAATTTCCAAAAACACGAAAAAAAATTAACAGGACTTCTTCAGATCTTTTGGTAAAAAAAACTAGAATAGATACATAAGAGTGGGAGGGGATAGAAGAGTGGGAGGGGATAGAAGAGGGGTGAAGAGTGACTTTGCAACAAATACCGTCATAAGCAAATGGTCTCGGTGTACACAGAATATTATTACCATTTAGAATATAAGGACTATTGATTTCTTCTTTACTGTTAGGCTCAAAAGGTTTCGGCTGATATATCCTTCGACCTTTTTCAGGTGCTTCCTGTCCATCGAGGTACAGTGAATAAGGCGTTTGGTTGGAAAGCGCTTATAAGTGAGATCATTTGGAGGTTGAGGTTCAATCCCAACTAGAGGTAAGAATAACAAAGAGTCCTTACCATAACTTAACACTTGTACACGCTCATGATTAACAAAATAGGAACAGTTTAACCCCGTAGATTAAATAAAGGGATCGGTTCGATGTCCTGTGTAGGAATGATCAGTATGACTTATCTCTTCCACCCGGTCATAATTAACGTGGATTAAATAAGGGGATTAGTTGGAGTTTCTCTGTAGGCTCCCGAGTTCTAAGTATGAAGCCCAATCTCTGAGTTTTGATCGAGAAAGAAAAACAAAAATGAGTTATGATAGATAGATAGATAGATAGATTTGCCCGTGGTGTAATGGTTATCGTCGTAAGAAATAGACACGGTGACACGAGTTCAAATCCTGGACGAGACTGATTGCATTTCACATAGAACTAATACCCTTGGGAAAGGTATGAATCCAGTTATTCTCCCTCCAGCTATGGGTAAAAAAGTAGGGCAGACTAGGTTCTTGAGCCTTGGTGAGGCAACTAGTCTTAGACAAGGAAAACTCTTAATTCAAACCTGCTAAGCTCCACTTAAAAAATTGACCTTGTGTCATATCCTGCCCGAGTTGAGGGGTCGGTAAAGATAGATAGTTAGATAGATAGATTAAAAAAAAAACGGCTGAGAAAGTCGGATACGAAGGAACATTGTCTCTAGAGTTACCTATCAATATATACAGTGGAAATACAGTATCATTAGAATAAGTACGCTAATGATACAAGGGGTAAATTTTGAACCAAAGAAAAAAGAAAAATGACGAATATACCAGATAAGGATGCCGTGTGCGAATAATTAGTTTCCTTTATATTGGCGGGGGTGGGATAAAAGGAACGAGTTTTGCCGGTAGGAAAAAAAAATAATGAAGGACAAAGCTTTCAAGTGGTGGGCTAGTAATTCCGGACTCTGGTCCGGCTTGCTGCTTGAGCCGATATGATGTGTTAAAAAGCTGTCGACCGTAGACGAGGTTGACCAGAAGACTCCCTTTGTAATAGCTACTACACCGAGGTGTAGGGGAGGGCGCTACTCATTTCCCACGACAATGAAGACAGTACATCACTGAAGATCGTCCTTGAAGAATTTGACTGATACATATATATATATATATATATATATAGCTAAAGTGAGAGACAGAAAGAAAGAAAGAAATTTTTTTTAGATTAATTTTTTTTTTACTCCAAAAGAGGAATACACTGAACGTGCACAAAAGGTTAGAGCTAATTCCTGGTCAAATTTTAAACGAATGATCATTTTATAAAATAGGGGGTCACATTTATAAACAAACGGACACATCAAATTAACTGACCACGTCATCGTAATAACCACGTTTGAATTCCATTTGCGAGATTACGTTAACTTTCTGATTATTACTGTCTGGAAAGGTGTGTAACCCAACAATTAACTTGCTATGAATTAGATTGCATCAGTATTGGTTTTCTACAGGGATGGCTTTAAATAACCAAGAAAGGTTGATGTGCCATGAAGCAAAGAAACCAAGCCATTTATGAACGTCACTTTTAGTCATCAAGATTATTGCTATAACATTAGTAATCCACAAATATTAAAAAAAAATCAACACCAGATAGAAGTATCAATGTCATCATGGACAGAGCAACCTAAGAAGTACATTGATCATTTTCTGTTGGAGAACATTCCCGAAAAATCACATTGTTGCAATCATGTGACGTCAATGCAGATCGAATCTCAATCAAATTTCAGAAAAATATCTATTTATTAATTTACTTTATTAGAAAAGGGAGAGATCAATCAGTTTTAATATATTGATGGGCGGTTTGTAAAATAAACACGTATAGTGCGATAAATAAACCAACACATGCATATATATATATATATATATATATATATATATATATATATATATATACAGTGTGTGTGTGTGTGTGTGTGTGATAAATGTAAATTTCCATTGGTATATTAGTATGTATATATATACATATTATTTTCCGCACAGGGATAAATGTGCATATGTATATATATATATATATATATATGTGTGTGTGTGTGTATATATACATATATACACACACACACAGACATATATATATATATATATGTGTGTGTGTATATATATATGTGTGTGTGTGTGTATGTGTGCGTGTGTGTGTGTGTAACTATAAATTAATGTATGTTTATTCAACTTGGTAAATATACACATATCGTAAATGTGATTATATATTTGGATAAGAAAAGATAAAATATACGAAATTTGCGCGTTTATCTCTATAATGAAATATGTAATATTTTTATGACTACGCATATACATACTATATGTCCACAAATAAATGAGTGTTCGGGCGTTTGGGTGGGTGTGTTTAAGACTAGAAAACTTATATGAGTTTTAAGCATATCCATGAGTTCGAAAATGTGTATGTAAACATTGTGATATAATTCAATCTATTTTGATAGTAATAATAATAATAATAATAGGACCAGTGGAGACCCTCCAAACTACTACACTATTGAGATCGGCCAGAATACTGAGAAGCATCCTGGAGACTTGAGTAGACTTGCTCTCACTCAAACTTCAGAGAAAGACTCCCAGCTAACGCTGATGTGAAAAAAAAACTCTCAAGAAGTAAATAATAATTAAAAGGCCTGGAGAACTTGGAAGTTGGCGGACGGGTAGAGACTATCCAAACGACAGCATTGGTAAGAACGGCCAAAATCCTGAGACGAGTCCTGGAGACTTGGGGAGACTTGCTGTCACTCAAACTCCAGAAAAAAAACATCAGCTAACACTGATATGAAAAACTCTAAAGGAGTAAATAATAATATCATATCAAAGCGAGGATACATAAGACGCAACAAAATAGCAAATGTAGGCTATGCGGTGACTGAGACGAAACGATCAATCACATAATAAGCGAATGCAGCAAATTAGCACAGAAGGAGTATAAGGCGAGACACAACTGGGTTGGCAAGGTGATCCACTGGGAAATATGCAAGAAATTTAAATTTGACCATACTAACAAATGGTATATGCACAACCCAGCACCTGTGCTAGAAAATGACATGCAGAAACTCTCATGGGACTTTAACATACACAAGGATCACCTAATCCCGGCCAGAAGAGCAGACCTTATAATAATCAATAAAAAAAAGAAAATTTGCAAAACTTTTGACTTTGCAGTCCCGGTGGACCACAGAATAAATCTGAAGGAATGTGCAAAGAAGGACAAGTACCACGACATTGCTAGAGAATTGAAAAAGCTGTGGAACATGAAAGTGACGATTGTACCAATTGTGATTGGTGCTTTTGACACAATAACTGAAGGATTATTAAAAGGCCTGAAAGACTTGGAAGTTGGTGGACGGGTAGCAACTATCTAAATGACAGTATTGCCGAGAACGGCCAGAATCCTGAGACGATTTTTGGAGACTTGAGGAGACTTGCTGTCACTCAAACTCTAGTGAAAAACCTATCAGCTAACACCGATGCGAAAAACTCTAAAGGAGTAAATAATAATAATAATAATAATAAAGATAATAATAATACTTTTTAAATGACTAATAAATAACATCTCACAAGACAAAACCGGGACATGGCTAAGAAAAGGAAACTTTAAGAGAGAAACAGAATCTCTCTTAAAAGCAGCACAAAACAACGCTATAAGAACCAATCATATTAAAGCGAGAATAGATATGACGCAACAAAATAGCAAATGTAGGCTATGCAGTGACAGGGATGCAAACATCAATGCAACAAATTAGTGCATAAGGAATATAAGACTAGACACCAGTGGGTGGGCAAGGTGATCCACTGGGAGATGTGGAAGTAATTTAAATTTGACCATACAGACAAATGGTATATGCACAAACCAGTACCTGTCCTAGAAAATGACACTCATAAACTCCTATGGGACTTTAAAATACACACGGATCACCAAATCTCGGCCAGAAGACCAGACCTAATAATAATCAACAAAAAAGAAAAAAGAAAGAAAGAAAGAAAGAAAGAAAGAAAGAAGAGAACTTGCAAAATAGTCGACTTTGCTGTCCCGGCTGACCACAGAATAAAACTGAAAGAATGTGAAAAAAAGGATAAGTACCTCGACTTTGCTAGAGAATTGAAAAAACTATAGAACATGCAGGTGACAATTATACCAATTGTAATTGGTGCGTTTGGAACACAAACTAAAGGATTACTAAAGGGACTGGAGGACTTGGAAGTTGGCGGACGAGTGGAGACCATCCAAACTACTACATTATTGAGAACGGCCAGAATACTGAGAAGAGTCCCGGAGACTTGAGGAGACATGCTGTCACTCAAACTCCAATGTGAAAGAACCTAGTGAGTAAATAATAATAATAATAATAATAATAATAATAATAATACCGACTGACCACAGAGTAAAATTATAAGAAAAGCAAAATGAGAGATGCATGACTGGAACTTGCTAGAGAACTGAAAAAACTATGGAATATGAAAGTAACTATGATATGAATCGTAATTGGCGTGCTCGATACAGTCACCTAATGACTGATAAAAGGACTGGAGGACTTGGAAATAAGAGTACGAGTGGAGACCATGCAAACCACAGCATTAGTGAGAACGGCCAGAATACTAAGAATTCTGGTTCTAACGCTGGTGCGAAAAACTCTCAAGTGAGTAAAATAATGTCGGCCAGAATACTGAGAAGAGTCCTGGAGACTTGAGGAGACTTGTCAATTAAAAATCCACTAAAAAACCATCAGCTAACGCTGGTGTGGAAAACTCCCAAGTGAGTAAAATAATGTCAGCCAGAATACTGAGAAGGGTTCTGGAGACTTGAGAAGACTTGTTAATAAAAATCCTCTAAGAAACCATCAGCTAACGCTGGTGTGAAAAGCTCCCAAGTGAGTAAAATAATGTCGGCCAGAATACTGAGAAGGGTTCTGGAGACTTGAGAAGACTTGTTAATAAAAATCCACTAAGAAACCATCAGCTAACGCTGGTGTGAAAAACTCCCAAGTGAGTAAAATAATGTCGGCCAGAATACTGAGAAGAGTCCTGGACACTTGAGGAGACTTGTCAATAAAAATCCACTAAGAAACCATCAGCTAACGCTGGGGTGAAAAACTCTCAAGTGAGTAAAATAAGAATAGTAATATATAATCATATACCAGAAATAGTGGTTAAGGAATAGATATATAAAAAAAACAATTGATATGTCAGTGCCAATAGATAATATAATCATGGCGGAACGATTATAATATACTAAGGCAATGAATGGACGTGGATAACAAAAACTGAAATTATGTGGCACCATAAAACTAGCACCCTCGTAGTAATAACAAGAATCATGGTTGGTTAGTTGGTTGGTTGGATTTAATTGTATATCAACCTTTCTGGATTATTTAACGCGAAATCCATTTTTATACAAATAACTAGTTCAATTTCGAACAATTCAGCTTACCATCAATATAAAGATGAATCGTCAAAAACATTTCTAAATCAAGATATTCAGTTTAGTCAAACAGTTCGAATTCAAACAAGTTAGTTTAGCATATGTATGCAGTTAAGTTCTATTAAACCGATCGATAGGGCGCTATCAGGTGCTACCATTCCGGGCTAGAGTGGACTGGGAGCAATGTCAGTGAAGGGGTGGTCTGCATTCCCCAAAATCCCAGTATCACGAGAACCTCACCATCAGATTGTTTAGTGTCATACATCAGGACACTCGTCAGGGGTGTCTTACCCTACCACAGAGGCGCAGTCGGTTTATTCAACACCCTCAGCCGACAAGGCAACGGGTTCCCTGGGTATGATTGAGAAAAGGACAAAAGAACACATTAGCGCGATACCAAGTAGTCTCAGCCAATATGAAATACAAAATTTGTGCTTAGTTGAAATCCTCAATAGAATACAATAAAATATCCATATTTACCAACCCGTCCACTCAGAAAGGATATGACACAAGGTCAATTTTTAAGCGGAGTTTAACAGGTTTGAATTCAGAGTTTTCCTTCTCCTAGACTAGGACTGCAGAACCTAGTCTATCCTACTATTTACCCATAGCTGGAGAGAGTATAATTGGATTAATACAATAAGATATCAACCAATGACATAATACATATGATCATTACATTTCATTGCCTTACACCTATTAAAGGTGTGTAAGAAAACGAAAAAAAAAAAAATAATAATGATAATAATAATAATACACACGGATCACCAAATCTCGGCCAGAAGATCAGACCTAATAATAATCAACAAAAAAAAGAGAAATTGCAAAATTGTCGGCTTTACTGTCCCGGCTGACGACAGAATAAAACTGAAAGAATGTGAAAAAAAAAAAGGATAAGTACCTCGACCTTGCCAAGGAACGGAAAAAAACTATGGAACATGCAGGTGATAATTATATCAATTGTAATTGGTGCTTTTAGTACAGTAACTTAAAGATTATCGAATGGCCTGGAGGACTTGGAAGTTGGCTGACGAATGGGATACCATCCAAACGACAGCATTACTGAGAACGGCCAGAATACTGAGAAGAGTCCTGGGGACTTGAGGAGACTTGCTGTCACTCAAACTCCAGTGGAAGACCATCAGTTTGCGCTGATGTGAAAAACTGTAAACGAGTTAGTAATTAATCCAAAAGTCATTCACCGGGAATTGTGCAAGAGATTTTAATTTGACCTTACGAATAAATGTTATCTGCAGAATCCATAATCAGTTCAAGAGAAGCAGACGCGAAAGATACTCTGGGATTTTGAGATACAAACAGATCATCTACTCTCTGTCGAACGACCTGACTGTTAACAGAAAATGAGTACTAGCCGAATTGTGGAATTGTTGTATTTGCTGTTTCGGCTAATCACCTGATAAACCTAAAAGAAAGCGAAAAGAAAGATTAAAACTTAGATCTCGTTAGAGAGGTGAAATAACTATGGCATATGAAAGTAATAGTGATACCAGTTGTAATTGGAGCACTCGGTACTGTCACCAAAAGATTGATGAATTAACTGGAGGACTTTGGAAAAAGAGATTAAGTCGAGACCATGCAAATGACAGCATTATCAAGATCCCCAAAATACTGAAAAGAATTATGGAAAATTGAGGATATTTGTTCAAACCCCAGTGAAAAACTATCAACTAATGTTGTCGGCCAGAATAGTTAGAAGAATCGAAAAGATTTGTGCAGCCTTGTCACTCAAACTCCAGTGAGAAACCATCGGCTAACGTTGGTGTGAAAAATTCTTACAAAGTATTTATAATAACAAAGAGAGATAAGTACGAAGACTGAAAAAAAAAACTATAGAATACTAAGATGACGGTGATACCAATCGTAATTCGTACTTTCGATACAGTCACCCAAGGACGGCTACAGGGACTAGAGGACTTGGAAATAAGAGGACGAATAGGGACCATCCCAACGAAAGCATTGTTGAGATCGGCCAAAATTCTAAAAAAAAAGTCCTGGATATGTGAGGAGACATGCTGTCACCCAAACTCTATTAGGAAACCATCATCTTACGCTGTTGTGAAAAACTCTCAAAAGTCTAACAACATTAAAAAAAAAGAGTGATAAGAACCACGTGTTAAATAACGGTACCAACAAGACATTATGTACCATTATTGCACCGTCTAGACATTCATACCTCCAAAATTGGGGCTCGTAAACTTTCACCTCCTCACATCTTCACGGCTCGTGTTCAACTATCTTTACCTTAAGACGTCTTGCCGTCAACTTATCATAAGACACGAGTCGTCTCCTCCTACATTGTGTCGGTGGGAGAAACATCCACTTCCGCCGATTCTACACATGCGTACAAGTATTTGGGGTACTTTCAGTTTTTCCTTTGTCATTTTTAACAACAACAAGAGCCTTTCCCAGCTCATTCGGAGATTGTCTGATTTTAATATATTCCTTTTTTTTTTTATTTCAATTTTCTATGAGCCGTTTAATTAATTTTACGTGTCCGATTCTCCTAGAAAATGAAATCCATCAAATTCTTTTCGAGTTTAGAATACAAACGAATCAACCCTAAAATACTGATAATAATTACCAAAAAGAGATTTTTTTGTTGTTTCAAAGGATCACAGATTGAAGATATAAAAAAACTAAAAGAGAGATAACTACATTGAGTTATCTGAAAAAGCTGGGTAACATGAAGGTGACGATCATAATAATTATATTATAATTATATTAAATTATGATTATATTAATAATTATAGTTAGAACTCTTGGAGCAGTCTCCAAATTTCTTGAAAAGAGACATGGTCAGAGAAAGAATAGAGACTATCTAGACCACAGCACTCTCAGAGGAGATTTGTTGTCCTTCAGGATTCAGTCATAAAGCATGTGTGAAAACCCTTCATTTAAATCTAGTGTGAAAATTCTCAAGGAGTATAAAAATAATAAAATAATAATAATATGCCGGCTGACCATAGAATAAAACTGGAAGAATGTGAAAAGAAGGATAAGTACTTCGACCTTGCTAGAGAATTGAAAAAACTGAGGAACATGAAAGTGACAAGTGTACCAATTGTGATTGGTGCACTTTTCACAGTAACTAAAGGATTATTAGAGGGCCTGGAGAACTTGGAAGTTGGCAGACGAGTGGAGACTATCCAAATGACAGCATTATTGAGAACGGCCAGAATACTGAGGAGAGTCCTAGGGACTTGAGGAGACTTGTTGTCACTCAAACTCCTATAAAAAACCATCAGCTAACACTGATGTGAAAAACTCTAAAGAAAAAATCTATAATAATAACATTAATAATAATGAAAAGTGGGAAATATCATCTGACCTAAGGAATGGAACAACCAAATCAAGATGAGATTAAAACACTCGAAGAAAAGAAAGCGTTCAAATACTTGGGCATCTTGGAGGCTGACACCATCAAACAAGTGATGAAAGAAAAAATAAAGGTAGAATGTCTCAGGAGAACTAGGAAGCTACTCGAAAAAAAATATGTTGCAAAAACCTTATCAAATGAATCAATACTAAGGCAGTACCCCTCGTTTGACAATCAGGACCCTTTTTGAAGTGAACTAGAGAAGGACTTAAACAAATGGACCAAAGAACAAGTAAAGTAATGACTATGCATAAAGCATTACATCCCAGAGACGACGTTGATAGACTATATGTGTCACAAAAGGAGGGAAGGAAGGAATTTACCAGCATTGAAGACAGCGTTGACGCATCGATACAATGATCTCTAGGACTACATTAAAAAATACGAAGGAGGACTGATTACAGCCATCAGAAACGAGACAGACAACACGATTGACAACAGAACGACATTAACTAAGAAACAAAAATGGAAAGAAAAAGAACTCTATGGGCGTTTTAAACGACTAATAAACAGCTTCTCACTCAAGAAAACCTGGACGTGCCTAAGAAAAGGAAACTTTAAGAGAGAAACAGAATCTCTCCTAAAAGCAGCACTAAACAACGCTATAAGAAACAATCATATCAGAGCAAGAATAGATAAGACGCAACAAAATAGCAAATGTAGGTTATGTGGTGATAGATACGAAACCATTTATCACATAATAAGCGAATCAAGCAAATTATCACAAAAGAAGTATAAGACTAGACACGACTGGGTCGGAAGGATGATCGACAAGGAGATCAGCAAGAAATTTAAATTTGACCATACGAACAAATGGAATATACACAAACCAGAATCTGTCCTGGAGAATGACACACATAAACTTTGACAAACAAACGGATCACCAATTCTCAGCTAGAAGAACAGGCCTTTCAATAATCAACAAAAAAAAAGAGAACTTACAAAATTGTGGACGTTGCTGTCGGGCTGACCACAGAATAAAACCCAAAAGAAAGTGTAAAGAAGAATAAGTACCTCAATCCTGTAAAAGAGAATTGAAAAACAATGGAACATGAAGGTGAGATTTAAGCCAATTATGATTGGTGCCTAGAGGACTTGAAGGTAGGAGTAAGAGCAGAGACGATCCAAACTACAACATTGTTGAGAACGGACAGAATACCGAGAAGAGTCCTAGAGACTTGAGGAGACTTGCTGTCACTCCAACTTCAGTGAAAAACCATCTGCTAAAACTGATCAAAGAAACTCTTAAGGAGTGAATAAATAAATAAATAAAAATTAAAGGAACCGAAATAGAAAGATAAGTACTGAGACCTTGCTTGAGTACTAAAAAAACTATGAAGCATGAAGGTGACAGTGATAATGTTATATACTGACCCTCGACCGAGCCGCCAATCTAGAGATGCACCTGTGTAAATAAGCCGAAGAAGAGCGGAAGCAGGTGGACGTTAGAAAATAATATAAGCAGGTGCCCGGGCGGGTCTAGTTAAGTTTTGGGCAGGAATGCCAAAGAGAGAAACAGCTTCAAGAGGGCTGGGCTTTCAGTGACCCACGGTTGAGCAACCCCAGCCAAGACGCGAAAGAAGGCTAATATGGTCAAGAGAAGAACTAGGGTCAATATAGCAGTCCGTGCCTGTCTCCACTCATCTCTCACACACAACAGAACATCACCCTTTAGAAAATGATGCGTAAGAGATTTATATTTTTGTAAGGAAGTGTATTCGTTCGTTTGTTGAAGTCGTTCATTACCGGTTAATGATGTTTTCACATATAGGTGTATATTTGTACATGTATACGTGTAATTGTATGTGGCTATACAACAATAGTTGGCACTATTTACCAACCCCTCCGCTCGGGCAGGATATGACACAAGGTCAATTTTTAAGCGGAGTTTAACAGGTTTGAATTCAGAGTTTTCCTTCTCCTAGACTAGTTGCCTCACCAAGGCTGAAGAACCTAGTCCGTCCTACTATTTACCCATAGCTGGAGGGAGAATAAGGGGGTTCATACCTTTCCCAAGGGTATTTGCCCGAAAGTGAACGTAATAGCGCGACTGGAGTACGAAATCGCGTACTACGATTCCGCAGTTCATCGCTTTAACCCTTACACCACGAGGACACCCCAACAATAGTTGGCGACCGTCGACGAGGGTGACCAGAAGGTTCCCTTTTCAATTGGTTCTACACCATGGTGTAGGAGAGGGTGCAACTTCTTTCCTTTGATTCCTTCACTTTACTCTTGATACGTACCTTATATTGCTGAGTGTTAAGTAAGGAGGTATCAAGTATCATTTTTAAAGTCTTTGGTATGACATGACCTGGGATTGAACCCATGTCTCCTGGACCATTGGCGAACACTCTACCCACCAGCACAATGAGCGAACAATTGTAATCGGTGCGCTCAAAACGATCTCCAAAGGGAAATGGAAGATTTGGAAATCGGAGGACGAGCAAAGTTCATTCTGACAACATCTTTGTTCAGAACGGACAAAATATTGAAAAGAGTTCAGGAAACTTGAGGAGACTTACTTTCAATCAAACTACAGCGGAAAACTATCAGCTAATGTTGGTCTGAAAAACTCCTTAAAGAGTAAAATAATAAACGGCAAAAAAAAAATAAATAAAAAAAACATGAAAGTGACAGTGATACCAGTTGTAACTGGTGCACTTGGTACAATCACCAAAAGACTGAAAAGTGGACCGGGGGACTTGGATATCAGAGGACGTGGGGAGACCCTCCAAACTACAGATTTTTTTCAGATCGGCCAGAATACTGAGGAGTGTCCTGGAAACTTAAGGAGACTTAATGTCACTCAAACTCCAGTAGAAAACCATCAACTAATACTGCAGTGAAAAACACTCAAAGGATTTTATAATAATGCTAGTAATAGTAGTAGAATCTAGAGTCAGTGTGAGAAGTAACTTGTTAAATCTTTATCATAGTCAACAAAAAAAAAACAAACTGTATTATAATTCAGTAAATTTGAATTACTGTTGTTACTCAAAGAAGAAAAAAGAATGTATTTTCGCAAAAGACGATAAGAGAAACATTATGGTAGAAAAACTTTTTTTTTTGTTTTGCTTTGTGTTGTTCCGTTTTGTTTTATTTATTTATTTATTTTTTCTTATGGTCCGCTTTACCTTCTAACGCAAAGTGCAGACTTGAAAGAGGAAAGAAGAGGATAGAGAAAGCTGTTTGACTTGCTTTTGTCTTTAACGTAAGAAAGAAAACTTACAGCCATATCAGAAGTAACTAGTTTGTTTTTTTTTCGTAGCAAGCAAATAAAACTGTACTATCATTCTGTAATTTTGAATTACCGTTGTAAGCCAAAGAAAAAAAAGAATGTATTTTTGCAGGAGGCGATAAGATGGAAATGTAGGTTGAAAACTTTTTTTTTCCTTTTGTTTCAACTTTCTAACGCAAAGAGCTGGTTTGAAAGAGGAAAGAAAAAACAAAGAAAACTCTCTAAGTTTCTTTTGTCTTTGACATTAGAAAGAAAGCTTATGCCGTTGTGACAAGTCACTGGTTAATTATTTCTCTTAGCCAGCAAATAAAGGTGGATTACAGTTTTGTAATTTTGAATTACCGTTGTTATCCAAAGAAAAAGAATGTATTTTTGCAGGAGGCGATAAGAAATGATGAAAAATTCCTTCTATCGAATTGTTACATACAAATGTGGTGTTCATATTTACTAATACACTTAAACTAATATTTATATACAAATGTAAGAAAATATGCTAACCCTCAAAAAACGCAGAAACGAACTTATGTTAAGTAAAAATGTAAGAATTTAAAAATAAGAAACTTTTTATTCTATGATCAGTTTAGGATATTAAAAAAAATAACAGGTCTCATCTATGACTAGAAAATCGGTATAAATCCCCCACCACGGGTTTGATACATATATATACATAATATATTATTCATGAAAAATGACAAAGAAAAATAAAATCAAATCTGACATATTTGGGTGTTATAATATTTACCAACGCCTCCGCTCGGACAGGATATGACACAAGGTCAAATTTTAAGCGGAGTTTAACAGGTTTGAGTTCAGAGTTTTCCTTCTCCTAGACTAGTTGCTTCATCAAGGCTGAAGAACCCTGCCTGTCCTACTATTTACCCATAGCTGGAGAGAGAATAATTGGATTCATACCTTTCCCAAGGATATTAGTGCTATGTGAAATGCAATTAGCCTTGTCCAGGATTTGAACTCGTGTCGCCGTGTCCATTTTCGACGACGATAACTATTACACCACGGGCACCTCCATATTTGCATCTGTTGATCGGTAGGTGCTCCCTTTATTGCCAGATGGTGGGACTTCATTGACATTCGTGTAATGTTTGCATTTCGTTTGGCTTGTATGATTTGGTTTTATAGCATATCAATCGTTATAGGTTATTTAATGCCCAATCATATTTATGCATATATATTGAATATATAGGATTTTTAAACTCAGGGCAAGCAAATGATTAATGCTAAATTGAATTCTTTGTGTAATATAATAGCCGAGGGATTTCGGTTCATGACTCTGGGTTACGTTAGGCTGAGAACCTTTCGGCTCAACTCATGGGTTACTTAGGTTGTTAATGCGGGTGCGCGCGGGCGGACGAAGGTGTCACTCATAGGTGTCACAATAGTCCGAGACCAAACGGGTGACGGAGTGCGAGTGACGTCACGCACCGGAAGCGCGCAGGGGTTTGTGGAGAATTGAAAGAAAGTTAAGAGGGTTGAAAACTAGACACCGAACGAGGAGGTTCGACTTTTGGGGCTCCCTGAGACGAGACGAATTTGCGCGCCGTGGGTGCCGCACTAGATAGTGGCCAAATGAATAAGACGGCATAGCGAGATTGTGTCTCTCCTCCTTATGTCGAAACCTTTAACTCAAAGTTAATAAAAAGGTTTCGTACCTGAACAAGAAGTCGTTACATGTTTTCGAATTTCGAGATTCCTATGTTCTTTATATGTTCTATCGTTATGAACATTATATGTCTATTTAACACATGGCGTTAATTGTGGCTATGGAACATTGGAAATAGAATTGTTTGATCTTTTAAATTAGTCTATCTACAAAATGTGTTTAAAAATCATATACCTAAAATGAGCGTATAAACAGAATTTAGCATTGAATAACCAATAATGGTTGATATGTCATAAAACAAAACCAAACCAAGAAAATGTCAAACAATTTTATTTAACCCATAGATAGAACTTTATCAGGTGCTACCACACTGAGTCAGAGTGGAGTTAAGAATGCGTTTTTAAATAATTGGATTCATACCTTCCCCAAGGGTATTAGTGCTACGTGAAATACAATCAATCTCGTCTAGGATTCGAACTCGTGTCACCGTGTCCATTTCCTACGACGATAACCATAACAACACGGGCACCTCCTTCGGAAAATAAATATACTAGCGCAACTAGAGTTCGAACTTGCACATTTCTCAGTAAAATTCATTGGGAAATAACCATTGGTCATTCTTTTTAATATTCCGAATGAGAACAAAATATTTGCCGACTGCACACTGGATAATCTACAGCCAAGATGAAAAATATATACGGCAATACACAACATTGTCGTTAAATTAGGTTAATCAATATATCTCTCTATATTAATATAATCATTTTTGCTAACCCCATCCCGACGTGCGGCGCATCTTGTGGTGTTTAAGATCTCAATTCATCTCCGCCGGTCGGGACCCGAAAAACTCAATTCTTCGACTCAATGGCCGAATCTTCAACTCTCAACTGCACCCATGACGGAAACTGAACTATCTGCCTGCATGGTCCAATGTCAACCTACAACTGACTCTTTTCAAAATCCTCCAATTCTCAGGCATGACGTCATCCACACTCCAGCCCCATTTCCTGTCTGGGGTTTATTATGACAATGGTGATTGTCATATCCTTTGCGTGCAAGCGTAAAACTGTACCCAATAACTATGTCCTGAACTAAGAGACTCGAATAGTTCAAAACCCAACCAAACTGAATTATAAAATATAATTAACGAAATTATCTCATTGATCACACATTATCCACATGCATGAAGTAAATATAGAAGTGTTCTGTTAGAGGCCTATCATAACAGTCGCTTCTTTGTGTCTTTCCTGGCTGTAGTGAGGGCAGTATATTTTAGACAACTTTTCACCTCGTTCGTGCCGGCATGAAAAAAAGTAGTCGATGAATTTTTGAACATTCACCCAAAAGTAGGTGGATTCACCCCACAGCTCCTCCTACCGTCTTTTTTATCATTTCGAAGAGAGATAATCATTTCAATAATATTCGTACAGTAACATTATTATCCCTCCAGGGTCAACGTCGACGAAGCTTAGGAATGTCTCAACAACGCAAAATCGAGATATGAAACTAATTTTAAAAATATAGCCGAAAATATGACAGAAAAGAATGAAACATTAGTTTCCTTAAGAAATGGAGATTGTAAAAATGTTAGCGTAGAAATCGAAGGGTAAACAAGTTATTTAAACGGTTATCACCGAACTGTTAGATCTTGTTTAAGAAGGACCGAGATTATTGAATGATAAAATTGGGAAAAATAAAGAAATAGCGTGAACAAACGAAAACATCAAGGAAGTTAATATTCTCAAAGGTGCAGTGGAATGAGTAGTCAATAAACAAGAAGCTTAAGCCAACTTGAAAAAGATAAACCAAGAAATAATGGGGAAAGAAGGGAGACTTAACAGATACCGGGACAGGATCAAGAATTAAAAGTAAAATAGCATCTACCAAAATAACGAAAGAAAATTCTACAGACAAGTCAATGGATAAAACATAAGGATAAATTATCAACAAGATGCTAAGGAAATAAAACACTACTGGAGCAAAATATGGGAAGAAAAACATAATCGAAAGTCCGAATGAATAAATAGTATAAAAAAAGTATTTTAAGGACTTGAAGACGGTCACAAAGTCAACATATACCTGGACTCAGTAAGAGCAACACTAAAGTAAGTACTACATAGGAAAAAGCCAGGCTAATTTAGAACACACGGATTCTGGATTTTTAAAAAAAAAACATGACAATCTACGACAGATTGTCTCAACAACTGTAAACAGAACGCTGACAACAGAAAGAGAACATGATCAAGAGAAATAGAATATTAAAAAAAGGACTAAAGGCATTTAAAAAAATTGTCACTATTTTCAAAGTTTATTCAATTAATTCTTTAGATTCTTCTTTGTATATGTATGGCTTCAAGGATTTGTAGATGTAATTTATTAATTTCGTGTGCTTGTAGCAGGGGTACCACAAGGGGACACCCTAGCCCCATACCTCTTTATCATCTGTCTAGACTACGTGCTTAAAACATCGATTGATAAAATGAAAGAAAACGGCTTCGAGCTGACAAAGAAAAGAAGCAGAAGGTACCCCGCAAAAACAATTACTGACGCCAACTATGCCGATTACTAGCGATTCTGGCAAATACACCCAACCAAGCCGAAATAATACAACATAGTTTGGAACGAGCCGCCGCAGGCATTGGCCTCCATGACAATGCACACAAAACTGAATATATGTGCTATAATCAAACAGGCGACATTTCCACACTAGGCGGAACCTCTCTGAAACTGGTAGACAAGTTCCCCTACCTAGGTAGCAGTGTCTCATCAACCGAAAAAGACATCGACATGCGGCTAACGAAGGCATGGACAGCTATAGACACGCTATCGATCATATGGAGATCTGACCTGACCGATAAATTGAAACGCAGATTCTTCCCTGCATCGATCGTATCGATACAGCTGTATGGATGCTCTACTTGGACTAAACGGCTGGAGAAGAAGCTGGACGGAAATTACACAAGAATGTTGAAAGCAATATTGAACAAGTCCTGGCAGCAACACCCGACAAAGCACCAACTATACGGCCACCTGCCTCCCCTCACGAAAACTATCCAAGCTAGACTAACCAGACATGCAGGACACTGCTGGAGAAGCAGGGACGAGCTCATAAGTGATGTACTCCTTGGGGCCCACTCATATTGCCAAGCAAAAGCAGGACGACCAGCTCGAACATACATACAGCAGCTATGTGACGATTCGGGATGTAGCTCTGAAGACTTGCCTGAGGCGATGAACGATAGGGAAAAGTGACGATAGAGGGTCAGGGGTACCCGTGCTGGCGACACGGCATGATGATGATGATGATGATGATGATGATGATGATGATGATTCTTTGGTGCTTTCAACTGGAATTTTTCAAAATTTGGATTTGGGAATAGAGTGGTTTTTAAGATGTAAGGCTATGGAACTAGAATAATTAAGGTGCATTGTGTGACGTCTTGAAAGAGTCGTAGTGGTAAGACTAACGTACATAATATTTTTTGTTGGAGACACAGTATCCCAAGGGATATTTTAACATACATTTGATGTTTCTCCTATCAAGAAGTTCTATGGAGGAGGAAGAGTTATTGGGAATAATTAGGTTGGAGGTTTTGAATTTGTTGTTGTAAATGGTAAGTTTTATTTCTTTGGTAGGATCAGCTGTGAGAAAAAATTATGGATAAGGTTTTTAGTATATGTTCAGCTATCTTATAATTGTTGTATACTGACCTCCGACCCGGCCGGGCTGTCAAAATAGGAAATGCACCTGTGTAAATAAAAAGTGCATCCAGTCGAGGAATATCAGGATATTATAACCTTGACCGTGGACAGGTTGAATGAATGTGATTTGTCACGTCCACAAGAAGGTGGGCGTTGAACGATTATATAACACAGTGCACAGGAAGTTCAATCAGTTTGGAGATCAGACCAGTTGGAGAGAAGATGCTGGATTGAGGATCATGTCCCAGAGAGGCTGGTCCCCCAGAGGCTGAGCAGCCCAGGAGAACGGGAAAGAAACGCGGTTATGGCCAATAGAGTAGAGGTCAATATGTTGCAGTTCTGTTCAGTCTCCAACTCCCTCTCACACACAACCCTTTCAATGAAGTGAGACGTATATTTTTCTAAAGAACTGTGTCGCCCGTCTTTATTGTGTCGTTGCCTTCTGCATGCATATGTATTATGTCGTTATAAAACATAATTATAATGAAATTGGTATTTTTGCTGTATTGGTTTATTGATGGTTTATGGTTTAGAATGTTTTCTTTATTATATTGTTCGGGTCATACATGAATTGTTTAATTTCGTTATCAACAATGTAGTTGGGAAACCCATTATTAATAAAAGTTTGTTGCATATTTTAAAATTTTATTTAGTAAGATAGTTCGAGAGGAAGAAAGTAGTTTTTTTCTCTGGAACTCGTACTTTTACGATTTTTTAAATTTTTATCAGGAAAAGAGCATTCACTGTGAAAATTAAGGGTGGAGTTTTTATTAGTATTTTTCTTATATGTACAGGTGGTAGATCTGTCGTATAGTCATATGCTACAACTATATATATATATATATATATATATACATATATGTGCAGAAAGAATCATAACAACACGATAATAAAGACAATCGAAGACTTCTTTAAAAAAATATACCTCTCATTTTATTTGAAAGGTTCGAAAGGGTTTTACTGTGAGAAGGAGTTGGAGACCGAACAAAGACCGCAACATATTGACCTCAGCAGCCCCTCCAAACATAGCCATGTGTTGTTCTCGTTCTCCTGATGCTCAACCGGAGGCCCGGAGGCTCAGCTTTCTGCTGGCTTTCTCTCCCACATCTTCGCTCTAACTCATCTGACTCCAACTCCCTGACTTCCTGTCCTCATAGTGTTATATAAAGGTTCAATCACCCACTCAATCTTTGGAATGGCATGTTTGATCGTCATCAAGCGGAAATAACTGTCATGCAGTTCAGAGGTCACTCTCTTCCGGTGCATCAGTCTATGAGTGTATCATAGACTTTTACCTCGTCCCATTTCGTCAGCCAAATCCGCCTACGCGATTTCTTTCGATTACAGGCCATTGGAAAGTGTCACTTCCTTCCGGTGCTTCACTTGGAAAGGCAGGTTTGGCCGGGTCGAAGGTCAATATACAACAGATCTATCAATATGCTTGTGTCTATGAGCACACCGAGAAAAGGGATCTAATTGTTAATATCGATTTCTATAAAATACCTACAAGAAGGAAACATACTCCAATGAATGAACAGGGGTTAACAACACACATCCAGAAGGACACCCCAATAACGTTTATTTTTACCTATGATGTGGAAAAGTTCTTGGGAAGAAAAGTATTACTCACTGATGATAATAAAACTGTTGATTTTTTTTCAGGAAAAACAGAATGAGTGTCGTAAATGAATAAGAAAAACTTGTGATCTATTACTAGGGTTGTGTTTCTTTGTTTAATGGCATATCAACCTTTGTAGGTTATTTAATGCCAAACCACTCTCTTAGAAGAACAGTAGTCGTACTATTTAACCCATAGCTGGGAGGATAAGAGGGTTCATACTTTTCCCAAGAGTACTTGCCCGAAAGTGAACGTAATAGCGCCACTGGAGTACGAAATCGCTTTACTACGATTCCGCAGTCCATCCATTTAACCATTACACCACGAGGACACGAGTGAGTTCGAGTCGCATTGGGTGCCTCTTTCATATGGCCTTGTGCCACATCTAAGCTAAATGCTCTGTAAATTACCACTACGAGGAAACCCGCTGATCTATTACGAGTATATATAGATCAGCCTTTTTCCTAAGAGTAAAACACAGAAGAAAAATGTAGCTATGGCGTGTATTGACAAATAAAAGGACGTTAATATGGTACTGCAAAGTTACTTTGTCTGAAAATCGACAAAGTATAAAGTCGTAAATTGATAACCGGAATGAAAAATGCCCCTGTAGGCTGGGGCTGTAAAATACCCCGACTACTTCCCTGCGGAGGAATAAGACTTCCCCAACGAGTGTCCCAAATAAGACATCAAACAATCTGATG
Source organism: Sepioteuthis lessoniana (assembly GCA_963585895.1). Lineage (NCBI taxonomy): Eukaryota > Metazoa > Mollusca > Cephalopoda > Myopsida > Loliginidae > Sepioteuthis > Sepioteuthis lessoniana. The sequence goes on along the minus strand of OY757946.1, from coordinate 38,360,011 downwards.
ATAAAGTTCCAGTAATGTTGGATCTTTGGGGAATGCCGAGTACCCCTTCATTGTCATCGCTCCCAAGTCCACTCTGAACCGGAGTGGTAGCACCTGATAAGGTCCTATTTGTAGGTCAGATAAATCTAAACTGAATTGTTTAACATTAACTGTTTTTAAATTCAACTATGTGTAAAAAAAAAAAAAAAAACGGATGTGTACTAAAGCTAAATTGAATGGTTTGCAATAGAAATGTTTGAACATTTAACTGTGTGTAAAAATGACAGATGTTTAATCGAATTATTAGTGATACATGAAACAATTTCACTTTGCTAACGTGCTAAACTTAAAACCCAACCTTGATATCCTATAAAACCCAACCAAATCAAATCATATCTATTTAATATATATGTACAAAGAGGATTTGGCATTAAATAACCTACAATGGTTGATATGCTATAAAACCTAACCGAACCAAATTAAAAATATTTAATATATTATTATAAAAATGATTTGGAATTAAATAAACTATAATTGTGGATGTGCCATAAAACACAACCATCATCATCATCATCATCATCATGTTGTGCCGCTAGCACGGATATCCCTGACCCTCTCTTGCCACTTCTCCCTATTGTTCATCGACTCCGACAGGTCTTCAGGGCTACATCCCGTATCCTCACATAGCTGTTGTATGTATGTTCGAGCTGTTCTTCCTGCTTTTGAACGGCCATATGTGGGGGTCCATAGGAGTACATCACTTATGAGCTCGTTTCTGCTTCTCCAGCAGTGTCCTGCGTGTCTGGTTCGTCAATTGAATTACCATGACTAAAAAACCCGGCAAAGCATATCCGTGATACATACGGAACACTGCTCAGCTATCTCGACCTTATTAGGTCTAATCAGCAGTGAATATTGTCATTTTCACAACTGGAGATCGAACCAGCAACCACAGCCCAAAATCTACCACTGGGCCACCGGTCCACATCGTACACATGCGATGCCAAATTAACTAGTCATGGTAAATGTGCGCCCACTTAACCTGATGTGTTTTGAAGGTACGTTTGATCCCTGCAGAGGACATGATCACCTCCAGAGCTAGTCATGGCAACTCAATTATATATATATATATATGCGTGTGTGTGTATATATATATATATATATATATATATAGGTAGAAAAACTGATAACAATGATCCAAGTGGAAGGAATGATTTATTAACGGGTCAACACTATAGCATTTCGGTTCTACTGAACCATCATCAGGACCATGATATTAATAATTTTAAGTTAACGATTGATGATTAAAAATGTGAAATACAAAAACCTACGGGAAAATATGTATAGTAAGAAAAGTTAGCCGTTTAACTGGCAAATCAGCGTTTGATGTTTAAATTACGTCATTTGACTTATTAGGAATATTGTATAGAATTATGTACGTTGTTTAACGAGAAAGATTACGAGACAGAAGGAAGAAAAGAAAGAATGAAAGAAAGAACAAAAGAAGAATAAAAAGCATGGAAATTATGAGATATACGGAAAATATTAACTAAGGATGGAATATATTGTAGCTGTTTAAAATGTGTTTGCTTAAGTAAGGAGAAATATTATAAAAGCCAGGACGAGTATTTAGGGAACTGAGGAATGAGATAGCTGCGGCTTCGAAAATTCGTCTAAGATTTTTATTATGGATGTAAGTAAGCATCTTAGCAGAGTTGAAGTCAATGTTATGATTATTTTGAGAAGTGTGTAGGAGTAATGCGTTGTTTGATTTGCCAATTCTTATGTCTCTTTTGTGCTCTTTCAAACGGATATGAAGGTTTCTGGATGTTTCACTGATGTATTTTAGTTTACATTCCTTACAAGGGATGCAATAAACACCGGCGTCAGAAAATATGTTACGTTGAGGGCGGGAGTGTACGAATTCGCGGATTGTTTTAGAAGGTAGAGAAGTAGTTTTGATATTGAGTTTATTTAAGTTGTTTGTTATGCTGTGAGAAGAAGAATTGTTTAGCAAAGTTATGTATCTATGGGGGGAACTAGTTTAATCAGATATTGAGTAGATATTAGTTTGAGATTGATTCTTGTTGTGGATTTTGAGGGCTTTAGATTTAGCATAATGTATAAAGGATTTGGGGTACTGTAGGTTGAGGAAGGATGAATCATCTGGATGAATTCATCGTTAACTTAAAATTATTAATATCACCCCTCATGGTCCTGATGATGGTTGAGTAGAACCGAAACACTATAGTGTTGACCCGTTAATAAATCATTCCTTCCACTTGGATCGTTGTTATCAGTTTTTCTACATATTGTCGGATTACAATCCTTTATTTACTCTTTATATATATATATATATATATATAGAGAGAGAGAGAGAGAGAGATCTAGCAAAATCAACGTAATCCATATTTGTTTGAATGGGAAAATCACTAGCGTGCAAAACCTAATGAAAAAAATAATTAAAAAACAATATTTTGTTTTTTTTTAAATTTATCTATCTATTTATTTATTCTAATCTGTTCACACTCATACAAACGCTCACACGCACACTTATATATATATATATATACAATTTTTGCCCAGTTGGCTGAGGCTGTAAAATAAAGCGATTGCTTCTCTGTAGAGGGGTAAGACCCCGCCCTGACGAATGCCCTGTTATGACACTAAACAATCTGATGGTGATGTTACAGTAATGCTGGAGTTTTGGGAAATGCGGAGTACCCTATTTATTACCTTGGCTCTCAGATCTATACTGGCCCAGAGTGGTAGCACCTCATAAGGGACCCCTCTGTGGGTTAAATAGAACTAAAACATGGTTTGACTTCACTGTTTTTAGTATTTAAACTGCGTATTTATGCTATACTGAATTGTTTAAAATTTAACTGTTTTGACATTAAAACTACGTACTTATGCTAAAGTGAATAGCTCGAAATAGAAACGTTTTGACACATAAACTGCACTTTTGCTAAATTGAATTATCCGAAATAAAACTGTTTTGACATTAACTCTGTGTACTGCCCAGTTGGCTGGGGCTGTAGAATAAACCAACCGCACCTCTGCATCTGATGGTGATGTTCCAGTGATGCTAGAGCTTTGTGGAATTCGGAGCACCCCTTCATTGCCATTGCTCCCAGGTCCACTCTGGCCCGGAATGATAGCACCTATCTGTGAGTTAAATAGAACTAACTGCATACTTATGCTAAACTAAATTATTTGAATGAGAACTGTTTGACTAAACTGAATAGCTAGAAATAGAAATGTTTTTGATAATCAAACAGGTATTTACATTTAAATTGCGTGTTTATATTAAACTGAATTTTTCGAAATGCAACTGTTTTTAAAATTGAAACAGAACTTACTATAAACTGAATTGTTTACCATAGAACTGTTTTGACATTTAACTGTATGTAAACAAAATCTGTACTTATACTAATCTGAATTGGTTGAATTAAAACTATAACTATTTGAATAAACTGAATAGCTTGAAATAAAAATGTTTTTGACAATTAAACTATACTAATGCTAAACTGAATTGTCTGAAATAGAATTGATTATTTGCATAAAAATGGACTTGACGTTAAATAACCTACAAAAGTTGATATGCCATAAAACCCAACCAACCAACCACTTAACCAACCTATCAACTATCTCTCTAGTTATATATCTGAAAATGTTTATACCATATAATCCACGCATCCATCTTTAAATCTTTAAATCCTAAATCCAAATGGACTCCTTCTACAATTTCTTCCCGTTTCCTTCTGTTCCATGAAATTCTCGCAATCATCCGACTCATAATTTTATTCCTTGATTTTTTTTTAAAAGTCGGATAAACTTATAATACATATCTTACAAGATCCAATCCTGTTACGCTCTTCAGCACTAAATTGGAGATGTGGCCGACGTACAAATTTTCAACAGTTTGTCAAGTATTAATGTTGTATATTGACCTCCGACACGGCCGGGCTGTCAAAATAGGAAATGCACCAGGGTAAATAACAGGTGCATCCAGTCGAGGAATATCAGAATATAACCTTGACCGTGGATGGGTTGAAAGAGTGCGATTTGTGACGCCCACAAGAAGAAGGTGGACGACGAACTATTATATAACTCGGTGCACAGGAAGTTCAATCAATTGGAGAGGGCCCTCAGGCCACCGATTGAGTAATTGCAGTTGGAGATCAGACCAGTTGGAGAGAAGATGCGGGAATAAGGAACATGTCCCAGAGAGGCTGGGCCCCTAGGCACCCGGTTGAGCAGCCCAGGAGAACGGGAAAGAAACACTGTTATGGCCATAACAGTGGGGGTCAGTATGTTGCAGTTCTGTTCGGTCTCCAACTCCCTCTCACACACAACCCTTTCAAATAAAGTGAGAGGTATATTTTTCTAAAGAACTGTGTCGCTCGTCTTTATTGTGTCGTCGTTATAATTCTGCATGCATGCATATGTGTTTGTATAGTTGGTCCTGGCTATACAAAATTAAATCTTATCTCAATTTTTTAAAATCTTTTTTTTTTCTCGCATAAGCATTGTGTCTGAGAAGTAACTTCCAATTTCAAAATACTTATAATTCATTTTTGTCGAGTTAGCGGGACAAGTAGAATACACCGACTGCCCTTCAGCAGAGGTGTAAAATTCCCAAAGAGTGTCCTGGATAAGATATTAAACAATCTCATGGTGAGGTTCCAGAAATGCTGGAGCTTTGGGGAATGCAGAGTACCACTTCAATGACATTCGCTCCCAGGTCCACTATGGCCCGGAGTCGTAGCGCCTGACAGAGTCCTCTCTAAGCGTTAAATAGAACTAAACTGCGTTCCTATGCTAAACTGAACAGCTTGAATTAGAACAGTTTTGACATTCAACCATTTATCGACAAAATTTATACCTATACTAAACTGTATAGTTTGGATTAGAATTGTTTGACTTAACCGAATACCTTGAAATAGAAATGTTTTTCACACTTAATCTGACTATGCATACTAAACTGAATTGTTTAAAATAGAACTGATTATTTGAATAAAAATGGATTTGGCATTAAAGAACATACAAAGGTTGATATGATGTAAAAACCCAACCAACCAACCAACCAACGTATTATTTATTTCTTGTAAAAATCATAGTCAAGAAATAAATTATACTAATTTTAAAATAGAAAAGTACTTTAAATCATCCATAAAATTTAGATAATGTTGTACTGTTGACAGAGTATATCTCAGTCTGTCGAGTGATTGAATTTTTATTCGTTTTTACTTCGTTTTTGGTTGGTTGGTTGGTTGGTTGGTTTTTATGGCATATCAGCCTTTGTAGGTTATTTAATGTCAATGATATTGAAATATTTATGTATATGTATGTATATGTAAGTACAATTATATGCGTATGTTGGTATTGCAACAATGTCTTACAACTGAATATTGAGAAATCCCATTTCAACATATGTCAAGTTAGATTTCTTTAGCGGACCTGTCACTGGCGTCCTACAAGGAGATACGTTAGTCCCATACCTGTCCATAATCTGCCTACGTTACATACCCATGATACGGATATGTGAAACGTACATAGAATGTTCATAACATATATACATAAACATAGGAATCCCGAAACACGAAAAACACGTAACGACTTCTTAGTTTAGGTACGAAACCTTTTATTACCTTTGAGTTAAAGATTTCGACATAAGGAAGAGAGATGCACAATCTTTCTATGATGACTTTTCAATCTAGCCCCCCCCTCACCCAACCGTGTGGCGCCCGCCACAAGGCCACTGGCCTGACTTCGGCGAGCAAGCGAAAGCCAACCGTCTTCTCCCGAGGCAGAACTCAACTCAACTAACTGACTTTTTCGAATCTCCCAAAATCCTCCGCGCGCTTCCAATGCATGACGTCATTCGCACTCTCTAGCCCTGTTTCCCATCTGGGCTATTGTGAAATCTTTGAGTGACATGTCCGCACCGTGCGCGCGCGCTAACACCTGCGTTAATGTTGCACTTAAGTAACCCATGCACTGAGCCGAAAGGTTCTCAGCCTAACTAAACCTAAAGGCATAAAACGAAATCCCCCCGCCATTATATTACACCTACACAACGAACTACGAACGTAGATAGATTTAATGAAAGAATATGGCTTTACTGTATCAAAGGCAAGAAGCATGCTCAATTCCGCAAAAACAATTGGACATAATCTACACATATGATATAGCACTCCTGGCAAATACACCCGCCCAGGCAAAATCTCTGTTGCATAGTCTGGGGAAAGCAACAGGCGGCAGAGACCTTCATATCAATGCAGATAAAATGGAGTACATGTGCTTTCATTAAAATCAAAAAAGGAAACATCTCCATATTAAAAGGTGGGTCTCAGAAACAAGTGGTCAAATTCACCTATCTCGGCAGCAGCGTCTCATATCCCGAAAACGACATCAATACTCGCCTAACAAAGCCATGGACAGCTATCGAGAGGCTAATCAGACCTGTCCGATAAAATAAGACGCGTTTTTTTCCAGACTGCAGTTGTGTCCATACTACTATACGGATGAACCACATGGGCGCAATGCTTACAGAGAAAAAGCTTCATGATAATTGCACAAGAATGAACAAATCCTGGAAGCAACATCCCACAAAGCAGCAGCTGTACAGCCATCACTAAACAAATTTAAATAGGAAAAATAAGACACGCTGGACAAGTAAGAAAGAACTCTTAAGCGACCTTCTCCTCTAGATACCTTCACACAGAAGAGCAAGTGTTGGACGACCAGTTAAAACTTATCTACAGCAGCTCTGTGCGGACATAGGATGTAGCCTAGAAGACCTGCCAGAAGTGATGGGCGATAGAGACGAGTTACAAGGGAGAATCAGGGAAATCCATACTAGAGGCTGGACATGATGATTATAAATGATAGTGTTTGATTTGGTTTCTTTGTTTAATGGCATATCAACATTATTCGGTTATTCAATGTCAAAGTCATTCTCCGAGAACAGTTGTTTTACTATTAAACCTCATAGCTGGGAGGATGAAGGTGTTCATACCTTTCCCAAGGGTATTTGCCCGAAAGTGAACGTAATAGCTCGCCTGGAGTTTGAACTCGCTTACTATCATTTCGCAGGTCATTCCTTTAACCATTACACCACTAGGACACCTCCCATAAATGCTAGTACTTTAAATAATTCTATCAGGTGATTTTTCTTTTCTTTATTTAATTGTCTATTGACTGGTTGAACTTTTTTTTAAAAATCCATTTATCGTTTAAATTTATTTTAAGAATATTAACATTATTCACTTGAAACTATTCCACGACCTCACAAATATTAACCATCTAGACTACGTACTTAGAACATCGATAGATAAAATCAGAGAGAACGGCTTCGAGCTGACAAAGAAAAGAAGCAAAAGGTACCCTGCAAAAACAATCAGCACGACATGATGATGACTTGAAACTATAGTAGTATACTATCATCATCATCATCATGTCGTGCCACAGGCAAAGATATCCCTGACCCTCTCTCGCCACTTCTCCCTATCGTTCATCGTCTCTGGCAAGCCTTCAGGGCTACATCCCGTATCCTCACATAGCTGCTGTATGTATGTTCGAGCTGGGCGTCCTGCTTTTGAGTATACAAAATGACTGATTTCTACATTAAAAAACGAAAAGAGATATATTAACAATAACGTTTAAAATGGAACTACAAGACCTTTTTAAAACAGTCATAATATAACTGAAATATAAAGTGTTTACCATAGAAAAATGATCGTGAAGTAGATGTTATCTCTTTCAAATTAATGGTATTAAACAGAAATACTTAAAAACTTTGAGTCATAATTATTGGATGTGAGAATTTGAAGCTATAATTGTTTACTTGAAACCATCCTGCTGTATACAGAAAATATTGACTTCGGTATTAAATGATAATTGTAAAGTAAGTTAGCCACCGTAGTCGTGGGTGACCCGAAGGCTCCCTTTTCAATAGCTACTACTCCAAGATGTAGGGGAGGGCGCTACTCGTTTCTTCGGATTGCTCCACTTTACCCTTGATTCGTACCTTATAATGCTGACTGTTAGCAAGGAGGCATCAAGTACCATTTTTTGAGTCTTTGGTATGACTTGGCTATGAGATTGAACCCAGGTCTCCCGGGCCGTTGGCAACACTCTACTCATTATGCCAATGTTCGGTCGAAATAATAGTACATATCACAAAACCAACCAACCAACCAACCAACCAGTCAAGTATGTTAAGCGTGGTGACTTGTCCAAAAATGGAAGACAATCTATAGTAATGAGGGATGATTTTACAAGCATGATATAGAAGAACCTCACATCTAGACAGAAAGAAAGAAAGAAAGAAAGAACATATGAAAGAATTTAGGAATTTTCCAAAAAGCACAAAAATAAAAGAAAGAAAGAAAAAAAGAAACAAAATAACCCAGTAACGGAAAGAGGTTTTGGAAATATCTGTAGTATATATATATATATATATATATATATATATATATATATATATATATATATATATATATATCCGTGTGTAGAAGTATGTATAGAGATACGTCTACGTAAACTCACTTAAGCCTAAAAGGGGAGAAATATTTCTTCTGTCTGTCTGTCTGTCTGTCTCTCTTCCACTCTCCCCTCTCTCTCTCTCTCCATTCCTCTACCTCTCTCTCTCTCCATTGTCCTCTCTCTCTCTCTTTTTCTCTCTCTTCCTACTTCCCTTTTTTTTCTTTCTTTCTTTCTCTCCCTCTCTCTCAATTTCTTCCTTTCCCTCTCTATCTCCATTCTCAACTCCCTCTCTCTTTCTGTCTCTTCCTACTTCCCTTTCTTTCTTTCTTTCTTTCTTTCTTTCTTTCTGTCTCTCTCTCCCCATTCTCCTCTCTCTCTCTCTCTTTCTCTCTCTTCCTACTTCCCTTCTCTCTCTCCCTCTCTCTCTCCCCTCTTTTACCATCGGTCGCCTCTTAATAAATTGCATTAGATATTATTGGTTCACAAACTTGTGTCTAGATAACTCCAATTTTTGGCAGAGCAGCCAACCGGAAGTGGCGAGGATTTTTCCCCTATTTTTTTTCTTGCAGTTACCGAACTTACTATGAATATTGCTTGATTTTAAATTTTATTCTATTTTATTTAATTCAATTTTATTTATTTATTTTTATTTTTATTTATTTATTTATCTTTTTATTGTTCTTATTTTCTGAATTTATATTTCGGAAAAAGGTTTCTCTAAACTCTTAAAATTCTGCCAGTTTGTACCAAAAGCGACTCTCAGGAAAATTAAAATGGTTCGCTCGCTTGGTGGAGCAATATATACTCGTCGGTTGCACGCATGCGTGCTCGATTAAGGGTGAGGTTTGGGCGGCAGGAGGCACATGTATCATCGTCATTGCCTCACAGTTTTAATCAAGCTTCTGCCTGTAATTTTACCTAAGTGTATATCATATTCATCTTGAATTACTTTCTTAAAATACAAATGTTCTCAATAGAATGTTTGGATATTGATGTTATGACTACTTTAATAAATCGGTACAAACTGAAAAAACCTTATATATATATATATATATGTGTGTGTGTGCGTACGTGTGTGTGTGTGTGTGTGTGTGTGTTTGGTGTCTCTAAAATCAATACCGGAAATAAGATTTTGAAGTTAACTTTCAAAACTGTCTGAAGAGACAAAATGAATGAATGAAATCACTCACGCAGTCAGATAGACTTACAATATGCTAATTGTTTCCCCAGTAGAGGGGTAAGACCTCCGCACCAAATAAGAAATGAAGAGGGCGAGGATGCAGTTTCAGAACCCTTTATTGCCATTACTCCCAGGTCAACTCTGATCTCAAGTGGTAGTACTTGCGTTTCATTATGCTATGGTGGTTGTGGGGCATTGCATTGTTTAACATTGTTTAAAATGATTTTTTTCATGCACTCGGTTCAAAGATTTTGATTATTATTAGTTACAAATGAAAAGATGGAAGAAAATGCTTCGGCTGGATTGATTAATATCAGACTCTGTGAGAGAAAAAAATTAGATGACTAAATAAATGAATGACCCGATCAAATGATAAAAAGAATCTTAGATGCAGGACAACGATATGATAAACAAGTAGGTAAATGAAGAAAAATTCAATTTATGTAGACGATCCTGTGAAATTAGGTTCCTGGGTTTTTGGTGCTGGTCAAAAGAAAATGATATCGCAAACGAAAGATAAAAAAAAATTAATATAGCTCGTCTCAATATACATGGGTCACATGTGACTGCTAATAACTCTACAAATAATAATCATGTGTTTTTTTGTTTTTTTTTGTTTCAGATATGAAAAAAGTTTTCCATAACAACTATTAATCTTCGATCACAATGCCTTGGACAAGAGAGGGAAAATAGTTTGTGTCACTTCTGATTTGGTGACAAAATCATCCCAAACTGTCTCAAAATAGATGCAACCCATTAATCTGAAAATGATTTATTACTGAGACAAGAAACTCAAAACAAAAGTATATATTGTAACAATAAGAAAATACTTTAATTTGATGTCTATTGCTAAAAAGATGTATTTTTTACAGGACTTGTTCCGAATGACCGCTTGTCACAGAAACAGTTTTGTCTGATTAAGGAGTTGCATCTATTTTGACACTGCCCGTATACTTAAGATCAGTAGAAAAAAACTTGTGGGTCTCAAAAAGAATGGAGTAGTTAAAAATAGAATCTGCTGGCGAAGGAAATGGGAGCGATGATTAAGAAAGATAATGTTAGGTTAATTAAGCTTCGTAATTTTGGCAATATGTACAAGACCGAGTCACCATATATTTTATGGGTTATTAATTTCCACGCTTAATAGATCGCTCTCCGTTTTTGTCTCACTTTCTCTTTCACACTTTTTCCCTCTCTCTCTCTCTCTCTCTCTTTCTCTCTCTTTCCCGATCCTTCTATCTCACTCTTTCTCCTTCTCTTTTTCTCTCACTTTCTCTTTCTTTTCTCTCTCTCTCTCTCTCTCTCTCTCTTTCTCTCACATTTTCTCTCTCTTTTTCTCTGTTTTTCTCTCACTTTTGTCTTTTTTTCCCTCTTTCTTTCTTTCTTTCTCTCTCTGTCTCATTTTCTCTTTTTACTTTCATTCTCTCAATTTCTCTCTCTTTCTCTCTCACTCTCCTTCGCTTTCTCCGCCGATCAATTGTATTTGACAACAAAGAAGCAGGCAATAAAAATAGCAGTAAACTAAAATCCCCTTGCGTTGTATCAGTTGACAAACAACAACATGACTTAACTCTCGAAAAAAGTGAAATTGAAAAAAAAACAAAAAAAAACGAAAAACTAGGATAAGAAGAAAATCGAACTCGTCTACGGTTGCATCCACACCGTAGTCTAGTTGCTAACGTGCTAGATTGCAACATCGTTGTTAGTGAGTTCGAAATCCATGTCATGTTTAAAGGACAACGTTACATCTATATTTTTTGGTGCCGTTGCGTTACATATGCAGATCGATTGATCTTTAAGGTATTTCTTATAACCTAAAGAATTTCATTTTGAATTCTTAAAAAGCCCAAATATAGATCCACACCTTGACTACTCCATCTTTTCCTAGGGTAAGACCCCCTCAATATGAATATCTTAGGTATGACACTAAATTGCATTTGAAAGAGAGTGTACAGTTTTAGAGCTTTGGAGAATCCAGAGTACCCCTTCATTGACATTGTTCTATACCAGCATAAAGGAAAGAATGACCATAATACTTTCTTCACGAAAATATAACACACATTCCCACCCACCCTTCTCTCTCTCTCTCTCTCTCTCTCTCTCTCTCTCTCTCTCTCTCTCCTTCGCTTTCTCCACCGATCAACTGTATTTGACAACAAAGGGTCAGGCAATAAAAATAGCAGTAAACTAAAATCCCTTTGCGAGGTGTGTTTAGCACTATATAACCCATGAAGATTGTAACAAAGAAACCAAATCAAACCAATTCAACTAATAAATTAATAAATATTTTGTTTACAAATTCGTCGAAAAGCCATAGATATATTGTATTATATTATATCATATTATATTAATATCATTATATATTATATTACTATATATTATATCAGTATTATTATATATTATATTATTGATTCAAGAAATTTAATCAAACTTTTTAGATTTACGAATAAAATAAAGCATATTCTTTAATGTAGTTTAATTATGTTTACTTACCTGGCTTTAGTTGGACTGGCTGGCATTCGTGCCGGATGGGGTATCGAAATCAGTGGCATTTGCGAAGCCAAAAGAACCCCGGCTTCGGCTGGGCCACCTTTGGGTGGGCGAGCTGCAACATTGGCACCTTTGTCTCCCTCGTATTGCATTGGACCTTGTCCAGTTTAAGCTATAATCAGGCATATGTACCTGGACCCAGATTTGGGTCCAAGACCAACTAAGCTCATCCAGCCCACATTGCACCAAGTGGGTCGATGACCAGCATAGAACAGCAGGGCTCGTGCCTGACCTTCTCTTCGTCTAAGTCCCCACTATAATCGACCAGCGGGTCATTGACCTTGTGTCGAGTCCTGCCTGGTGGGAGGCCGTGACAAATATATTTAACGTACAAGAATAAAGGAATTCTGATTATTTGTTCAAGTTGATAATTTTATTTTTGTGATAAATTGTTCACTAGTTCTAGCTGGAACTGGAGCAGACAAAGGGATAAGACGGGACCCTTAGAAATTGACGCACGGAAAATTACAACGAAATCGGCCGGGTCAGTGAAGAAAGGATTAAGTTCCTGTTTATTTTTTTTTCAGACTCCCGAGGTTTATTTCTCCCTCTTTCGAAATCAGTTGCTGCATTCTAATTCTATATCATGATTGATGTAAAAGTTGCTGATCACAAACTTTCGTATCAACGTAACATCTATATTGCCTTTGGTGCCTGAGCGTTACGCAAGCAAATTGACTGATCTTTCTGTTGATTTCTTATAACATGACGAATTTCATTTCGAGTTCTTATAAAGTTACTCGAACATGTGTTTGTAAAGGGTTTTTTTTTATTGTAGATTATATTGAGATTATATAAAGCAGTTTTTGACGGTGCAATTGTCATCTAAATTACTAAATCCTGATTGCACATTGGTTACGCAAGACTAACGCTCTCCTTATACAGTAAAAAAAACTGGATATATAAAATGTCAAAAACCTACCCTGATAAACATTTTCTGAGAATGCGAACATTTAGCGTATTTTTATCAATGTTTATTCAAACGCAAATAATACGAAGGGCTTATTTAGATATGTCAACCTGGACGACTCTTATCTTTAAGTTAACATAAGAAAATATCAAACAAGACCATAAAAACAAGGAAGAACGATGCAATGCCCTAAGATCAATTAAAACCCAAATATAGGTACTCATCTTGACTACTCCATCTCTTCATAGGGTAAGACCCCCTCACGATGAATAACTTAGTTATGACGCTAAATTGCATTTGAGTGTGAGTGTCTTGTCTTGGAGCTTTGGAGAATCCAGATTACCTCTTCATTGACATTGTTCTATACCAGCATAAGGGAAAGAATGTCCATAATACTTTCTTCAAAAATATAACACACACACACACATACACACACTTCCTCTCTCTTTCTTTCTTTCTCTCTCTTTCTTTCTCTCTCTCTCTCTCTCTCTCTCTTAAGGGTTTAAACTTCGTATGTGCAAGGGAGAGACTGGGAGGTGAAAGACTCGGACGCAGATGCGAAGGAAGGCTCGGAATACTGCTATGCTGACCTTTTCTTGACCCACGTTGTGATTCCACATTCAGGGCCTTACGTTTTTGCTTCCTTGACGAGAGATACTCAACCACCTGCGAACGACTTGGTTCCTGCTCCCTCTAAGCACTCGGTAGCTGTGACTCTGACTGTTTGACTCCGAGACAGACTGACTGACTTTGTGGTTACCTGCGCATATTCAGTTTCATAACGCCTACGTCTTCTTCCGGTTCATGATTCACGTGATCTGCTTACACCCACGTATATCCACATACTGCTTGTTTTCCGGTTATCAGTTGGTTTACATAGGTTCATCCTGTGTTAAGTATCCCTGATCGACGACTCTCTCAAAAGTCAATAGGAAACACCATTACTACCAGGTCAACTGTGGCATTCATTGGTAGTGTCTGTTACAGTCTATTCTGATGAATCATTAACTAAGCTTTATTGTGATTATTTATTCGAAATTCAGTTGAGTGCAAATTCTTTCTATTACATAAGAATTCTTGACATTTTTTAACGTTATATATTAATACTTGAAACTATTTAACTTTGTGGATGCAAAGTTTATTATTAAATAAAATTATTCGTGTGAAGAAGGAACGCTTGCAACTGTTTAAGTGAGAGCAAATGAATGATTAAAATTAAATATCAATATTACTGTTGGACAGGAATACTTAAAACCATTTAAATTTGTGTAAGCGAATGAGTTCTAACTTGCTTAAAAATAAACGTACTCACAATCTTTTCGCTTATAAATCACATATATATATATATATATATATATATATATATATATATAATTGCTATGTCGGTGACGATCAATCGCTGCATAACATGCACAAAACTACGACTCGTCTTGAGTTGTAGAATCTATTTAACATTATTCTATCCAGTTGGTGTCTAAATACATGGATGTGAGTGAAAATGAATAACGGACATAAACAAAATCACAATTTTATAGAATTGATTTGAAGCTAAATTCTTTATTCTTTTCTTTGACGCTATGTTCGATTTCTGTACGCGTTCCTTTGTAAATCAATCTCGTGTATTAGTCGACTCTTGATTCTATGGTCCCAAAATCAATAATTTATCTAATTGGTTTTTGAAGCTAAGATTTGGTAACCATCCTTCCCATTGTATTTTAATTTTAACTTTGCAAAATTGATATATCTTTATCGGTGAACCCTCTATTTATGATACTGAGATAATTAAATTATGTTTAGAGACAACAAATAAGGTGCGAGATAGTGGTGACTGAGGATCAATTGCATTGCAATGACTATACATGACCTCGTCTGTCTGTAAAGAAATGGTTAAACATATTTACCCAACCCCTCCGCTCAGGAGTAATATGACACAAGGTCATTTTTAAAGCGGAATTTAACAGGTTTGATTTCAGAGTATTCTCCTAGACTAGTTGCCTCACCGAGGCTGAAGAACCTAGTCTGCCCTACTATTTACCCATAGTCGGAGAGAGATTAATTGAATTCATACCTTTCCCAAGGGTATTAGTGCTATGTGAAATGCAATCAGTGTCGTCCAGGATTTGAACTCGTGTTGCCGTGTCCATTTCCTACGACGATAACCATTACACCACGGGTAAAGTAAGAAAAGTTAGCGACCGTAGTCGAGGGCGACCTGAAAGCTCTTTTTTCAATAGCTACTACACCGAGGTGTAGGGGAGGGCGCAACTCCTTTACCTGGATTACTCCACTTTACCCTTGATACGTACCTTATATTGCTGAGTGTTAAGCAAGGAGGTATCAAGTACCATTTTTAAAGTCCTTGGTATGATGTGACCTGGGATTGAACCCAGGTCTCCCGGATCATTGGCGAACACTCTACCCACTGGGCCAATGAGCTAGTCATGTATAGAAGCAATACTTGAATATATTATAATATGTTCAAACAAATCAATTGTAAGTTGTTTAAAAACAAAGGCATCAAAAATACTATTTGCTTGCAAAACACACACACACACACACACACACACACATACATTCACACATACATACATACACACGTATACATAGTATTTAGCTTTAGATTACTTAGAAGGGTTGAAATGCCATTAAAGAAAGAAAGCAAAACAAACTTTTTCATGAAATGTATATTTGTTGTGATTAATTTCACGTACGTCGAAAGCAGTGTCTCATCTACTGAAAGTAATGTCAATATTCGCCTAGTATCGATTGGTTATCGATCATGTAGAAGTCTGACCTATCCAATAAAAGGAAACGAGATTTCTTCCAAGCAGTGAATGCGTTAATACTACTGTACGGATGCACCACATGGATGCTGACAAAAGATATAGCAACAAAAGTGGACGGAAACTGGACAAGAATTCTACCAGCTATTTTGAACAAATCCTGGAAGCAACACCCAACATCTATACGGCCACTTACCTCTCATCTCTAAAACCATCCAAGTAAAACGAAAAAGATATGCAGGAAACTACTGGAGAAGAAATTATGAAACCGGCTCATTGGTCCGGTGGGTAGAATGTTAGCCAATGGTCCAGCAGGCCGGGGTTCAATGGTACTTGATACCTCCTTGCTTAACACTTAGCAATGTAAGTTACATATTAAGAGTAAAGTGAAGCAATCCAGGGAAAGGAGTAGCGCCCTCCCCCTACTTCTCGGTGTAGTAGCTATTGGAAAGGGAGCCTTCGGGTCACCCTCGACTACGGTCGTAAACTTTACTTTTACTAAGTAATGTTCTTCTACGGATCCCTGCACATGACTGGTCGACCTACAACAGCTCTGCGAGGGAACAGGATGTTGTAGGTTGACCTGCCGGAAGGAATGGATGACAGGAACGGAGCAAGAGAGAGAGAGAGAGAGAGAGAGAGAGAGAGAGAGAGAGAGAGAGAGAGAATCATGGAAATCAATGCTAGCAGCGTGACTTGATGAGGATGATGACGTAGACCAAAGAGTTAAATATGAAGATCTAATGTTTATTGTATCATAAGCGATGTACTCCTATGGACCCCCACATATGACCGAGCAATAGCTGGACAACCAGCTCGAACATACATACAGCAGCTATGTGAGGATACGGGAGGTAGCCCTGAAGACCTGCCAACGGCGATGAACGATAGGAAGAAGTGGCGAGAGAAGGTCAGGGATATCTGTGCTGGCGGCACAACATGATGATGTTTATTGTCAAAGTATCAAGAACATGATTGACTGGAAGAAAAGCAAAAAAAAAAAAAATGTTCACATCACCAGTCAATTATTCATTAAATTCGAAAGATCAATATTCTAAGTTATTTCTGATAATATCCGACGACTAAAAAATGAAGAATAGATACGCTATTGTAGGCACATAGTTATCTCCCTTAGAAAGGTTCAGTTTGGCTTTGTTTAATGGCTTATCCCTTTTCGTGGGGAATTCAATGGCCAGAGCCATGCTAGTAGAAGAATAGCAGCAATATCTTTTAACTCATAGAAAAAAAAACCAGCTTAAACGACTAAACTAAAGAAGTTGCATGTGTTTTGTTTAGTGTTTTCTGTAATAGTATGTACTTGTCGACTTGTAACACAGAAAAGAGATGCTATTAAGCATCAAAATCCTTCATGCATTTTAATATGTTTATAATAAGGAATAGTAGAAGATTTAGTTTTTCACGTTACAGCGTGAAGGATATAATTCTACGATTAAAATCAGTCGATTTGTAGAACTCTTCACAGTTCTTCATTTGTATGTACAAAAATCACACGTAACTGCTCTGTTCTTTTACGACTTGCTCTGTTGAAATATCACACAGATTAATTAGGTAAAATTTAAATTTGATAATTTTCGAAAATTATTTACTAATGTTGCATTAATTAAAAAAAAAAAAGGCTCAACATTTTGAAGCACTAAAAAATCATGAAAATGTTTCAAACTAAGTTTAACTTTTTTTAAACGCTATTTAAAAGTGTAATATATATATATATATATATATATATATATATATATATTGAAATTTGAAAAAGTGACAGCCTCGTCGACTGGAGCTGTAGAATAGACCGGCTGTACCTCTGCAGAGGGGTAAGATCCCCCAACAACGAGTATTCTAGATATGACACTAACCAATTTGATGGTGAGATTCTAGTAATGCAGGAGCTTTGGGGAATGCGGAGTACCTCTTCATTGCCATTGCTCCAAGTTGAACTCTTAATCTGAGTGGTAGCACCCGATAGTAATTTACAAAGCTCTTTGCTTCGATATGGCACAAAGCCGAATGAATGGGGCGCCCAAAGAGACTCGAACTCACTCGTGTTGATTTGCTAGTCTAGCTTGCTAACCGTTACACCACCAGAGGTAGCACCAGATAGAGTGTTTCTTCTTCTTCTTCTTCTTCTTCTTCTTCTTCTTCTTCTTCTTCTTCTTCTTCTTCTTCTCCTCTTCTTCTTCTTCTTCTTCTTCTTCTTCTTCCTTTCTTTCTCTCTTCGTTCCTTTTCCAGTTTTTTTTTCTTTCTCTTTGATGGACGTGTCTTTTTTCTTCTTGTACTAATGTGAAATTTAAACTGTGTGTAAACAAATAACTTACGTTATAATTGAATTATTAGAAATAAATCTATTAGACCATTTAACTGTGTAGGAAAAAAGACAGTTTAATTAAACCGTGTTATAAAGAATTACTTGGTAGAAATAAAGGAATAGTGTTGAATAGAATAAGTAGAGTTTACTAGCAATACTTGTAAGCACTTCACTGTGTACAAACAAACGATTAATTTCGAAATGAATTATTAACGTTAGCCATCACTAATTACAATATTTTAACTGTAGAAATAATAGCAATACTAGCGGGCAAAAAATTACTTCTAACTCATTTAAAAATGAAAAAAAAAATGCGTGAAAACAAATAACTGATGTGAAAGTGTAATCGTTACATAGCAATATTTGTAACCATTTAAGTATGTCCAAAAAGAATTAGTGTTGACTCGTTTAAAAATTTCATCAACAAAATATATTTACAAATCCTATACGAGGTGCATACGATAGATATACAGACTTTTTTCGTATGGGCACTGTTATTGATAGTACACACATGAAACTCTAGTCCCCTTCGAAGTACTCTCCTCCGACTGCAATGCACTTGTTCTACCGTTCCAACAACTTCTAGAAGGCCCCATGGAAGTCCTCTTGCCTGAGCGTGTCATTCACCTTCGTCACAGCCTCTTTCATCTCATCAATTGTCTCAAAACGACAGCCTCTGAACTTAGGGAATAACCAAATGTCACTGGGAGCAAGATCTGGACGATTGGGAGGCTGAGGAACTGTCTTGATATCCAGCTTGGTCAAATAGTCTGTAACAAGGATGGAGTTGTTGACTGGTGTATTGTCCTGGTGGAAATGCCACTGACCCGATTTGAAGAGTGCTGGCTTCTTCCGACGGAATCTCTTCCTGAACTCCCTTAAAACCTCAACATAGTAACCCTAACACTAACCCTTTGGCCAATCCACTCAGGTGAATTGACTTCTTAATCCTCCTAAACCTCTCATCATCCCTCACAGATTCCGTGGCTTCCTTGAATCTCTTATGCCACTCAAAAACTGATGCTTGATTCACGCAAGATAGTCGAAATGCAGTCTGAAGCATTCCATACGTTTCTGTAGCATTTTTTCCAAGTTTAAAACAGAATTACATTGCATAACGTTCTTTTAAAGTGTCAGATTGCATTTTTGAAATTCACCAGCTGTGACAATCAGGTTTTAGTAGGGTGTATTCCAATTCCTGCTGTAGCTGTTCATTTGTAGTTGAAATCATAAAAATGGCTCAGTTATCTGATAAGATGTATAGCAATAACATAGTTAATTTTCAAGTGTCTACGACAATTTTAAATACCCATACGAAAAAAGTCTGGAAACTTATCGTATGCCTCTCGTATCTAATATGTACGTATAAATAAGATTTTGCATTACAATGGTTGATATGCCATAGAACCCAAACCAAACCAAGAAAGTCTACAATTTTCATTCTACGCTTTATTTCATGGACAGATTTTTTTTTTAGCTTTTTTTGTTGTTGCTATGGTCATACCTACCTAATTATAATTGAATATTTTTGTAATGTATGGCAGGAAAAAAATAAACGAAAACAGCTTATCAAAAACTCAAAAAGGGTTTTTTTAAACAAATGATTTTTTTTATATTTCTTAAAAAAGTATATATAATTCTTAAATAAGTGTAATTCAAAAACTAAAAAAAGAAAATAAATAAACTATTTATAGATTAAAGCTATCCGTTCCATTTGAATAGTAATTTTCCAGCTAAAAGTAAGGACAGGCATTTTTTTATATTCTCAATTTCTTTCTATTATTAAATTTTTATCGGAGAAAAAAAGAAAATAAATTAAAAGAATATATTCTATCACTGGGTTTAACATATGTTTACATATTTAAAAAAATTCTTTAGAGAAATAAAATTGAAAAAAATGTTTCATACCACTCACAGGTTTCAGCTTATATGCTTTTAAATAGAGTTCTGAATGTTGACGAAAAAAAATCCTAAAAAAAAAAAAAAAAAAAAAAAAAAAGATCTAGTTCGTGAATATTCAGAGACTTATATCGTTAAATTCTTCCAGGGTAGATGAAATAATTGAATTAAAATTATGCTTCTTTTTCAAAAATTATCAACCAAAAAATTGTCCTGTAACTGGGGACAAAGTGTAAAAAATAGTAATTTATGGGAGATCAATTTTTTGTTATTGTTATAACGATTAAAAACGTACACTAGTTTAGTTTTGAATAATATATATATATATATATATATATATATATATATATATATATATATATATATATTTAAAAATCCTAAATTAACAGAATGCTCGTCATTTGAATTGATAAGTGGAATATTACAACTTCAAATAAAAACATATTTCTAATTATTAACCTACATCTCTCTTCTTTCTGTCTCACATACTGGTGTTCTTAAAATCCTTTTAGTTGAATCATGAATCAGGTACTTCTGCTAGTATATATATATATATATATATATATATATATATATATATATATATATATATACAGAACAAAACAGAGATAGATAGATAGATAGATAGATAAAAAGCAACAGACGCTGATAGATAGATAGATAGATAGATAGGCCTGGGACTGTGAATATGAAACACATTAGAACGTGTCTAAATCGATCGATTTGAAGTGATTTGTCAGTGTCCACCGACCGTTGCATTCCCCGCTGTTATTTGGACGTGAACTACAAAATGGCCTTCAATTCTAACTAAGGAGCGTGGCTGGAACCGAACAGTCCGGTGAAGCCATGACATGAGACTGACTAGACAAACATATTAATTGTCTGAAGAGAGGCTACAAACGAGTGGTCAAGCGACGTCTGGTCTTCATTTGGCGGTGATTATTTGAGTAAAACGCAGATGCCATAACCGGAATTGGTTTGATTAGACTATCATAAATTCCTCATCAATATCAGCAGGAAATCCTTGCCTAATATCATCTGACAGAAAGTCTCTTTAATAGTGGTACTACTATCAACTTGATCTTTCATAGTTTTCTCACTTCTAAGCTAAGATTGTAGACATTAGTATACGCTGATTGTAGGATCCTTACGAAAAATTACCCTGTCGACTGGGGCCGTAGAATACATCGACTACTTCTCTGCATATGGTTAAGACTCCGCTGAGTCAGTGAACTGGATATGACACTAAACAATCTGATGATGAAGTTCCCGTAATGCTGGGACTTTAGGGAATGCGGAGTACCCCTTAACTGTCATTGGTACCATGTCTACTCTAGCCTGGGGTGGTAGTACATGATACGGTCCCTTCCATAGGTCACATAGAACTTAACTGTGTACTTACGCTAAACTAAGTTGTTTGAAATAGTATTTTTTGACAGTGAAAATGCATCATCATCATCATCATCATCATCATATCACGCTGGTAGCACGGATATCCCTGACCCTCTCTCGCCACTCCTCCCTAATGTTCATCGCCCTAGGTAGGTCTTCAGGACAACATCCCGTATCATCACATAGCTGCTGAATGTATGTTCGTGCTGGTCGTCCTGCTTTTGCACAGCCATGTGTGGGGGTCCATAAGAGTACATCTCTTATGAGTTCGTCCCTGCTTCTCCAGCAGTGTCCTGCATGTCTGGTTCGTCTAACTTGAATAGTTTTCGTGATAGGGGGCAGGTGGCCGTACAGTTGGTGTCTTGTGGGGTGTTGCCGCCAGGACTTGTTTAAGATTGCACGTAGCATTCTTGTGAAAATGCATACTTATGCAAAACTGAACTGTTTGAAATAGAATTTTTAAAAAACCCAAAAAACTGTGTACTTATGCGTTGCACTATTGTTTGAAATAGAACTGCTTTGACATTTAACTGGAAGGTTTTGATATTTAACTCTTTGCAAACAAAATAATGCTGGATCTTTGGAGAATGTGGGGTATCCATTCATTGCCAGCGCTCCCAAATTCCTTCTGACCCGGAGAGGTAGCGCCTGATAAGGTCCTATCTATGGATCAAATAGAACTAAACTGCATACTTATGCTTAAGTGAATTGTTTGAAATAGAACTGTTTTCACATTTAACTGATTGTAAACAAAAACTATACTTATACTAAGCTAAAATGTTTTGTAACATATTGACTCCAGACAATCTGTCAAAATAGGAAATGCATCTGTGTAAATAACAGGTGCATCCGGTCGAGGTTTCTTTCCCGTTTTCCTAGGCTGCTCAACCGGGAGCCTCTGGATCCAGCCTCTCTGGGACCTGTTCCTCATTCAAACGTCTTCTCTCTAACTGGTTTGAACTCCAACTGATTCGAACTTCATGTCGCCAGGGTTATATAATAAATTTGCCGGTCACTCTTCTTCCTACGAGCGTCACAATTTCGCACTCAATTCAACCGCTCGACAGTCAAGGTCATATCCTGAGATTCCTCTACCGGATGCACCTGCTATTTAGACATGTGCATTTCCTATTTTGACAGTTTGGCTGAGGTCAATATGTTACAATCCGTATTACATCATTAGTGGTCTTAAAAAAGGATGGCTTTGGAATTAACTAACCCACAAAAGTTGATATACCATTAGGCACCCACATGTTTCATAGCTTTCTCATTTCGCTGACAAAGTCCAGATATTTACTGCTGTTTATTTTCTCTTTCCTTTAATTTCAAATTGCTGTCTGCCACATTCTTATCATATGAATATATATTTATATTGTTATAATACAAAATTATCCAAGATGAGAATAATAATAATTTTAAATATGTTTAATTAAGCCAGTTTAACAAACCGTTAATTAACTATTATAAATACGTGACTAATTATCATTCACGTATTTATAATTCAATGAATTGTGTCTATTGAACATATTGTCAATTTTCACAGATATCATTTTCATTGTCAATTATTTTCCAACGAAATTCTAATATATAATTAATGTACAATCTACGTTGTCATTGTTTTGTATTTGATTGTTTATTTTGATTTGTTATTATAAACGTTATTAGAAATATTATCTCCCTTTTCCAAAAGATTCTTCTTCTTCTTCTTCTTCTTCTTCTTCTTCTTCTTCTTCTTCTTCTTCTTCTCATTTTTCCTTTTCTTTTTCATTTTTGTCTTATCAATTAATGTCATTTGCATGTTAACACGAAATGTGTGGTTGCCGTAGTCGCAGATTAAGTAACAAGTCTCTCTTCATCTTACCATCATCTTTTGCAGCATCCTTAGTATTAATATATATTTCGTAGTTATCAGCTGAAATTGAGGGGATGCAAGTCTCCTTAAATTCCAACCATCTTTGTTAGGCAAAGTTGCAAACTCTATGACAGTTGAAGTCAATAAAGTTTTACTCCCCAGTGATAGTAAACCTCTTCAGCTATCTCGTTATCTACCAAGCAGTCTATCCTATTTCAGCAGTGCTGAGATCTAGAATGTTTCCATTCTTCCATGAATATCCATTTAAACCACACTTTTGACGAGATTCTTTGTCATTTGTTCCGAGAATTCCATCTGCTACTAGTACCACAGACAATTTCATATTTCATAACTTTTTCAGTCATTTGCTGAAATCCAGGTATTAATTATAATTACTATTGTTATTTACGCCTTGAGAGTTCTTCAGCTGACTGTCCTTATAGGAGTTTGAGTGACAGCAAGTCTCAAGTCTCCAGGACTTTTCTCAGTATTCTGGCTGTTCTCAATAATGTTGTCGTTTGAATAGTTTCCACTCGTCCTCTTATTTCCAAGTCCCCCCGTCCCTTTAACAATCCTTTGGAATCTATATCAAAAGCACCAATTACGATTGGTATAAATGTCACTTTAATGTTCCACAGTTTTTTTAATTCCCTAATAAGATCCAGGTACTTATCTTTCTTTTCATTTTCTTTCAGTTTTATTCCGTGGTCAACCGGGACACCAAAGACCACAATATTGCAAGTTCTTTTTTTTGTTGTTGTTAGCCGTAGTTTTCAATATCAGGTTTGGTTTGGTTTGGTTTCTTTTGTTTAATGGCATATCAACCTGCGTAGTTTATTTAATGCCAAAGCCATTCTCCTAAAAGAACAGTGGTGGTGCTATTTAACCCAAAGCGGGGAGGATAAGGGGGTTCATACCTTTCCCAAGGGTATTTGTCTGAAAGTGAATGTAATAGCGCGACTGGATTTCCAACTCGCATGCTACGATTTCGCAGACAATCGCTTTAACCATTACACCACGGGGACACCCCCTCAATATCAGGGTTAGCTTGTAGGTTTTCACTAGTGTCTGAGTAACAATAAGACTCCTTTAGTCCCCAGGACCTGTCTCAGTATTCTGAGCGATCTTAGCAATTCTATAGTCCTAACAGTCTGGATTTTCTTCCAGTTTCTAATTCTTCTTGTCTCTTTTGCAAGTCTTTCGGGATATTTTTAAGCACATCAGCAACAAATCCTCTTGGCTCACAGCTTTTATTATTATTATCATTGGGGGGGTCTTCATATCAGTGTAGTTGATGGTTTCTCACTGGAGTTTGAGTGACAGCAAGCCCCCAAGATTTTTCTCAGTAATCTGGCCGATCTTAACCACGCTATAGTTTGGTTGGGTTCCACTTGTTCTCTTTTTTCCACGTCCTCCAGTCCTTGAGCCCATCCTTTGGTGATTGTACGGTGCGCACCAATATTAACTGCTATCATCATCACTTCCATGATTCAAAGTTTTGATCTTTTCTCCAGCAAGGTCTAGTTTTACCCAGCAGTCTGTCAGGAAAGGTGAATGTATTATTTTTCAGTGCGCTAAAGTGTTTTCTTGTTGTAGTTGTTGTTGTTGTTCTTCTTCTTCTTCTTTTGAGCGATTTTCACACAAGTCTTCAGGAGTCTACTCAGTGCTCTGGCTGATCTCAATAATAGTGTAGCTTGAAGGTTCTCCAAAGTTGAGGTACTTATCCCTCTAATAAAATTCTTGTAATTCTATTCAGTGGTCAGCCGGGACGGCAAATTCCACTATTCGGCAACTTCTCTTTTTTATTGACTATCACATGGTCTGGTCGTCTGGCCGAGAGTAACTGATCTGTATGTATCTGGGAATCACAGAAAATTTTGTTCGCCTCATTTTTTAGGCCGAGTTATGGGTTGTGCATATACCATTTTATAATTTCTTTACTCACTAGAGTTTTTCACACCAGTTTTAGCTGATGGTCTTTCACTGTAGTTTGAGTGACAGCAAGTCTCTTCAAGTCACCATGACTCTTTTCAGTATTCTAGCCGTTTTCAATAATGTCGTTTGGATGGACTCCACTCGTCCGCCAACTTCCATGTCCTCCAGTCCCTTTAATAATCCTTTAGGACCCATACTGAAAGCACCAATCACGATTGGCATAATTGTCACCTTCATGTTCCATACGTTGTTTTTTTTTAAATCCCTAGCAAAGTCGAGGTACTTATCCTTCTTTTCACATTCTTTCAGTTTTATTCTGTAGTCAGACGGGAGAGCAATGTCCACAATTTTGCAAGTCATCTTTTTTGTTGATTATTAAAAGGTCTGGTCTTCGGGCCGCGATTAGGTAATCCGACAGTACGTCGAAGTCCCATAGGAGTTTATGTGTGTCATTTTCTGATAGGATGCTGAGTTGTGCACATACCATTTGTTCGTATGGTCAAATTTCAATTTCTTGCATATTATTATTATTATTATTTTTACTCTTTGAGAGTTTTTCAGATCAGCTTTAGCCGATGGTTTTTCACTAGAGTTTGTGTGACAACAAATAACCTCAAGTCTTCCTAGTATTCTAGCTTA
Organism: Sepioteuthis lessoniana; assembly: GCA_963585895.1. Classification (NCBI taxonomy): domain Eukaryota; kingdom Metazoa; phylum Mollusca; class Cephalopoda; order Myopsida; family Loliginidae; genus Sepioteuthis; species Sepioteuthis lessoniana. Next base: position 38,334,081 of record OY757946.1, on the reverse strand, counting down.
TCCCAATAATGCTGTCATTTTCTTGGTCTATACCCGTACTCTTACTTCCACGTACTCCAGTCCCTTTATTAATCTTCAAGGGAGTATACCAAGAGCACCAATTACAGTTGCTATAAATGTCACTTCCATGTTCAACAGATATTTCTATTCTCTAGCAAGGTCCATGTACTAATCCTTTTTGCTTTCCATCGACTTTACTCTGTGATCAGCCGGGACAGCAAAGTCTACAATTCTGCATGTTCCCTTTTTCCTTGATTATTTTACGGTCCGGTCGTTTGACCAAGATTAGGTGATACGTTTATATCTCAAAATCCCATTGCAGTTTGCGTTTCCTTCTCCAGGACAGATTCTAGGTTTTACATATACCATTTGTTCGTATGATCAAATTTAGATTTCTTGCACAATTCCCAGTGAATCACCTTACCTACCCAGTTGTGTCTAGTCTCATACTTCTATGATTATTTGCTGCAGTCGCTTATTATGTGATTGATTGTTTCGTTTCTCTTACCACATAACCTTCATTTGCAATTTTGTAGCGTCTTATTCATTCTTGCTTTGATTTGGTTTGTCCTTATGACGTTGTTTTGTGTTGTTATTAAAAGAGATTCAGTTTCTTTCTTAAGGTTTCCTCTGCTCAATCACGTCGGCTATTTCTCCTATGACATGTCGCTTGTTAGCCGCTTAAAACGTCCGTAGAGTTGTTTTTCTCCCCATTTTTGTTTTCTGGTTATTTCCGTTTTGCTGAACCTCGGGTTGTCAGTATTGTTTCTGGTAGCTGTAATCAGTGATCCTTCATGCTTTTCGAGTCGTTGTCTCGATGCTTCAAGACTATCTTCAATGCGGGAAAGTCTTCTTCCTTCTTCTTTTCTTGACACATATACTCTATAGATGTTTTCTCTGGCATGTAATCTCTAATGCAAGGTCATTAGTTTTCTTGTTCTCTGTTCCATTTGTTCAAGTTTTTTTCTCTCTTCCACTTCAAGCTATGTCCCGAATATCTTATGAGGTGAACAGCCCAGTATATAGTTTTCTCCCGAGTAGTTTTCTGGTTTTCATGAGGTACTTTTTCTAATTTACTTCTTTCATCTCCTCTAATTTGATGGTGTCAGCTTCCAATATCCCAAAGTATTCGTAGGTTTCCTTTTCTTCGATCGTTCTAATTTTGTCTTGATTCGGTAGTTTCATTCTATAGCTTGACCCACGGTATTGGAATTCATGGTTTTAGGGCTTGTTGAACTAGCCTGATCGACAGCAAAATTTTTCCACCCATTTTGTTACTCTCCAGTGATCAACTGCGCTTTCACCCTGCGCACAAGAAATATTTTCAGTGCTTCCGTGGTGCAATGGCTCAGATCGTACTTGTGGAAAGTAAGTTGCCGAATGAGACTACGTTGCACGTTCATTTGTGTAATTGTCGAATCATACACGGAGTGAAAGAATGCACTGTCCCATTGCGGGACAAAAAAGATTTTTCGACCCCGTTGTGACACCACGTTGGTAAAAAGTGGACGAACGCTAGAATCTGTTAAACTACTCATAGTTTTATTTACTACTGGGTAGCAAGTAGTCGCCGGGAGAAAGAAAGACTGTATAGAAACTAAGATGACGGTGTCAGCTAGACAAAAATAAGCAACATATCATTTTGGGAAAGAAAGAGTAAATACAGATATTGAATTTTTTCCTGGTTCTAACATGCTTGCCCGTGGGGTTGCGTAGCCTAACGCCCCCTTTGGAACGCACCGCCAAAATAAGGGCTCGTTAACATTCGTCTCTTTTTATCTTCGTGGCTGCTGATCAACTGATGTCTTTATCCCTTCACTTCCACCTGTTGTAACAGCTGGAACGACTTCCACTTCCCTCGCTTCTGCACATGGCCACACGATCTTTGTACCTAGTTATTTTTAATTACCATAAGTGCCTCGGTCCTCCTATTCGGAGACTTCTGTCAACTTTATTTATTCATTCATTCAATCTCAATTTTTTACCAACCCTTTCGCTTAGGCAAGGTATGATACAAGGTCAAGTTTTGAGCGGAGTTTAACAGGTCTGAATTCAGAGTTTTCCTTCTCCTAGACTCGTTGCCTCATTTCAATTTTTTATAAGCCGTTCAATTACGCTAATGCACAACGTGTCAGTGCTCTAACTACCGTGATACTAGCGACAAAAGTGGGTACCTATCCCGGTTTGAACTACTTCGTTGACGTGGTGTTGCATCATTTTTGGCTCTACCGAGTAAGAAAACCTTACCAGAAGCCAATTTACATTGCGTTTTTCTTTGACCAGTCAAAACGAAACTTGAAAAATCGCATTTATGCGAAACTTCCATCTAACGAAAGAACAGAAGCAATAAATCAATCAATAAATGAATATAAGGATAAATATTAAAATCAAAAGACATTCTGTGTAAAATTAAATGATTAATGACAGTCTGCGCTAAAAATTTACACTTAAAACCTTATCTGAACAGAGATTCCACGCCACGGCGTCTCTGCAAGACTTTCAGGAAGTTCCGAAGACAAGGAGATGCCTCATCAATCATCGTCATAATAAACCGCTGATAGTGAAGTGGACAAATGATCATTGCTACAGATAATTCTTTTTTTATCACCAGCCTAATACAGAACATAATGAACTACAGCCATGAAACCTGCATATTCTTCGACATTTGTATCTTTCGCAGAGAGCAGTCTTGTGGTGTAATTGGGAACTTGTGGGACGGCAGACTTGAAGTATACGAGTTCAAACTCCAGTCGCGCTTCTACGTTCACTTGCAGATTAATACTCTTGCGAAAGTTATGAACTCTTTTATCCTATAAGCTATGGATTAAATAGTAACATAGCAGTCTGTCTACAAAAATGTATCTGGCTTTAAATAATCCAAGGAATATTCATATACCATTAAGTGAAAGGAATCAAACCATGTTCATTTCAGGGGGTGTCCTCGTGGTGTAATAGTTAAAGCGATGGACTGCGGAATCGTAGTACGCGAGTTCGTACTCTAGTCGCGCTATTACGTTCACTTTCCCTCGGGAAAGGTATGAACCCTCTTATCCTCCCAGCTATGGGTTAAATAGTACCACTACTGTTCTTCTATGAGAATGGCTTTGGCATTAAATAACCTACAGAGGTTGATATGCCATTAAACAAAGAAACCAACATATTCATTTCACGTTTCAATTTCAATTAATTTCTCAATTTTTACGATAGTTCACCTGGGGATAATAATCCTTTGTTACTGTACCGAAAACACCAATCACGATTGACATAATTGTCACCTTCATGTTCCATACTTTGTTTGTTTTTTTTTAAGGTCGAGGTACTTATCCTTCTTTCCACATTTTTCCAGTTTTATTCTGTTGTCAGCCGGGAGAGCAATGTCCACAATTTTGCAAGTCATCTTATTTGTTGATTATTAAAAGGTCTGGTCTTCGGGCCGAGATTAGGTGATCCGACTATCCATCGAAGTCCCATAGGAGTTTATGTGTGTCATTTTCTAGTTGGGTTGTGCTTATACCATTTGTTCGTATGGTCAAATTTCAATTTCTTGCACATTATTATTATTATTATTATTATTATTATTATTTACTCTTTGAGAGTTTTTCAGATCAGCTTTAGCGGATGGTTTTTCTGTGGAGTCTGAGGGATACCAAGTCTATTTAAATCTCCAGGATCACGTGATCTTTTATTTGGTTTCTATCAACCTAAAACATTCCACATAAGTAGTTTTTATGCAGTAATCACTAAACTTGTTACATATTGACTCTCAACCGAGCTGTCAATCAAGAGATGCACCCGTGTAAATAAGCGGAAGCAGTTGGGGGTCAAACAAAAATATAACCTGGACACGGACGGCTTGAGTCAGTTGGAGATAGGATGCCAGCGGAGTGAGAACCAGCTCTAGACAGAGGGCTTGGGCCCTCAGTAACCCACAGTTGAGCAGCCCAGCCAGGATGAGAAGAAGTGTTGCTATGGTCAGAAGAACTTGGAGTCAATATGTAGCAGTCAGTCCCTGTCTCCAGCTCATCTCCCACACACAACAAACATCAACCCTTTCGAGAATAAAGTGTGAGAGGTATATTTTTATAAAGAAGTGAGTTCCTTCGTTCATTGAAGTTCGTCATCGTGTTTGATTATAATTGTATATGCATCATCATCATCATGTCGTGCTGGTGGCACGGATATCCCTGGCCCTCTCTCGCCACTTTTCCCTATCGTTCATCGCCCCAGGCAGGTCTTCTGGACAACATCCTGTATCCTCACATAGTTGCTGAATGTATGTTCGTGCTGGTCGTCCTGCTTTTGCACGGCCATGTGTGGGGGTCCATAAGAATACATCACTTCTGAGTTTGTCCCTGCTTCTCCAGCAGTGTCCTGCATGTCTGGTTCGTCTAACTTGAATAGTTTTCGTGATAGGAGGCAGGTGGCCGTACAGTTTGTGTCTTGTGGGGTGTTGCCACCAAGACTTGTTCAAGATTGCTCGCAGCATTCTTGTGTAATTGCCGTCTAGCTTCTTCTCCAGCCGTTTTGTTAGAGTCCATGTAGTGCATCCATCTAGCAGTATCGATGCGACCCCTGCCTGGAAGAAACTGCGTTTCATTTTATCGGTTAAGTCTGATTTCCATAAAATCGATAACCTATTGATAGCTGTCCATGCTTTCGTGAAGCTCATGTCAATGTCCTTTTCGGTTGATGCGACGCTGTTTCCTCGGTAAGTGAATTTGACGTGCTGTATATGTATTACTTCCTTCAAGAGTGGAGATGTCCCCCGTTTGGTTATAGCACATATATTCCGTTTTGTGTGCATTAACATTGAGGCCTATGCTTGCTGCTGCTCGTTCCAAACTATGCAGAAGTGTTTCGGCTTGGTCAGGTGTATTTGCCAGTATCGCTATGTCATCGGCGTAGTCGGCGTCGGTAATTGTTGTTGCGGGGTATCTTCTGCTTCTTTTCTTCGTCAGTTCGAAGCCATTCTCTTTGATTTTGTCAATCGATGTTCTAAGTACGTAGTCTAGACAAATGATAAAGATGTACGGGGCCAGCGTGTCCCCTTGTAGTACTCCTGCTACAATGTCAAAATATTCTGTGTCTCCATCCGGTGATCGTACTTATACTTTAGTGTTTCTATAGAGAATCGTTATTGCCGCTACGGTTTCTTTAGGTATGCCGTACGCTAGTAGGATTTTTTCCATCTTTCCTCTGTGAATGGAGTCGAAAGCCTTGGTAAAGTCGACAAATATTAATGTCGCTTGTAGGTTCTTTGCCCGTACACCTTCAAGGATTCTGCGGATGGTTAATATTTGTGAGGTCGTGGATCTATTTCTTCGGAAGCCATTTTGCTTTTTTTTTGCTTTTTTTCTTTTTTTTTTTTTTTTTGCTGCCAGCACGATATGATGATGATGATGATGATGATATGTATTACGGTATACAACAAACTTAATTGATGAATCGAAGTAAGCAATTGGATATACTTCTGAAATTAGATATTGATGTTTAACTATACACCATGAAACCCTGTCAGCAGGTTAAGAACATATCGTCCATTTTACCAACCATAAGGTAAAACACTACATAAAAGAATAACGCAGGCTACTCCACCCACAAACTCGTTCTCTGATGGTTGCGTGATATTCAATCTGGGTATGTCTTATTTAAGTGGTCACCCAGTCCCTGGAGGCTCTTTCCATTAGGATATATCTGCTTGGCACTGATAAGTTTATTGCTTAGTGCCTGACCCGCCTAAGAATGGAAAATGCAGAGTTGATCAAATATTTTTTATGACGGCTGAGAGTGAGTCTCAGTTTGTGCGGAGGGGGGTGGCATTACAGTACGTATTTATGTCAAACCGAAAAAAGCGGGGTGTCGCAAAAACAAAGAAAATGGTGTCATACATATAAAAAAAACGGCATTTTGGTTTTGCTTTAGTTTGATTTTATGGCATATGAAGCTTATTTAATGTCAAATTCTTTTCATACATATATTTTAAATATATATGATCTGGTTTGATTGGGTTTCACGGCATATCAATTATTGTAGGTTATTTAATGCCAAATCCTGTTTATACACATATACTAAGTATACATGATTTGATTTGGTTGGGTTTTATGGCATATCGATTTTGTAGTTTTTTTCAATACTAAATCCTCTTTATACCTATATATTATGTATATATCTTTGGTCTGTTAGGGTTTCATGGCATATCAACCATTGTAGATTATCTAATGACAAATCCGGATTATTCATGAATATTAGTTTTACGTGATTTGTAATTATAAGTCAATAAAGTTCAATAGTTCCAAATATTGATATGTATCACCGAGAATTCAATTAAAAATCAGTCATTTGTGTATACACAGTTCAATGGTCACATAGTTCTATTTCAAACAATTCAGTTTCGCAAAAGGCAAAGTTAAATGGTTCCAAGTATGTGACAATACCCCCTCGGCCCCCGTTAACTCAACTTCTTCAACCCATTTTAATCTTGGCCGGTGATCATCTAGTGGTTCCGATAGGGGCATCGCACATTTCCTTATAGCCACAAGAAATACAATCAAGAGAGTGGGAGAAAATAACAAAGAACAAACAAACAATAAGGCTTGGGTCAACTCAAGTGCAAGAAGGTTAAGTTGTGACACTGCATTCCCTGTAGACTAACGCTATCGTGTATTTCTAGCGAAATTTTAACAAACCACGAGGAGTGCTGACTCATCTTGACTGGTCTTCCCTCACTGCTTCTGGACCCTATCTCATGCCGACTGGTCTCTTCTGCTGTCCGGTGTCGACTGCCAACTGCCACTCTGCGTCGCCCGTCGCCAACTGACTTCTCTGAGTTCCTTCTTCCAACTCTCTCTGACTGGCGTTCCGTTCCTACTTCCGGTCGCGTCGAGATCTCGAGTCCAAACCCTTTGTCAGGTTTCGCGCCAAAACAGACAACGGGATCGTTTGCTTGGCGGACCACCAACATAGTGTCACAAGTATGGCTATATATCATTTGCAATTCAATTAACCTTTTTTCATTTATTTACACGGTTAACTGATCAATTTAGAATAAGTCATCTCGGTGCACTCAGTGTAAATATCAAACAGTTTTATTTCACCTATTGTTGGGACTCTATCAGAAGTGACCACTCCGGGTCAGAGTGGACCTAGGAGCGATGGTAATGAAAGCCCTAGCAATAGTGGAGCCTCGCCATCAGATTGCTTAGTGTCATATCTTGGACACTTGTTTGTCGGGCGGTTCTTACCCCTCTGCAGAGATGAAGGCGGTGTATTCTAGATCCCCGGGCTACTGGGCTAACCATTCTTGATATAACGGTCAATTGTTAGTAAGGGTCAAACAGATATCATAAAAGATAATCAGTATTAGATAGAAACCATCTATCTGGGAGTAAATTATATTTATTAAATAGAAAGTGTTGAAAATTCATAACATCATCAGTCATCATCAAGTCGGGTTGCCTGCATGGATTTCCCTGATCATCTCTCTCTCTCTCTCTCTCTCTCTCTCTCACACACACACACACACACACACTTTCCATTCTTCCTACCGTCCATTGCTCCAGGCAAGTCTTCCACACTACGTGCTGTGTCCGCACTGAGCTGATGTAAATAAGTTCTTTCTGGTCGGCCCAAACTGGCACATATGTATTATGATATTGTAGGTCCAATATATAAGGACGATTTCTCGGGAAGGACAAAGAGATGAACAAATATAATAATAAGAAGAAGCGGGAAGAGAGTCTATGGTATATCCAACTGACCTCTGACTAACTCCGGACAAAGCAATCGTTGCAGATCAATCAGTCACGGCAGAATGGCTTCGGTGATTAAAAAGGACAAGAAAAAAACTGAGGTCCCAAATCTGAGAAGTTGTAGAGTCACCTTTTCCCACTGGAAGGTTACAACAGGGTCCAACTACCACTTAAGTCGTATTGATGCGCGCAATAACCCGTTCACTACGTGGTGGTACAAATGGCTATGCGTAGACGTGGTGGTACAAACGTTTTTTTGGTAACTTTATGGTACACATTTATGTGTAGGATTCCATAGAAAATAGCCTCATGTGTTTGTCTTTGCTTTTCCAGCTGAGCTCTGTGGTACTTACTCTCTAGCTCGTCTGACGTAGTTGTTTTTTTTTTTATGAGCGGTAGCTGCTGGAAAGCTGTTGCTTCGTGTGGTGTGGTTTCCAGTATTTGTTCAAAATAGTTTTTAGCATTTTTGTGTAGTTACCGTCCAGCATTTTCTCTTTGCGTTTGCTTAGCGTCACTTGCGAATGGTAGGAATGAATTATTCTCCCTCCTGCTATCGGTAATTAGTTGAGCAGAGGTGCCCGTGGTGTAATGGTTATTGTCGCAGGAAATGGACACGGCGAGACGAGTTCAAATCCTGGACCTGACTGATTGCATTTCACATAGCACTAATACCCTTGGGAAAGGTATGAATCCAATTATTCCCCCTCCAGCTATGGGTAAATAGTTGGGCAGACTGCATTCTTCAGCCTTGGTAAGGCAACTAGTCTAGGAGAAGGAAAACTCTAAATTCAAACCTGTTAAACTCCGCTTAAAAATTGACCTTGTGTCATATCCTGCCCGAGCGCAGGGGTTTATAAATATGATAAATAGGGTTCTTTAACCTTTTGTGGCAATCAGTATACGAAGAGAAGAATATCAATATAATCATGGAAACTCCGCTTAAAATTGACCATGTGTCGTATCTTGTTTTTGCGGAGGATCTCGGTAAAAAAAATATTGGGTATCGACAAAAACATATATCCGAAAATTGTTTTAAAAAGATAAGAACTAGAAAAGCTGTTTTTAAGAGTGACAAAGAAAAAAGATGAGAATAAATTTGAATTTTCTTTTTTATTTATTGTCAGAAGATAGCGGTTTCAAATCCTACCCAAGCCGGCCAGAGGTTTTCTTGGTCAAAAATGCGGTGCAATAGACACCAACTATGGAAGGCAGTAATTACTGGGGATTCTTATCCGAGGTCGCGGTAAAATCACCTGAAGAATGCCAGAGGTAAAATTTGGCCGAAACGTAGTGAAAGAAGAAATAACACAAAAACTACCAAGAAGAGGACAAAAAGTCCGCAATAAAAAAAAAAAAATAAATAAATAAATAAAATAATTCTCAGATTAAGAAGCCTCATCTCAAAATGATTCCAATTAAAGACAAAGAAAAAGATCTATGTAAATGTATATAATTTGTCGAAAGTTTTTAGATGAAGCTTACTAAGTTTTTATCATTTACAGTATTCAGATTATTGTCTTCATCACCATTACTTTATTGACAACGTTTCAGGCGTTTTCGACAAAAAAAGAAAAAAAAAATTGAAGAAGGCAGGCGAACGCTTCGACCAAAAAGCTGTGAATATAGCAATAGAAAAAAAGACTTTAGTCAGATTAAAATAAACAACAGAAATTTTTCGAGGAAATTTTTTTCTGTTGGCTCTTAAGGGCTTTACAAACATATCATAGTTGAAAACCTCTCTAGAAAAAAACTGGGTACGTTATTAACACACAGAATTCACAGTTTTATATAGAAACACGTAAGTTTATTACTATAAATGATTTTAAGATAATTGAAATAGAGAAAATATTGGTTAAGAATTGAAGCGTGTAGGAAAATAAAGAAAGACAAAAAGAAAGGGAAATAGAGAGAGAGAGAGAGAGAGACAGAAAGAGAGGGAGAGAGAGACAGAGGGGGTGGAGTGAGAGACAAGAGAAAATGAAGACAACGGGAAGATATATATGAATGAAAGATACATAAAGAGATATATGTGAATGAAAGATGAGATATACGTGAATAAAAGATAAAGAGATTTACGTGAATGAAAGAAAAAGAGATTTACGTGAATGAAAGATAAAGAGATTTACGTGAATGAAAGATAAAGAGATTTACGGGAATGAAAGAAAAAGAGATTTACATGAATGAAAGATAAAGAGATTTACGGGAATGAAAGAAAAAGAGATTTACGTGAATGAAAGAAAAAGAGATTTACGTGAATGAAAGAAAAAAGAGATATACGTGAATGAAAGATAAAGAGATTTACGTGAATGAAAGAAAAAGAGATATACGTGAATGAAAGATAAAGAGATATACGTGAATGAAAGATAAAGAGATATACGTGAATGAAAGATAAAGAGATTTACGTGAATGAAAGATAAAGAGATTTATGGGAATGAAAGAAAAAGATATTTACGTGAATGAAAGATAAAGAGATTTACGTGAATGAAAGAAAAAGAGATTTACGTGAATGAAAGATAAAGAGATTTACGGGAATGAAAGAAAAAGAGATTTACGTGAATGAAAGATAAAGAGATTTACGTGAATGAAAGATAAAGAGATTTATATGTATGAAAGATAAAGAGATTTACGTGAATGAAAGAAAAAAGAGATATACGTGAATGAAAGATAAAGAGATTTACGTGAATGAAAGAAAAAGAGATATACGTGAATGAAAGATAAAGAGATATACGTGAATGAAAGATAAAGAGATATACGTGAATGAAAGATAAAGAGATTTACGTGAATGAAAGATAAAGAGATTTACGGGAATGAAAGAAAAAGAGATTTACGTGAATGAAAGATAAAGAGATTTACGGGAATGAAAGAAAAAGAGATTTACGTGAATGAAAGATAAAGAGATTTACGTGAATGAAAGATAAAGAGATTTATATGTATGAAAGATAAAGAGATTTACGTGAATGAAAGATAAAGAGATTTACGTGAATGAAAGATAAAGAGATTTATATGTATGAAAGATAAAGAGATTTACGTGAATGAAAGAAAAAAGAGATATACGTGAATGAAAGATAAAGAGATTTACGTGAATGAAAGAAAAAGAGATATACGTGAATGAAAGATAAAGAGATTTACGTGAATGAAAGATAAAGAGATTTACGTGAATGAAAGATAAAGAGATTTACGTGAATGAAAGATAAAGAGATTTACGGGAATGAAAGAAAAAGAGATTTACGTGAATGAAAGATAAAGAGATTTACGGGAATGAAAGAAAAAGAGATTTACGTGAATGAAAGATAAAGAGGTTTACGGGAATGAAAGATAAAGAGATTTACGGGAATGAAAGAAAAAGAGATTTACGTGAATGAAAGAAAAAGAGATTTACGTGAATGAAAGAAAAAGAGATATACGTGAATGAAAGATAAAGACATTTACGTGAATGAAAGATAGAGACATTTACATGAATGTAAGATAAAGAGATTTAGGTGAATGAAAGAAAAATAGATTTACGTGAATGAAAGAAAAAGAGATTTACGTGAATGAAAGAAAAAGAGATATACGTGAATGAAAGATAAAGACATTTACGTGAATGAAAGATAAAGAAATATACGTGAATGAAAGATAAAGAGATATACGTGAATGAAAGATAAAGAGATTTTCGTGAATGAAAGATAAAGAAATTTACTTGAATGAAAGATAAAGAGATTTACGTGAATGAAAAATAGAGGTCTATATGTATGAAAGATAGATCTCTACACGGTGTCTACAAAATAAACATGAGCTTTTATTTCTGAAAATATCTTAAGAAATAGATACAATATTTGTGGAGGAATATTTCTAGTTTCTTTCTATGACTGAAACAGTGAATAAAAAAAAAAAAAGAATGAGAGTAACGGAAAACTTTAAAATTTCATTATGAAACTAATTTAAATTTTCAATCTTAATTTGCAGACACCAAATTAATTTGATCTTCACAACAATCTATGCATATTAATCCAACTGAACAATTTTGATACATTAGTAAATAATATATATATATATATATATATATATATATATATATATATGTGTGTGTGTGTGTGTGTGTGTGTGTGTGTGTGTGTGTGTATGTATGTTTGTTTGTGTATATATATATATATGTGTGTGTGTGTGTGTGTGTGTACGTTTGTTTGTGTGTATATATATATACATATATATATATATATATATATATATATAGATGTCTGAGTGTGTGTGTGTGTGTGTGTGTGTGTGTGTGTGTGTGTGTGTGTGTGTGTGTGTGTGTGTGTGTGTGTGTGTGTGTGGAAATGATCACTCGAAAGAGAAATCGTTCTATTCATAGGAACACGGGACTGTGGAAAAGTTGGCAAAATCAGTGTATGGAAGAGTGAAAGTTATAAAATATCAATGAGCCAATATCAATTTGTAATATAATGAAATACTAAGTTAATGACTGAAACTTAATTAATTTATTAACTGAAATTTAATAAATAATAGGAGAAGAAAAGATGTACGATTGAAATTAAAACATCTTGAAAAGAAAAGTGCAAGTTAGGATTAAGATAACTTAAAACTGATTTAAAATCGGAATCCACAAACAAAAAAAGAATATCTAACTCTTTGTCATCTTTTCGTTTCATTAAATAACTCATACGCCCTGATGAAAACTAAAACGTTTTACTTTGATAAATAATCTAACAAATAAAATACTCCTAAGGAGACCTGGTGTTGTTTTTTTTTTTTTTGTTTTTTTCGTTTTTGTACATTTTCATGCAGTCGAATTTATTTCCAGTTTTACCCAGAGATCTTGTCCTTTTGGAAAAAAGATATCATAATTACCAACCCCTGCGCTCGGGCAGGATATGACTCAAGGTCATTTTTTTAAGCGGAGTTTGACAGGTTTGAATTCAGAGTTTTCCTTCTCCTAGACTAGTGGCCAACCAAGGCTGAAGAACCTAGTCTGCCCTACTATTTACCCATAGCTGGAGGGAGAATATTTTAGATTCATACCTTTCCCAAGGGTATTAGTGCTATGTGAAATGCAATCAGTCAGGTCCAGGATTTGAACTCGTATTGCCGTGTCCATATCATGCGACTATAACAATTACACTACGGGCAATGATATGGATGGTTTCCAAGCGACCCGAAAATATAAAAATATACTGATTCTCACACATTCCCTTAAAAGCAAGAGAAACTTTTTAACCCATTGCATCTACAGTACGTCTAATTTTCTCAGATCTTCCCTTTGTATTCTACCAATGGATCTTGAAAAACAACGAGGAACACGTACACAAAAAAATACAATCTTACATAGTGATTTTTCGATGGAGACACTTGAGTGGAACAGGATAGCTGACGGAGATAGTTCGCACACACAAAGGAGCTGACGAGAGTCTAAAAGGCCAGCGGGAACTGAATTTCAGCTAAAATTCTTGACCTCATATAGTCTTAAAACTCCCACGTGACCTATATGGCTACGCTTCTTCAACCACGCAATGCTTGGTCTCCATTAGTCTCGGCTTATTCCCACGCATTGCTTGTTCTACATTGGTCATAGCTTACACCCACGTATGTTTATGCATCAAGTACCACGATGCCAGTCAAGGCAATAATTTACATTCTTACCATATTTTTCGGAAGCACCAAAAGAATTTTTTTTATATGATTTTCGAAAAAGTCAGATGTTGGTAATGTGTAGATGTCAGCTCTACTACATAATCAAGTTAGCTGAATTGATTTTTTCAATAAAAGTTTTAAAATAAAGCTGTTGTGTTTTTTTCTTTAGGACGACGATTTTATCTTTCCACCCAGTAGATGTCAGCTCTACAACATAATCAAGTTACCTGAATTGATTTTTTCAATAAAGGTTTTGAAATAAAGCTGTAGTGTTGTTTTCTTTAGGACGACAATTTTATCTTTCCACCTTGTAGATATAAGCTCCACTACATAATCAAGTTACCTGATATGAATTTTTCAATAAAAGTTTTAAAATAAAGCTCTAGTGTTGTTTAGTCTTAAATTCATCACAGTAGTAAAGTAATGAAAAGTAAAGTTGTCTCCCTTTAGTCGAGGGCGATCATAAGGCTCCCTTTTCAAGAGCAACTACACCGAGATGTAGGAGAGGACGCTACTCCTTTCCTTGGATTGCTCCACTTTACCCTTGATTCGTACTTCATAATGCAGAGTGTTAAGCAAGGAGGTATCAAGTACTATTTTAAAAGTCTTTGGTATGACGCGACCTGGGATTGAACCCCGTCTCCCTGACCATTGGCGAACACTCTACCCACTCGGTCAAAATTTAATAAACATAACTTATACTGATTTCAACAACCGATCTATGCAAGGGCGACTCACTGTAACTATTAATGTTAACATAAATTGAAAGATTTGCCCGATAATAATAATACGAAGAAGGAGATTATGTAAAAAAGCCCCGAGGATGCCTGATTACATTCACCAGTAACAATACTAAAAACACGAAGATCAACATAACAAAAAAAAACAAACTAGAAAACGAATATTGGGAAGAAAAACAATTATATCGATACGTCAAACGAAAAACAAACTGATTTTCAAACGAGAAAACTTGGACCTGGCTAAGAAAGGGAAACGCTAAAAGAGAAACTGAGTATCCTCTAATTGCAGCACAAGAAAAAGCAATAAAGACCATTTATATGAAAGTAAGAATAGATAAGACTCAACAAAATAGCAAATGTAGGTTATGTGGTGATAGAGACGAAACGATCAATCACATAATAAACGAATGCAGCAAATTAGCACATAAAGAGTATAAGACTAAACATGACTGGGTGGGAAAGCTGACTCACTGGAAATTGTGTAAGGAATTTAAATTTGGCCATCCAAAAATTTCGTATATGCACAACCCAGAATCTGTCCGGGTGAAAGAGACGCACAAAATTCTCTGGAATTTTGAGATACAAACGTATCACCTAATCTCGGCCAAACGACCAGACCAAGTGATAGTCAAAAAAAAAAAATTAAAATAAAGAGAACTTGCCGAACTGTGGACGTTGCTGTCCCGGTTGACCACAGAGTAAAACTGAAAGAAAGCGAGACGAAATATGAGTACCTACACCTTGCTAGAGAAATATAAAAAAAACGTGGAACATGAAAGTGACAGTGATATCAATAGTAATTGGAGCGTTCGGTACAGTCACTAAAGTCGTGGTAAAGAGACTGGAGAATTTCGGAATACGATAACCACCCAAAATATGTACCATAGCCATATACATGAATATGGCGAAATGTACATGGGATGTTCATAACACACATAGAACATAGGAATCTCAAAACACGAAAAACACTTACGACTTCTCAGTTCAGGTACGAAACTTTTTATTACCTTTGAGTTTAAAGATTCTTCGACATAAGGAGAGAGATACACATTCTTTCTATTCTGGCTTTTCCATCTGTCCCCTCCCCCCGCCAACACGTGCGCACCTGCCCAAGGCCTCAGCGAGCAAGCGAAAGTCGACCCTTCTTGTTTCGTGTCCAGTTCTCAAATCAACTAACTTTCTTCAAAATCCCCCAAATCCTCTGCGCGCTTCTGGTGCATGACGTCATTCGCACTTGCTAGCCCCGTTTCCTATCTGGGCTATTGTGACATCTTTGAGTGACACGGCTGCTCCACCCACGCACGTGCGTGAACCCCTACGTCAATGTTGCACCAAAGTAACCCATGTACTGAGCCGAAAGGTTCTTAGCCTAACTAAACCCAAAGGCATACAACGAAATCCCTCGGCCATTATATTACAATTCCATCATTCCTTAAAAAAAATATCGGCCAGAATGATTCGAAGAGTCCTACAGACTTGAGGAGACTTGTTATCACTCAGACTCCAGTGAGAAAATATCGGCAAACGCTGGTGTTAAAAACTCTCAAAGGAGTAAAATAATAATCGGGCCTTCTGATAAAGTTGATGGTATTCTCATAATAGATTTCACTCATTATAACAACAAATAACTGAGTTATCAGATGACAAAGACACATACAAACAAATTTCTCTCCACAGTGTAAAAAAATGATGTTTTTAGTAAGTCCTAAAAAAATCTAATCTTAAAGAAGACAAACCCTGGTCTTTCTTAATAGATTATCACTTCACGATCCTTGAAATATACGGTCTCATAAACCTGGAATTCCTTTATGATCAATAATTTCTAGGTTAGGAACTGCTGGCCATAACCTTTAGCCAAAATGCTATTCCCTCTCTTTAGCAAAAATAACGATTCGAACATTATAAAATCCTGTTGTTTACTCAAGAAAATAGATAATATTCTCATGGAAAACAAATATAAAATCATTATACTCCAATATTCGTGTTGCCCAGTCGGTTGGAGCTGCTGAATAGACGGATTGCACCTCTTCAGAAGCGTAATACCCCACCCCAACGAGTGTCCTGTTTATGACACTAAACAGTCTGATGGCGAGGTTCCAGTAATGCTGAAGCTTTGGGGAATGCAGAGTACCCCTTCATTACCATTGCTCCCAGGTCCACTCTGGCCCGTAGTGGCAGCACCTGATAAGATCCTATCTATGGGCCAAATAGAACTAAACCATGCTTTCGAGTGTTTACTGCTTTTGCTTTAAACTGTGTATTTATGCTAAACTGATCTGTTTAGGGTAGTAATATATTGATAACATAAACTGCGTACATATTCTAAACTGAGCTATTAGAAATAGAACTGCTTTTGACATTTAAATGTGTGTAAACAAAAACAATACTTATAATAAACTAAATTATTTGGATTAGAACTATTTGACTAAACTGCATAGCTTGAAACAGAAATAATTATTTGTATAAAAAGTGAATTTGGCATTGAATAACGTTCAAAGATCAATATACCATAAACCCAAATAAACAAACGAAAAATATTATTGTTAAAAAATGTACTAAACGTCCAGAAATTCACCTAAAAAAAGCAAACATTTCCTTACCTTTACCTATTCATAAAATTGTAAAGATTTGAAGTTTATACCCGAAACATTTCTTTTTTTCAAAAGCATGTAAATTTTTAAACAAAATCTGCTTTACTAAGGAGGTCACCTCATTTTAGAGGACTTTTCGTTTTAATATTTCGAATTTAGTCTTTTTAGATTTATAAGAGACAAAGTTTCTAACTATATCCCTTATATAGATAATATATTACTTATATATCTACTGAGTAATAACTTAAGAAAATTTTGGAATAGATTAAACAATAATACACTCATATATTTTACTTGAAAAATAGAATATAACGACATCTGATCTTTCTTCGACATTTTACAAAGAAACTTTGAAGACAATGTAGAATCACAATTTCATCACACATCCATAAAACAAATTTTTTTACTTACAATATTGAAAAAACATGGTTTCAAGCTGGCAAATAAAAGAAGCAGAAGATACCCCCCAGACAAAATTACAGACGTGGACTACGCCGATTACATAGCGCTTCAGGAAAATACACCCACCCAAGCCAAAACCCTGCTTCATAGTCTGGAACGAGCAGCTGGGTGCATAGGCCTCCATGACAACTCAGACAAGATGAAATACGGGGGCTTTAATCAAAGAGGCGACATCTCCACACTAATGGGTGGACCTTTTAGTGGACAAGTTCACTTACCTAGGAAGGAGCGTCTCATCAACCGAGAAAAACATCGACACGCGACTAGCAAAAGTATGGACAACTCCCGATAGGCGATCGGTTATATGGAAGTCAGACCTGACCGATAAAATAAAAGGCGGTTTTTACAAGCAGCGGTCGTGACGATACTACTATATGGATGCAGTACATGGACGCTAACTAAACATTTAGAGAAAAAGCTTGACGGCAATTACACAAGAAGAACAATGATGCAGGCAGTACTGGACAAGTCCTGGAGGCAAAACTGTACAGCCACCAACCATCCATCATGAAAACTATCCAAATTAGACGAACCAGACATGTGGGACACTGCCGCAGAAGTAAGGAAGAACTCATTAGCGATATACCCCTGTGGACCCTTTCACATGGACGAGCAACGGTAGGAAGACCAGCTAGAATCTATATGCAATAGCTCTGTGCCGATACAGGATATAGATACATTGTTTTATTGATAAATTATTTCATATATACAATTTTTCATAGAGACATTATTTTAACGATACATTATTACATAGATACATTGTTTTATAGATGAATTTCTTATTGAGAGTTCATTTTATAGATACATTTTTAATTGATACATTATTTTATAGATACATTATTTTTTAGATACTTTGTTTTAAAGATAAATTGTTTCTTAGATACATTTTTTAATCGATACATTGTTTTGGAGAAAAATTTTTTCATAGATGAATTATGTTATAGGTACAGATAAATTTTGTTATTTAGAGATACATTTTTAAAAAAAGAATACATTGCTTCCTAGATAAATTATTTCCTAGATACATTATTTTATAGATACATTGTTTCATAGATGAATTATTTAATATACAAATTGTTTCATTGATACATTATTTTATAAATACATTGTTAGATAGATAGATTATTTTAGAGACACATTGTTTACTGATACATTTTTAATCATTATTACGTAAATACATTATTTCATCGATACATTGTTTTATAGATACATTGTTTTATAGATACATTGCTTAATAGATACGTTCTACCGTAGATAAATGTTTTCATAGATACATGTTTTATTGATAAATTATTTCATATATACATTTTTTCATAGATACATTATTTTAAAGATACATTGTTTTATAGATACATTGTTTTATAGATGTATTTCTTATAGAGAGTTTATTTTATAGATACATTTTTAATAGATACAGTATTTGATTGATACATTATCTTATAGATAGATTATTTTATAGATACTTTGTTTTAAAGACGAATTGTTTCTTAGATACATTTTCAGAAAAAAATCATTTCTTATATGCATTGTTTTAATGATACATTTTTTCATATACATTATTTAATAGATACGTTATTTTTATATACTTTATTTTAAAGATAAATTGTTTCGCAGATACATTTTTAATAGATAGACTGTTTTGCAGATAATGTTTTTCAGAGATTGTTTTAAAAATGAATTGTTTCATAGATACATTATTTCATAGATACATACTTTCATAGATATATTATTTCATAAAAATATTGTTTTTTAAATACAATGTTTTTAATTAAAACTTTTTTAAAAATTCAAAGATTTGAAGATATTTTTATATTCATAATAAAAAAAATCACCGTAATATTATTGATTGCATTATCATTTCAAATCAAAATACTATGAAACAGAAATCTGTATTTTTGATTTCTTCCCCTCTTTGCTTAAATTGGTTCTAAAAAGTTACATAATCTCTAATTTAATTGGTTCTAAAAAGTTACATAATCTCTAATTTAATCTTTGGTTCTAAAAAGTTACATAATCTCAAATTTAATCTTTAACCATTACACCTCGTGGAGTAATGGTTAAAGCAATGGACAGCGGATTCGTAGTAAGCGAGTTCGTACTCCAATCGCGCTATTACTTTCACTTTCGGGCAAATACGCTTGGAAAAGGTATGAACACCCTTATCCTCCCAGCTATGGGTTAAATAGTACCACTACTGTTCTTCTAGGAGAATGGCTTCGGCATTAAATAACCTACAAAGGTTGATATGTCATTAAACAAAGAAACCAAATCAAACCAAACCAAACCAAATCATCTAATTTAAAATAACTTGTCTTCATTCTTTATATATATATATATATATATATATATATATTGTCATCCACAGACAGATCTGTTTCGTTCTATCAGAACTCATCAGTGTGGCTAGACAGTATCTCCCCGTAGCTGGGATCGAAACCCGATTGACTGAAACACCAAGCCAAGCTTCTAACCATTTAGCTACAAGGAGAAATTAGCTACGAAGTACATTTTTAAACGGTTATGAATCACAATTAGTATTGTTTACATACATCCGTTCAAACGGCCGCCGAGATCTCAATTCAAATACGAAGAGACTTGCAAAGGCGCTAATGGCAACACGAATACTTCTTCGCTAGAGAACTCAACCCTACGGGGATATATATATATATATATATGACATTTGAAAAACATAGGATATGCTGAAATAAATACCATTACCAAAATATATGAGTAATTTTAAAGGTTTTTCTTTATATATATATATATATAGAGAGAGAGAGAGAGATAAATCAAACTGGCTGAGAGATTCTGAGAAGAGTGCTGACGTGGATAAAAGCAGATTGATGCGTTATGGAATATTTAAAATCGGTACGTATAAAATAAATAATATAGATATTTACAAAGATAGATAGATAGACCGAGGTGAGAGACGATGTACGTTTTTTAAATAGCTTTTTTTTAACATTAATTATTTGAAACAGAATGTGCGAAACTTTCTAATTTTTTCCTTTCATTTAATAACTCACACGCCCCGACAAAGTTCTAAAAAAATCCGAAACCTTCAATAGAAAATAATTCTATGAATAAAATCATCCTATGAAGACCTTGCATTTATTTTCATTTTGGTATATTTTATTTTAGTGTAAATAAATATATATCTATACCCTGTATTTTCCCAGAGAGTGTTACGAGATTTTAATATGATTAATAAGTACTAGAACACTAAAACACTCCTCGATTTTGAGGCAAGTCACCGTAGCATAGTAGCTTACGTACTGGACAATATTACTTCAAAATCCGGTCTTGGTATGATGTCTACTTTCGGTCAAATGTTTCTGGGAAACGTATGACCTTCCTTATATACCGGCACATTGGCCCAGGGGGCAAAGTGTTCGCCAATAGCCCGGAAGACTTGGGTTCAATCCCAGGTGGCATCATACCAAAGACTTTAAAAATGGTACATGATACCTCTTTGCTTAACACTCAGCAATATAAGGTACGTACCAAGGGTAAAGTGGAGCAATCCTGGGAAAGGAGTAGCGCCCTCCCCTACACCTCTGTGTAGAAGCTATTGAAAAGGAAGCCGTCTGGTCGCCCTCAACTACGGTCGCCCCTACTATGACCTTCCTTATCTCACAAACTATGGGCTAAATAACATCTTTGATTACTTTCTACAAGATGGCTTTTGCATTAAATGACTTACTAACGCTGATTAAACCTACTACCCCCCCAAAAAAAAACACAACACATTTTCCAATCTCAAAACTTGTGACGAAACAAGTTATTGGAATATGTGTATAAATATTACATGATTTACTAAGAACATATCTTTTCTCGCCAGGAAAAGAAATGAGTTAAAATGTCGGCAAACGTTGCAGGATAAACTTAGTGTTTTTTGTGCTGAACGTGTATTTTCTGAACCAGCCACCCCTTAGAATTATTGGCACGAGCCACCATTAATCACAAGAATCTCTAAATATTAATAGACGAGAAAAATGGTGGTCCATAATTAAATAAGATGTGTCGTAAAATTGAAAACAAAATATTCTAAGAAAAGATTGGTTTAGCTTGGTTTGTTTTTAAACAACCATTCAATCAACCATTTGATGTTACTTAATGCCAAATCCATTTCATATAGATAAACAGTTCTTTTTCAAATAATTCATTTCAATGCAAGTTTAAATATCAAAAACATTTTTATTTAAACAATACAATTTAGCATAATTTCTCAGTTTAAATGTCAAAAACAATTCTCTTTCAAACGATTCAGTTTAGCATAAGTACAGTTTTTTGTTTACGAATACTTAAATGTAAAAGCTTTTATATTTAAAACAATTCAGTTTAGCATAAATTTAGTTCAATTTAACCCGTAGATCAAATCCGATCAGGTGCTACCACTTAGGACTAGAGTAGACCTGGGAGCAATGCCAATAAAGGGATACATCGCATTCCCCAAAGGTCCAGCATTAAGGGAGCCTTACCATCAGATTGTTTTGTGTCATACCCAGGACACTCGATAGGGAAGTCTTTCCCCTCCACAGAGAAACAGTCGATGTATCCCGCAAACCCCATCGGACTAGGCCATCTAAGAAAAGATCTTTGCGAAGAAATAGAACTTGGTGTGATTCATGTCAATGTTAAAATAGTAAAAAAAATGACAAAATCGTTGTATGAAAGATGGAAGGAAATAGATCCCCAGAAGCTAATATGAGCATATAGAATAATTGAATAGGAACGGAATTTAAAATGGAATCCAAGCAAGGGTTTTTTTTTTAAATATCACTCTTGGTTTTATCCAATAAATAAAGTTAACTTTACCACAGAGGTTGGCATCATGAAGTATTATTTACCCTCATCATCATCATCTTGTCATGCCACCAGCATGGATATCCCTGACCATCTCTCGCCACTCCTCCCTATCCTCACAGAGCTGCTGTATGTAGGTTCGAGCTGGTCACCCTGCTTTTGCTGCCATGTGAGGGGGTCCATAGGAGAACATCACTTATGAGCTCGTCCCTGCTTCTCCAGCAGTGTCCTGCATGTCTGGTTCGTCTAACTTTGATAGTTTTCGTAATGGGAGGCAGGTGGCCGTACAGCTGCTTCTTTGTGGGATGTTAGTTTCACCTTTTTCAAAGAAAGTGATGATAGCTGGGGTTTTGATATCCTAGAAGACAGTCAGTATGACCTTATTTGCTGACCTCTGTACATAGAGCTTTTTCTTTACCAGATATTTCGATTGAGACTTGAATTTGCAAACAACTTTTAGTTTTTAGATTCTTTTTAATTGCATATCAACCTTCCTTTGTTATTCAATACAAAAACTATCCTTGAAGAAAAACTTTAATATAACTATTTTACCCACAATAGGGGTATTAGGGCATTCATTTTTTTCGGCACAGAATTAGTCCCAAATGGAACTTATTAGCTGACTAAACCCAAGTTCAGCCAATTCGAAAACATTTTTTGCTAAAATATTATTCTATGTACACATCATACATTCTTCATTAACTTTAACATGGTTATCACTTTTCAGTCTCAAAAATGTGATGACATACGTTGAGATTAATAAAATATATATCATCATCATCATCATGACGTGCGGCTAGCACGGATATCCCTGACCCTCTCTTTCCACGTCTCCCTATCATTCATCGCCTTCGGCAGGTCTTCGGGGTTACATCCCGTATCATCACATAGCTGCTGTATGAATGTTCGAGCTGGTCGTCCTGCTTTTGATTGGCTATATGCGGGGATCCACAGGAGCACATCACTTACGATCTCGTCTTTACTTCTCCAGCAGTGTCCGGCAAGTCTGGTTCGTCTAGCTTGTATAGTTTTCGTGATAGGTGGTAGGTGGCCGTACAGTTGGCGCCGTGTTGGGTGTTGCTGCCTGGACCTGTTCAATATTGCTCGCAATATACTTGTATAATTGCCGTCGAGCTTCTTCTCCAAACGTTTCGTCAGCATCCAAGTAGTGCATCCATACAGCAGTATCGACACGACTGCCGCCTGGAAGAAACTGCGTTTCATTTTATCGGTCAGGTTTGATTTCCATATGATCGAAAGCCTATCGATAGCTGACCATGCCTTCGTTAGCCGTGTGTCGATTTCTTTTTCGGTTGATGAGACGCTGCTTCCTAAGTAGGTAAATTTGTCAACCAGTTTCAGGGAGGTTCCGTCTAGTGTGGAGATGTCGCCTTTCTGATTAAAGCACATAAATTCAGTTTTGTGTGCATTGACATGGAGTCCAATGCATGCAGCGGCTCGTTCCAAACTATGCAGTAGTGTTTCGGCTTGGTTGGGTGTATTAGCCAGTAGCGCTATGTCGTCGGCGTAGTCGGCGTCGGTGATTGTTTTTGCGGGGTACCTTCTGCTTCTTTTCTTTGTCGACTCAAAGCCGTTTTCCCTAATGTTATCGATCGATGTCCTAAGTACGTAGTCTAGACAGATGATAAAATATATATGAATAAAATAAAATAAATTCAAAAAGGTAGCCGTTCCTAGAAACGCCTGACAAGAAGCGAACTTTGTGCATGCCTAAAAGATAGACTGACTGGCACAAAAAAAACCTTCTCATTCAGCAATGACCACTTGGAAAGCAAATAACAGCTTATCTCTTGCTACTCATTGAGAATACCAGGCGTCTGCTTTCTGCTGATTTACTCTCCCACCAGTAGCAACCTTTGCAGAACAAAGGACAGACCTTCAGACTCACAGTTTACCGGAAATGGCTCTCCTGTAAGCAGCCGTTTTGCCTACCATATCTCACAAAAACACCTACTGAACATAACCACCAAAAATGAGTAATATATTTCAATTCCTTGTTTGGGAAACGCGACGATTTCCATGAATTCAGGAAAACATCTCATCGCTACAATATAATCGTTTTAAACATTAAAATAAAGTTGAAAATTAAAAGGGATCTTCGTCTCTTTCCTATCTTCCTTTTTCCCGTAATGCTTTTGCTGTTTTCACAAGCAGAAAAGACGTGAACAAGTTTGATAGGGTAAGAAGAAAACAAATAGAGTCTGACACTTAAAATCAAATTCAAGGAACAACCAACAACAAAAACCTCCGATATGTACGAAACAAATAATCCACCGCCAAATCTTCCATGTCCAATACATACCCTGTTCATGCCTGGAGCACTTTGATTTGCCTATCTTTTGAATAACTTCTAAACAAGTATTTTGCTTAATTAAAATAAATTTTGCTATGATTTAATTTATCGAAAAAAGAAATTGTGAAAAATTGTATTTTTTTAACAAAGTTTCGCTTACTTATTGACGGACCTTCGTATTTACTGAAGATTTTGGCATATACCAGAAAGATTATAAGGGGTCCCGATATACACGGGAACAATATGATTGCGAATAACTCATATAATAATGTTGTCTTCTTTTTTGTTTCAGATTTGAAAATAGCATACTATAATAATTATTAATCCCCAATCATATTTCCTTGGAAAAGAGAAGAAAAAACAAACACTTGTTTTTTATACAAAATAATGTAATGTGATGCAAGCTCCCACAAATGTTTTCCCCTCAATTGCCATTGCTCCCAGGTCCACTCTGGCCCGGCGTGGTAACACCTGATAGGGTCCTATCTATGGGTTGAATAGAAGTAATGGCATACTTATGCTAAACTGAATTGCTTCACTAAACTGAATATTTTGAAATAGAAATGTTTTTGTCAATTAAACCGTACTTACATTTAAACTGTGTACTTATTCTCAACTGAATCATTTGAAATGGAACTGTTTTTGACATTGAAACTCTACTTACGCAAAACTGATTTGTTTAATATAGAACTGTTTTGACATTTAACTGTATAAAGAAAATCTGTACTAATACTAAACTGAATTAACTGAATTAGAATTGCTTGGCTCTATCTAACTCAATAGCAAGTAATAATTTTTTTTCACAATTAAACTGTACTTACATAAACTGCGTACTTATTCTAAACTGAATTGTTTGAAATGGAACTAATTTCATAAAAATGGATTTGGTGTTAAATAACTTACAAAGGTTGATATGCCATAAAATCCAACCAACCAACCAATATGCACTAAAAAAACTGTACCATAGCCATGATATGGTTATGTGTGAAACGTACATCGAATGTCCATAAAAATAGAACATAGGAATCTCGAAAAACACGAAAAACACTTACGACTTCTTTGTTCAGGTACGAAACTTTTTATTACCTTTGAGTTTAAAGGTTCTTCGACAAAAGGAGAGAGAAGCACAATCTTTCTATTCTGGCTTTTTCATCTCCCCCACCCACAAATCTCGTGTAGTACCCGCCACAAAGGTCTCCGCGAGCAAGCGAAAGTCAAACGTCTTCTCCCGAGGCAAGTCTCAACTCTACTAAAATTTTTTTCAAAATCTCCCAAAATCCTCCGCGCGCTTCCGGTGCGTGACGTCATTCGCACTGTCTAACCCCGTTTCCCATCTCGGGCTATTGTGACATCTCTGAGTGACACGTCCGCTCTGCGCGCGTGCGCATGAACCCCTGTGTTAATGTTGCACCTAACTAACCCATGTGCTGAGCCGAAAGGTTCTCAGCCTAGCTAAACCCAAAGGCATAAACCGAAATCCCTCGGCCATTGTTTTACAAAACAACTAATGATTTCAGCGCCCAGTTAGGGTGATCCTCACTGGATATTATGACGGACCTCTCCAGACATAACATTTTATCGTACTTAAGTTACTTATGATTTCTCTTTCAAATATATGGGTTGTACTTATTAATTTAAATAAAGTTAATGCTTTCGTTATGAATTTGTTTAAAATACGGTTAACGTAACCTGTTCGTGCGAGAAAAAGTGTCATTACACTTTTGTTGCCAGGGATTCTAGAAAAGCATTCAACAAATAATCACTTTTGAAAGAAAAAACAAGGAAGTTTACGTTTATGAATATAGAAATGAAGGTGAAGAGAAATGAATATTGAACTAAAATTTAACTGACTAAAAATTAAAATTGTAATGTAAAAATAATTATTGAAATAAAGGCGAAGTGAATGTATATCTAAATTAAGTTGAAGTCAACAAATATTGAAGTAGTAATTTACGAAGCTCTTTGCTTCGATGTACCACAGGGCCAAATGAACGGGGCACCCAATGAGACTCGAACTCACTCGTGTAGGTTTGCAAGTCGAGTTTGCTAACCATTACACCACCAGAGGTGCCCGACGAATATTGAAGTAAAGGTTAATTGAACGAATATTCAAATAATAAAGTGAATATTAATATTGAAATGAAGGGGAAGTGAATTTAATATTCAAGTAAAAGTTAACTGACTAAATATTGAAATTGTAATGTAAAAATAATTATTTAAATAAAGGCGAAGTGAGATATTTGTCGCTGCCTCCCACCAGACAGGACTTGACACAAAGTCAAAAGCCCGAAGGCCGATAAAAGGGGAGGGGAAGGTCGGGAACGAGCCGAGACTCGAACCTTGTTAGTCTGTGCTACTCATCGACCCACTAAGTGCAATGTGGCTCTAATGAGGCAAGCAGTTTCACGAATCCAAGTTTGGATCCGGGCACGTATGCCAGGTTATAGCTTAAACTAGACGCCGAGGTCTAGTGCTATACATAGGGGACAAAGGTTGCAGCTCGACCATCCGAAGGTGGCCCAACTGAAGTTGGGGACCTTTCGGCCTCGAATCTGCCATTGTCTGATACCCCATCCGAAACGAATGCCAGATGACCCAGCAAAGGCCAGGGAAGTGAATGTATATTCAAATGAAGTTGAAGTCAACAAATATAAGTAAAGGTTAATTGATCGAATATTGAAATAATGAAGTGAATATGAATATTGAAATGAAGGGGAAGTGAATTTGATATTGAAAAGGAAGGTTAAATGAATAGATCATATTTACCAACCCCTCCGCTCGGGCAGGATATGACACACGGTCAATCTTTAAGCGGAGTTTAACAGGTTTGAATTCAGAGTTTTCCTTCTCATGGACTAGTTGCCTTACCAAGGCTGAAGAACCTAGTCTGTCCTACTATTTACCCATAACTGGAGGGAGAATAATTGGATTCATACCTTTCCCAAGGGTATTAGTGCTATGTGAAATGCAATCAGTCTCGTCCAGGATTTGAACTGGTGTCGCCGTGTCCATTTCTTAAGATGATAACGACTACACCACGGGCACTTTAAATGAGTAGATATTGAATTAGCGCAACGAATTGAATGTTGAAATGAAGGTGAATTAATAAATAGTCAAATGAAAGGAAATGAAGAAACATCGAAATCAGTTGAACGGAATGAATATTGAAATTGTAACGTGGATATAAATATTGAAATGAAGACGAAGTGAATTTGATCTTGAAATAAATGTTAACTGAATGAGTATTGAAATTGTAAGTGTATAGATGGTGACTGAGTTATCTGCCCTTGTAGGGCGGGTTGTAACTGTGAGTTATCTGCCCCTGACTAGAATAAAAAGCGGGTAGAGGAAGCAGCCATTTTTTCATGACAGTCTGACTCAGAGGCAAGCTGGCTGATCCTTTCTTCCCTATTTTACAGTAAGGTGAATATGAATACTGAAACGAAGGTGAAATGGATAAATATTGAGATGAAAGCATGTGAAGAAACACTGAAATTGAGTTGAAGTGAATAAATATTAAAATCGTAAAGTGAATATAAATATTAAACTGAAGAAAAAGTGAATAAATATTACAATGGAGGAAATGTGAATGGATATTAAAATAAAAGAGAAGCGAGTATTGAAATAAATGGGAAGTGAATACTGAATTGCCCTGTCTGCTGGGACTGAAGAATACACCGACGGCACTTCTGCAGAGGGGTAAGATCACCCTAAATGAGTGTCCTGGATATGACACTAAGCAATCTGATGGTGAGGTTCCAGTGATACTGGAGCTTTGGAGAATGCGGAGCATCCCTTCATTACCAATGCTCCCAGGTCCACTCTGGCCCGGAATGATAGCACCTGATTGGGCCCAATCTATGGGTTAAACAGATCTAACTGCATACTGATGCTAAACTGAATTGTTTGAATTAGAACTGTTTGACTAAACTGAATTGCTTGAAATAGAAATGTTTTTCACAGTTAGACTGTACTTACATTTAAACTGCTTGCTTATTCTAAACTGAATTCTTTGAAATGGAACTGTTTTTGACATTGAAAATCTACTTACACGAAACTAAATTATTTAATATAGAACTGTTTTGACATTTAACTGTATGTAAAGAAAATATGTACTTATACGAAACTGATTGGCTGTATTAGAACTGTTTGACTAAAATGAATTGCTTGAAATGGAAATGTTTTTGACAATTAAAATGTGTATTCATACTAAATTGAATTGTTTTAAATAGAACTGATTGTTTGCATAAAAATCGATTTGGCGTTAAATAACCTACAAAGGTTGATATGCCATAAAAGCGAACCAATCAAACGTTCATTGAATACAGAAATGAAAGGGAAGCAAATTGAAATGAAAAGGGAAGTGAATAAATATTAAAATAAAAGGGAAGTGAATTTTGAAATATCTTATACATTCTTTCATCGAAATAGATATTGACTGCTTACATTATAGCATACAACATGCATGTGTTTGGATACTTGTAAACTGGAATTCTAAAATGATTGTCAAATCAAACAATCGTTATTTATATGAAAGTAACAATTATTTATTTTTCTAAAATATAAGGTTTGGTTTCTTTGTTTAATGGCATATCAACCTTCGTGGGTTATTTAATGCCAAAGTCATTCTCCATAGCTGTAATAGTAGTTTATTGACTATATAAATATTAGCATTATCACTCTAAATACATTGTACGTCATTTTAAATAAAAGTAATCGTTGCCTAAATCTATTTAGACCTACGAGGTGGGTTCGGGTTTACACGTAACCTACTGTATATTTGAGGATCGATTTATACAGCAGGTATAATCTGGAGCCAATTTTTTAGGGTGATTTATGTGCTAGATCAACTCCTAAGCATCAATTTACGATTTTTTTGAAAATAATAATAAAATGTAATTATAAATTTTCAGTCTCATTTTTTTTTCTATTTTAACGTGTCCTAAATTTTACTAAATTAACGCTTGGCAAAAAAGATTATGCAAATTAGTAACTTTTCAAATCTTCCAAAAGAGGTTACATTTTTCAAATAATACAGTGTCTCGAGTTCACTGAATTGACGTTATTGTGCATTTTAACTGAATGCCAAACTGAGAAAAAGGAATTGAGGTAATATGAAATTTCACTTGGGTATCTGGAGGTTTTATTCACCTATTAGTTAATTTAATTTTGTGTCTGGTTTAATTCCTGTTTAAATATGAACTCATTTCTGCCAGACACGTCCCAACAAACTATTCGCTTCAAGGGTCACATGTATTAGCTTATATATATATTGATATAATTGATCACACGCAGCCAATAGGTAGGGAGACCAGGTTTAAATCCCCGGTCGAGTCATACCAAAGACTCAAAAAATGGTACTCACTTAAAAGTCATCATTTTAAGGTACAAATTAAGGGTAAAGTGGACCAATCCACGGAAAGGGGTTGCGTCCCCCTTCACACCTCAGTGTTGTAGCAAATGACCATGGTCACTTATATATATATATATATATATAAGACCTATTCATGTTTTTGCACTGCTACGTATTAAATTCTAATGCAGGTGATCGTGGCGCAATTGTTACCATCCTGGATTATGTACACGGTGACCCGAGTTTACATACCGAATGAGATTGGATGATATTTATTTTCCCTCCTCCAATTAGTAAATAGTAGGGCAAACTGCGATCTTTAATCTCGGCATGCAAACTGGTCATGAGAGGAAACTCTAAATTAAAACCGGTTGATCAAAAATGACCTTATGTCACATGCTGCTCGTGTAGAGTCTGATACATATATATATATATATATATATATATGTATATGTGTGTGTGTGTGTGTGTGTGTGTGTGTGTGTGTGTGTGTGTGTGTGTGTGCGCGCGCACGTATGTAGTGTATGTGTGTGTGTTGTGTGCTGCAATTTTTTTTTTGCAAATATTTAAAGCCGCAGATTTTCCCAATATAATGGTACCCATTTCATTCTTAAATGTTCCATTAAAAATGATAACATCCTAATGAATTTCGTTTCCTGGAAAATTAGCATGGCACTGTAAAAACGTATATGGTTTCTATTTATTACGTGATCTATCTCTCTCTCTATCTATCTGTCTTTCTCTTTTCTCTCTCTCTTTCTCTCTCTCTCTCTATATATATATATATATATATATTATACGTATAATAAGTACCGATAATATATAATATATTTGATATGAAATCTATGTATTATGTATAAAATACATATAATGTTTATGTATTATATATGCACTATTTGTAAATATATATATATATATATATATATATATGAATATATATATATGTGTGTGTGTGTGTGTGTGTGTGTGTGTGTGTGTGTGTGTGTGTGTGTGTGTGTGTACAGTGTTTGCTCTATATGCCACCCGTACGTTAAGTTTCATCATTTGAATATAAACCCAATGTTGTTCAGTCCTAAACAGCATTACCCTAACGATGTGGGGCCCACCATCAAGTCTCGCAATCGCACGACGTCTTCCTTCTTCGACACTAGAACAGAGAAAACTGTCTCTTAGCCTCTGTGAATTTTGGCCGAATTTGAAAGCTTTTCTTATTGTGTTGATATATATATATATATATATATATATATATATATATATATATATATATATATATATATATGCACGTATGTAAGTATCGTTTCGTGTGTGTGTGTGTGTTCACGCTAGCGCGTGTGAAGGTCTCTGTAAATGTATGCTTTTGAGTGTGATTCTTGAATTTACAAGCGCAAAATAAATAAATAAATGAATAAATAAATAAATAAACAAAATAAAAACATTGTATAAAATACGTCAAACTGTGTGAAAATATTTGACTTGTTTTTCCCTGATCGAACAGAGGATTCTAAAAAAAAAATTTTTTTTTTTTTGTTGTTGTTGTTTTTCAATTAGCAAAGCCCACTATGTTTGCGGCTTTCGGGTTGTTTGTACTCTTTTTGATAAATCTTTGGCTGGCAAGAGATTGCGTGCGTGTGTGCTCACACACACACACACACACCGATGTGAGTGCGTCTTAACACAAAGTAAAAACATCCAACCATAACACATACAGATGCATACACATGATTCAATGTAAATCAAAAGATAAAAGGAAGATTCCAAATACTAGAAGCCATCTTAAATAAATAAATGAGAGACAAGAATATCACATAAACCAAATTATTACTCGCCCAATTAATTGCAATCTTAAAATGTATCTAACGCTCAGCAACAAGTGGTCGTAATAACAGTAACAATTTAAAGAAACTATTGTCAATGTTATATTTAGTTGATTTATGGAATGGTTTTAGTTTAGTTTTTTAATTGTTTTGTTTTTCACAATAACCGGCTCCTTAGCCTAGCGGGTAGAGTGTTCGCCAATGGTTCGGGAGACTTGGGTTCAATCCCTGTTTATTTCCATATTTGTAAAAGCTATTATTCCTTCCAACTTTAATTAATAAAATACCAAATGCGGTTCCGACAGTAAACAAAATAGTGACCTACATGTTGGACTGTGGGACCGTAGTAAGCAAGTTCGAATCCCAGTCGCGCTATTACGGCCACTTTCGGTCTTAACCTTAAGAAGAAGTAGTAATTTATTAAGCTTTTTGCTTAGATGTATCAAAAAGCTATATGAATGGGGCACCCAATGAGAAACGAACTCATTTGTGTAGGTTTGCCAGTCTAGTTTGCTAACCATTACACCACCCGAGGTGTCCAACTTTAAGAAGAAGTAGAATCCTCGTTATGTCTTCAGCTATTGGTTAGATAGTATATTTTATGTTTTTCTGTAAGGATGGCTTCAGCATTAAATAACCCACGTGTTGTATACTTATATGCAGATTCATGCAGAATATATATTGACGCAATGAATAATGACGAGCGACACAGTTCTTACAAAAATATGTCTCTCACTTTATTGTAAGGTTTGCGTGTGAGAGGGAGTTGGAGACTGAACAAAGACTGCAACATATTGACCTCACCAGCCCCTCCGGACATAGCCGTGTGTCATTCTCATTCTCCTGGACTGCTGCTCAACCGGAGGGCTGGGGGCCCAGCCTCTCTGGGACATGTTCTCATCCCAGCATCTTCTCACCAACTGGTCTCCAAAACTAACTGACTTCCTGTCTTCACCGAGTTATATAATAGTGCAGTCGCCCACTCAATATCTTTGCAATGGCATACGAAACAATTGCTTGAAATAGAACTGTTTTATTATTTCAATGTGCATAAACAGATTAGTGAGGTTTTATTGATTCGTTAGTGATACATAGAAATACTTGGGATTTTTTTACTTATGTTTACAAATATATCGAATAGATAGGAATAAAGCAGATTTGGCATTAAATAACCTTCAATGTTTGATATACCATAAAACCAAACCGATCCAAACCAAACCAATCCAAACCAAACTAATCTAAATGTGGTTTAAGTCTGTTTCAAATCAGTTTTTTGGTTTGAAATTAAAAGGTGGTTTATTGAAAACGGCAAAAATACTGAGAAGAGTCCTGGAGACTTGAGGACACTTGCTCTCACTCAATCTCCAGTGAAAAACCATCAACTTACGCTGATGTGAAAAAACTCTAATGAATAATAATAATAATAATAATAATAATAATAATAATTATAATAATAATAATAATAATAATAATAATAATAATAATAAGAAGAAGAAGAAGAAGAAGAAGAAGACTTAAATGAATTAATAAATAAGTGATCCAGCCAACTGTGTAAGAAATCTTTAGTGGCGGTCGACAAAGACTTAGATAAAGAAGGAACAAAATCAATCTCTGATCTGCCCAAAGACGGATAAAGTGAGTGACAAATCCCAGGCAGGTCAGCAGGCACATGTCACGGATGGCCAAATGGAGTGATGCAGACAATCTGGTTAAAATTATGTCTCAGGAGTTTTAGGTGTGAAGTAATGTTCTGATTGGAGGTTTGAAATTACAATATTGAAGATTGAAGAAAAGGTTAGTTGGTCTCAAACTGGAATAGGGTAACTGAAAATGGGATATGAGAACTAGAACAAAATAGAAAAATAGGTTTAATATCTTAATTGCCTTTTCGTTACTTATACAGGGTTACGGTCTTGATGTAGACAGAGTTTATTCGACCGTCAAAGTCCATAGATAATTATTATAAATATTTGTGATCATTTGCAATAAATAAAGCCATGCCTCTCGTAGTTTCATTCATCACAAATATAATACTCACTTTTACAATTGAGCCCAAGGCCCTAAAGATGGATAGATATAATTAGAAATGTTTGTATCTATCTATAAGAAATGCCTCAACGCCTGACGACCGTTTTTATTCATAATAAATGTAATACTTTTATATTTATAATTCTTAATAAGCCCTAAAGATAAATAAGTGTGAATGGGTCAGGGATTGCAGTTAGTTAAGATTAGCTCTGAAAATCATCAGTCGCGCAAAAGACCTGTCCCTTTCCCAATGCTCCATAAATTTTATATCCTTCTGCTCAATTATAAATGAGTATTTCATTTGTGATAAATAAAACAGGCCGTTAAGTGAACATTTATTTATTCCAAATAAATACAAACTTTTATAAAATCTATCTCTCTATCTTTAGGGCTTTTCGCTCAATTATAAATGTATTTTATATATTTAACATGTTAGATATGTTCCAAATCTTGCAGTTTCTATAAGTAAAATACTTGATTAAGAATTGTTCCTCCAGATATTTGTGGCTACCTCCCACCAGACACGACTTGACACAAGGTCAAAAGCCCGAAGGCCGATTAAATTGGGGATAAAAGGGAGGGGAAGGTCGGGAACGAATCGAGACTCGAACCCTGCTTGTCAGTGCTGCTCATCGGCTCACTTAGTGCAATGTGAGCCTGATGAGGCAAGCAGTTTCAGTTTCTAGTGCCGTGCATGGGGGACAAAGGAGACAAAAATGCAGCTCGCCCACCCGAAGGTAGCCTAGTCGAAACTAGGTGCCTAATTAAAGGCCCCAAGTCTGCCATTGTTTCTCTTCCAGGGCCACGCTCCGGACCGAAGTTAAAAAGGCTTCGTCAAAGTTGATAGACAGAGAGTTTTGTCTATTAAGTCAACAGAGGTTGTTTGTCCGTGAAGTCAACTGATGGTCTTTGATGATCCAGTCGACGGAGGGTATTCGTCGAGGGTGACCAGAAGGCTCCCTTTTCAATAGCTACTACACTGAGGTAGAGGGGAGGGCGCTGCTCCTCTCCCTGGATTGCTTCACTTTACCCTTGATACATGCCTTATATTGCTGAGTGTTAAGCAAGGAAGTATCAAGTACCATTTTTAAAGTCTTTGGTATGACGCAACCTGGAATTGAACCCAGGGCTCCCCAACCCTTGGCGAACACTCTACCCACTTGGTAATAATAATTCATTTCTGAGAAAAGCGCAATATGGGTCATTTAGAACACGTTTTGTAAAATATACATTCTAAAGCTCGCGACATCTAATTCATGTTTTTTCTTTTTTTAATTGATATTATATCAGCTTCCAGGAGATGGAATTTTTTTTAGTGTCTCGACTCGTTGTTAAAATATTGTGATATTAATCGGTCGCATCTATTTTGAGACACTTTTAAAGGATTTTCT
Organism: Sepioteuthis lessoniana; assembly: GCA_963585895.1. Lineage (NCBI taxonomy): Eukaryota > Metazoa > Mollusca > Cephalopoda > Myopsida > Loliginidae > Sepioteuthis > Sepioteuthis lessoniana. The sequence goes on along the minus strand of OY757946.1, from coordinate 38,299,221 downwards.
CTCCGAACAAATTGTGACGGAAAAATGTTTTCCCCTCTTGTCCAAGGCGTTGTGATCAAAGATTAATACTTGTTATATCATACAATTTTCAAATCCGAAACAAAAAAGGACACATTATTTGTAAAATTATTGGGTTCCATCTCTATTGAGACACCCTATATATTTCAAGCAGGGACGATCTCGTCACATGTCCATACCACATAGATTTTCTTTCTTTCCCAGGCTGCTATGTGACCCAAAAAACTGCAGTCATTCATTTTCGGATCTCTTCCTTTTTCGATGTGATCCCTTTATAAGATGTATGGTGACATCTCAACTCAAGGGCCTCAATACGTCTCTGGAGGTCAGCAGTAAAAGCTCACGATGCGCAAGTGTACATAAAGTTGGAAATAATATATTCGCGCAAATGTCCCCATTGTTTCGATTTTTTAACATCAGAGATGTCTTTTTCTCTCGTCAACGCTCCTGTTGAAAGTACAGTTCTGGTAAGAAATACTTTAAAAAATCACTTTTAATATACTACAAACACATTTTCTGTAATTCTCAAAGTGATCCCTATCCATGCTCTTGACCTTGTACCAAACTAACGTGAACGTTAAAAAATGACTATATCATCTTGAAATATATCAATGAAATATGTTCGTTTATTTATATGTTTTTGGGACTTATCATATTTACCCAACCCCTCCACTCGGGCAGGATATGACACAAGGTCAATTTTTAAGCGGAGTTTAACAGGTTTGAATTTAGAGTTTTCCTTCTCCTAGACTAGTTGCCTCGCTAAGGCTGAAGAACCTAGTTTGCCCTACTATTTATTCATAGCTGGAGGGAGAATAATTGGATTCATACCTTTCCCAAGGGTATTAGTGCTATGTGAAATGCAATCAGTCTCGTCCAGGATTTGAACTCGTGTCGCTGTGTCCATTTCCTACGACGATAACCATTACACCACGGGTATTTCTATGTTCTACGTTTTTGGGATTTATATTGACCAACTTTTGCAACTTCAATAAATTTATTCGATCGGAAAGATGGAACGTCTCTAAAGAAATCAAGACGATAAAAACTCTTTAAAAACCAAAACAAGTCAATAAAATTTCAACCAAATCCCGAAGCAAAATTTCCAATGCTACTACATTTGGTCATTTTGAGTGATTCTTTTATTTTTTGGTTGTATTGTTTTTCTTTATTTCTTTTTAATTATTAGCTTAGCTCACTTCCCAAATGAGAGGATATTATTTTAACTTTCTGTTAAAAGGCATATGCTGAAGGTTGTTTTTTTTTTTTTTTTCGTGGCTTTGGTCATTTCACTTATGCAACGTTTTGATTAGAAAAAAAAGGTTTTTGACATCCATTATGCCAATTTCGGTGAAGCTGTTTGAGTTATCGTTCTTTAAACATGGTTACTTCATTCCTTTCCCTGTTTACATTCAATTCTGCGAGTTATTTTACACATAGGGGTGCTTACCAAGAATTTGCAGTTCGTTTAAATACAATTCCTTCAAAATCCTGAATAATGTAAATGTTAATTCATCAGAATAAAAGAACACCTTAACACACGTGCATCCTCTTCCATAAACATTTAATTAAATACAAAAATAATGGCAATAATATTTCCATTAAAATAGAGGCATTATCATCATTATGAGGGGCTATCAGCACAGATCTCCCTAACCCTCTCTCCCCACCCGTCTCTATCATCCATCTCTCCCGGGAGGTCTTCCAGGCTACATCCTGTATCGGCATAGATATTTTTGTATATAGGTTCTAGCTTGTCGACCTACCTTTGCTCGTCAATGTGAAGGGGTCCACAGAAGTATATCGCTTATTTGTTTGTCCTTACTTCCCCAGAAGTGTCCGGCATGCCTGGTTCGTCTAATTTTGATAGTTTTCGTGATGGGTGTTAGGTGGTCGTGGACTGCTGCTTTGTGGGGTGTTGCATCCAGGACTTGGTCAATATTGGTCGCAGTATTCTCGTGAAATTACCGTCAAACTTTTTTTCCATACGTTTAGTTAGCATCTATGTGGTGCATCCATATAGCCGTATCGACACGTCTGCTGCTTGGAAAAAAATGCGTTTTATTTTATCGGTCAGGTTTGACTTCCATATGACCGATAGTCTATCGATAGTTGTCCATGCCTTTGCTTGTCGCGTGTTGATGTCATTCTTGGTTGATGAGACACAGCTTCCGATATAGCTGAACCTGTCCACTAGTTTCAGAGGAGCAACCTTTAGCGTGGAGATGTCGCTTCTTTGATTAAAATAGAAGGAGGTTTTATCAATATCTAAATTAAACCCTCAGTTTAACAGTAGGTTAGAATTAAATTCTCAATTAACATGCATATTCTTTGAATAGATATCTAAATTTTAAAAAATAATCAATTGATTAAGACAACTTGAGTCTCGTCTCTTCCGCCCGGCTTTTGGACACCCAGCGTGGCACCATGGTTACAATACCCAACATAGCTTTCCAACATATTACGTGACACCATGTTTACAATGTACCAAAAATTTTGAACATACAACCCCGAATTCATATAAAAAACAATGATGAGGTTTTTACTTCAAAATTTTAGACCAGATTAATTATTTTGCTTTGATACACTTACAATTAAATAAAATAATCAGTACAATCTTCAAGCAAATAATATATATATATATATATATATCAATTGTTTGAATTGAGTGAACTGTTTGTTGAAAATGAGACGTTACAAAGAATCTTCAAGCTTGGAAAACTATTTGTGGTCAGAATGTAAATATTTGTACGAGAAAAAAGTTCATTTTGTAGTTTGCGATCGTCTAACTCGTGTTGATATATATTTTACTGTGTGTAAAATATCTTTGTGTAAGAATGTCACCTCACAAGATAGAAACTATTTAAATGCGTTAATATGTACGAGGCTACTGGGAAAGATGGAACATCAGTACGAATATTTATGTTAGCTCAACATTATCGTTCAATTTAAGATGATTAAGCGTTGTTGAAATTAAATGCACTTGAAGGAACAGAATGATAGATTTTTTCAATTTGTAACGTTACCGCCCTCACCCCCACCACATTAGATCAGTCTCTTCTACCATTTCACTTCTTAGCCGGCCAGTGATCAACTAGTGGCTGAGGGGGCAACGCACATTTCTTTACCGCCACGAGAATACGATCGAGGGAACGGAGAAAATAGAACAGACGAACAAACACGAACAAAGCTTGGGGTTAACCAAGAGCAGAAGGAGGTATGCAACACTTCATTTCCGTGTGCGGACTATCGCTAGCGTGGGTTACTAGCGAAAATTCCACAAGCACTGGAATGCCGACATCTTTTGACTCAATCTTCTTCGCTGGACCCTATCTTGTCTGCTACTGTCTCCGGAGTCCGGTGTTGACTACCCCTGTCCGTGGTTCTACGCCAACTCTCTTCTGCTCGCCTCTCTGCTGTCCAACGCCAACTGCTCTCGTCCGGGTCCCCCGTCAACTGCCTGCCAGCTCCTTTGTCCAGCCAACTCTCATTCGCGTCCCCTTACCACTTCCGGATACGGCGAGATTTCAGGTCCAAGAATCTTTTGTCTGGTTTCGCGCCAAAACAGACAAAGGAATCGTCTGCTTTGGCGGGCTACCCATATAGTGCTACAACTTAAAAGAAATCGAAAGTTTAGGTAGGTTACAGATTAAATCAGTTACATCTACTGAAGAATTATCTATTTTATCGCTTGCTGATAAAACTGACTTAGGATCGAAATCAGATTTTAAAAGTTGATGATATATCGATGAATCTAATAAGTTAAAAATTAATTTTTAAAGATCAAGGTGGGTAAAGATTTCTTAAATTATTTTGGGTTTAGATTTTTCAAAGTTTTCGAAGCAAGTCAAATATTGTTGTCTGGATGTATCGCAAAAAAGTTTTAAAACGAGCATGTAAACACCGATGGGCCAATAAATGAAAAATTATTGATACAAAAATTACTGTTTCTCGAGGTTATTTTTCCACAAAAGTATTATCTATCAATCTATCTATCTATACCCAGTAAGGGTCCAGTAGACTATGGCTATGGAGTATTTGTATATAAACAATATGAGGGATTTCATATAATACTATGGGAGTGATCGATGTATGGTTTTTATGATATATACATTCCAAGATATATATAAAATCTGGTTATTTCACTCCCAAAAGAAAAGTTTAGCCATATGATGAAATAAATGAGGAAATAAAAAGCCTGTCGAAATAAGTTCAAAATGGCACCGTAACTATGGTTTAGTTTTCTGTCATTTACATTTCATATATATATATATATATATATATGTGTGTGTGTGTGTGTGTGTGTGTGTGTGTGTGTGTGTGTGTGTGCAGCCGGTCTGCACAAGCAGAATGTGAAATAAGTCAGTTTTCTATGCAAAGATTAATCAGTTTGAATGTTGTGTTTTCTTCTCCTAGATTGGTTGCAATACCAAGGTTAAACCGCCCAAGTTTCCTCCTAGCTGAAAGCAGAATAGTTGGATTCATACCACCATTCCTTTAGAGAGAGAGAGAGAGAGAGAGAGAGAGAGAGAGAGAGAGAGCCAGAGAGAGAACCAAATAACTCCGTAGGATAGAAGCAAGATTTCATATACATATATATATGTATATATATATATATATATATACATATATATATATGTATATATATATATGGCGAAGACGTAATCGTGTTGCCATTAGCGTCTATTGCAAGCCTCTTCGTAGTTGAATTGAGGTCTCGGCTACCGTTGAACGAATGTATGTAAACAATAGTAATTGTGATTCATAACCGTTTAAAATTCACTTCGCAGCTAATATCTCCTCGTGTCTGTATGGTTAGAAGCTTAGGTTGACGTTTGAGTCAACCGGGTTTCGATCCCAGCTAGGGGAAGATACTGTCTAGCCACACTGATGAGTTCTGATAGAACGAAACAGATCTGTCTATGGATGACTATAGATATATATATATATAGAGAGAGAAAGTATAGAAGTAAAATTTTAATTTTAAAAACGGTTTTTTTTTGTCTGATTAATATAATTTAAAGAAAATGCGAAGAATCTAAATTTTCATGATTAGCTCAATTATTTTTCATTTAGATTCAGCCCAATATGGAGGAGCAAGAAAAAAAATGACAAAGAATCAAAGATTTGCTTAAAACCGAAACCAAAGAAAAAAATTCCGAAATAATCGGTGTTTCTTTTTTATGGCTACTATCAAGTCCAAATCTTAACCCTCATGATTAAACTAATATTTCAGAAGAATTTATCTTGAAGGTAAGCAAATCGTTTCGAAGGAGTGTTGGTATAATAATTAATCTTGTTTCATAATGGAGTCGCCTCCTATATATATATATATATATATATATATAATCTACTGAGTTCAACAACATTGTAATTTCCGAGTAAGTGAGCCCACAATATACCATCATATGTTAGAGTTTACGTTTAGTACCACGTTTAGTATCTGATCTACTGAATCAGAAACAAGGACAATTATACCATTATCATAACAACTTGATTTTGATAATATATATGATAATATAGATTTTATATATTTAATATAATGATAATATAGATTTTATATATATGATATAATGATATATATATATATGATAATATAGATTTTATACATTTAATAAAATGATAATATAGATTTTAAGCATATATATAGCTTAAACTGTATCAACTTTGTATATAGCAGCTGCATTCTAAAATGCCTCTCATCATCATCATGTCGTGCGGCTAGCACGGATATCCCTGACCCTCTCTTTCCACGTCTTCCTATCATTCATCGCCTCTGGCAGGTCTTCAGGGTTACATCCCGTATCATCACATAGCTGTTGTATGAATGTTCGAGCTGGTCGTCCTGCTTTTGGTTGGTCATATGCAGGGGTCCACAGGAGCACATCACTTACGATCACGTCCTTGCTTCTCCAGCAGTGTCCGGCATGTCTGGTTCGTCTAGCAAAATGCTTATAGTCGTATAAAATTCTCTGTTCACCCACTCGTCTAGGGTCACAGAATGCACCAACTTATATAATTTCATAAGTTTTTGCGCTTTTTTCACACCTGATTATAGGGATTTTTTTTTTTTTTTTTTTTTTTTTAATGAAGTTTGATTTATTTTTGTTGGTGGGGGGATATTTATAATCGTTATTTAGTTAATGCCAAATCCTATTTTTACAGATATATGAAATATACATGATTTGGAAACACATTTGGTCTGTTGGTTGGTTGGTTGGTTGGTTTATTTTAATATGGCGTATCAACCCTTTTCCGGATCATTTAACCCCGACGCATTTCGTAGATATATACAGTTAATGATCGAAGAGTTTAATTTCTAACGCGTCAATTTTGCTTAAATCATTTGTTTGCACTAAGTTTTAATGTCACACTTTCATTTGACCCATAGATAGGACCCTATCAGTTGGTTGGTTGTGTTTTATGGCATATCAACCTTAGTAGGTTTTTTAACGCCAAATTCATTTTTAAGTAAATAATCAGTTCTATTTCATGCAATTCAGTTTACCATGAGTACACAGTTTAATTGCCTAAAACATTTCTATTTCAAATTCTTCAATTTACAGAAACAGTTCTAATTCAGCTGATTCAGTTTAGTATAAGTACAGATTTTTTACGCACATTTCTATATTAAATAAATCAGTTAAGAGTAAGTAGAGTTCCAATGTCAAAAAACAGTTCAATTTCAAACAATTCAGTGTAGCATAAGCACGCAATTTAAATATAAGTACGGTTTTAGTTTAGCATAAGCACGCAGTTTAAATGTAAGTACTGTTTAATTGTCAAAAACTTTTCTATTTCAAGCTATTCAGTTTAATCAAACAATTCTGTTTAGCATAAGTATGACATTAGTTCTATTTAACCCATAGAGAGGGTCAGAGTGGACCTGGGAGCAATGGCAATGAAGGGGGGCTCCGCATTCCCCCAAATCTCCAGCATTACTGGAAACACGCCATTAGATTGTTTAGTGTCATATCAGGACACTCATTCGGGGGTGGGGGTATTAACCCTCAGCAGAGGACGCTATTAAGTGCTACCACTCCGGGTCAAAGTGGAGATGTGATAGATGGCAGTAAAGGGGTATTCCACATTCCCCAATTCTTCAGCATTACTGGAGCTTCAACATCAAATTTTTGAGAGTCAATAACAGGACACTCGTTGGTGGGCCTTTACTCCTCTTCAAAGAGGCTGTCGGTGTATTCTAGAGCCCTAGCCGACTGGGCTAAGTGAAGTCTTATTGATTACAAGTTTCCTATTATCATCAAAATTCTATATGACCATACTGTTTTCATTATTCCTCGGATTTTAAGTTTCACTAGTCAGATTTTTCGGTATAATTCAAACTGTTTCAACTCACAATGACATTTCCGCCACCTTCATGAGCCACTACTTGTTTAGCACTCGAGCAAGGTTCAGGTAACAATGTAGAATATAAGTAAAAGTTATTAAGTTGGCGACCTTAGTCGAGGGTAACAGGAAGACTCCCTGTAACATATTGACCCTCGACTGAGTTTTCAATCAAGAGATGCACCAGTGTAAATAAACGGAAGAACAGCGGAAACAGGTGGACGTCAAACAAAAATATAACCAGGACACAGACGGCTTGAGTCAAATGCAGTTGGAGTCAGCTGAGGACAAGACGCCGAAGTGAGAGCCAGCGTCAGACAGAGGGCTTTGGGCCCTCAGTGACCCACGGTTGAGGAACCCCAGCCAAGATGTGAAAGAAGTGCTGCTATGGTCAGAAGAACTTTGGTCTATATGTAGCAGTCTGTCCCCGACTTCAACTCACCTCTCATACAGAACCGACATCAACCCTTTCGAGAATAAAGTGTGATAGATATATTTTTATTAAGAAGTGTGTTCGTTCGTTCATTGACGTTCGTATATTATGTTTATGTTTCTGCATATATTTGTATATATATATGTATACGGCTATACAACATCCCTTTCCAATAGCTACTACACCAAAGCGTAAGGGAGGTCGCTACTCCTTCCCTGGTTTGCTCCACTTTACCCTTGATACTTACCTTATAATGCTGAGTATGATGTAAGACGCCATCAAGTACAATTATTGAGTCTTTGATATGACTTAGCCAAAGATTGAACCTAGGTCTCTCAGATCATTGGTGAACACTCTACTCCGGCCGATAGCTTTCCTTTACTTTTAACTTGGTGATCAGCTAAAATGATGAAATTAAATAGAAAACACTTCTGTTTCTAATTGTATACTACAAATACGTCCCTGAAAATTGTATGGTAAATATTTTCTTGGATTGTTTCTGATTTCAACATGTGCTTTTAGTCCGTATAATCAAATTTTAATCTCTAACACAGTTTTCCTTGCAAATGTTTCGCATAAATAGTAATCCGTGATCTTCATAGACATCCAAGTGACAGCAAGTCTCCAGAGATCTCCAGCACTCTTCCGGGGTGTCTTATTCTATTTCAACTTTGCTGAGTTTTGGATGGTCAGACTTTTGCATAAATTCCCTCTGGTATTAACGTCGCCTTTATGTTTCAAAGTTTGTTTTTTTTCCGGGAAAGATCCAGGTATTTGTCTATCGTTTCGCTTTCTTTTCTTTCAATCTGTGGTCCACCGGAGAAACGAAAATCCACTTGAGGTCAGTTTTTTTTTTCTCCTTGTTAATTAACTCAAAGTCTGCTTTTCTGGTCGGGAGTTGCTCGTCCATCTGTATCACGACGTCACAGGGAATTGTACGAATCTTCCAGTTATTTATACATTTGTACTCCGACAACCATAGAGGGGGAAATATGATAGGTGCGGGTGGGTGTAAATCATACAATCGGGAAAATACTTCTCTAGATGTCCGGTAAATTCATAAAGTTTTCATTGCAATATTCTAGAGTGGGGGTATTCCTTTCTCTGTAGAAAAGTTTGTTTATGATAAAATAGTTACATGGCTCAGTCAACAGGGGCTAGAGAATACACTGAATCTCTGCACAGGGGTGAAACCCCTCCGATGAGTGTCCTGGATATGACACTAAACATTCTGATGGTAAGGCTCCAGTGATACTGTAGCTTTGGGGAATGCAGAGTACCCCTTCATTGGCATAGATACCCAGCCCATTCTGACCCAGAGTGCTAGCACCCAATAAGTTCCTATCGATGGTTCAAATAGAACTAAACTGAATTGTTCGAAATAGAACCGTTATATATATATATATATATATATATTGTCATCCACAGACAGACTGTTTCGTTCTATCAGAACTCTTCAGTGAGGCTAGACACGCAGGAAGCTCGAAGCCGGGATCGAAACCCGTCCAACTAAGTCTCAGACCTCTCGGTCACCAAGCAGACCACGTTGGGTAAGGGAATTTTTAAGGTATTTATTTTTAGCAACAGCAGCAGCCGCCTTTGTTTACATTTTTTTAATACCCTATCGGCTACCAAAGTGCTCAATTCTTTCGAAGAGCTTTGCATTACACAAGCGGCGGCCGACAATTCCTTCGCTAGAGTGCTCAACCCCCATGGGAGAGCGTATGGATTTGGCATTGGATTTGGCATTAAATTAATTGGGTTTCTTTGTTTGATGGCACATCAAAGTTCATGGTTTTTTTAATGTCATGTCCATCCTTGTAGAATAACTGTATTTAAGCAAAACCTGTAGGGATAAGAGTGTTCCTGCCTTTCCTAAAAATATTTGTCCGAAAGTGACGGAGGTCAAACTTGTTACCATGTTGCAGCCCAGAATGTAACTACTTCGCCTGTTTTTGTGTAATTAAAAAGTTTATTACCTTATTTGTCAGCATATAAGATGCACATTTTTTTTCAAAAGTACATTTTTGAATTCGAGAGTTTGAACTTGCATACTCTGATATCGCAGACAGACACATTAACCACTACGCCACGATAACTTTTGTTAATTGATACAGATAATGATCAATTATATTAATCATTTTTCGTCAATTATATTTTATTGTTTAATTTGCTTAGGCTTTGAACAACTCATTGTCTCTTGGTTCTGGTCTCGTGGTCAGACAGAGCCCTCACACGCTTGCGCAGAAAGGATATGATAATCATCAACTGGGATAATAAACTTCCAAACAGGATATGGGGATGGATGGTCAGTTTTAGCATCGACGGGATGGATGACGTCAGGCCTATAAGAGATGGCCTAAGAATCTTAGGATTTTGAAAAAAAAAACAGCTCAGGTACGGCCGTCGTAGGGAGAAGTTGAGCTTTTCGGATCTGATCAGATCAGGTCAGTTTGGGTCTCAACCGGCAGAGATCAGTTGAGATCTTAGACACTACAAGATGCACAGCGCGTGTTGGGCGGGGGTCATTATACTATGATTAGCATAAAACTGTATGAATTGTATCTCTTTCCTCGTGTTGCGAAGGGCTGAAGGCAGAGGGAAATAAACCTGTCCATATCAGAAACGACATAGTTTGCCTGTATTTTTATTATTATCAATGATATCCTCAAGACTATTCAACACTATCTCTTTTACAAGAATCAGTTCTATATTGAAATCGCTATCATGACAAATAACTCGAAGACTTAAAAGATAACAAGGGTATCTTTAATGTATCTTATATTATCGTATGAAGTAAATATTGGCTTAGGAAAAATATATATACGGTATTTAACGGGTTATAAGACGCACTTCTATTTTCTAAAATATCTTTTTCAGAATCCCCTGTATCATATATGCCATGTAGGTTTAAAGTTCCCGATTATCGGCCGAAATTAGCTACCTGACAACTCCTATTAGCTTAGACTATGGAGTAGATTTTATATACCTATTGTCATTTGCAAAACTATAATGAAAATTAAAATTATCTTTGATAATATTAATTATATTAATATTATCATGCTTAGTATTTGTATTTTTTTTTCTTGATATGTCCGGCTGAAATTGGGGTGCGTCTTATACATATAAATTATGTCGTCAAATACGGTAAATATTAAGATGGATCACATCTACTTGAATATGAGAATTGATAACGTTTCATAAATACTTTTTTCCCGGAGCTCCAAAAAGTCACGCCCAGTCGGGTGGAGCTGTATAATACCCTGACTGCATCTCTGCAGAAGAGTAAGACTCCTAAAACGAGTGTCCTAGATATGACACTAAATAGCCACAGTTCAGTAGGCTAGGGTCGTAAAATACCCTGACTGCATCTCTGCAGAGGGGTAAGACTCCTCCAACGACTGTCCTAGATATGACATTAAACAACATCAGCCCAGTCGACTGGGGCGAAAGAATACTCTGAATACATCTCTACAGGGGGTGGAGTAAGACTCCCACAGCGAATGTATTCGATAGCCACTGAAAAATCTGATGAAGAAGCTCCAGTCCTTGGGATCTCGGAAATATGGAGGCCCCCTTTATTGACATTATTCGCTAATCTATTTTTAAACGGATTGGTAATACTTGATAAGATCCCGTCTATGCATCAAATAGAACTACAGAACCATTTACTAAAATTGAAATCAGAGCGTCTCTGGTAATGTAGTGTTTAACAAGCTTGACTAGAAAACCTACAAGAGTGAGTTCGAGTCTCATTTGATGTCCCATTTATTCAGCCTTGTGCCACATCTAAGCAAAAAGCTGTGTAAATCACTACCATATATGAAATCATTTAACTGTGTGCAAACAAAAAACACCCCACAAGACACCAACTGTACGGCCACCTGCCTCCTATTACGAAAGCTATTCAAGTTAGACGAACCAGACATGCAGGACACTGCTGGAGAAGCAGGGACGAACTCATAAATGATGTACTCTTATGGACCCCCACACATGACCGTGCAAAAGCAGGACGACCAGCACGAACATACATTCAGCAGCTATGTGAGGATACGGGATGTTGTCCTGAAGACCTGCCTGGGGCGATGAACGATAGGGAGGAGTGGCGAGAGAGGGTCAGGGATATCCGTGCTACCAGCGCGACATGATGATGATGATGATGATATATATATCATCATGTCGTGCTGGTATATATATATATATATATATATATATATATCATCATCACGTCGTGCTGGTAGCACGGATATCCCTGACCCTCTCTCACTACTCTTCCCTATCGTCCATCGCCCTAGGCAGGTTCAGGACAACACCCCGTATCCTAACATAGCTGCTGAATGTATGTTCGTGCTGGTCGTCCTGCTTTTGCACGGCTATGTGTGGGGGTCCATACTTATGTGTGTATGTGCATGCCTATAAAATTTTGAATTGAATAACACAGAAGTGTTGATATGCCATTTAACACAAACCAAAGCAATTTATTGAAATAAACAAAATGAAAATATACTGCATACAACCGATAACCAGTTCATTTAATGAGCGTTTTTGTTGTTGTTGTTGTTGTTATTGCTGTTGCTGTTGTTCTACGGAAGGAGCAGTAACAAATTTACAGGGTTCGTCCGAGGCTTTCTAGGTCTTCAACAGATGTTCAATTTCTTACACATCCGTTTCCCTGCAAGTGTTTTTTGCCCAGTCGGCTGGGGCTGTAGAATACACCGACTGCTTCTCTGCAGAGGGGTATGACCCCCCATCCCCAATGAGTGTCCTAGATATGACACTAAACAATGTGATGGTGAGGTTCCAGCAGTGTTTGAGTTTTGGGGAATGCGGAGTACCCCTTCGTTGCCATCACTCCCTGGTCTATTCTGGCCCGGCGTGGTAGCACCCGATAAGGTCCTATCTATGGGTCAAATAGAACTAACAGCATCCTTATGCTAAACTGAATTGTTTGGGTATCCTGAGTAGCTTGAAATAGAAATTTTTTTGAAAATTAAACCATACTTAGATTTAAACTGCGTGCATATGCTTAATTGAATCATTTGAAATAGAACTGTTTTTCGACATAAAAACTGTATTTACACTTAACTGAATTGTTACATATAACTGCTTGAATAGTTAGAAATAGAAAAGTTTTTGACAATTAAAATGTGTACTTATGCTAAACTGAATTGTTTTAAATAGAACAGATTATTTACATAAAAATGGATTTGGCGTTGAATAACCTACAAAGGTTGATACGCCATAAAACCTAACAAACCAAACCAAACCTGAAAGTGTTTTTCTTTTACTACTAAGACTTTGTCATTAATAAAATCTCATAACTGTATTTGTTTGATAGCACGACTGGCTTGCTTACATTTTAAACCTCATGATTAAAGGGATTAAACTTATTAAAATGATTAACGTTATTTAACTGATTGGAGTGATTAAACTGATTAAACTGATCAAAGTGATCAATGAGATTAAAATGATTAAAGTGATTTGAATGATTAAAATTATTAATGTGATAAAAGTTATTTAAGGGATCAAAGTGATTAAAGAGATTAAACTGATTAATGTGATTAAACTGATTAATGTGATTAGAGTGATCAAAGTGTTTAAAGTGATCCAAACGGTTAAAATGATTAAAGTGTTTAGATGGATTAAAATGATTATAGTGATTAAAGTATTTAGATTGATTAAAGGGGTTTAAATGATTAAAGGGATTAAAGTAATTTCACTGAATAAAGAGATTAAAGTGATTAAAAAGATTAGAGTGATTAAAGGGATTAAAATTATTAAAATGATTAACGTAATTAAACTGATTGGAGTGATTAAACTGATGAAACTGATCAAAGTGATCAAAGAGATTAAAATGATTAAAGTGATTAAAGTAATTAGATTGATTAAAGGGATTTAAATGATTAAAAAGATTAAAGTAATTACACTGAATAAAAAGATTAATGTGATTAAAAAGATTAGAGTGATTAAAGGGATTAAAATTATTAAAGTGCTCTTCACTGAAGAAATAAGAACTGAGGATATTTTAACAAATATTGTCAATTATACATCTGGGGTATTTTGTGAACGAAAAGGAGGCGGTGTCACGAGGATGATGGGTTATCTGGAAGCATTCAATGTCTCCCTTCCTCTCGGAATGTTTCCAACGAAATTATAATTTCAAAAAGGGTGCTTGGACGTCATTTTCTAAAATAAATGAATTAGATCTTATTTATTTTAGTGTTTCAGAGCTATTCGAGCTAATTCTCTGTGTCTCCGTCTCTGTTTCTGTCTCTCTCTCGTCGATCGGCTGTTGAATACACTGACTGCAATTCTGCAAAGGGGTAACTTGGGTTCGGAGTGGTACCATCTGAGAGGGTCCTATCAATGGGTCAACTAAAATGCATACTTATGCGAAACTGAATAGCTTGAAATAGAACTGTTTTCGACATTTACTTATGCTAAACTGAATTGTTTGAAATGGAACTATTTTTTATGTAAAACTGAATTGTTTGAAAAGGAATTATTTTTGACATTGAAACTGTACTTACGCTAAACAGAGTTGTTCGAAATGTAATATAATGGCCGACGGATTTAGTTTTATATATCTTGCCTTTGGGTTTAGTTAGGCTAAGAACCTTTCGGCTCAGGGCATTGGTTAGTTAGGTGCAAACTTGAGTGCAGGTGTTAACGCGCGTGCGGGGAGGATGTGTCGTTCATAGAGGTCAAAATAAAAATCCGATAGAAAGGTTGACCAGTGAATGTGAATGACGTCATGCACCGGAAGCGCGCGCGGAGGATTTTGGGGATTTTGAAAAAAGTCATTTAGTTGAGTTGAGTTGAGTCCTGCCTCGAGAGAAGACGGTTGACATCCGCTTGCTCGCGGAGGCCTTGGGCAGGTGCACACGAGATGGGGGTGGGGAGATGAAAAGCCAGAATAGAAAGAATGTGTATCTCTCTCCTTATGTCGAAGAACCTTTAAACTCAAAGGTAATAAAAAGTTTCGTACTTGAACTAAGAAGACGTAAGTTTTTTTCGTATTTCGAGATTCCTATGCTCTATGTATATATGTTATGAACATTCTAATGTACGTTTCGCATATCCATGTCCGTACATATTTCGAATGGGTATGTTACAGAAATAGCACTGTTTTGACATTTGACTGTGAGTAAACAAAATCTATATTTATACTAATATGAATTGGTTGAATTGAAACTGTTTGACTGAACTGAATAGCTTGAAATAGAAATGTTTTTGACAATTTATCTGTATACTCATGCTTAACTGATTTGTTTGAAACAGAACTGTCGATTTTATAAAAATGAACTGTGCTTTAGATCTTATAAAAATGGACTGGGCTTTAGATCTTATAAAAATGGACTGGGCTTTTGATCTTATAAAAATGAACTGTGCTTTAGATCTTATAAAAATGGACTGGGCTTTAGATCTTATAAAAATGGACTGGGCTTTAGATCTTATAAAAATGGACTGGGCTTTAGATCTTATAAAAATGGACTGGGCTTTTGATCTTATAAAAATGGACTGGGCTTTAGATCTTATAAAAATGGACTGGGCTTTAGATTTTATGATATATCAACCTACGAAGGTTGATATATCATAAAATCTAAACAAACAACCATCCATCAATCAACCAACTCCCTTATTCTCTCCACGGAAAGATTCCACGAATAGTGACTTTTATTTGACAATATATAATATATATATTATCTTTTTTTGATATGTTTATGAATAATAAATATGCTTGTTTAAAGAGAGGAAGGGACATCTACTTGTGTTATGGGTAACGTGCTGTACCCTGTCTTCGAAGTAAGCAAGTTCGAACCTCAGTCGAGCAATTACATTTACTTTTGGACGAATACAGTTGGGAAAGGCTTAAAACTCCCTTATTCACCCAGCTTTTACAAGGATCATGAGGCCTGAGATAATCCACAAAAGTTGACATGCCATGAAACAAAAACACTAACCCAAGCTTAACTTGGCTAATCAGACTAGTATTAAGTAAGAATAAAGATATTTTTCCTGATGTTAAAATAAAGTCCTTATTGTGCATAGTGAATTAGCCATCATCATCAGGTCGCTCTACTAGCACGGATTTCCCTGACTTTGACTCTCTCTCTCTCTCTCTCTCTCTCTCTCTCTCTCTCTCTAGCCGTCCTTATTGTTCAGCACTCCTATCAAGTTTTCCAAATGAGAACCCGGGCTCACACAGAGTTGATGTTGCGATGTTCTTGCTATTCATAGTCTAAATTTCTGAGACGAAGCTTGATTTTTATCATTAAGTATTTTCGGACTATTGTCTTCATCTTTATTGTTATTTCCACAATGTTTCTGCCTATATGTCCTCCAGCCTTCTTCAGATGTTTGTCGAACTCGGAAACCTTCACGGAACTTCGAACAAGGTCCTTTATTGAATCCACGGTGGTCGCCTGTTCTGATTCCGTTAGCCATAACCGGGTACAAGTGTTAAGAATTCCTGTATTGTTACTCGCCTGCAATCAGGATTGAACCTGCAACCACCAGATGATTGTCTCTTTAGAAGCTTAGGGAATCAATGCCTATAACCGTTACACCACGTATCCTGCTGGAAACATAAAAATGTTCTTCTTAGTCGACCAACGCTGGCACGTCCATGTGTTGGGGTCTGTAGAAGAACGTTATTTATCAGTTTCTCTTTGTTTCTCCTGTGACATTTAACAGAAGGGCTTAGAATTAGCTAGTTAATCCTATTTACCAACCCCTCCGCACGGACAGGATATGACACAAGGTCAATTTTTAAGCGGAGTTTAACAGGTTTGAATTTTGAGTTTTCCTTCTCCTAGGCTAGTTGTCTCACCAAAGCTGAAGAACACAGTCTGCCCTACTATTTACCCATAGCTGGAGGGAGAATAATTGGATTCTTACCTTTCCCAAGGGTATTAGTGCAATGCGAAATGCAATCAGTCTCGTCCAGAATTTGAATTCGTGTCGCCGTGTCCATTTCCTGCGACGATAACCATTACACTACGGGCACCTCCATAATTAGCTAGTTAATTGAGCTGACAGAATAATGAGAAAAAGATTGCTCAACAAAATATATCAGCATCCCAGTGTATGATAAAAAAAGTCTCTTTTTTAAAAATAACTGACAAAGCTTCATGAAAGACTATTACAACAAAGTGTATTAAAAAATCAAAGCAATACCAGTCACAAACGGAAAATAATCGGCAATGTTTCATTTAAGAAATTCACACAAATTAAGCGACTCAGTCGGCTGGGGCTGTACAATACACCGACTACTTCTCTGCAGAGGGGTATGACCCCCACTAATAAGTGTCCCGTTTATGACACTAAACAATCTGATGATGAGTTTCCATTAATTCTGGAGCTTTGGGAAATTCAGAGCACCTCTTCATTGCCATCACTCTGAGGTCCACTCTGAACCGGATTGGTAGTACCTGATAGGGTTATCAAGGGTTAAATAGAACTAAACTCCGTAATTATGCTAAAATGAATTGTTTGAAATAGAGCTATTTTGACATTCAACTGTGTGTAAACAAAAATATACTGATACTAAATCAAATTGTTTTAATTAGAACTATTCGACTAAATTGAAGAGCTTGAAATATAAATGTTTTTGACTGTTAAAGTATGTACTAATGCTAAACTGAATAGTTTGAAATAGAACTGTTTACTTGTATAGAAATGGATTTGGCATTAGATAACCTAAAGAGTTTGATATGCCATAGACCTAAAGAAGAAAAACAACAAATCCTGAGTGGTAGTCCTATCTATCGGGCAAATAGAACTAAACTGAACTTTTACAAAACTAAATTGCTTAATATAGGGTTATTTTGACATTTAAACTGTGTGCTTATGCTTAACTGAACAGTTTGAAATAGAACTGTTTTAGCATTTTACTGAATTGTTTTGACATTTAATTGATTGTAAACAAAAACTATGCATATACTAAACTGAATTCTTCAAAATTTAATCCGGAGTTAAATGAGCCGAAAAGCTTTGATACGCCAAAAAACAAAATCATCAACTAACAAGACAACCACACATTAAGATTTAACGTTTAAAAATTTCAATTCAATTCTTTCCTTATCCTAGAGAGGTTGCCAGATAAAGGCTAAAGAATTCAGCTTGTCTGACAATTTACATTCAACTTGGAGGAGAACTAATGGATTCACGTCTTCCCTAATAGGATTTCTTGAAATAAAACGCAAACATCCTCATCTAGGATTTGAACTTGGGTCACAGACTCTATCTCCTTTGACTAAATCCTTTATACGAGGCGTGCTTCCACGCGTATGTGTGTGAGTGTGTCTAAAGAATACAGCTCGTCTGACAATTTACATTCAACTTGGAGGAGAACTAATGGATTCACGTCTTCCCTAATAGGATTTCTTGAAAGTAAAACGCAAACATCCTCGTCTATGATTTGAACTCGGGTCACAGACTCTATCTCCTTTGACTAAATCCTTTATGCAAGGGGTGCTTCCACGCGTATGTGTGTGTCCGCGCGCGTGTGAGTGTGTCCACGAAATCTGAGAGGCTTATTTATTGCATGAGATCATCAGTTATGTGAAGGGTATCATTTACAAGCATAAGCAGTATTCTGCAGCTTGGAAATTGGTTTCCCATTGATCTTACGAGAAGAAAAATATATCTGTCACTTTTAAAATCCTCCTCTTCTTCCGTTGTGCAACAAAAGAGAGAAAACAAAAAGAAAAAAAAAACAAGCAAACAAACAAACTCATTTTCGGACAAGACAATAATTGCCAATGAAAAATGGATCCATTACGACTGTAACATAAAACTACGAAGGTTGGTCAGTGCATTACCGTCAGCGAAGTCTCTCGGTGCGAAATTGTGAAATTTTCAAATGTAAACACTCCTCTGATGACGGCAGATAGCAATCGGAGACTCATATATATATATATATATACATATATATATATATATATATATATATATATATATATATATATATGCGAGGATCATTAAATAAGTTTCCATACTTTTTTCGTACGGGCACGTGTATTGATATTAAATACATGAAAATTTAGTCCCCATCGAAGTAATCTCCTCCGGCTGCAATGAACTCGTTGTACCGTTCTAACAACTTCTGTAAGGCCCCATAGAAGTCCTCTTGTGGGAGAGTGTTTACGACCTTCGTTGCAGCCTCTTTTATCTCCTCAATTATCTCATAACGACAGCCTCTGAGCTTAGGGAATAAGCAAAAAATCACAGGGAGCATGGTCTAGACTGTAGGGAGTGTGAGGAACTGTATTGATGCCCATCTTGGTCAAATAGTCAGTGACAAAGATGGAGTTATCGACTGGTGCATTGTCCTGGTGGAAATGCCACTGACCTGATTAGAAGAGGGCTGGCCTCTTCTGACGGAATCTCTTCCTGAACTCCCTTAAAACCTCAACATAGTAACCCTAAGCCTAACCCTAAGCCTTTTGCCAATCAACTCTGGTCTATTGACTTCCTTACTCCTCCCACATCTCTCATTATCCCTCACAGACTCCCTACCTTCCTTGAATCTCTTATGCCACTCAAAAACTGATACTCGATTCATGCAAGATCGTCCAAGAGCACTCTGAAGCATTCCATACGTTTCTGTGGGGTTTTTTTTCAAGTTTAAAACATAATTTTATAGCATATTGTTCTTCTAAAGTGTCCTCACGTCCAGATTTCATTTTTGAAATTCACCAGCTGTGACAATCAGGTTTTAGTAGGGTGTATTCCAGTTGCTGCCGTAGCTGTTCCTTTGAAGCTGAAATCATAAAAATTGGTGAGGCATCTCATAAGATGTATAGCAATAACATATTGAATGTTCAAGAGTCTACGACAATTTTAAATACCTGTACAAAAAAGTCTGGAAACTTATTGAATGCACCACGAATATATATATTTCTATATATATATATATATATGTGTGTGTGTGTGTGTGTGTGTATGTGTGTGTGTGGAGGCACTCGTTATGTAATGGTTATCTTCGTAGTATACGGGAACCTGAGTTCAAAACCTGGACATAGCTGTTTGCATTTCACATAGTGCTAATACTGTTTGGAACAATATGAATCCCACTTGTCTCTCTTCAGCAAGAAGTAAAAAGAAGGGTAGATTGGGCACCTTAACCTCGGTATGGCAACCAGTGTAGGAGAAAGAAAAACTGATTTAAAACCTAATCAACTTAATCGCATAAAATTCCGCATCCTGTTCGTGAAGAGAGACAGGGTAAATATTAATATGGCGTTATAGAAAAGTCTGGATATATAGGAAAGATTATTGTTATTCGTTTTATTTTTGTTTATTTGTTTGTTTGTTTGTTTTTGGGTTTGTTTTTTTTTTGCAAATTGAAACCAATTGGGTCGGCATTTAATCGCTAATGGTGGACTCTATGATTTGTTTGTTTGTTGTTGTTTTTTTGTTTAATGGCATATCAAATTTCGTGGGTTATTTAATGCCGAAGACACCCTTGCCGAAGAAGATTTGTGGTACGATTTTTTATCCATAGCTGGTGAGTAAAAGGATTCATTGGTGTATCGTAAAAGTGTTCTAAACCATTTTAAGTGGGGGATCATTTTAGTACTTTCTAATAATTGAAGACTGGTTACTCACTTTCGGCAAGATTAAATATATTGCATTATATTTCTGTTAAAAAATCCACTCTGAGAAGGAAATCATGTATATTGTTATTGGTTTGATTTGTTTAAGGGTATATCAACCTTTCCGGGTTATTTGGTTCCAAAGACAATTTTATAAAAAAAACCTTAGTGGTACTATTTTTCTGAAAGATAGGTGGGTAAGGTTATTTATTGGTGCATCATCATCATCATCATCATCATGTCGTGCCGCCAGCACGGATATCCCTGGCCCTCTCTCTCCACTTCTTCCTATCGTTCATCGCCTCTGGCAGGTCTTCAGGGCTACATCCCGTATCCTCTCATAGCTGCTGTATGTATGTTCGAGCTGGTCGTCCTGCTTTTTCTTGGCCATATGAGGGAGTCCATAGGAGGACATCACTTATGAGCTCGTCCCTGCTTCTCCAACAGTGTCCTGCATGTCTGGTTCGTCTAACTTGGATAGTTTTCGTGATAGGAGGCAGGTGGCCGTATGTATAAGAATATTATAAAGTGGGGATCCTTTAAGTACTTAATCATAATCGGAAAATGGTCCCACACTTTATACCAGATTAAATATATTGCACAGTATTTGTATAAAAATCAACATGGAGAAGGAAATATTGTGTATTGTACAGGTTTGTTTTGTTTTCTTTGTTTAATGGCATATTAAACTTCATGGGTTATTTAATTCCAAAGCCAGTCTTCTTGAAGAACAGTAGTGGTACTAAATAACCCATAGCTTGGTGGGGGGGAATAATATTCATACTTCTTCTATAGGGATTCGTCCGTAAAAGAAACCCAAAAATGTTAACAGAGATCGAACTCACTAACTATGATGTTGTAGGAAAGCCGGTTAGACACTGCGTCATGGGGTCACCCATCTGGTGGACATTATATAGAAGATATCATTGAATGACATATATGTACACATATATATATATATATATATATATATATATATATATATATATATATATATATATATATATATATATATATTAGAATAGCGAGTAATTGATATCTACGATAGAGAAAAATCAAGTCAAAATACCGAATTTCAAACCAAAAATCTCACAGCTCACTCAGCTGGGGCTTTAGAATACACCAGCTGCGTCTCTACAGGGGTGTATGACGCCCCCAACCCACAATAAGTCTCCTAATATAGCATTAAACCATCTGATGGCAAGGCTCTAGCGTTGGAGATTTTGGGAAATGTGAAATACACCTTCCTGACCATTGCTCTCAGGTTCATAAATAACCTACAATGGTTGATATGCCATAAAACCAAACCAGCCAACCAACCGACCAAACAAACAAACAGCAAACTAACACAATAAGAACATCAGAATATGCTTTCTTTGCCATTGCTCACAGGTTCACTCTCTGTCGAGTGGTAGCACTTGATAAGGTCCTTCCTATAGGTCAAATGAACCTGTTTGACAATTTAACTCCGTGTAAAAATAATTTATATTAAGT
The DNA here is from genome assembly GCA_963585895.1 of Sepioteuthis lessoniana. NCBI lineage: Eukaryota > Metazoa > Mollusca > Cephalopoda > Myopsida > Loliginidae > Sepioteuthis > Sepioteuthis lessoniana. The sequence continues at coordinate 38,277,327 of OY757946.1, read as the reverse complement.
GAATTGTTACCGATACATAGCAATATTTAGAACATCTTCACTGGGTGCAAACAAATCAATTGTGTTCAATAGAATAACTAGTATTCAGTAGCAATTCTGTAATTTACTATCTCAAACAAATCATTAATATTGAACAGAATTATTAGTATTACATACCAATTATTGAAACTATTTAACTGTGTAAAAATTGCAATACTTGAGTACGAACAAATTGATTTTAACAGATTTATAAATGAAATTAACTGCAAGCTGTGACATTACAAATGACTGATGTTAAAATCTTGACTGTTGAATAGCAATACTTGATACCATTTAACTGTAGGCAAAGGAAAATAATAAAGAAAAAGTTCTGGCTTGTTTAAAACTGTTATCTATAAAATCATTGTATATTTAATATATATGTATAGATAGGATTTGTTATTAAGCAAGCTACAATGGTTGATATGCCATAAAGCCCAACCAAACAAAACCAACCCAAACACTACGTATTTAATATATGTGTATAAATCGGATCAGGCATTAAATAACCAACAATGCTTGATATGCTATAAAAACAAAACAAACCAAATCATGTATATTTGGCATATTTATATAAAGAGGATTTTCATTAAATAACCAACAATGGTTGATATGATATAAAACCCAATCAAACCAAATCATATATTTAATATAAATTTATAAAGAAGATTTGGCATTAAATAAACAACAATGGTTGATATAATATAAAACCCAATTAAACCAAATCATATATATATTTAATATATATGTATAAAAGGGGATTTGGCATTAAATAACGTACAATGGTTGATATGCCATAAAACCAAACCAGCCAACCAACCAAACAAACAGCAAACTAACACAATAAGATTATAATACTTGGGAAGATTGGGTGGGGAAGATTATTTACAAGGAATTGTGCAAGAGACTAAGAATTAACCGTACAAACAAATGGTATGTGAACAAACCAGAATCCGCCCTTAAAAATAAGACACATCAAATTCTCTTGTATATGTAAATACAAATTGATCACCTAATCCAAGCAGAAATGAACAGATTAAGTCTTAATTAACAACAGCAACAACAAAAAAAGGACTTTCCGTCCGGCAGATTACCGAGTGGAAAAGAAAATGAAATGTTAGATAAAAAGTTAAAGAACAAAAAATACCGGTGTAAGTTTAGTGTTTAAAAGTAATACTTGTAAGTACTCCGCTCTCTCAAACAAATGATTGTATAGAATTATTAGTTTTACATAGCAATCATTGAAACTATTTAATTGTAGAGAAATGATGGCAATACTAGATTAGTTGTGACGCACTTATAAATGAAATTACCTACAAAATATGTGCAAACAAATGACTGACGTTTAATGGGTTTTGCCTTTCCGTTTAATCATCAGGTGAAAAAAAGAAAACCTAAAATTTAATCAAATACTGTGATGTTGCCAAAGAAATAAAATAAAACAGCCGAGCATAAGCCTGACTTAGACACTATTTGAAAATGATTCGCTTAACGGTTTCGAAAGGGTTGGGAAAAAATTGAAAGATTTGGAAATCAGAGGAAGAATCCCTACAATCCAGTTCATCGCGTAAATAAGATCTACTAGAACAGAGAGAAGAAGCCTAGACACTTGAGGTGACTTGCCGTTATTCAGATTTCAGTCGAAGGCCAGCAGTTAACGCTGGTCTAAAAACTCGATAGAATAATACTAATAATTTTCTGCTAATTAAGTTGACTTGCTGTCACTCAAAACCCACTGAGAAACCATCAGCTCACGCTGGTGTGAAAAACACCGAAATGAGTAAAATAACACCAATTGCAAACTAGCACAAAAAGAGTATAAAATTAGACTTGTCCGCCTGGGAAAGGTGATCCACTGGGAATTGTGCAAAAAATTCAAATTTGACCAAACCACCAGATTGTATATGCACTTACTAGATTCAGTCCTGGAAAATGAGACTGTGATTTTTAGATACAGATATTCAACTAATACCGAATAAAAGACCACATTTATCGATAGTTAACAAAAAAACTCAAAAAAAAACCCGATAACTTGCCAATTAATGACTATCCCATATCTACCCAACCTCTCCGCTCGGGCAGGATATGACACAAGATCAATTTTTAAGATACGCTTAACAGGTTTGAATTTTGAGTTTTCCTTCTCCTAGACTAGTTGCTTCAACAAGGCTGAAGAACCCAGTCTCTCCTACTATTTACCCATTGCTGGAGGGAGAATAATTGGATTCATACCTTTCCCAAGGGTATTAGTGCTATGTGAAATGCAATCAGTCTCGTCCAGGATTTGAACTCGTTTCGCCGTGTCCATTCCCTACGACGATAACCATTACGCGACGGGCACCTCCAAATAATGGCTATCCCAGTCGACCACAGAGTGACAATCGAAGAAAAGGTCTCGGGTGACCACATAGTGAAAATCAAAGAAAACGAAAACTGAGACAAATACTCATATCTTTGCAGAGAACCAAAAAAGCTATGGAACATGAAGGTGTCGGTGATACCAACGGTATACCTGGTGAACCTGGAAGAGTCCCCAAAAGCCTGGTAAGAGGGCTGGAGGAGTTGGAAATCGAAGGACGAGTGGAGACCAATAAAGCTACAGCATTGTTGGGGTCAACTAGAATACTGAGAAGAGTCCTGGAGACCCGAGGAAACTTGGTATTACCCAGAGGCTATTGAAAGAGCGAGAGCAAATACTGATGTAAAAAAATTCGTACGGGGTTATTTATTAATAATAGAATTTAACACTCCAGTAATATCAGTTATTACATACACTCTTTATAAAATTAAAGTGGATATTTATTGAAATAAAAAAGATGGATTCTAAATTTAGGGAAACCAATATCCTAAGAATGCATGACATTAGTGCTGATATAAAACGTCTGAAGGTGAAAAGAGTCATTGACGGGAGAAAATTAATTCAAATATGGGATTAAAGAAATACTATGTTATTACAAAATTCTACTAAATACCTCTCTACGTCAACAGAGATATGGGTGGAAGAAAATAAATTCAATTTGACTTGGCTGACAAAGCCACCTTTATTGCATTAAAAATACTTTGATTCTACAAAATTCAACTAAATACCTCTCAACGTCAACAGAGATATGGGTGAAAAAAAAAATTAATTCAATTTGACTTGGCCGACAAAGCTACCTTTATCGGATTAAAGAAATACTTTGATTCAACAAAAATATCGGATGCTACATTCAATTAACACATACGAGGAAAAAAAAAGAAAAATATTCAGTTCGTAAATTAACTGCTAAATTTGCTATTTATCTTTTCCGGGAGAAAGCCCAGTTGGAAAGGGCTCCATAATACACCGACTTCATCTCAATTGAGAGGTAAAACCCCCCACGTAACATGTGTCCTGGATATGATATTGAACACGCTGATGGCCTTGGAGAGTTGGGGAATATGAAGTACTACTTCATTGCCATTGCTATCAGACCCACTTTGATCTGAACTGTTTGGATCCTATCTACAGGTCAAATGATATGGACTGGTTGGATCCCATCTATAGGTCGAATGATATGGACTGGTTGGATCCTATCTAGAGGTCAAATGGAACATTGTGTGAAAACAAATGACTGATGTTAAATTGTGGTTTTGAAATAGTTATACAATAAAACATTTACCTGTGTGCCAAAAATAGTTCTGTCTCACTTAAGCATCTTATCTACAAAATGTGTTCTCAAATCCTATATATATATATATATATATATATATATATATATATATATATATATATATATATATATTATACATGTATAAACATGATTTGATATTAAAAGACTTAAATGCTCTAAAACACAACCAAAGCAAGTCTTATATACTTAATATATATGTATAAATAGAATTTGGCATTAAATAACCTACAATGATCGATATGCCATAAGGCCTAACCAAACTAAATCATATATACTTAATGTAAATCTATAAATAGGATTTGGTATTAAACAACTTTAATAGTTTATATGTCATAAAACCTAACCAAACCAAATCATAAATATTTGATATATATGTATAAACAGTATTTGGCAATTAATAACCTACAATGGTTGATATGCCATAATGCCCAACCAAATCAAACCATATACATTTGATCGATAAATATAAATAGAATTTGGTATTAAACAACCTACAATGGTTGATATTTCATTAAACCTAACAAAATCCAACGAGGTGGGTGTCTTCATGGTGTAATGGTTAAAGCGATGGACTGCGGAATCGTAGTACGCGAGTTCGTACTCCAGTCGCGCTATTACGTTCACTTTCGGGCAAATACCCTTGGGAAAGGTATGAACCCCCTTATCCACCCAGCTATGGGCTAAAAAGTACCACTACTGTTCTTCTAAGAGAATGGCTTAGGCATTAAATAACCTAAAAAGAGTTGATATGCCATTAAACGAAGAAACCAAACCAAATCCACCGAAAGAATTTGACATTACAGATAAACCGATTGAGGCAGCAAAAACAAGACGAAAGAAACAAAACTCTAGGACTATACTCCTTAGAATAAAAACTCCTAAAAGGAGGATATGACCAAACAATCAGAAATGCTGATATTTATATAGTAAAGTCTAGTTTGTTTAATTGCATATCAACCTTTGTAGGTTATTTAACGCCAAAGTCTTTATTCGAGAAGAACAGTAGTGGTACTATTCAGCCCATAGCTGGGAGGATAAGGGGGTTCATACCTTTCCGAAAGGTATTTTTCCGAAAGTGACCGTAATAACGTGATTGAAATACGAACTCACATACTACGATTCTGCAGTCCATCACTGTAACCATTACACCCCAAGGACACCCCCAGTAAAGAAAATCATTTTTTAAAAATTGCTGGACTGAAAGCGGAGACAGAGGAACTAATAATTGCAACATAGGTTTGGTTTCTTTGTTTAATGGCATATCAACCTTTGTAGGTTATTTGATGCCGAGGCCATTATTCTAGAAGAACAGTAGTGGTACTATTTAACCCATAGCTGGGAGGATAAGGGGGTTCATACCTTTCCAATGGGTATTTGCCCGAAAGTGAACGTAATAGCGCGACTGGAATACGAACTTGTGTAGTATGATTCCGCAGTCCATCGCTTTAACCATTACACCACAAGGACACCCCCAGTAAAGAAAATCATTTTTTAAAAATTGCTGGACTGAAAGCAGAGGCAGAGGAACTCATAATTGCAACATAGGATCTGACCTTATCAACTAGAAACTTTCAAGCAACCATTATAATAAACAGATCAAACACAATTTAAAAACGGTGCAAAATAAAAATCAATTGATCGCTTAGTTTCCAATCGTCCAATCTGAATAACTTATAGAATAAAAGAAAGAAATAATCAAATAAGATATTACTTTCATTCGAATGTATGTAAATACTATGGAATATATGATTGTATTGTAAAAAAATTATATAAACACTAACCAGAACCAATCAGAGAAGTAAAAGGAAATACTATTCTCTCGGACTTTCCTTTTCAAACTGATAGAAAATTAAAGAGTAATAAACTAGATATTGTGGTTAAGAACGATAAAAAAGCGTGCCTTCGAATTGATATGCCAGCGACAACAGATAATGACATATCAGAAAAATGTAATAAATTAATTCAATAAATACAAAGAACCGGAAAAAAGTAATTGTAAATGTCTCCTCCAATTACCGAAACGGTAATAGTAGGATATACGAGGGGGAGATATACGCACTTACAGGAAATCTGACTGCCCGAGCCAATATGAAATACCAAAAATACTGCACTTTCCGGAACTGCTTATCCCCTGTGAATATTACTTTACTGTGCAGGATGTTTCTTTTCGTCTTACTTGAATGGTTTGTTGTAATATAATAGCCGAGGGATTTCGGTTCATACCTTTGGGTTTAGTTAGGCTGAGAAACTTTCGGCTCAGCACATGGGTTTGTTAGGGGCAACCTTAATGCAGGTGGTAATGCGTACGCGCGCACAGAGTGGACATGTCACTCAGACATGTCACAATAGCCTGAGATGATGAAACGGGTGACAAAGTACGGGTGACGTCACGCACCGGAAGCGCGCGGAGGATTTTCGAAGAAACTAGACACTGGAGGAAGACGGTCGACTTTTGGTGCTCGCAGAGGCGAGACGAATTTGCACGCCATTGGTGCCGCACGAGATAGGGGCCAGACGAAGAAGCCAGCATAAAAATGTTATGTCTCTCTCCTTATGTCGAAACCTTTAACTCAAAAGTAATAAAAAGATTTCGTACCAGAACAAAAAAAAAGTCGTTACGTGTTTTCGAATTTCGAGATTCCTATGTTCTATCGTTATGAATATTATATGTCTATTTCGCACGTGGCGTTAATTGTGGCTATGTAACATTGTGAGATGTGGGTAAATGGCCCTACACCTATTGTTTTCGGGTTGATACTTTCAGATTTTGCTTAAAAAACCACCTAGCAAATTCTGTATATATGCAGGGTGAAATGATAAAATTGCCGTCCTAAAAAAATAAGACTACAGCTTTATTTTAAAACTTTTATTGAAAAAAATAAATTCAGGTAATTTGATTATGTACTGGGAGTATGCCTTTTCCACGAGCGCCGGCGGGAGCTCAGCGAATACTTGGCGGATGGCGGCGATCAGACTGGCTTTGGTGATGTGGGAGGTCATGTTGGTGATGTTCTCGACGTATGACCAAACGAAGTAGTCCAGCGGGTTCAGGTCGGCGGTGGAGGGCAGTCAGTGAGAGAAGGGTACAAAGTCGTAGCACTCCTTCTGAAGCCAAGCCTGGGTCTCTTTGGACTTGTGGGCCGGCGCCGAGTCCTGCTGCCACACCCACGGTCTGCCACCGGCCACCTGATTGCACCAGGGGATCATACACTCTTCAGCACATCCTGGTACACTGTGGTGTTGACTTTCAAGCCAGCTTCGAAGATGTGAGGTGGCATGATGTGGCCCTCATTTGAAACTACACCAAGGACCATAACCGTAGCCGGAAACTTTGTTTTCCTCACCCTGGGCACGTCCCTCTTATTCGTGGCAATCCAGATTTGCATTTTGAGGGTGCTAGCAATGGTCCTGTTGTCATAACTTGGAATGGTAGATTGCATGAGTTGTACAGCGGTGCATCTCCGATCTCGCCCGCTGAACATTTTGTCCCTTTCAGACATGATAAAAGGCTCCTATCGCTCTTGGGATTTGTACACAACTAGCCAAATAGTAGATGGTCTGCATCAAAAAAAGAACACCGGTTTTCATTAAACGGAAATGGAATCATGTCGTCTTTTCTAGGACGACAATTTTATCGTTCCACCTAGTATACAAGGTGCATATTCTATATATAATACATACGAGGTGCATATTCTCTATTTATATATATATACGAGGTGCATAATCTATATATATATATATATATATATATATATATATATATATATATATATATAGAATATGCACCTCGTATATATATATATATATATATATATATATATATTCGAGGTGCATATTCTATACATATATATATATATACGAGGTGCATATTCTGTATATATATATATATATATATATATATACGTACAAATTCTGTATATATATATATATATATATATATATATATACGAGGTGCATATTCTGTATATATATATATATATATACGTACAAATTTTGTATATATATATATATATATATACGAGGTGCATACGATAAGTTTTCAGACTTTTTTCGTATGGGCACTTTTATTGATAGTACACACATGAAACTCTAGTCCCCTTCGAAGTAATCTCCTCCAGCAACAATGCACTTGTTGTACCGTTCCAAAAACTTCTAGAAGGTCTCATGGAAGTCCTCTTGTATTAGCGTGTTAATGACCTTCCTCACAGCCTCAATTGTTTCTTAACGACAGCTTCTGAGCTTATTGAGTAAGCAAAAGTCACATGGAGCAATGTGTGAACTATAGGGAGGGTTAGAACTGTCTTGATGCCCATCTTGGTCAAATAGTCTGTGACAAAGATGGAGTTGTGGACTGATGCATTGTCCTGGTGAAAATGCCACTGACCCGATTTGAAAGTGCCGGTCTCTTCTGACAGAATCTCATTCTGAACTCCCTTAAAACCTCAACATAGTAACCCTAACCCAAACTCTGGTGTTCTGACTTCTTTACTCCTCCCACACCTCTCATCACCCCTCACAGACTCCCTGCCTTCCTTGAATCTCTTATGCCACTCAAAAACAGATGCTTGATTTATGGAAGATGGTCGAAAAGCAGTGTGAAGCATTCCCTACGTTTCTGTGGCATTTTTTCCAAGTATAAAACATAACTCTTATTGCATATCGTTCTTCTAAAGTGTCCTCACGTCCAGATTGCATTTTTGAAATCCGCCTGCTGTGACAATTAGGCTTTAGTAGGGTGTATTCCAATTGCTGCTGTATCTGTTCATTTGAACCTGAAATCATAGAAATGGGTCACTCATCTCTTAAGATGTATCGCAATAACATACAGAATTTTCAAGGGTCTGGGACACTTATAAATGCCCGTACGAAAAAAAGTCTGATAGCATACAATTCTGTATAAATTACCCGTATTAATAATACATAATGGAATCTAAAATTATCAACACGTAGAGATTAATGTTGTCTTATGATCAAATAAAAACCTATTTTCCTGTTTTTGTTTTTGCTTTTTTTATGGTTTGTCTTTGGATCATATCAGAGAAACAAGAATGATAAATGATTACGTTTTGATCGAAGTATTGATTGATGAGTCTAATCGATATAACAAGAGCAAGTAGCTGATGCTATAAAACCATCAATTTGAGACAAAAGTGCTGATTCATTGGAAAATTATTTCATCATTTCTTACAGTTTCATATAAATACCTTTTTGGTTATTTAAAACCCGAATAATTATTTCTTTTTTAAGCAATTATATAGTAATATTAGCTAATACCTATAATCTGAACTCAATTATGCTGTTTAAGTAACTAATAACGTAATTGTTTTTTTTAAGAAATATCATAACTAATTAATTAAAACCTCATACCAATGTACAAAAAATAATAATCAATAAATAGAAATTATTTGAAACATATAATTGGGTCTGGCCGATAAAATGAAACGCAGTTTCTTCCAAACAGCGATCGTATCGATACTGCTATATGGATGCACTACATAGACGCTAACTAAACGGATGGAGAAAAAGCTTGACGGCAACTACACAAGAATGCTGTGAGCAATATTGAACAGGTCCTGGAGGTAGCACCCCACAAAGCAGCTGCTATACGGACACCTACCACCCATCACGAAAACTATCCAAATTAGACGAATCAGACACGCAGGATAAAAAGAGACGAGCTCATAAGTATTGTACTCCTGGGGACCCCTTCACATGGCCGAGCAAAAGCAGGGTGACCAGCTAGAACCTACATACAACAGCTTATTGAGAATACGGAGTGCAGCCCTGTGGACCTGCCGGAAGCGATGAACGATAGAGAGAATTGGGGAGAAAGGGCCAGGGATATCCGCGCCGATGGAACGATATGATGATTGTTATGTGGACATATCCTACCATACCCCAGAGCTGGACTCGTCCAACCTAAACATATTCTCCGCGCTGGCTCGCTCGGGGAAGATAACTTCTCGTTTCTTACGAGATATTTGACAGACAGACTGCAAGCCGAGAGCGGCTAGTATTTCCTTTGTATGACAATAACGTTCACCTATCACCCTTTGTTTGAGTTGTTCTTCCTCCGGTCTCAGAAGACCACAACAATGATGATGATAATTAGACTGGGATACTAGAACCCATAAAACGGTTTATTAGATATTTTTATGAGATAGGAATACTTGAAACTATGCAACAGGGCACAAATTATTCATATCTGATGGGTGGAAATTATATCATATAACTGAATGCAAACAAATGATTATAAAGAAAATTTTGGAACAACAATTAAAAAGATGTATGGTAACATTGATAATTTATTTACAATTACGATTTGAACATTTATAAAAAAATCAAATATCTGGATTAAACAACCCATAAGTAGTTCATATGCCGTTATGTTAATAAAAAACTTTTACAAGTGAATCAAATTTTAGCATTAAATAACCCTCAAGGCGTTGATGTGCCGTTAAACAAATAAAGCAAAACTTTGTAAAGGAATAAACTTTTAGCATTAAATAAGATATCAAGAGTCGATATGGCGTTAAAAAATATGAAACCAAACCTTTATTAATGAGTCACTTTTTGGCAATAGATAAGCGATAAAGAGTTAATATTCCGTTAAACAAATAAAACACACTAATCCTTTATTAATGAATCAACTTTTGACATTAAATAAGTCATAATGAATTAAAATCCTATTAAGATAAAAAACCAAATCGAACCTTTACAAACGTGTATAATTTTGGCAATAGATACGACTTAAAGAATTAATATACCATTTAAAAGTATAGCAAATAGAACCTTTACAAAAGAATCAAATAATTAATCAAATAGAATAAAGCAAATATTTTCAAATTAATCAAATTTTGGCATTGAAAACCCATAATTTTGGCATTAACTACACCAGAAGGACTGTATATGCCGTTAGGCAAGCCGAACAAATAAGGACATAAACCCCGTCTCCATTTTGGGGGCGAGCAGTGAGGAGAACATAGAGCACTAATTACACATTATAACAATTTTTAAGAAGGAAGATATATCTTTGATCAGAAGAAATGGGGCTTGTAACATCTTAGACATTTTATCACGCGGTGAATTTCCCTTCCGAACAGATGCATAGAAGATGGTTTATATATATATATATATATATATATATATATAATACAATTAGCATAAAAAAAGACATAACAATACTGCAATAGCACATATACATTTTCAGCGGCTGAAATACGAAAAGTCTTCACCTACAACACCAAAACTTGACCTGTCGGCTAGGGTTGTAGTCTGACAATACCCCCTCAGCATTCCGATACATCAACTTCTTCGAAATAATTCTGTCTTGGTCGGTGATTAATCCTGTGGTTCCGATAGGAGTATCACACATTTCTTTATGGCCACAAGAAACACGACCGAGGGAGCGGGAGAAAAAGAACAAAGAACAAGCGAACAATATGGGCTTCGCTAAACTCAATTGCAAGAAGGGTGGTTCCGTGACACTGCGTTCCCTGTGTATCTGCAGACTAACGCTAGCCTGTATTTCTAGCGAAATTTCTACTAAGCTACTAAGAATGCCTACTCATCTTGTCTGGTCTTCCTTCACTGCTCCTGGACTCTATCTCATACCGACTGGCCTCTTCTGTTGTCCGGTGTCTACTGCCCTTCTGCATCACCCTTCGCCAACTCCCTTCGCTGGGTTCCTTCTTCCAACTGGCTGACTGGCGTTCCCTTGCCCAATTCCGGTCGCGTCGAGATCTCGAGCTCAGGCCTTTGTTTGGTTTTGCGCTAAAACAAACAAAAAAATCGTCTGCTTGGCACAACTACTTCATAGTGTCACAGTAGAATACGCCGGTTGCTTCTCTGCAGAAGGGTAAGACACTTCCAATGAGCGTCTTGGATATGACACTTAAAATCTGATGATGAGGTTCAAGAAATGCTGGAGCTTAGGGGAATTTGGATTATCCATTCATTGTTATCACTCCTAGGTCCAAACTAACCCCGAGTGGTAGCACCTGATAGGTTCTGATCTATGGGTCAAAAAGAATTAAACTCTGTACTTAAGCTAAACTGAATTGTTTGAAATAGAACTATTTTGACGTTTAACTTTTTGTGTACCAGGAATGAAGCGATAATAACTCTTACCTATAGAAATATAAACTCTCTTTTTATTTACGAAAATCTTGGCGAAATGGCTGTATGAGAAAGACAGCGAGAACTGCTGGGGTTTACACTTCATGGAGATAGATATATTCAAAGCCTTGCTTTCTCGTGCTTCTTTTGCAAAATTCTGATACAGAGCCAAATCTCAACATGGAGTTTACCACCCCCATAGCGCACCCGAAACAGCGTGACGAGTCTACTCTGCTGACTGCTTTCCCTGACTGACTCCTGGGGTTGAAATCTTTCGTCATTATATAATTTCTGACTCGCACACATTTCCCCCAGGCGCCCCACATTCGAAATTCTTCACACCCAATTCACGTGGTATTTCCTCTCCCTTGCTTTCCTTAAGACACAGCTGCACGTTCTGCTTTTAAAATACACACAAAATGGCCTGTCAAAGACCAATATACAACGATAACACTTTAACGTTGCTTCTAATAAACGTCTCTATTAATTGGCCCCTGATACAATCAAACTTTCAAACTTTCAAGAATTCTAGAGAAAAGATCCTAAATGGTCCATGGCTTTTAACCAAACTTGACAAAACCGTAATTGCTGCCAAAAGATATATTATTCATAGACAAATATGCATGCACACACACACACACACACACACACACACATATATATATATATACATGCATAAATTTGGTGTAATGGTTAGGAAATGGACACGGCGATAGACATTCAAATCCGGGACGAGACTAATTGCATTTCACATAGCACTAATATCCTTGGGAAAGTTATGAATTCAATTATTCTCCCTCCAGCTATGTGGAAATAGTAAGACATAATGGGTTCTTCAGCCTTGGTGAGGCAACTAGTCTAGGAGAAGGAAAACTCTGAATTCAAACCTGTTAGACTCCGCTTAAAAATTGACCTTGTGTCATATCCTGCCCGAGCGGAGGGGTTGGGTAAATGTAAATATATATATATATATATATATATAAGTGTGTATGTGTTTATGTATACGCACATAAACTTAAATGCAATAGCTCTTTTCAAGAATTACGCCCTCCACCCCCGTAGCCGATAATGTTTATGTGAAAAGAATAGGTGAAAAATTCCTTCACTAACGCTGAAAATGATGATGGCTCCGGGTTAAGATATCTGCTATGTAAAATCAGCAGGGTTTTGATCCCACGCTGAAGCATCTTATGTGTCTTGCCACTCTGAAGACTTTCGATACGACGAAACTGTCTGTGGATGATAATATATATATATATATATATATATATATATATATATATATATATATATATATAGTGAACTGGATTCTAAGCCAGTAACAATCAGTTTGACCGAGGAAAGTGGGATCTTAAACACTCGACAACTCCTCTACAATAAACAGGATGCGACACAAGGCAGAACGTGCCAAGTCGGCTTGGTGGGTAGAATTCACTGACTGCTTCTCTGCAGAGGGGTAAGACTCCGGGATATGACACTAAACAATCTGATGATGAGATTCCAATAATTCTGGAGCTTTGTGTGAATGCGGAAAACCTGTTCATTGCCATCGCTCCCAGATCTACTCTGGCCCGGAGAGGTAGCACCCGATAGGGTCCGATCTATGGATAAAATAGAACTTAACGCTGGTTTCGAGAGTTTTCTATTTTTGCATTTTAGCTACAGTATTTTAGCTAAAGTAAATTGATTGGGTATTTTAGCTAAAGTAAATTGATTAAATTAGAACTGTTTTTTTAAATGTGTATTAATGCAAATCTGAATTGTTTGAAATTAAACGGTTTTTGACATTGAAACTGTACTTATGCTAAACGGAATTGTTTGAATTAGAACTGTTTGACTAAATTGAATAGCTTTAAAGAGAAACGTTTTTGGCAATTAAATTGTGTACTCATGCTTAACAATTGTTTGAAATAGAATTGATTATTTGTATAAAAATGGATTTGGCACAAACTAAACTACAAAAGTGGATATGCCATAAAACCCAACCAACCAAGAAAGCTGAACATTCGAACATATGGCAGATAGTAATGTGTTACTATATAACAAAAAGAAACTTGAAGAGATCTATTCTTAGTGTATTTAATCCCATATGTAAAATCTATTCTGTCAGGAAGAGTAATTGTTAAACTTGCCATTGAGGGAAAAGTATTTAAATTTAACGTTAGTAGTGTGATTTTTACATAACATTTATGTTCGACCAGCTACGAAATTACAATACCTCCATCGACACTTGGCATTTCCGTCTATCAAAGCTGTTTTCTTTAAATTGAAGATGTCACGAGTCCGGGCTAGCGAGAATGGCGAAATATATCTCTACAAATAAAAACACTCATGAGTTAATGATATTGCATTCCTTGAATCATAAAACCTGTTGTAACATACTCATATGCAGATGCATGCAGAAACATAGACCTGGGAGCGATGGCAATGGCGGGATACTATGCATTTCTCAAAGCTCCAATATACTGGAAGCTCACCATCAGATTGTTTATTGTCATATCCAAGACACTCATTGTTGGTTAGGGTGTTACCCCTTTGCAGAGGTACACTCGGTGTATTCCACAACCCCCACCCAGCCGATTGTGAAATTTTATTTTGTATTAGAATGATGCAATTTCTCAATCGATACTGCAATAGGTTCTAAATTTTGTCTGCAACAGCATTTCGCTCCCTCACACGCCAACACCCTCCCCCAACTACATTATATATAGTCAACACCCCACAAGACACCAACTATACGGCAACTTTTTTTTTTGGTTTACACACAATAAGATATCAAAAAAGTTCTATTTCAAACAATTGAGTTAAGGATAATAACACAATTTCAATTTCAAAAACAGTTCTATTGAAAACAATTCAGTTAAGCATAAGTACACAGTTTAGTTCATTTTGACCCATTGAATAGACCCATTCCGGTGCCACCACACCGGGCTAGAATGAACTTTGGAGGTGACGGTGCCTCACCAACAGAATTTTTAGCGTCATATCAGGATACTCGTTGAGGGAGTCTTATCCATTTACTAAGTAGTTGGTGTATTCTATAGCCCCAGCCGACAAGACAAGAGAAATTAGGAGTTGTATTGAATGACGTTATTAAATGCTATTAAGATAGCGAGGTGGATATTGGATACCACTTATTGCATCATACCAATTCCAGCTGGATTTGTAGCAGTTTTGTATTCTTTTTCATACAATCTTCTCTCTGGTTGAGCCGTGATGAGTAAATTACTGCGATTCTAAAATGATTAATGTTCCACATGCGCTTCATTGCTTCAGGTTTCGTCTCTTTGGTTATAAACTAGACTCAGCTGGGCACTATCCGTGTGGAAAACAGCTTCATGACACAATTCACTTCTCTTGAAATGTGAAAAAAGTTTCTGACACATTTTGGCACAAAAGACCACTACAAAGATTTCAGAACGTCTGTGTGTCAATCTGAGCAGATTCGTATCAGATGAAAACCAACGTCCCATTTTACGTCAAATTGTTCAAGGGAGTCACTATCAATAGGGAGATTATGATTTCGTTCATCTACCTACATGGCTTCAGTCTCTACTTGGAGGCTTACATAAAGTACTTGAAAGAGCTTGCGCTGACCTGGATCGAGAGGATGGCTACTGAAAGACAGTACATCTGGCAAAACGACTATGTGCAATGGTACACAAACCAGAAAACAAGCAAGAAAACAATGTGTTGTCATCACCTATGATATCTAGCCACCAAACTACCCAGATTGCACTGTTCTTCATTTTCATGTGTGAGGCACTGTTGAACGAGGGACCAACAAAACTCCTTGCAATACTAAAGATGAACTAAAGACCAAGATAACAGCAGTATTTACCAATTTAAACAAGAAGACAGGAGATTCTGAAGACGTCTAGTAACCCTGGTTGAAGCCAATGGCGTTTTATTTGAATTAATTTATTCTATTATATTTCAATATATTTTCATATAATTTCGGTAAATAAATCTGATAAAACGATATGTCTGTATTATTTTCATTCAGCGTAATTTAGACGACAATTTACTCTTTTAACAACATATACAGTTGGTTTTATCATATTTACCCAACCCCTCCGCTCGGGCAGGATATGACACAAGGTCAATTTTTTTTAAAGCGAAGTTTAAGAGGTTTGAATTCAGAGTTTTCCTTCTCCTAGACTAGTTGCCTCACCAAGGCTGAAGAACCTAGTCTGCCCTACTATTTACCCGTAGATGGAGGGAGAATAATTGGATTCATACCTCTCCCAAGGGTATTAGTGCTATGTGAAATGCAATCAATCTCGTCCAGGATTTGAACTCGTGTCGCCGTGTCCATTTCCTGCGACGATAACCATTACACCACGGGCACCTATACTGTTGGTTTTATCATTTGCATTGAAGAGTTATTATTTCCCAATCTTCTTTTGACTACAAACAGTGATTACGTCGGAAATAATGTGTTGTATATCCAGGAACCGGTTTATTGACTTAGCGGTGAGAGTGTTTGCCAACAACTGGGAGACTGGGGTTCAATCCCAGGTCGTCTCATACCAAAGACTCAAAAAATTGGTATTTGATGTCTACTTGCTTAATACTTAGCATTATAAGGTATTTATAAAGAGTAAAGTGGAGCAATTCAGGGAAAGGAGTAGCGACATCCCCTACACCTTGGTGTAGTAGGTATTGAAAAAAGAGTCTTCGGGTCACCCTGGGCTAAAATCACCAACAATATCCAGGATGAGACCATAACACTTTCGATAATTGAATACATATCTTCTTTATTGCTTGGAAAGGATCGAAATGGCTGCAAGTGTGTGTGTGTGTGTGAGAGAGAGAGAGAGAGAAAGAGAGAGAGAGTGAGTGAGTGAGAGAGAAACTTAGGGACTAAGAGACGGACCAAGGACTGCTATCATTGATACTGTGTTGAGAACAGTCATTCAGAGCCTTACTTCTGCTTCTCAGCAGGGCAGCAGCGGCCCACGGCTGGCCTATCTACTCGCTGTCATATTCCGATATCTGATCGAGTCATTCTGTCACTGCAAAACATTACATATTATTTTAACACTCACACATTTTCCTTCCGGTTTTCAATTCACGTGATTTATTTACGCTAACCTTTGTTTACACTGGTACGATATCCTGTTTGGAAATCCTTAGGTAATCGGTCTGTAAAGGTCAATATATACCAAATGTTGTACTCCTTAAAATTACGAATATTGTTCGTTCAGAATTTTAAGCTTCAGAAAAATGAGCCCTAGTTAAATATTTTCAACTGAGGTCTTGATAATTAAGAACCTGTTTACAAAATAGGTCCCAAAAATACTAAAATCAGCTATGGGTAAATAGTAGGGCAGACTAGTTTCCCCAGCTTTGGTGAGGCAACTAGTCTTGGAGAAAAAAAACTCTGAATTCAAACGTGTTAAACTTCGCTTAAAAATTGACCTTGTGTCATATCCTGCCCGAGTGGAGGGGTTGGTAAATATGATTAACGCTATGTTTAGTTCTCTACCAAATCCTGTTTTTACGTGTGCATTAAATATGTCATTTTTAAGAACATTCTTTACATAACTAATCAAACAGTTCTATTTAGAACGATTCAATTTGAAATAAGCCCACAAAGTTAAATACTTCCAAGTATAACTAACTGATTAATTAAAGATGAGTCACTTGTTTACACAGAGTTAAATGATCAAACTGTTCTATTTCTAACAATTCAAATTGCGTGTCATTTGTTTGCACACAGTTTAATTAGTGAAACAGTTCTATTTCACCGATAGATAGGACCCTATCAGGTGCTACTATTCCGGGTCTGAGTGGAATTGGGAGTGGTGGCAATGTAGGTGTATTCTACGATCCCCAAAGCACCAGCATTATTACAGCCCCACTATCAAATTATTTAGGGTCTTAAACAGGACATTCGTTTGGGGCTCTTGTCAATTCAAATGAAGACCAGTCAGTTGGAGCTGTAGAATACACCGATTTCATCTCAACAAGAAAAGATTTCATAAAACTTACCCTAAATAGCACTAAGTCACCTCTACTTTAAATCCCCTTATGTCTCCCAAATCTTTTAATTACACAATTTTAATGGTTACTGTTGTAATCTCCGCCATGAATTCAGCTAAAAACGACACAAATCTCAACAAGAAAACATTACACAAATTCGATACCCATATCATAATGCTGAGTGATAAGCAATGCGGCATCAAGTACCATTTTTGGGGGGTTTCTGGGATTGAACACCGGTCTCCCGAATCATTAGTGAACACTATTTATTAGGCTACTGCTTGAAATAAAACCTAAAAAAATAATACAAGTATTTTAATATGAATATGTAATGAACACAGGTGGTAACATCTAGTCATAAAAAAAGACCTCGACAAATCTGTTTGAAAATGATCGGACAGGAATTATATCATCATCAAAATTTATGTCATAATAGCACAAATTCCTTTCATTCTTTGTATCCCAATCGTCTGCAGGCTGTAGAATAGACCGATTGCATCTCTACAAGGGGGTAAGTCTTTCCCAGTCGGCTGGGGCTGTAGAATAAACCGATTGGATCTCTGCAGAGGAATAAGAATCCCCCAACAAAGTGTGTCCTGGATATGACATTAAACAATCTGATTGGGAAATGTGAAATACCCTTTCATTTCCATCACACCTGCATCAACTCTGCCCCGAGGTGGTAGCAACTAATAAGGTCCTCTCTATTAGTCTTTAAACTGTCATTTAAACTAAGTGTATACAAATGATTTAAGCTAAATCGAATTGTTAGAAATAGAACTGTCTGATCATTAGACTGCATGTAAACAAACGACTGGTGTTTAATTGGATTGTTATTTACGCAGAGTAATACTTGGAACCTTTTAACTTATTTGAGTTAAGCTAAATTGAATTGTTAGAAATAAAACTATTTGATCATTTAACTCTATGTATCTAAAATGTGTTTACAAATCATATATATATATGTATAAACAATATTTGGCATTAAATAATTAACAATGTTTGATATGGCATAAAACTAAACCAAAACAAACCTTGAATCTATCTATCTATCTCTTTGTCTCTGTCCGTCCCAATTGGTTATCGTTTTTAGTAGATCCTCTCGTCTACTTCCAGGGTCTATGCAAAGCTAATAAATGGCCAAAAGTAGTATGTCCATAGATGGAAGATAACAGCAGAACGCGCTTGAGTTCATTACATATATTTGATATGCATTGGCTTTAAATAACCAACAATGGTTGATATGCCATAAAACCCAATCCAACCAAATCTTATATATTTGATATACATGTGTAAAAAAGGATTTAGCATTAAATAACCTACAATGGTTGATATGCCATAAAACCTAACTAAATTAAATCATATATATTTAATATATATCTATAAAGAGGATTTGGCATTAAATAACCTGCAATGGTTGATATGCCATAAACCAACGCAAAACAAACCAAACCTAAACTATATCTGATGATGCGGCTCCAGTTCTGAAGCTTTGAGGAATCTCAAGTTCTTCTTCATTGCTATTACTCCCAGTTCAACTCCGAGTGAAAGGAGTATTACCTGTCAAGGTCCCATCTAAGGATGAAATAGATTATTTACTAACGTTATTATCATTATTAATCATTAGTCGTGTGCAAATTATGTATATTAATCGGAATACTGAAGTTTGTCCATTCTATTTGAATGAATAAGGTACCTTTTTTTATATATAATTTATTACACTAACTCCCTGATTTCTGTTAAAAACACTATTTGATAACTTGAAATTAAGGTTTGTTCCTAACAAACAGTTCTTGATTACTCAAGTATATACGTGTCAGATAATTTTGGAATGATTTTTTTTTAATATTATCATTTTTCGTTGGTTATATCTTATCATTCGGTTTAGTTAGACTTAGAAATATTCGGCTTAGTGCACTAGCATGTACACACATTGAATGCAGGTTTTCACGCTAGCGCGGGGAGGATGTGACGGTCACAGATGTCATAATAAAAACCCCGGATAGGTAATGGACTGGGGATGTGAATGACGTCATGCCCAGAAGTGATATTTTTTAAAAAAAGCAGTTAGTTGAGATTTGAACCTAGACGAGGCGAGTTGAAATCCGAAGCTGGGCGAGGCGAGTCGAGTTGGGGCTACAGGATGCGCAGCGCGTTTGTTGGGTCAAAGGGAACAGTCCGCATAGTAGAAATTGTGTCTCTCTCTCTCCTCGTGTCGAAAGACTAAACTCAAGAAGTCAATAAACGTTTCGTACCTGTACTAAAGAAAGTCGTCAGTGTTTCGGGATTTCTATTATGGGGTTTTTTGTAAGCCCCGAAAAGCCCGGTTTATTCCTACGTTTTGTAAAAGAATAAACCGTACTTCAACAGCAGTGGGGAAATGGTTGACAGCTTTTGAAGAAAGGAGACGGACAACTTTTAGTGGAGAAAAATTTATATACATCAACAATAACAATAAATAGGGTTCTACACCAAACGGAACAAATAACTAATATGTAAAAGTTCAAAATAGAGTTCAAGGTTCAGTAGTTGGTAGGGTTTTGTAAGGTTTGTAAGGTTTAGTTGTAAGGTTGTTATAAGGTCCAGTTATAAGGTAAAGATGTAAGATAGTTATAAGGTAAAGGGTTAAGGTAAGGTAAGGTTAGGTTTTGCAGATAAAATGCCTGCTGTGTGTCCTGTTCCTTTAACTCAGCACGTGCGTTCGACGCTCATGGGTCCTAGCTGGTGGAAGGTACCAAATATGTTTGCCGTTAAGGGCTGCTACGAATGGACCTGTTGCTAACGGCGATGGGAGTGGCAAAAAGAGGAAGAATCTTCAGTCGGAGCTCTTTTTTTATAGTGGACACCACGTGACCCCAAGGGGCTGCTGATATTTGGTGAAATAGGATCACCTGTTCCTTAACAAAATTTCTCCACTATGCATATGAACGTTTTACATATCTGTATAGTTTACGTACATGTATATTTGTATAGTCGTATTATGGCTATTTTTTTTTTGTTATTGCTGCTATGGTTTCTTTTGGTTGGCCAAGGGGTCACGCTAGCCCCATACCTCTTTATCATCTGTCTAGACTACGTGCTTAGAATTAAGATCGACAAAATCAGAGAAAATAGCTTCGAGCTGACAAAGAAAAGAATCAGAAGATACCCCGCAAAAACAATTACCGACGCCGACTCCGCCGATGACATAGCGTTACCGGCGAATTCACCAAACCCAGGCGAAACACTACTGCATAGTTTGGAACGAGCCGCCGCAGGCACTGGCCTACGTGTCAATGCACACAAAACTGAATATATGTGTTACAACCAAACAGGCGACATTTCCCCACTTGACGGAACCTCTCTGAAACAAGTAGACAAATTCACCTACCTAGGAAGCAGCGTCTCATCAACCGAAAAAGACATCGACACATGACTAACGAAAGCATGGACAGCTATCGATAGGCTCTCGGTCATATAGAAATCAGACCTGACCGATAAAATGAAACGCGGTTGCTTCCAGGCAGCGGTCGTATCGATACTGCTATATGGATGCACTAATTGGACGCTAAGTAAACGGCTGAAGAAGAAACTTGACGGCAATTACTCAAGAATGTTACGAGCAATATTGAACAAGTCCTGGCAGCAACACCCAACAAGGCACCAACTATACAGCCACCTGCCTCCCATCACGAGAACTATACAAGTTAAACGAACCAGACACGCAGGACACTGCTTGAGAAGCAAGGACGAGCTCATCAGTGATGCACTCCTATGGACCCCCTATATGGCCAAGCAAAAGCAGGACGACCAGCTCGAACATACATACAGCAGCTATGTGAGGATACGGGATGTAATCCTGAAGACCTGCCAGAAGAGATGTACGATAAGAGAAGTGACGAGAGAGGGTCAGGGATATCCGTGCTAGCAGCACGACATGATGATGATGATGATTCTGGCTATGCAACATACGGTACTTCTAACTATAGCAAAACCACTGAAAATGTTATCATATAAAAGATCATCAACATCTATTTTTGATATGTAATGTAGCATTGAAGTTAAATCCTAAGTGGAAAAATAAAACCGTATCAACGTTAAACTCGAGGTCAATCTGAGACTGCGGCTCTCAATGGATGGTTTCAGTCAGATGACCAACACGGTTCAAGTGTTAGAAGTTAGTGATAAATGTATTATGATGAACGTTTCATCAAGACTTTATTGATTCTTCGGGAAATCATAAAGAATTCTCAATAAATAAAAGTAAAAGGTGTACATGAAGTTGTGGTCGTGTTGTGATTTCTTTATCAACGAATAAGAATAAAGATGACAACATCAAAGAGACATCAGATTGACCGAATGCTCAAGACGACAAACCGGAAGAGATACAAATTAAAAGAAGAACAAAATAAAGACGAGAAAAGAGGAGTTTGCCGAATATACGAGCAAGATCCTCAGTATTCATATACACATAAACATATATATATATATATATATATATACATTGATACAGTGATGACCATAAAACAATTCCACTGAAAGGGAAAAGTCAAGAAGAACTATTTAAGTAAAAAGAACAATTTGCAGTTTTCTTCCAGGCAGCGGTCGTATCGATACTGCTATATGGATGCACTACTCGGACGCTAACTAAACGGCTGAAGAAGAAGCTAGACGGCAATTACACAAGAATGTTGCGAGCAATACTGAACAAGTCCTGGCGGCAACACCCCACAAGGCACCAACTATACGGCCACCTGCCCCCATCACGAAAACTATCGAAGCTAGACGAACCAGACACACAGGACACTGCTGGAGAAGCAAGGACGAGCTGATAAGTGACGTACTCCTATGGACCCCCGCATATGGCCAAACAAAAGCAGGACGACCATCTCGAACATACATACAGCAGCTATATGTGGATACGGGATGAAGCCCTGAAGACCTGCAAGAGGCGATGAAAGATAGGGAGAAGTGGCGAGAGAGGGTCAGGGATATCCGTGCTAGCAGCACGACATGATGATTACATATTTTGCAATGTTCAAAAAGATTCCTTGTCGCCACTATTTTAATCTCTAGTAATGGGGGTATTTTTGGCCGATAAATAAAATCTCTTCATTGTCGTAGAATGCCGAATATGGTGTATGGAATGATAACGCAGTACTAATTAGCAATGCTACATTTCCCATTTCCTTTCTCTCTCGCCAGTCCTCTGTTTGACCCATTCATATATCCACTATTTCTAGTCATGTGACCCCAATTGTCTTGTTTGTCTGGAGATCCGTGTTCGACCCAAGAGTCATTTTCGGCACATTTTTCTACGTTACAATATCTAAATCCTCTTGGTGCCTTCGCAAAAAAAAAAAAAAAAAATACCAAATTAAGCAAAGTTACGTTTACAGTAACTGTTATCGTCATGAGAAATGAATTCGACAACACGTGTTCAAATTCTGCTTGTGTTTCATTTCACAGTAAAATAAAGTTGGCGACCTTCATCGAGGGTAACCCAAAGGCTCCCTTCTCAATAGCTACCACATCGAGGTGTAGGGGAGGATGCAACTCCATTCCCTGGATTGCTCTACTTTACCCTTGATCCTTACCTTATAATGATGAGTGTTAAGCAAGGTGGTATCAAGTACCATTTTTGAGTCTTTGGTATGACTCAACCTGGATTCGAGCCCCTGTATCCTGGACCATGTGCAAACACTCTACTCACCAGACCATTACTTTAATGAGTAGAGTGTTCGTCTGAGAGACCAAGGTTCAATCCCAGGTCGAGTCATATCAAAGACTCAAAAAATGATACTTGATGCCGCCTTGCTTGGGACTCAGCACTATAACATAAAGGAGTTAAGGATCAAGGGTAATGTTGAGTAATCCAGAGAGGAGGAACGCCCTCCCTAACACCTCAGTGTAGTAGCTATTGAAAATGGAACCTTCGGATCACTCTCGACTAAGGTCGCCAACTTTACTTCCCTTATTTCACAGTATTGTCCTGGAAAAGGCAAGAATCAGCATTTCCCTATCTTGCCTGGGAGAGGTAAGTGTTTGAAGACACTGGTTTATTTAAACTTGATCAAACAACAACTCTACGAGAATGAAAATTTTAAATTTTAAAACAGATATAAACAGCTAAAAACTTTGATCCCGTATAACACTCAGCTTCTCACGGAGAGATTGGCTAAATATCTGTTTTGTTGAGTTTTTGAGATTTTGCTCACAGGCTGTTTTGGTATGCTTTGTGTTGGTCAGCGCAGAAAGAGATGGAGAGAGAGAAAACAGGGATAAGAATAATAAAAGAAAAATATAGATAGATCAGTTGATGGGGGTGTCCTCGTGGTGTAATGGTTAAAGCGATGGACTGCGGAATCGTACTGTAGCCGCGCTATTACCTTCACTTTCGGCTAAATACCCTTTGGAAAGGTATGAACCCCCTTATCCTCCCAGCTATGGGTTAAATAGTACCGTTCCTGTTCTTCTAGGAGAATAGCTTTGGCATCAAATAACCTACAAAGGTTGATATGCCATTAAACAAAGAAGCCAAACAAAAAAAAAAAAAAAGAAAGGTCAGTTAGCACCATTAAGAAAATTAAGATTTTTTTATAGAAAATATTCTTGAGATGGTGAGGGAGGAGTGAAATCATTAAGGATTTTAATTACTTATTTTAGTAGTAATTTTTTGTTAACTTTTGAATTTAAAACCGAATTGCCAAATTTAATTTGTAAAATTAATCCACAAACTAGAAAAGGCATTTGTTTATAAGTTAACGCATAGGAATGTAAAACATACAATAATAAACGTTTATTTGCAGATTCCGAACGTTACGGAATACTTGGAATTAAAAATATCCAAAGAAAAATAATTGTTTTGAATCAGCTGTTATTTGTGACTTGGCAGGTACGTGTCACTTTACGAAGATTGATTACATGATTAATTTTTGGGATATATATATATATATATATATAAAAGGACGGACTTTGAGAGAAGGAGACACAATGAGGAGAGCAATCCCATAGAATAATCACACACGTACAAAACAGTCGGTGGATAGAAAAATAACCAAAAGTAGTTTGTCGCCTCTTTTTTGTCTTTCGCTCTATACACTATCTGACTCCTGCTGATACGAGCTTCTTTCTCTATATCTCTATTTTGGAGTTGACTGCAAGACACGGGTTCCGACAACAAATATGTTTTGTGCATACAAAACAAACGGAAGCGTTCATTGTTTGACTTCAATTTGTTTGTGAGGTTACCACGGGTTAGGCTGATAGTATAAGGGGTATCATTTTAACCTATTTAGTGAGACCATAACGCAACATATGAAAAACGTAAATATTCAGTTGCTGTTATTGACAAACAGGATTTACGCATAGTCTGGATGAATGATAATTTATGGAGATATCGTCAGCCTTTGTTTAGCGTGAAACCTTTTTCTTTTATTGCCTCCTAGCTAACAAATCATCCAATGAAGACACACAAGACATGCGGATGTTACTAGAATAAGTAAGGTCAAACTTATAAGCGAAATTGCCTTATGGAGTTCGACTCATGTAAGCGTCAGTATTGACCAACTCAACGACTTACAAACATCAGCTCTTGCTGACACTAGATGCAGTCTAGAAGACCTACCATGAGTGATAAGGGGGTGTCCTCGTGGTGTAATGGTTAAAGCGATGAACTGCGGAATCGTAGTACGCGAGTTCGTACTCCAGTCGCGCTATTACGTTCACTTTCGGGCAAATACCCTTGGGAAAGGTATGAACCCCCTTATTCTCCCTCCAACTATGGGGAAATAGTAGGACGGACTAGGTTCTTCAGCCTTGGTGAGGCAACTAGTCTAGGAGAAGGAAAACTCTGAATTCAAAACCTGTTAAACTTCGCTTAAAAATTGACCTTGTGTCATATCCTGCCCGAGCGGAGGGGTTGGTAAATAGTACCATGAGTGATAGGCGATAGGAACAGGTCACGTATGAGAGAGAGAGAGAGAGAGAGAGAGAGAGAGAGAGAGAGAGAGAGAGAGAGAGTCAGGTGACTCTGTCTCAGCACGACTTGATGACGATGATGATGATTGACGATCATAGCACATAATCTTGACTGATTAGAAATAAAAATGATTCCAATGTATCTCCTCAAAAGACAAAGTCAAAGAATCATTGTGACCTTTAAATGAGCAAACTATGTCCTTCCTGTCTCTGCAGTGCATCATTAGAGTTGTTATTTTTTTTTTTTTTAGTTTAACCAAGTGCCAGATGTAATTGCTCCATCTTCCTCTCTGCATAGAAACAAATATATTCGTTCACGGCAAAGGTTAAATAGAATCATTGCTGTTCTTGATGAGTTTGGCTTTTGCATAAAATAACCCTTGAAAGTTGATATGCCATTAAACAAAAAACACCAAACCAAACCAAACCAAACCAAAGAAAAAACTTGGAGAAATCTACAGATAACAGTGTGCTTTCTACATCTTTCCCGCATTCCTCCGAAGATTCGATGAATAATAACAATCTGGGAAATTGAAGATCAATTATACTGAAAACTGGTCTGATTTTTCCATCTAATTTTCTTAACTAAAGTTTTTATACAACTGGGATCACGGCTTTAGTTATACTTCTGTAGTTCTTGGTGATTCCGAGCTCTCCTTTCTTTTGGAGACTTTCGTTCATTCCTCTATAGTGTTTTCGTTATATACGGTATGGCCTAATCGAAGAATTATGTCATCACATTCCCTTATCTTCTATATTTCAAGATGCATTTCTTCAAGAACAGACGCCCCTTTTTTTTTTTTTTTTTTTGCTTTTAATTATTTTCACAGCTGTGTCAAGTTTATCTTCCATGAAAAGTCCAAGGTTGTCGCCTCATTGTCCTGAAATAATTTCTTGAGCTATTTTATCTAATGGTTTAAGGAAATTTTCCAAGAAAAAACCTTGAAATGTTCTTACCACTCTTGATATCTTTCTTCTTGATTGGTAGCTTTTAGTTTTGATATAGCAGTGTGTTTCCTTCCACTAACTTCATTCGTTGATGATGAAAAATACGTAGATAGATAGATAAAACACACACACACACACACACACACACACACACACACACACACACACATATATATATATATATATATATATCGAAAGAGAGAAACAGAGAGATAGGAAATAAAGTTATTTCATCTAGACTACAGGGTAATTTGATCAGTTTTGCACTCGCCCTTCCAATTTATAAGTAAAACCTCTTATTGTCAGTGACTGTATATCAAAAACCGTATCCATATAACACATGTATAATATTTATAAAATTTATACATGTTCATTTTGGTTGCTTTATAAAAAGCATGTTGGCCGTATTTCTCACTGATCTTATCTAGATACCTGTTTTATTTGCTAATAGCCGGTAGTATATACAAAACCCTTTATTCATTTTCTCATTTCCTATGAACACATCACACTAGAATTGATAGAAATCTGAAAAAAAAAGTTCATTTTCGTACACGTTCAATTTTTAAAAAAGGGAAAAAAGAAAACTATTTTGTACATTCTTAGTTTTAATCAATTTTGTAAAGGTTTCCAACAACAAATAATTTTCACGCATATATATATATATATATATATATATATACAACGGTTACATTATCTTTAATGGGATGAAAGCGAAATTCCTTTAAATGGAATCATTAATGTCTTCCTTTTTTTTACTGGTTATCCGGGATTAAATTCTATTTCGAGAAGATTGAACACTTCTAAAACATCTCTCGAAGATGTGAAATTCTTCGAATACATATACTCTCAGCCAAATAAACCCAGATGTTTCCTTTGTTTACGTAGATCCCCAAAGGCCCTGCGAAAGTAATGCGTTTTATCTGTTTTCAGAAAAAACAACACATGCAGGGATCCAATACTATCATTGGATAGAGCAGGTTTTCAGCAACCAAAAGTCTATTTTTTACTTCCAATCTATTGCCTCTGAAACTACGTTACAGAGAGCTCATAAACAACATTGGAGAGTACAGGTTTTCAGTTATATAAAGAATAGTTTTAATTGCACACAGTTAATTTCATTATTATTGCAATCTAACGCTAACAGTTTTATTTGTGTAGGGTGCGGAGGCAAAATATGGAATATATTTTTAGTCTGATTAGTCCAATTTAAAGAAAAGGGCGCGATGCATCAAACTTTTCACAATTAGCTTTATTATTCAACAACTTTTCAATAAAATTCAGCCCAATACGAGTGAGCAAGGAAAGAAATGTCAAAGAATCTATGATTTGCTTAACGCCTAAACCTAAATAAAAAACAATTCCGAAATAGTAGGAGCTTCTTTATGACATCCATCAATCCCAGACCTTAACCCTTTTGATTACGCTATATGGGGCGTTCTAGAAAACAAAACAAATGCAACTTCCCTTTCAAATATTGGTTTCCTTAAGACTGCTATTGAGGAAGAATATCATAAAATTTCTTAAAGCATGCAAATTGTTTCAAAGGTGGGTTGATAAAATTGAAAAAAATAACTGAGTAAATTTACTGTTTTGGGTATTTTTTTTTAAATC
Source organism: Sepioteuthis lessoniana (assembly GCA_963585895.1). Taxonomy (NCBI): domain Eukaryota; kingdom Metazoa; phylum Mollusca; class Cephalopoda; order Myopsida; family Loliginidae; genus Sepioteuthis; species Sepioteuthis lessoniana. The sequence goes on along the minus strand of OY757946.1, from coordinate 38,249,032 downwards.
AAAATTATCTCGTTTTAAAATAGAGTCGTTTATTATAGTACTAGAATATTCCTAAATTTCCTTTCGCAACCCTGTACACAGTTAAATGAATACAAGTATTGCTATCCAACTGTAATAGTTTGATTTGCACACTGATTAATCAATTCTGGTACTGCTTCTTCACGAGTAATTCTATTCAGCATTTTCCATTTGTCTGTACACAATTAAATCGTTCAAAGTATAGAAAACAATTACATATTTCTATTTGACCTATACAGATTACCATAAAAAGGTACTATAATACATTTTAGAGAGGATCTGGTAGTAATTGCAATGAAGGGGTACTCCTCATTATTCAAAGCTCCAGGACTGGAGACTCACCTTTAGATGTTTTATTGTCATATATCAGGACACTTGCTGTGGGAGGGGTTATACCCGTCTTTAGAAATACTGACGGAGTATTTTACTTGTCAGTTAACGTTAGTGGTGCGTAATCTAGAGGGACTATGCACATATATGATTCAAATGTATCTTCTTGCAAAACTTCAGTGTCAATATCAAAGAAGTCGGTGTCACTATCAGGTAAGTGAACCATCACTTTCTTGAAGAGAAATCTGAAAATCATGGGGGGTGTCCTTGTGGTGTAATGGTTAAAGCAATGGACTGCAGAATCGTAGTACGCTAGTTCGTACTCCAGTCGCGCAATTATGTTCACTTTCGGGCAAATACTCTTGGGAAAGGTACGAACCCCTTATCCTCCCAGGTATGGGTTAAATAGTACCACTACTGTTCTTCTAGGAGAATGGCTTTGGCATTAAATAACCTGCAAAGGTTGATATGCCATTAAACAAAGAAACCAAACCATCTGAAAATCATAACTCGAACGATCAACATGAAACAATTGCTACTGCTGATATTAAATGCAGCAGTCGAGTGCATGCCAACCAAAGAATCATCCAATTGTAGAGTTTCATGGGAGCCAATAACAGTTTGGGAAAAATGAGATTACTGATAAAAGGAATACTTAGGTTTCATCGAGGTTTTTTAATATCTGGCGTTGCATTTGTAGGGGTTTTATGACATGAGTTTGAAAAGAAAGGGTCTTTTCTTTCTAATTTTGTTTGTTATAGTTTTTGTTTTATTGATTCTTTTTTTTTCTTTTTGCCTTTTTTCGCTAATGTATTTTTTGTCCTTTTTTAGCTGATATTGTTTCTTTTCGTTTGTTTGTATTTCTGTTGATTTTTCTTTCTTTTCTTGTGTTTTAACTCAGTTAGAATCCAAACATCTCATTTCATTTTAATCAGATCCTGTAGAGCCAGTTTATTTTTCTCATTTCTCACGTAGATCACGTTCTCTTGGTGCATTGGATTCGGAATTACCTAAAGTGTTTTGTTAATTTTTAAAATTAGATTTAATTTTAATTTAAACAAGCCTATCTTGGACAGAATAATGTAAAACAAACTAATCTTAAATTAGAGAGAAAATTAAACCAGAAAAGTGAACATAGTGGGACACGTAGCGTAACGGTTATATACCTGCCTTGGCTACCTATACTTCTAAAGAGACAACCATATGGAGGTTGCGGGTTCGATCTGACCGCAGGCGAGTAAAAATACAGGAATACTTATCACATATACCTGGTTATAGTGAACGAAATCAGAACATAAATCAAAACGTGGATTAAATAAAGGATGTGATTCAAAGTTCTTTGTTGGCTGCCGAGTTCGACAAACACCATGACGAATACTGGAGAACATATCAACTGAAACGTTACGAATTAAACTATAAAGATGAAGACAATACTCCAAAAACAATAAATGATACTTTCTTCTTTTTCAAATGCATTATGTCATTTTCATTCGTTATTTCTTATCATGTTAATTTCCTATTTATTTTATATTCCTATTTATTTTATTCCCCTATTTGTTTTATTTTCATAATTATTTTTTTCACCTATTTATTTCATTTTCCTATTTATTTATTTTTCCTATTTATTTTATTTTCCTTTTTTTTTACCTTTTTTTTTCTGTTTTCCTTTTTATTTTATTTTCCTTTTTATTTTATTCACAAATTTATTTTATTTTCCTATTTGTTTTATTTACATATTTATTCTATTCTCAAACTTACTTTTTATTCCTACTTATTTTATTCTCCTATTTATTTTATTTTTCAATTTATTTATTTTTCCTATTTATTTTATTTTCCTATTTGTTCTTTTTTCTTATTTATTCTTTTTTCCTATTCATTTTTTCCTATTAATTTTATTCCCCTATTTATTTTATTTTCGTATTTATTTTATTTTCCTATTCATTTTATTTCCCTATTTATGTTATTCTTCTATTTATTTTATTTTCCTATTTTTTATTTTCCTATTCATTTTATTCTCATATTTATTTCCTTTTCCTATTATATTTTTTCTTATTTATTTTATTTTCATTTTGATTTTATTTTCCTAATCATTTTCTTTTCCTATTTATTCTATTTTCTAATTTATTTTATTCTCCTATTTCTTTTTTCTTTTTTTTTCTGTTTTCCTATTTGTTTTATATTTCTTTTTATTTTAATTTCTTATTCATTCGTTTTTCAAATTTACTCTATTTTCCTGTTTCTTTTATTCTCCTATTTATTTTATTTTTAAATTTATTTTATTTCCTATTCATTTTATCTTACTTTTTATTTTTTTCTAAAAATTTATTCTATTTTCCTATTTAATATTTTCCTATATATTTTATTCCCCTATTTATTTTATTTTCCTATTTATTTTATTTTCCTATTCATTTTATTCCCCTATTTATGTTATTCTCCTATTCATTTTATTCCCCTATTTATTTTATTTTCCTATTTATTTTATTCTCCTATTTATTTTATTCCCCTATTTATGTTATTCTCCTATTTATTTTATTTCCCTATTTATTTTATTTTCCTATTTATGTTATTCTCCAATTTATTTTATTTTCCTATTTTTATTTTCCTATTCATTTTATTCCCCTATTTATGTTATTCTCCTATTCATTTTATTCCCCTATTTATTTTATTTTCCTATTTATTTTATTCTCCTATTTATTTTATTCCCCTATTTATGTTATTCTCCTATTTATTTTATTTCCCTATTTATTTTATTTTCCTATTTATTTTATTTTCCTATTTATTTTATTTTCTATTTTTTATTTTCCTATTTATGTTATTCTCCAATTTATTTTATTTTCCTATTTTTATTTTCCTATTCATTTTATTCCCCTATTTATGTTATTCTCCTATTCATTTTATTCCCCTATTTATTTTATTTTCCTATTTATTTTATTCTCCTATTTATTTTATTCCCCTATTTATGTTATTCTCCTATTTATTTTATTTCCCTATTTATTTTATTTTCCTATTTATTTTATTTTCCTATTTATTTTATTTTCTATTTTTTATTTTCCTATTTATGTTATTCTCCAATTTATTTTATTTTCCTATTTTTTATTTTCCTATTCATTTTATTCACCTATTTATGATATTCTCCTATTTATTTTATTTTCCTATTTATTTTTTTTTACTATCATTTTATTTTCCTATTCATTTTTTTCCTATTCCTTTTATTCCCCTATTTATGTTATTCGCCTATTTAATCCTATTTTACCAATTTGTTTTTCTATTCATCATTCTTTAACACATTTTCTTTCTTAATTCATTAATCCTCCACCCGTTGTTTCCATAATTCTCATTCTTTTATCCCAGGTAGTGTAATGAATAATGTACTGCTTTACAGAATCCTAATAAGCGAGTTCGAACTCCAGTCCCGTTCTTACGTTCAGTTTCAGACAAATACCTTTAGGATAAGAATGAACTTTCTTATCCTACTAGCTATGGGTTAAAAAGTACCACTGCTGCTTCTGGAAGAATGGCTTTCGCCTCAATAACCCACAATGGTTGACTTGCTATTAAAAAAAGAAACCGAACCCTCCTCCATTACTCATCCTTCCCCTACTAGTTTCGTATTGCCATATTACTTTTTCATCTATTTCATTATTCCTTATTCGGTTTTCTCTTCATGTTTACTTCATTCTACTCTTTTTTTTTACCATTTTTCTATTATTCCTTCACCAATTCGTTTCTTCCTTTTGTATTCACTTTTTTTCGTTATGTTTTATTCCTATCCTATTTCACCTTGTCAGCTGGGGCTGCAGAATACACCGACTGCATCTCTGCTGAGAGATAAGACGCTCTCCAAATAGGGTCCTGATATATATCACTAAACAATCTAATGGTGAGATTTCAATAATGCTTAGCTTTGTGGACTGTGGAGTACCCCGTTAATGCCATCGCTCCCAGGTCCACTTTGTCTGGGAGTGTTAACACCGGATAGGGTCCGTTCTATAGGTCAAATAGAATTAAACCGTACTTAAGCTAAACGCAATTGCCTTGAAGAAAATGACTGTTTTGTCATTTAAACTGCATACTTATGCTAAACTGAATTGTTTTAATTAAAGAAAACAAGTATTCTTAAATCTTAAAGACCGGGTTCAGTTGTCCTACTATGATAGTCATACACTTGTCTGTAACTATCTATCTGTCTTACCCATTCGGCTGGGGCTGCAGAATACACCGACTCCTTCTCTGCAGAGACGTAAGACGCCCGCCAACGAGTGTCCTGGTTATGACACTAAGCAATCTGATGGTGAGGCTTCAGTAATTCTGGAACTTTGGGTAATTAGGCGTAACCCGTTATTGCCATCGCTTCCAGGTTTACTCTAAGCAGGATTGGTAGCATTTGATAGGGTCCTATCTACGGGTCAAATAATCTATGCAATGACGCTAAACTGAATTGTTTGAAATTAACTGTTTTAAGATATGGGTCAAGGGTGAGGTGGAGCAATCCAATGAAAGGAGTAGCGTTCTGCCCTACACCTCAGTGTAGTAGCTATTGAAAAGGGAGCTTTCTTGTGCCCATCGACTATGGTAGCTAACTTTACATTCTTACTTTACATTTAACTGCATGTAAACAAAAAAACCTGTATTTATACTAAACTGAATTGTTTGAAATAAAACTGTTTTGTCTTTTAACTGCGTATAAACAAAAAAACTGTAATTATGCTAAATTGCATTGCTTGAACTGTGCGTAAAAGAATCTGTACTAATACTAAATAGAATTAGCTGAAGTAGAACTGTTTGACTATACTGAATAGATTGAAATAGAAATGTTTCGACAATTAAACTGTGCACTCTCGCTTAATTCAATTGTTTGAAATAGAACTGACGATATGCACAAAAATGGATTTGGTGTTAAATAACCTACAAAGGTTGATATGCCATAAAACCCAACCAACCATATATATATATATATATATATATATATATATATTCCAGCTTTTTAATGCATTTAGATAAAATATAACATGATATCTAGTAACCCATCTAACGTTAACATACATTCTGATTTCAAATTACTGAAACTGCTTTCCAAATTCTCAACTTTATTATTAGATTATCTGACACGCATTCTTTCAAATCAAACGTTGATCCAAGCTTAAGTTCGTAATCGGCTTAAACTGACGACGCCTAGAATGACGACATCACTTGTAGTTGACTTAAGTAAAGACGTCTTCGACTCGAACAGAACCAGTTCTTAAAACTCGGCTAAGACTGCCTGGCGCTCAACGTTGGTCGTGAGATCAACTGCGGTTTTAAAACTCTTTAGCCTCTCAGTGAACAGAGTTTCGTTAAATTTGTCCGACGAGACACTTCCCTTAATCCTGGCTGTCTGGTCGATTCGCATTTAGAAAGTCAACGGAGACTGCTTGGTAAATGAGAATAAGTTTAAGAAAAACACTCGGCTGAGTCAAAAGTTTCGCAATATTTTGGTAATAGGAGGAAAGGAATGAACAAGTTCATACTCCTGTTACATTATTTCATGCAGATGATGTTTCTGGTGTACAAGTGATCGTCATAAAAAAGGTTGGTTGGTTAGTTGGTTGGTTGGTTGTTTTAAGGCGTATAAACCCTTTTCGGGCAATTTAATACCAACATGAATTTTTAAAAATTCAATTTAATATCAGTATAATTTTTTGTTTACACACAGTTAAATGTCAAAAAAGTTAAGAAAAATGTGAAAACAGTTCAATTAAATGTCAAAACAGTTGTATTTCAAACAATTCAGTTTAGCATAAGAACACTGTTTAGCTCTATATGGCCCATAGATAAAACCCAATAAGGTGCTACCCCTCCGGGCCTGAGTGGATCTGGGAACGATGGCAATGAATGTCTACTCAGCATTACCCATAGCTCTAGCATAACTGGAACATTACCATCAGATGTTTTATTGTCGTATCCAGGACACTTGCTGGAGCGGTGGTGTTACACCTCCGAAGAGAAGCAGTCGGTGTATTCTACTGCTCCCACAAACTGGGCAACGTAAGAAATTGACCCAGAGAGCCGAGTTCAAATCCTGAATGAACCTCTTTCCCTCTCCCATAGTGATAATAACCTTTGGAGATTTATAAATCTAATTATTTCTCTCTTTATCTATGGATGATGAGCAGAGAAGGAAAACTCTGAATTCAAACCTATGAATCTGACTTTGTGCGAAAGACTTGTCAAATGCATACATTCACTTTCAGACGAATACCCATCATAAAGGCATGAACTCCATAATGCCCCCAGCAATAAGTTAAATAATACCACTATTATTCTTCTACAAGGATAGTTTTAGCTTTAAATAACCCACGAAGTTTGATATGCAAATAATAAAAGAATAAACCAAATTCGGCAGTACCAGGGGAATTTGCTGAGGTTGTGAGGCTGACGATCAACAACAGACAGATACCGAGATCACCTGATACTCTCAGGGTACTACTCACCGGATTTGCTTCAATAACCTGAAGTACGTTCTCTGAGTTCTCGGTTTTAGACCTACCTGTAGTTAACCGCTCGTTGAGGTTCTTGAAACCCAAGCGAATGTTCTTGAGCATTTTTCTAGTTTCAGACCAGTCGGTTGGGGCTGTAGATAACACCGACTGCATCTCTATAGATGGCTAAGATCCCCTCCCCAGCGAATTTCCTGTATATGACATTAAATCATCTGATGACGAAGCTCTCGTTGTGGAGATTTAGGGAATGTGGACAACCCATTCATTGCTATTGTTCCCAGTTCCAGAGGGTTAGCAACCGGTAGGGTCATATCTCTGGGTCAAACAAAACTGTTTCAAATTTAATGTGTTTAGTTTTATGGCATATTAACCATTATAGGTTATTTAATACCAAATACATTTTATACATATAAACAGTTTTGTTTCAAACAATTCACTTTAGCATAAGTACACAGTTTATATGTCAAACAATAAAGCTTAGTCAACAAAGTTAAAGGTTCCAACTATTGCTATAAATTACTAACAATTCAAATAAAGAGTCATTTTTAACACAGCTTAAATGTTAAAACAGTTATATTTTTAAAAATTCACTTTAACATAAGTACACAGTTTAGTTCTCTTAGATAGGACTAAATCAGTCGCTACCACTCCAGGCCAGAGTGGACCAGGGGGTGATTTCAATGAAGGGGTACTATGCATTCCCCGAAGCACCAGCATTACAAAGGTCTCCCCAGTGTTGTATATTCACAACCAACTATACATACACATATACATTTTACAGAATACATATTCAACTCAATAAAGACGAGCGGACACAGTTCTTTAGAAAAATATACCTCTCACTCTATTGAAAGGGTTGTGTGTGTGAGAGGGAGTTGGAGACCGAGCCGAACTTCAACATATTGACCCCCACTCTTCTGGCTATAACAGTATTTCTTTCCTGTTCTCCTGGGCTGCTCAACCAGGGGCATGGGGGCGCAGCCTCTGCTGGGACATGGTTCTCATTCCAGCATTTTCTCTCCAACTGATCTTAACTTCCTATCGCCGGGGTTATATAACAATTTGACGTCCACCGACTTCCTGCGAGCGTCACAATTTCGCACTCAATTCAATCCCTTAACAGTCAAGGTCGCCCCTGATATCCTGATATCTTCGACCGGATGCACCTGTTATTTACACAGGTGCATTTCTTTTTTTGTTTGACAGCTTGGCCGGGGTCAGTATGCAACAACCAGGTGATTGTTTAGTGTCATATACCCATCTGAAGAGATTCAGTCGCTGTAATTCTGCCGTTCCAGCCAACTGGACTAATTTAAACTGAGTGAAAACAAATGTTCTATGCTGAATTGTTTGAAATAGAACAGTTTGATCATTTTTAACTCTATCTAAATTATGATTGATGTTTAACTGAACTGTTGGTAAGGCATAACAACACTTGGAACCATTTAAGTGTATGGGAAAAAATGAGCTCAGGCTCATTTTAAAATGTTATTATCAACATGAGTTAGTGGGTAGAGTGTTCGTCAATGGTCTGAGAGAACTGGGTTCAATCCAAGGTCGAGTCATACCTAAGGCTTAAAAAATGGTACTTGATACCTCCTTGCTTAACACTCAGCAATGTAAGGTACATATCAAGGGTAAAGTGGAGCAATCCAGGAAAAGGAGTAACGCCCTCCCCTACACCTCGGTATAGTAGCTATTGAAAAGAGAGCCTTCTGGTCGCCCTCGACTACGGTCGCCAACTTTACTTTAATTAAACTGGCTCATTGGCCTAACGGGTAGAGTGTTCACCAATGGTCAGGGAGACTAGGGGTTCGATTCCAGGTCGAGTCATACCAAAGACTTTTTAAAAATTTTACTTGATAACTCCTTGCTTAACACTCAGCATTAGAAGAATCGAGGGTAAAGTGGATCAATTCAGGGAATGGAGTAGCGCCCTCTCCTACACCTTTGTGTAGTAGCTATTGAAAAAGGAGCCTTCGGGTCACCAACTTTACAAACAATATATGTATAAACAGTATTTAGCATTAAATAACCTACAGCAGTTGATATGCCATCAAACCAAACCAAATATTTTACGTTTCATTACTTTATAATTCTTCTCTCTTTCTTTCTTTGAAATTCTTCTCTCTTTTTCCCTCTCCTTATTTTTACATGTCAAGGCGGGTCTTTAGCTTTAAGTAAACATCAATGATTGATATGCCATAAAACCAAATCATTCATCTCGTTGGATGCAATAACAAAAAAAAAATTCAAATTTTCACTTAAATTTAATCAAAGCTGAGGAGAATATTTGGATTCAAACATTTCTCAAGGATAACATCGCTTTGTGAAAACCAATCGATTCGAGTCACCGATTCCAATACGTCCGACGATAACCGTTACGCTACGAGAATATAATGATTGTACACTGTTATTGTTATATCCTTTGATTAGAATTATGTTGAAATGTCGTTCATATCTGATATGAATTTTCAACTCAGAAATTGTATGAGACTGCAAATGCAGCTCCGAAAGGGATATCTATGATCTATTTCCATCGTAATTTTTACGGATAGAACATGTTTTAAGCTCTACAAACTATGTATTCGACATAGTCACGTCAGTTATGAAGGCAACTGAACCGGCGAGAAAAAGAATGATGTCAAAGAATTAAAAGTTCGACAACTAAAGAGACGATGCCCAGAGAGAAAGAAATACATAGAATGATATATTTACGACTGAAGATAGATTGTATATATATCTAATTATGCATATATCATCATCATCATCATCATTATCATCATCATCATCATGCCGTGCCGCTAGCACGGATATCCCTGACCCTCTCTCGCCACTTCTCCCAATCGTTCCTCGCCTCTTGCAGGTCTTCAGGGATACATCACGTATCCTCACATAGTTGCTGTATGTATGTTCGAGCTGATCGTTCTCCTTTTGCTCGGCCATATGTGGGGGTCCATAGAAGTACATCACTTATGAGCTCGTCCCTGCTTCTCCAGCAGTATCCTGCATGTCTGGTTCGTCTAACTTAGTTTTCGTGATGGGGGCAGGTGGCTGTATAGTTGGTACGTTGCAGGGTGTTGCCGCCAGGACTTGTTCAATATTGCCCACAACATTCTTGTGTAATTGCCGTCTAGCTTCTTCTCCTGCTGTTTTGTTAGGGTCCAAGTAGTGCATCCATACAGCTGTGTTGACAAGACCGCTGCCTGGAAGAAGCTACGTTCCATTTTATCGGTCAGGTCTGATTTCCATATGATCGATTGCTTATCGATAGCTGTCCATGCCTTCGTTAGCCGCGTGTCGTTGTCTTTTTTGGTTGATGAGAGACTGTTTCCTTTAGGTGAATTTGTCTACCAGTTTCAGAGAGGTTCCCTCTAGTGTGGAGATGTCGCCTGTTTGATTAAAGCATATATATTCAGTTTTGTGTGCATTGACATGTAGGCCAATGCCTGCGGCGGCTCGTTCCAAACTATGCAGTAGGGTTTCGGCTTGGTTGGGTACATTTGTCAGAAACGCTATGTCATCGGCGTAGTCGGCGTCGGTAATAGTTTTTGCGGAGTACCTTCTACTTCTTTTCTTTATCAGCTCGAAGACGTTTTCTTTGATTTTAACGATATATATATATATATATATATATATATATATATATATATATATATATAAGTAAATATATATGTTTTTATATTTTCTCTTCAAAAAGCAAGAGAAAATTATTTGTCCTGTGGATTTTATCTACATTGAGCTCTTTACCAGGATTATTTAAATCTAATATTCTATTTTTGAATATTTTATTTGTCCTGATTGGAATTATTCCCTATTCCGGATTTACAGGATTGAATAATAAATTATATATATATATATATATATATATATATATATATAATACGGTTAACATGCCTCTTTATAAGACAATCAGACACCCCCATATATATATATATATATATATATATATATATATATATATATATATATATGAAGTGTGATTGAACTGTTTTTATTGGTAGATCTTGCAACTCTGATAAAACAAATAACACACACACACACACACACACACACACTTAGATTATTTGCTCTGTGGATTTTATTTACATTGAGCACTTTACCAGGATTATTTAAAATTAATATTCTATTTTTGAATATTTTATTGGTCCTGATGGGAATTATTTGCTACTCCGGATTTACTGGATTAAATAATATCCTATTATTTTTTTTTAAATATGTAATTACATGGAAGCTTGCCTGCTATTAAATATATATAAAATCTAAAATATATTCATTAGAGTTTTTCACATTAGTGTACGCTGATGGTTTTCACTGGAGTCTAAGTGACAGCAAGTCTCCTAGAATCTCCAGGACTCGTCTCAGTATTCTGGCTGTTCCCATCAATGCTGTCATTTGGATAGTTTCTTCCCGTCGGCCAACTTCCAATTCTCCAGGCCTTTTAATAATTCTTTAGTTATTTTGCCTAAAGCACCAATCACAATTGGCACAATCGTTACTTTCATGTTCCACAGCTTTTTCAATTCTCTAGTAAGGTCGAGGTACTTATCCTTCTTTTCACATTCCTTCAGATTTATTTTGTGGTCCACCGGGACAGCAAAGTCGACAATTTTGCAAATTCTCTTTTTTTTTTGTTGTTGATTATTATAAGGTCTGGTCTTCTGGCCGGGATTAGGTGATCCGTTTGTATGTTAAAGTCCCATAGGAGTTTATGCGCGTCATTTTCTAAAACAGGAGCTTTGTGGTGCATATACCATTTCTTAATATGGTCAAATTTAAATTTCTTGCGAATTTCACAGTGGATCACCGTGACGACCCAGCTGTGTCTCACCTTATACTCCTTCGGTGCCAATTTGCTGCATTTGCTTATTATGTGATTGATCGTTTCGTCTCTGTCACCGCATAGCCTACATCTACTGTTTTGTTGCGTCTTATCTATTCTCGCTTTGTTTGATTGGTTCATATATTTATCATTATTATTATTATAGCTCTATTACAAATATCGAGCACTCTCCAAATTATATCGCATTCGGTTTGGCACAAAACCACGTGGCGTCCTCCGTGTCTAGCTACACCGAACAGTTGTGATACAATGAAACGGTCTGTCTGTGGATGACAATATATATATATATATATATACTTAAACGGAATTGTCCAAAAATCACATCTGATGAGCCAAGCGAACGAGTGAAATAAATTTACTATGTATTAATTATGTATATATATATATATATGTGTGTGTGTGTGTGTGTGTGTGTGTGTGTGTGAGGACGCCTTAGGTACTGTAATGGTTAGCAAGCTCCATTAGCCAAACAAAAAAAGAGTGGACCTGGGAATGATGGCAATGAAGAGGTGCTCTGCATCCCCCAAAGCTCCAGCATTACTGGATCCTCACCACAAAACTGGGCAACCCTTCCACAAATCATCTCAAGAATCTAAAAAAAGAAAAAAAATAGAGAAGGAAGATCCAGTATCAGACTTCTGATGACTTGTAGGTATCCTTTGTCGGGAAGAGTCTTAGAGAAGGTACTATGAAACAAAAACTGAGTTTTACACAATCACGTGTAATGTTGTAACACATGTCTCTTGGCTGTAGCTAAGTAGATACTGAGAGTGGCATTAATGTAAAATGTTGGCGACCATAGTCGAGGGTGACCCGAAGGCTCCCTTTTCGATAGCTACTACACCAAGGTGTAGTGAAGGGCGCTATTCCTTTCCCTGGATTTCTCCACTTTACCTTTGATCCGTACCTTATAATGCTGAGTGTTAAGCAAGGAGGCATCAAGTACCATTTTTTGAGTCTTTGGAATGACTCGACCTGGGATTGAACCCAGGTTTCTCGGGGCCATAGGCGAACACTCTAACCATCATGCCAATGTCCGGTAGGTATCCTTTGTCGGGAAGAGTCTTAGAGAATGTAATCTGAAACAAAAACTGAGTTTTACACAGTCACGTGTAATGTTGTTACACATGTCTCTTGGCTGTAGCTAAGTATATACTGAGGGTGGCATTAATGTAGGACTAGTTAATCCAATAATCCACATAAATACACATGTCTTACTAGCTTATCCTCTTACGTATCTTGTATCTTTTACCGAAGTGGGCGTTCTCGTGGTGTTATAGTTAATGTTCTGCACTACGAAATCGCAGTCCGTGAGTTCGAACTCAAGTCCTGTTATCCTGTTTACTTTCGAACAAATACCCTTGGGAAAGGTATGAACACCCATATTCTCCAATGAATGGGTTAAATAGTACCACTACTGTCCTTCTAAAAGGATATATTTGGAATTAAATAACCCAAGAAGGTTTATATGGCATTAAATAAGAAACAAGCCAAGTTTAATTAGTCAAGAATCACAAGTCGTGATTTTGATGGTAATCGCGGCTATAATCTGTCAACATGTCTAAGTCATCAAATGTATCTATCTATATATATATATATATATATACATTGTCATCCATAGACTTACTGTTTCGTTGTATCACAACTCTTCAGCGTAGCTAGACACACTGGACGTTTCAAGCTGCGATCGAAAGCTTCCTTACTTCACATCAGGTAGATAATATACCTCTATGCCATCGACAACCGTACGTCATCTCGGGAATTTAGCGTATATGTATTAAATTTCGTTCGTTTATACGTTTAGCTATCGGATTCCAGCGTGGTCAATTCCTTAGGGTGATAGCACCTGAGAGGGTCCTATCCGTGGGTCAAATAAAACTAAACTGAATTGTTTGAAGTAGAATTGTTTTGACATTTAAACTGCTTACTTACGCTAAACCGAATTGTTTGAAATAGAACTATTTATATTGTACAAGAGCCAGATACGGCTACGTGTGAAATGGACATATAATGTTCATATATAGGAATGTTTCATATATATATATATATATATATATATATATATATATATATATATAACATAGAACATAGGAATCTCGAAACACGAAAAACACTTACGACTTCTTAGTTCAGGTACGAAACTTTTTATTACCTTTGAGTTTAAAGATTCTTTGACATAAGGAGAGAGATACTCATGCTTTCTATTCTTGCTTTTTTATCTGCCCCACCCCATCTCGTGTGACCCCTGCCCAAGGCCTCCGCGAGCAAGCGAAATTTAACCGTCTTCTCCCGAAGCAGGTCTCCACTCAACTAACTGACTTTTGCAAAAAAAAGTCCCAAAATCTTCCGCGCGCTTCCAGTGCGTGACGCCATTCGCACTTGCTAGCCTCGTTTCCAATTTGGACTATGGAGACATCTTCAAGTGACACGTTGCGCTCCGCACGCGCGTACACCTGTGTTAATGTTGCACCTAAGTAACTCATGCACTAAGCCGAAAGGTTCTCATCCTAACTAAACCCAAAGGCATAAAACGAAATCCCTCGGCCATTATATTACAATATGTATAAAAATTATTTAGTATTCAATAACCAAAAATGGTTGATAGGCCCCCCTAAAAAAAAACCAAACCAAAGAAAATTAAAACAAGCTTCAGTTTCGATCTTGTGTGAACGCATTTTGTACTTTGAAAAAAATGAACATGTCTTTCCTTGTTCATTTCCGTCTTGGTAAAAACATCTTCAATACCCATACTTTTTTAGCTGGTTTGGTTTGTTGGGTTTTTTGGTATATCAACCTTTGAAGGTTATTTAACGCCAAATCCATTTTTATGTAAATAATATGTTCTATTTCAAACAATTCAGTTTAGCAAAAGTACACAGTTCAATTGTCAAAAGCATTTCCATTTTAAACTATTTAAGCAGTTATATGTAACAATTCAGTTAAGTGTAAATACAGTTTTAATATCAAAAACAGTTCTATTTCAAAAAATTCAGTTAAGCATAAGCACGCAGTTTAAATGTAAGTATGGTTTAATTGTCAAAAACATTTCTATTTCAAGCTATTCAGTTTACTCAAACAATTCATTTCAGACGGCAAAACTCAATTCTCGACTTTTCTCAAATCTCCCCAAATCCTCCGCGCATACTTCGGTTGCATGACGTCATTCCCATCCCCCGGTCACAATTTTATCTAGGATTTTTATTTTGACATATCTGAATGACACATCCTACCGGCATGCGCGTAAACACCTGCGTTCATGTTGCACCTAACTAACCCATGTTCTAAGTGAAAGGTTCTCGGCCTAACTAAACCGAAAGGCAAGATATATAAAACGAAACCCATCGGCCATTATATTACATTTTTAATACAACTAGTATTTTGAAAAAAGATCAATGTTTTATTCATTAGTCCTTTTTGTACAGGTAAGAACAGCCTCAGTTTAGTCTAAATAGTTTTTAACAAACCGTGTTTTGAAGAAAATTAATGTTCCCTTCATTGATCATTTCTGTTATGGTAAATACAGCTTCAGTCTCGATACTTTTTCAATCAAACTTATATTTTGATGAAAATTAATGTTTCATCCATTGTTTATTACTGTCTTGGTAAATACAGCTTATCTAGATAGTTTTTAACAAACCGCGTATTTTGAATAGAATTAATATTTCATTCATTGGTCATTACTGTCTTAGTGAATAAAGCTTCTGTCTTGATACTTTTTCAATCAAACTTGTATTTTGTAAAAAAAAAAAATGGTTCATCCATTGTTGATAACTGTCTTGGTAAATACAGCTTTAGTCTCAATAGTTTTTTAACAAACCTCGTATTTAGAGGAAAATTAATGTTTCATTCATTGGTCATTTCTATCTTGGTAAATACTGCTTCAGTTTCAATACTTTTTTTGAACACAACTTGTATTTGGAATAAAATTTATGTTTTATTCCTTCATGATTTATGACTTAGCAAATACAGCTTCAGTCTTCATACTTTTTGAACGAACTTCGTAGTTTAAAGAAAATTAATGTTTCGTTTATTGTTCTTTACTGTCTTGGTAAATACAGCTTCAACACCTATACTTTTAAAACATAGATTGTTTGGTTTGGTTGGGTTTCATTGTTTAATGGCATATCAACCTTTGTAGGTTATTTAATGCCAAAGCTATTTTCCTAAAAAGAACAGTAGTGGTGCTATTTAACCCATAGCTGGGAGGATAAGAGGGTTCATACTTTTCCCAAGGGTATTTTGCCCGAAAGTGAACGTTATAGCGCGACTGGAGTACGAACTTGCGTACTACGATTGCGCAGTTCATCGTTTTAACCATTTCACCAAGATGACACCCCTACATAGATCGTATTCATGTAAATAAATGAATGTAGGAATAAAACAATAAATATAAAAATATGAAATAAAAACGGACATTTTCATGCCAACATAAGGATTATTTTTTATTCCGAATTCTCAATGGTAAAAGAAGAATTAAAACCAGATAAATGCAAAAAAACTTCTGTTCTTCGTGGATTCCGGCATCCCCTCAAAATTACATATAATCTTGAATGAATGATTCTAGAGATCTGCTGAAGCGTCACGTCAGTTGTATTTGCACTAGTTTACATTGAAAAGCCAGATTTAAACACTGAGAATAAGTTATGACTAAACGTCTGGACTACAGTCTAAACATCGTTATCATAGGAATATTATCCAGCGCAAACTATCTGGTAGGATTACCCAGTTCGGAGTACGCTTTAATCAACTGGACGTCTAGGGAGATCAAAAGTGATTAATTCATAGATAAAGTACAATATACAGCAACTTAAATCCATCTTAACAACACTCATTTATACAGAGATGATCCGACACCCCATGTGATGCAGTCGTCTTCAACAGCTGAATAGCTTGATTTAGAATCACATTATCAAATGTACTATAGAACAAAAAAGACGGATTTTTTTTAGCTAATCATCATCAGCAGCAGCAACAGTTATGCAGCCTGTACTGATTATCTTGGCTCTCTCTCTCTCTCTCTCACACACACACACACACACACACACACACATGTAACACTATGTAGGTCGTCCGCCAAGCAGACGACCCCTTTGTCTGTTTAGGCGCGAAACCAGACAAAGGATTTGGACCCGAGATCGCGACGTGACCAGAAGTAGGAAGGAAACGCCAGTCAGAGGATTTGGACAAAGGGCCGGAGAGAAAGCAGTTGGCGAAGGGTGACGCGAGTGGCCAGTCGACACCGGACAGAAGAGAGACGAGTTGGCATGATAGAGGGTCCAGAGCAGTGAGGAAGACCTGTCAGGATAGGTTGGCATTCCTAGTAGCTTTGTAGAAGTTTCGCCAGAAATCCACGCTAGCGTTAGTCTACATATCTACACAGGAAATGCAGAGTGTTACATAACCCCCCCTCTTGCGCTTGAATTAACCCAAGCATATTGTTCGTTTGTTCTTTTTCTCCCGTTCTCTTGATTGTATTTCTTGTAGCTATGAAGAAATGAGCGATGCCCCGGTCGAAACCACTAGTTGATCACCGGCCAAGAAGTGAAATAGTTTCGAAGAGGTTGACGTATTCAGGGGGCCGGGGGTATCGTCACACACACACCCACACACAGAATTTACCCTAATGGTTACTGCTCCTTGTAAGATATCTAAAACAGACTGACTCAGTCAGGTAGAAGGGCAGAATACTCCGACTAGATCTCTACAGAGGGGTAAGACTCCCCTAACGAGTGGCCCAGTCGGCTGAAGATGTGTAATACACCGACGGGATCTCTGCAGAGGAATAAGGATCTCCTATCTAGTGTACTGGGCATGACGCTAAACAATCTTATGGTACTATTTACCCAACCCCTCCGCTCGGGCAGGATATGACACAAGGTCAATTTTTAAGCGGAGTTTAACAGGTTTGAATTCAGAGTTTTCCTTCTCCTAGACTAGTTGCCTGCCCAAGGCTGAAAAACCTAGTCTGTCCTACTATTTACCCATAGCTGGAGGGAGAATAATTGGATTCATACCTTTCCCAAGGGTATTAGTGCTATGTTAAATGCAATCAGTCTCGTCCAGTATTTGAACTCGAGTCGCCGTGTTCATTTCCCTACGACGATAACGACTACACTACGGGCACCTCCTAAACAATTTTATGGTGAGGCTTCAGTAATGCTGGATCCTTGGGAAATGCAGTATATCTTTTCATTGCTACCGCCCCTAGGTCCACTCTGGCTCGGAGTGGTAGCATTGGATCGGGTCCTCTCTATGACTTGAATTGGACAAAACTGTTTACTCATGCTAAACTGAGTAGTTTGAAATAGAACTGTTTTTAGACGTTGTACTTATGCTAAAATTAATTATTTGAAATAGAACTGTTTTTGACATTTAAACTGCGTACTTATGCTAAACTGAATATTTGAAATGGAACTGTTTTGAAATTGAAACTAGGTACTCATGCAAAACTGAATTACTTGCAATAGAACTGTTTATAGGTGTAAAATGGATTTTGCATTTTGCATTAAATAACCGACAATGGCTGATATGCCATAAATCTAAGCCAAATCAAACCTAACTAAACCAGATATTTTAAACATACGCACTTCTTCCGAGAGCAAAAGTGTTATATTTAGGTTCCCAGAGAATGCTGAGATTTCTCACTCATCAGAAAGCGATTTTTTTAATGTGAATAGTTTGAGCGATCTGTTTGACAACGTTAAATGGAAGACGTTCTGTCCTCCTTTCTTTTGATTCTACTTGTCTATAATTATGAAAAAGTGTGCGGGTTCAACTTGACAAACTGATACACACTCAGAGTAGTATAGTAGTAATTCAAGATTTATATCTTTTACTACATTTTGCTTTTGAAAATAAGATATATGTCATTTCAACTTGTGCTTTAGGTGGGGCATGAAATTAATATTTTACTGCAAACAAGCCCCAAGGAAGAAAAAAGTCTACGCTCTCAACAGCATGAAGAGTCTATAGAGAATTCATAAATCTAAGTTTTGTCTGATCAACCAGCACTGGTATGTCCATGTGTAGTAGTCCATAAGAGAACTTCGCTTATATGTTTGTCGTTACTGCTACTAGTAGAATGCAGCATGGATTGCTAGTCATTCTTAGATTGTTTGTGAGATTGGAGGTAAATGGCGGTACAAAAATAAATCAGACTCGTGGTCACAGAAAAGTTCCTCTCCTTTTAGCATTGTTGTCACATTTTACCTCATGACAGATCTCAAGAAATTGAGTAAATGAAGGAAGGGTCTATTGTTTGGCATATAGTAGCCCACACCCTCTCGAGGGAGATGGTTCTGTTTGCCCCATGATTTCGGTCGTTTCTTGTCACTCCCGCAGTAACTAACTGTTATTGTAACTAACTGCATTCAAAATACCCGCCCTTCTTTGTGTGATCGTTCCAGGCACCTTTAAAGAGAGTTGTAGTGATTGGCTTTTGCTTTGATTATTGGGTAACTAGTGGCTGGAGTCGCCTATTATACTACAATAGTAAATATAAAAATGTCGTTCTCAAGACACACTCTCACAATTCGTCCTTATCATCCTCGCTCTCAGATCGTCATACTCTTTTCCCTGGATTGCTCCACTTTACCCTCGATACCTACCTTATATTGCTGAGTTGTAAGCAAGGGGGTATCAAGTACCATTTTTAAAGTCTTTGGTATGACTCGACCTGGGATTGAACCCAGGTGTCCGGGACCATTGGCGAACACTCTACCCACTAGGCCAATGAGCCGGTATATATATATATATATATATATATATATATAACCAGTCTGTCTACACGACCTTATTGCGTTACTGGTGGTTTCACGTTAATGTATCAATCATAAGACACTTCTAAATCTTCTAAATCTTTTTTTCTTGTATTTGGACAGCTAAAATTTCTAAAATCAATAGATTCCGTTTTTTTCTTTAATTTTCTGCGTGCATGTCACGGGAACAAACATCGTGTCACATGACAAATTCTGTTTTGCTAGAAGGAAACTTGCAGTTGTTTATTTCTAAAAATAAAAAATCTACTTTCAGGAAGGAAGCTGAGAGAAGAAAAAGAAAAAAATGAAATTACAAGAAAGAGAAGGTAAAATAATAAGACCAAATATAGAGGTTTAAAAGAAAGAAAGAAAGAAAGAAAGAAAGAAAGAATGAAAGAAAGAAAGAAGGGGAAAATGAAGAAGGAAATAAAATATGAATAGAAAAGAGTAGTGGAAAATTTATAAAGAAAACCAACAAGAAAAAAGAAAGACAGAAATCATGTAATTGTAACTAAGAAAAAATTAAAAACGAAATGTTATTCAACAAAAGAAAGAAAAAAGAAAGAAAAAGGAAAGAAAGAAGAAATTAAAATAGCAAAAGAAAGAACAAATAATGAAAAACTGTTAAAGAAAGAAGTAGGAAGTCATATAGAAAGAAAGAAAGAAAGAAAGAAAGAAAGAAAGAAAGTGAATGAAAGACAAAGTAAAGAAATAGACAAATTAAGAAAGGCAAAAAATAAGCCAACAAAGATAAACAAGAAAATAATTCAAAGAAAGAAAGAAAGAATGAAAGAAAGAAAAAAAGAAAGTGAATGAAAGACAAAGTAAAGAAATAGACATATTAAGAAAGGCAAAAAATAAGTCAACAAAGATAAACAAGAAAATAATTCAAAGAAAGAAAGAAAGAAAGAAAGAAAGTGAATGAAAAACAAAGTAAAGAATAAGACAAATTAATAAAGGTAAAAAATAAGCCAACAAAGATAAACAAGAAAAAAACTCAAAGAAAAAAGAAAGAAAAAAGAAAGAAAGAAAGAAAGTGAATGAAAAACAAAGTAAAGAAATAGACAAATTAATAAAGGTAAAAAATTAGCCAACAGAGATAAAGAAGAAAATAACTCAAAGAAAGAAAAAAGAAAGAAAGAAAGAAATTGAAGTAAAAACAAAGTAAAGAATAAGACAAATTAAGAAAGGCAAAAAATAAGCCAACAGAGATAAACAAGAAAATAACTCAAAGAAAGAAAGAAAGAAAGAGAGAAAGAAAGAAAGAAAGAAAGAAAGAAAGAAATTGAAGTAAAAACAAAGTAAAGAATAAGACAAATTAAGAAAGGTAAAAAATAAACTAACAAAGATAAACAAGAAAATAACTCAAAGAAAGAAAGAAAGAAAGAAAGAAAGTAAGTGAATGAAAAACAAAGTAAA
This sequence comes from Sepioteuthis lessoniana, assembly GCA_963585895.1. NCBI lineage: Eukaryota > Metazoa > Mollusca > Cephalopoda > Myopsida > Loliginidae > Sepioteuthis > Sepioteuthis lessoniana. The sequence goes on along the minus strand of OY757946.1, from coordinate 38,228,186 downwards.
GAATAAGACAAATTAAGAAAGGCAAAAAATAAGCCAACAGAGATAAACAAGAAAATAACTCAAAGAAAGAAAGAAAGAAAGAAAGTAAGTGAATGAAAAACAAAGTAAAGAATAAGACAAATTAAGAAAGGTAAAAAATAAGCCAACAAAGATAAACAAGAAAATAACTCAAAGAAAAAGAGAAAGAAAGAAAGAAAGAATGATACGATTGTGGTGAAGCCTCCCATTCATCAGCCATTCCTCATGGTGTAATGGTTACTGGACAAGGCTGTGAATATCTCACATAGCTCTAATACTTTTGGATAAGGTATACAACCAACTCTTCTCCTATGAGCTGTATAGTTGATCAGACTGTGTTCTTTAAACTTGTCATAGCATCCGGTCTAGGGGAAAGAAAACTCTAAATTCAAACCTGCAAAAATCCGTTTAAAAATTGACCTTGCGCCAAATTCTGCTCGTACGAAGGAGTTAATAAATTGATATACACTTTTAAATATCATCCTCATCTGAACGCAACCGTGTTATATTTCAACAACACCTCAAGTTGAGCTATTGCCTCATTATTTTTTTTTTTTGTTAAGAAAAAGTGAAAAAATTGTCCCTCGCAATTCTTCCCATTCAACCATGTTTCTTGAGATGTCCTCTAAATTGTAGCCAGTGCCCACCCACTCAGAGAAGAGGAATGTCAGTTGTTGCTGGTCGGTTACCCCAAGTGTGTTCGTGTTTATGAATTCACTTATGAATTCGTCTTTGTTTCAATCAGCAGGGTTAAGCATGTTTAGTTTGTCTTACTTGTTGGGTTTGTGAGATGGGAGGTAAATGGTTGTACACGTTTTTAGGATTCTGCTTCTACGATGTGCACGATACGGCATGCAGCATACTAGTGTAGCTATTATCAAGTTTTGCTCCTCAAATTTTGTTAAAATCCAGGTGGTGCAGCCTTGGAGTAGGACTGACACAGTTTCAGATTGGAAGAATTCCTGTTTTTTTTTCTCATGTAGATGGGATTTCCATACGGCTGATGACCTGGCAATGGCAGATCATGCCTTTTCTATGCATATCTTGATACAATTTTCTGTAGATGTGATACTACTACCGAGTCTGAGTGAATAATCTACTAATTCCAGAGGCTTGCTATTTAGTGTAAAGTTAAATACTTGGTAGAAAGAAGACAAAACTAAATGAGTGAAATAGAGATGATGAGAGATAGGGGTTAGAGAGAGAGGGGAAGAAAGAAAGAAAGTGAGAAAAAGAAAGAGAGAGATTGGGAAAAAAAGAAGGAACAAAGGAAAGAGAGGGACAAAGAGAGAGAGAGAGAGAGAGGGAAAGAGAGAAATAAAAAGTAAGAGTAAAAAAAATGAGGCGGGAAAGCTATTCAATTTAGTCAAATAGATCTAATTCAAACACTTCAGTTTAGCATAAATATGCAGTTAGTTCTATTTAACCCATAGATAGGGCCTTATCAGGTGCTACCGCTACGAGCCAGAATGGACCTGGGAGCGATGGCAATAAAGGGGTAATCCGCATTCCCGAAAGCACCAGTATTACTGAAAACTCACCATCAGATTGTTTTCTCTCATATCCAGGACACTTGTTGCGGGGAGGTCTCTTACCCTTCTGCAAAGAAGCAGTCGGTGAATTCTACAGCACCAGCCGACTGGGCAAATGATCAAGAGAGAAAAAGAAAAAGCAAAGATAAGGAGAGGGAAAGAAAGAACAAAGGAGAGAAAGAGTAAGCGGCGGGGATTAAGAAAGAGAGGAAATTACGGAAAAAAGGAAAAGTGTGTGCGAGAGAGAGAGAAAGACTGAAAGAGAAAGAGAATCAGGACAAGAGAGAGAGAGAGAGAGAAAGAGAGAGAGAGAGAGAGAGAGAGAGTAAAGAGCATGTGGTGAGTAGAGAATTTGGAAAAGACGTTAGATAAGGAAATAATAATCGAAACTTATATGTTCATTAGTCAGTTTCTGTGTTTTATTTACATTATTTGGGCAATGCAGTCACAGAGACTGATTATGCAACCTTTCCGAAGTATCAAAATCACAAAGGTAATATATATATATATATATATATATATATATATATATATATATATATAGAATAGTCCAAAAGTGATAAATTTCTTACTCTATATTGTCGGATTTTTTTGTATCATTTACTTCCAATTATATCTACCTATATATAAATATATACATATATATATATATGTGTGTGTGTGTGTGTGTGTGTGTGTGTGTGTGTGTGTGTGTGTGCGCGTGTGTGTGTCTGTCTCTGTGTGTGTGTGTCTATGTTAATGATATGTTCAAAAGAGAAAATACTATATATATATATATATATATATATATATATATATATTAAAGGTGAGGCCTCCTTCAATTCATTTTAGAAGTCAAATGACGTCTACAAAATCTTGAATGGATGAAAGGTATAATTTGCATAAACGAATTGTGTGTGTTTGTGTGTGTGTGTGGCTCCCGTTTGAGCAAGTGTTAAGGATATGTTAAAAGGAGGAATAACTCCCCATATATATATATATATATATATATATATATATATATATATATATATATATATATACTAAAATACGATGTCATCTTCAAATCATTTGAGAAGTCAGACAACGTATAAAAAGATTTTAACGGATGAAAGGTATAATTTGCATAAACGAAGCGTTTGTTCGTGTGTGTGTGTGTGAAAGAGAGAGAGAGAGAATATATATATATATATATATATATCTAAACAATAGATAGGGCCCTGGCAGGTGCTACCACTCCTGGCCATTGTGGATCTGGGAGCGATGGCAATGAAAGGGTGCCTCGCATTCCCCAACGCTCCAGCATCACTGGAACCTAACCAGATTGTTTACTGTCATATCCAAGGCACTTGTTGGGGAAGTTTTCCCTCTTCAGACGGGCACCTGGTTTATTTTACAGCCCCAGCCAACTGAGCAACGAAGTGATGGGAGCTCCTACTTATTACAGAAAGGGTTCTTTTTCTTGGTTGCTGTCGTCTCGTGTTACGTTCTGAAGTGAAAGAATGAAAGGAAAAAATAGGGCGGAAAATAACGAAGAAAGCAAAGAAAGAAATAAGAAAGAAAGAAAGAAAGAAAGAAAGAAAGAAAGAAAGAAAGAACGGATGTAGGTAAGGAAGAAGAGGATAGAAATAAAAAAGAAAGAAACAAAGAAAGAAAAAGAAAGAAGGAGGAAAACATAAAAGAAAGACAAAAAGTAAGAAAGAAAGAAAGAAAGAAAGAACGTATGGAAGAAAGAAAGAAAGAAAGAAAGAAATAAAACATGGAAAGAATGAAAGAAAGAAAGAAAGAAAGAAAGAAAGAAAGAAAGAAAGAAAGCATGGAAAGAAGGAAGGAAGAGAGAAATTAAATAAAGAATGGAAGAAGGAAAGACAGAAGGACGGAAAAAAGGAAGGAAGGAAACATCAAGTAAAAAAGGAAGGGTAAAAGAAGGAAGGAAGGAAAGAAGGAAGGAAGGACGGGAAAAAATAAAGAAAGAACGAAGGAAGAAAATGAAGAAAGAAAGCCTTAAGAAAGAAAGGAAAAAGAATGAAAGAGAGATGGGAGGGAGGAAGGAAGGAAGGAAGAAGAATCTCTTTTGTTTTGTTTGTATATTTGTTTTTTGTTGTTTTTTGGGGTTTTATTTTTGGCTATTCTTTGTTACCACCTAACACCCTGCACTGCATCAGTCACCTCTCCGCCGCTCTGTCTGGCATTCATGCAGGCCGGGGGCCGAAGACCAAGATCAATATCCGATTAGAGGCCGAATGACCCCCAACTTCGGCTGGGCGAACTGCGTTTACAGCCCAGCAATGTACTTGACAATCTGGTCTAGATTTTCCTAAGAACATGCATACGTGTAAGTCTTACGTTACATCAAGTTAGTCTGGGTCCAGCTGGGTCAATTGGTTCATATTGCACCTCATGTGCCTATGACAAGCATAGTCCAGCAGGACACGAGTCTCTGTGCGTGCTCGACCTCCCCCTTCCCTAAAACCTCTACTATAAAAAAGATTTTGTGTTAATTCCTGTCTGGTGGGAGACAGAGACAAACATCACCTTTCCCGCGTTAATTTATTTGTTTGCGTGTTTCTTCGCTATTTTTTTACTCTTCAGTGAAACAATCAACGCTAACTAGACAACGTAACTTCGTGTGCTTCTTTCTTTTTTAATTAGTGTTTTTTCTTCTTTCTTTTTTGTTGTTGCTTATTCTTATAATCTCAAAAATATAAACAGAGAATTTTTTTTCTCTACAAATGAGGAACGCACCAACACATTCGGCTGGTGAACAATGGTTACTGTCTCTTAACAGTTTTTATTTTTAACGAAAAAAATGTCAGGCTGCTAGCGCGGATTTCCCTAACTCTCTCTCTCTCTATATATATATATATATATATATATCTTTCTCTCTCGCTATTTGTCTCCATTATTCATCGCTTCCGGGAGGGGTTCTAGACTTCCTCCTGTGTTTGCACAGAATTGTGGTAGATAAGTTCTTTTTGGTCGTCCAACACTTGCACATCCATGTGAAGGGTTCCATAGGAAAACGCCACATATGTATACGTATCCTAGATATAAGCATAAATAATGTTTACGCTATCAATTTGACATGGAAGCTTGAAAAATACTACCGTTCTGCATCAGAGTAGAACTGGCAGAATTGCAATTGGCTCATTGGTCTAGTGGGTAGAGTGTACGCCAATGGTCCAGGAGAACTGGGTTCAATCCCAGGTTGCGTCATACCAAAGACTTTAAAAATGGTACTTGATACCACCTTGCTTAACACTCGGCAATATAAGGTAGGTATCGAGGGTAAAGTGAAGCCATCCAGGAAAAGGGATAGCGCCCTCCCCTACACCTTGGTGTAGTAGCTATTGAAAAGGGAGCATTCTAGTCGCCCTCGACTAAGGGAGACAACTTTACTTACTTCACTAAGTACTTTGCACTCCCTAGAGCTCCAGATCTAGAGTCACACATTCAGATATAAATTCATTATGACACTTTAACCAGTTTTAAGTTTCCTTCTAATTGCACTATATATATATATATATATATATATATATATATATATATATATAAGTCAAATGACGTAATTAAAACATCAAACGCTGATTCGCCAGTTTAACGGCCAACTTTTTCTTACTATACATATTTTCCCCTAGGTTTTTGTATTTCACATTTCTAAACATCCATCGTTAACTTAAAATTATTAATATCACCTCTCATGGTCCTGATGATAGTTCAGTAGAACCGAAACTCTATAATACCGACCCGTTAATAAATCATTCCTTCCACTTGGATCGTTGTTATCAGTGTTTCTACACACACACACACACACACACACACACACACACATATATATATATATATATATATATATATATATATATATATATATATATATATATATATATATATATCATGTGAATAGTTTGTAGGTACAATCATTTTAAAACAAGGCAGTACTCATTTGTTAGCTGACAGTTAAATAGTTTTAAAATATCATCATGCAAAAGTAATAATTCAATTTAACACCAAATATTTGTTTGCACACAGTTAAATGGTTAAGCACTTCTATTTAACTCATAGATGAGACCCTAACAAGTAATTCCATTCAGAATCAGAGTGGACCAGGGAGTAATGGCAATGAAATAGTTTACCACATTACCCAGAGCTCCAAGACTGAAGCCTCGCTATCAGATTGTTTAGTGCCATATCAGGGACATTCTCTGTGTGTGGAGTCTTAATCCTTCTGTATTTTTTAGCTATCCCAACCGACGGGATATCGTACTGCTATTTTTCTTTTTTTTTTAATGTTCCCACTGCAATTATCAAATTATTTAAATGGTTTCAAGAATTGCTATCTCAGCACAATTGGCTATTTATCACTAACTGCAGTTTACCACCTTTAAGATCAGGTAGGGTTGTAACCTGTTTGTCAAAAGGGTTATTTTGGTGATATGGCGACACAATCATATAAGTGATAGGGCTTGACATGAGATTGATCAGATCGGGCCTCTTTTACTGCCTGTCTTGACCGGTATTTGCCAAATGGGAGAGTTGCAGGTCACGTGTCTTAATTGGCTGTCGGAGTCACGGATGGATGAACCACCAAAGTCCTGATCTCTAGCATTGTGGGCAACCACTCATCAGGAACAGGTAGCCTTGTTTTAATGAGAGGTCTCTCTGCAAAGATGCAGTCGACGAATTTTACAATTCCAAATAACAGAGTAACCACATTAAGAAAGATTATGAAACTGAATTTTAAGAATTGGATATAAGTAAATATAAATGTTATATTTGTATCATCATCACCCAGATACTTACGTATATACATTCATAGATATATATATATATATATATATATATATATATATATATATATATATATATCTACATACATATATACATACATGCAATTATATATACATATATGCATTTATACGTACATAAATACTTACATGTATTCATGCAAGATTTCTAATTTAACTGCCTATCAGAAAAGTGATTGATTGAATGATTTTAACGGCATGCTATCCAGTCTAAATTTTTTTATGCGGAGAAGGAATCGTATTCATTTTATATTCATATTAATAACATCTGGTTAATTGTTTCTTGTTTTTTTATGAATTCGAACGAGGTTTAATTAGATCGATTTGACCCACATATAAAAGTCAAAAAACAGAGCCCAGTCAGCTGTGGCCGTAGAATACGCCGACTGCAGCTCTGCAGAGATGTAAGACACTCGCCAATGAGTATCCTGGATATGACATTAAAACATTTAATGGTGAGGCTCCAGATATTTGTCGCTGCCTCCTAACAGACACGACTTGACACAAGGTCAAAAGCCCGAAGGCCGATTAAAGTAAGGATAAAGGGGAGGGGAGGTCGGGAACGAATCGAGACTCGAACCCTGCTTGTCAGTGCTGCTCATCGGCTCACTTAGTGCAATGTGAGCCTGATGAGGCAAGCAGTTTCACGAACCCAAATGTGGGTCCGGGCACGTATGCCAGTTTGCGGCTTAAACTAGACGCATGGTCTAGTGCCGTACAAGGGGGACAAAGGAGACAAAAATGCAGCTCGCTCACCCGAAGGTAGCCTAGTCGAAACTAGGTACCTAACTAAAGGCCCTAAGTCTGCCATTGTTCCTTTTCCAGGGCCACGCTCCGGACCGAAGTCCAGAACAGGCCCCGGGGCTCCAGCCCTGAAACACTGAAGAATGTGGAGTAGTCCTTCCTTTCCATTGCTCCCAGGTCCTCTCTGACCCTGTGCGGTAAGCACCGGAAGGTGGTTTATCTATTGGTCAAATAAAATAGATTGACATTTAAACTGAATGCAAACAAATGGCTGATGGTTTCTTGAACTGTTAGGGATACTTGGAACCATTTAACAGAGTGCAAAGAAATGAGTAATGCTGAATAGTATGGTCTGTGCTAAATTGAGATATTTTAAATACTTTAGCCGTGTGCATAAACTGAAATATTGGTATAATATAGCAAAAATTGGAAACATTTGACGTTATACTAATGAATGAATAGATGGTTTGGTTGGTTTTATGGCGTATCAACCTTTGTAGGTTATTTAACGCCAAATCCATTTTTATGTAAATAATCTGTTCTATTTAAAACAATACAGTTTACCATAAGTACAGTTTAATTGTCAAAAAATTTCCATTTCAAACTATTCAAGTAGTTATATGTAATAATTCAGTTAAGTGTAAATACAGTTTTAATGTCGAAAAACAGTTCTATTTGAAATAATTCAGTTAAGCATAAGCACGCAGTTTAAGTCTAAGTACGGTTTAATTGTCAAAAACGTTTCTATTTCAAGCTATTCAGTTTACTCAATTCATTTTAGCATAAGTATGCTGTTAGTTCTATTTAACCCATAGATAGGGCCCTATCAGGTGCTACCACTCCGGTCCCGAGTGGATCTGGGGGCGATGGCAATGAAGGGGTACTCGGCATTCCCCAAAGCTCCAGCACTGCTGGAACCTCACCATCAGATTATTTAGTGTCATATCTAGGACACTCGTTGGTGGGGGTCTTACCCCTCTGCAGAGGTACAGTCTGTGTATTCTACAGCCCCAGCTGACTGGGCAATTGAATGAATAGAGTTGAATAGAATAATCTGTGTTAAATATCAGTAGTTGTAAACACTTCACTGCGTGCAAGTAAATGAATAATATTAAAAAGAAATAGTTGTATTGAAACCATTAAACTGTATAGAAGCAATAGTAAAACTTGTGTGCAAACGAATTAGTTCTGACTCATTTAGTGGGTGTCCTCGTTTTGTAATGGTTAAAGCGATGGACTGCGGAATCGTAGTTAGCGAGTTTGTACTCCAGTCGCGCTATTACGTTCACTTTCGGGCAAATACTCTTGGGAAAAGTATAAATTCCCTTATCCTCCCTGCTGTGGGTTAAATAGTACCACTACTGTTCTTCTGGGAGAATAGCTTTGGCATCAAATAACCTACAAAGGTGGATATACCATTAAACAAAGAAACCAAACCAAACTATCTAACTCATTTAAAATAAAACTAGCTATTAACAATTCACTCAGAGATAATATTGGGGGTGTCCTCGTTGTGTAATGGTTAAATCGATGGACTGAGGAATCGTAGTAAGTGAGTTCGAATACCATTTGCGCCATTACGTTCTCTTTCGAAACAATACTTGGACTTTAACTAAACGGCTGGAGAAAAAGATAGACGGCAATTACACAAAAATGCTGCGAGCGATATTGAACAAGTCATGGAGGCAACACCCCACAAGACCACTTGCCTCCCATCACGAAAACTATCCAAGTTCGACGGACCCGACATGCAGGACACTGCTAGAGAAGCAGGGACGAGCTCATAAGTGATGTACTCGAATGGATCCCCTCATATGACCGAACCAAAGCAGGACGGCCAGCTCGAACATACATACAGCAGCTCTGTGAAGATACGGAATGTAGGCTTGAAGACGTGCCACAAGTACTAGGGAGAAGTGGCGAAAGAGGGTCAAGGATATCTGGCGGCACGAAATGATGATGATAATGACCATTGGGAAAAAGTATGAACCCCTTTATCCTCCCAGCTATGGGTTAAATAGTACCACTTGTGTTCTTCTCGAAGGATCGGTTTGACATTAATGGTTGGTTGGTTTCTTTGTTTAATGGCATATCAAACTTTGTAGTTTATTTAATGCCAAAGCTATTCTCCTAGAAGAACAGTAGTGGTACTATTTAATCCATGGCTAGGAGGATAAGGGTGTTCATACCTTTTCCAAGGGTATAGTGCGACTGGATTTCGAACTCGCATACTACGATTCCGCTGTCCATCGCTTTAAGCATTACACCACGAGTACACCCCCGGGTCTGACATTAAATATCCTAAAAAGATTGATGTTTCATTAAACATTAACCAAAAAGATGTTATGTGTATAACCATTTAAATGTGTGCAAACAAATAAACAATCGTAAAAAGAATTGTGCGCGTTGAAAAAATGAACTCACAGTCATTCAAAAATCTTATCTACAAAATGTTTTTTTCAAATCATGTATTCAATATATATATACATATATATACAAAGAGGATTTGAAAGTAAATAGCCTACAAATGTTGATATGTCATAAAACCTAAATAAACATACACACTTAAAGATACTCCAACTCAGGTTCAGAGTGGACCGAGGAGTAATGCCAATAAAAGGATATTTCATACTCCTTAGATATCCAAAACTATATCAGAGGCAGGAATTTCTCATATGTAAAACTCCTGTTTTTTTATTACACACTCTCTCACTAGTGGATACAATCAATGTATTCTATGTCGAATTTTTTTATTAGAAGAAAATAACATTTTAAAGAAAATAATCTTCATAAAACAATGCAAGATCACTGAATCAAAAAATGACCTCATATTGCAGTGGAAATATTTCATCTCAGAATTTCGAAATCAATTACTTCTGTTATTATTTGCCACTTGGAGTAAGTATCCATGGCGTAGTGGTTAACGAGTTGAGCAACGAGTTCAAAGTCCATCAATCTATAATGTTCATTTTCGAACGATTACCCTGGGGAAGGCATGAAACTGTATATGTACCTCCAGCTTTGAGCTAAATAGTATCACTATTGTTCCTTTTTAAAAGATGGCTTTGTCATTAAATAATCCGATGAACTATTTGGCCATGAAACATGAAAATAAATCACGAAAGATAAAAAGAATTAAGAAAAGTGAATGTGTCAAATATTTTATTTTTGATTGAGAATTTGAAAACGCTTTCTTTATAAACAATATAGAAGTCTATTCTCTGTGATAAAATAAAATAGAAATTCTTCATAGTTGTAGCCTTGTTAGTACTACTGTATGGTAGCACCATAAGAAAATAAATTAAACGCTTGTACAAAATGCTCGATGGAAACCACATAAGAATGTTCGGTGCTAATTCACACAAATCCAGCAAGAAGCACTCTTTATAACAGCAGTTGTACTGCCACTTATTTCCAATCTCACAAACAAGGTGAGACGCATCCCAGTCGGTATTTGTTGATGTATTCATTTAATTTTGATTGTACTGCTTTGTTTTGAATGTTCTTTTGTCCGCGTCGTTTCACATCGAATACTTCATTTGCTTTTCAATGATAAACCAACATAAATTTGTGGGGGCCAAAATATTCACCAGCAACATTCACCACAAAATGGAGAGTAACATACCAATGACTGCATCTCTGCAGATGAGTAAGATTGCTCCCAACGAGTATTCTGGATTAGACACTAAATCATCAGATGGTAAGCGTCCAGTAAACAAATCAATAGGGAGGTTCCAGTAATGTCGGAGATTTGGGGAGTGCGGAGTACCCCTTTATTGCTATTGCTCCCAGCTGACCTCTGGCCCGGAGCGGTAACACCTGATAGGGCCCTTTCTATGGATCAAATAAAACACTTTGACATTTAAACTGTGTCCAAATAAATAACTTAGGCTTAATTGAATTATTTGAAATTGATCTATTTGATCGTTTAACTGTGTGTAAAGAAATGACTGATGTTTAATTGAACTGTTAGTTATATATGTCAATACTTGGCTCTATTTATTCTTGTTGTCTTATGTTTACAAATTATCCTCATAAAATAGATATGTATAAACCGGATATGACATTAAGTAACCAGCAACGGTTGATATGCCATAAAACCAAACCGACGGAAGACGAGCAAGACATCATGAGAACTCATATGAGACGTTCTTCTATGGACTCCAACACGTGGACATACTAGCGTTGGCAGACCAGCAAAACCTTTTATTCATCAATCTTGTGCGGAAACTAACTGCCATCTAGAGCACTTGTCATACTCGGTGGCCGGTAATGATGGATTACGATAGAGATTCAAGTGATACGTGCCGTTAGAATGCATTCATAATGATGATTATAATCACTGGACGACTTCTATTTACTAAGATTAACATAGTTTGACCAAAGGTCAGTAGTATGATGCACCTATTGAGAATCAAACTCACTTGAAACAGTCTTCTAATGTATGTTACTAACTATGACATGGTTTGGCCCAAGGCTAAACGAATTTGGCACCCTGTGAGCTGAGCTCTTCAATTCTAAAACTACAGGTGATGCCCTGTTATCTTATAGGATTTACACTCCTATATTTTAAAATGGCCGTGATACCACTTGTTCCCGAAACAAAGATGGTGGATGTAGGTAAACTAATCAGTCTCGGGAACCTATTGGTCAGGAAAGTCATGTGATTTGTGCTCACAACTACGTCCGTGACTTTGATTTTGTCCTGCGCATTTGGAGCCGACCGCATGACAAGGATTGCCTATATATACTCTCGTCTTCCAAAAACTCACTCTCTGACATTTTGACTTCCAGAGATAGCACTCTCTCTTTCTCTCTCCACTTAGTAACACAACTCCATACGCGTAACATGGGTGTGTATACATTCTGCCACCTTTTTCTTTCCTTTTCTGCCTTTTCGCTTAGACTTTTCCAGTCTCGAACACAGCCTCAGAAAATTTCGTCACACCCCGAAAGAGAAATGACCAAAACGGGAGAGGTCACATGCCTCCGAGAATACATAGCTGCATTTTTGTATATCGATAATTCGCATTAAATATTTAGTCCACATACATTTTATAGTCTACAGGATACTCTTAATATTTAGTATTTTTCCATAATATCCGTGTTAGATACACAGATACACACACGCACACACACATAGAAATATTCAACGGGTTCTATTAGAATACTTGTAATGTTTCCTTTTTTATGTATTTGTTGATATATTCATTTGATTTTGATTATACTGCATTGTTTTGAATGTTCTTTTGTCTGCGTCGTTTCACATCGAATACTTCATTTGCTTTTCAATAATAAACCAACATAAATTTGTGGGGGCCAAAATATTCAACAGCAACATACACTACAAAATGGAGAGTAACATACCCCCACAAAATTTGGGAACCAAACAACAGTACCCCCACAATCTAAAGTTTACAATATTTTGGCACCCCGTCATTCTTACCTGGAATCCTTTGAGTCTACCTCTCTATTATATAATTACAAAATTTAACATAGTTTGGCACAAAGTCAGAGGTATATGGAATCCTGTGAGCCGAGCTTTCCATTTCTTATATTGCTCAATGTTTTGTTTGGTTGTGTTGTTTTATGGCATTCCTTGTGTGGTATTTAATAATAAAATAATGTTTATATATATATATAGTGAGAGAGAGTGAGGGACCGGCCCATTGGTATAACGATTACAGTGTTAGCCAATGGTCCACAACATTGATGTTCAATAGCAGGTCGAGTCATATACTGAAGACTCAAAAAATGGCACTTGATGCCTTCTTGCTTAGCACTCAGCATTATAATGTACGAATCAAGGGTAAGCAAAGCAGTCCACAGAAAGGAGTAGCACCCTCGGCAATGCATCGTTTTAGTAGCTTTTAAAAAGGGAGCTTTCGAGTCGCCCTTGATTATGGTCGGCCAACTTAAGTGAACAGCGTATATGTATATGTAACTGGGCTATAGTTCATTTGTTTGCTCACTATTAAATAATTTCAAGCATAGAAAATGATTAAACTGTTCCATTCAACACCTGGAATGGACCCAAACAGATACTAACACTCCGGGTTAGAGTGGACCTGGGATTAATGTCAGTGAAGATATACTCTACATCCCCTAAATCTTCTCGATTAGAGTTTCACTACCTGACGCAATTCAGTGACATATCTAAGAAAATAAATGGTTGCATCTATTTCTACCACACCCTAATAATTCTACTCAACATTATTCATTCGTTTGTACATAGTAAAATGCATTTAAATAGCCTTATGGCATACTGATAATTCAATTGAACATTAATCACTTGTTGGCACACAGTTAAATGGTTTCAAATATACTAAATAATTGAATATTTTTATTGGACCTGATGATGGTAAAACCGAACATGTTCTACTATTTCGGGTATTAGTGTAACCAGGATTAATGGCTCTTCATTCTCCGAAGCTCATGCCCTGGAGCCTCACCATCAAATGGTTACGTGTCATATACAAAACACTCGTACATCGCAAGATGTACCCTGTATATTTATTATGCTTGCGATAGTAAGGCACAAGGCTAGTAGTGTGTGGTCTCTAATGAGCTTAAATCCTCAATTTTTAAACCCCAGGAGACACCTTCGATAAGCGGGGCATAGTTTGGCATAAGGCTAGACGTTGGTTGGTTTGTTTTGGCTTCTTTGTTTAATAACATATCAACCTTCGTGGGTTATTTAATGCCAGAGCCATTCTCCTAGAAGAACTGTGGTGGTGCTATTTAACCCATAGCTGGAAGGATAAGGGGGTTCATACATTTCCCAAGGGTATTAGTCCGAAAGTGAACATAATAACACGACTGGAGTTCGAACTCGCATGCTACGATTTCGTAGACCATCGCTTTAACCATTACACCATGGGGACACCCACCAAGGCTATACTTATGAGGCTACCAGTAAGCCTCGTTATTTAAGCACAGGGGACTTCCTATATAATTACTTAACTTAACATAGTTGGGATCAAGACCAGCTGTATGTGAAACAAAGTGCGCCTAACTGTTCAATTATTACAACGTAATTTACAAAGCTTGTCATAGTTTGGCACAAGGCCAGGTCTATGGGATAGACATTGAGAATCGAATTCACTTGTAGTGGTATTCTACCTTAATTCAATTACCGTTGCACTACGGCAGCCACCCAAAGCTTCGAGAAGTTATCTAAAATACAATGAAATACAGTATTACTTTGGGTATGAACAATATTTGTAGAGAAGTGTAGTATCCCATCGGCTGGGACATGATTTAAAGTAATTTTCTTTAGCGAATGCCAAACATTGATGTCTGACTTTCCTGCTCATCCATCAACGTCTTCAGTTTGGCCTACAATTTAGTAATTTGATCTTCGACCTATCGGTTCTTGGATACTAGATTTTTTCAATTATATCTGTTCTATATCACACGCTAACAAGCAAGAGGAGATACACACACGGACAAGAAAAGAGAAACGGCGCATGCGATAAGGCACTTAGCGTTAAACACTTCAACTACGGAAGCCTGTTCGATTAAACTGAACAAAATTTCAAGTCATTCAGCTCATCTTTCCTATCTGAACCGTAAACAGGCGGCCCGTGAACCGGATGCGGCTCGTCAACTTCTTTTGTATGGCACAAGAGGGAACAATTTTCGTGACTAATATTTTCAAAAAGATGGGTTATTTGTTCCTGGTCCCGTAGCTGTTGTCTTTCAAAAGAAGGGTCGGATGTACTCTAATATTTCAGTCGCCTTTAATTCAAGATGATCTGCTGTAAGCTTGAAATAATCCAAATATGAATACAATATTTGACATCTATTAAAAAGCATGGACGGAAAAAAATAATAAGTAAACGGTTTTAAACTAACTTTAACCTGAAGTTCGTAAGCTTTCTATTATCTAACTATATTTTAATGTTTCATATATATTTAGGTCATTTAATTACGATATTGCCTTGACGGCTGCGGCTGTAGAATACACAGAATGTTTCTCAGCAGAGGAGTAAGCCCCCCCCGCATCTACCGAGTTTCCTTGGAGGTGCCCGTGGTGTAGTCGTTATCGCCGTAGGAAATGAACACGGCGATACGAGTTCAAATCCTGGACGATACTGATTGCATTTCACATAGCACTAATACCCTTGGGAAAGGTATGAATCCAATTATTCTCCCTCCAGCTATGGGTAAATAGTAGGACAGACTACGTTCTTCAGCCTTGGTTAGGCAACTAGTCTAGGAGAAGGAAAACTCAAAATTCAAACCTGTTAAACTCCGCTTAAAAATTGACCTTGTGTCATATCCTGCCTGAGCGGAGGGGTTGGAGTTTCCTTCATATGACACTAAACACTCTGATGGTGAGGTTCCACTAATGCTTGAGTTTTGGGGAATGCAGAGTAATTCTTCATTGCCTTCGCTCTCTGACCCGGAGAAATAGTACCAGATAGGGTCCTATCTATGGGTCAAATAAAACTAAACTGTGTACTTATGCTAAACTGAATTGTTTGAAATGGAACCGTTTTTTACATTAAAACTGCGTACTTATGCTTAACTGAATCGTTTGAAATAGAGCTGTTTTGACATTGAAACTGCATACTTATCCTAAACTGAATTGATTGAAATGGAACTGTATTGGCATTTGACTGGGTGTAAACAATAACTATACGTATACTAAACTGAACTGTTAGAACTAGAACTGTTCATATGTATAAAAATGGATTCTACAAAGGTTGAATTGCTATAAAACCAAACCAAACCAAACCAAGCTAAATCACAATATTTTATTTTTACAATCTTTAATCGGTATGTTTAGGTATATTTATGGTGAAGCGTTGTCTCTTAATTTTCTTCCTGACTGGTATTATTTTATATGAATTACTGGTAAGTAATAGTCATATATTGTTGCCAGTGGAAAGGGTTGCCGTTTTTGGAGTAGAAGCGACCGTTGCCTTGTTTATATTTGCTAGGATGTTTGCGGTTAGATTTAAGGACCAATGCAATCTATAACTCAATTAGCCTGTAATTAAAAGCTGATCTATGACTTTATAAGAGACACTGATTTTATGGAATATTCTTTATTTTATGTTCATCTAATTAGCCGTCAAAAGAGATGATTAAGAAAATACACTTACTATGATGTAGCCGAGTCAGCTGAGACAGTAGAAACCCAACTAGGAGTGTCCTGATTGACATAAAATCATCAGATGGCGAGGCTCGAGCCTAAGAGATCTGAGGAATCATTGTTATTGTCCACAAATCAACTCTGACCAGGAGTGGTTGCACTTGATAGGATCCTCTCTATGGGTCAAGTAAAGCTATCGGTGCAAACAAATGACTGATGTTAAATGGTGACTGATATACAGCAATACTAGAAACCACTTAACTCTGTGCAAAACAAAGACAGGGTGCATTGAAGATCTTCTCAACAGAATATGTTTACAAATCATATATATGTTTACCATATATATATATATATATATATATATATATATATATATATAACAAGATTTGACATTAAATAACCTACAATGGTTGATATGCCATAAAATTAATGGAGGAGCCCGTGGTGTAATGGTTATCGTCGTAAGAAATGGACATGCCGACACAAGTTCAAATCCTGGACGAGATTGATTGCATTTCACATTGCACTAATACCCTTGGGAAAGGTATGAATCTAATTATTCTCCCTCCAGCTATGGGTAAATCGTAGGGAAGACTAGGTTTTGCAGCCTTGGTGAGGCAACTAGTCTAGGAGAAGGAAAACTCTGAATTCAAACCTGTTAAACTCCGCTTAAAAATTGACCTTGTGTCATATCCTGCCCGAGCAGAGGGGTTGGTAAATATAGATATGCCATAAAACCCAACCACACAAAGTTTTAATAGGAACGTTAATGAAATCTATATTGGTTTCATTCTAGGATCTATTCCTCTTAAGTGGAACTTATAATAAACTGACTGTAACTCCTGAACTATGACACTAAAAAAGCATCTGATTATGAGTCGACAGTTCTGAAAACATAAGTGAGACGAATACCCTTCCATTGCTATTAGTCCGAGTTTTTCTCTGACTCAGAATGGTAGAAGCTGACCTGTTGAAAAATTATTAGTTTTCAAAATGCCCGTGTGCAAAACTACCTCTAATAAAACATCTATATTAATGAAAATATCAGTTTACAATGAATGCGAACCCTAACATCTACAAAGTGCGGAATCAGAATTAGGAATATAATAATTAACGACTCTATTTTAATATATATGATAATAAACGACTCTATTTTAATATATATAATAATTAACGACTCTATTTTAATATTTATGATAATTAACGACTCTATTTTAATATATATAATAATTAACGACTCTATTTTAATATATATAATAATTAACGACTCTATTTTAATATATATAATAATTAACGACTCTATTTTAATATTTATGATAATTAACGACTCTATTTTAATATATATAATAATTAACGACTCTATTTTAATATATATAATAATTAACGACTCTATTTTAATATATATAATAATTAACGACTCTATTTTAATATTTATGATAATTAACGACTCTATTTTAATATATATAATAATTAACGACTCTATTTTAATATATATAATAATTAACGACTCTATTTTAATATATATAATAATTAACGACTCTATTTTAATATTTATGATAATTAACGACTCTATTTTAATATATATAATAATTAACGACTCTATTTTAATATATATAATAATTAACGACTCTATTTTAATATATATAATAATTAACGACTTTATTTTAATATATATAATAATTAACGACTCTATTTTAATATTTATGATAATTAACGACTCTATTTTAATATATATAATAATTAACGACTCTATTTTAATATTTATGATAATTAACGACTCTATTTTAATATTTATGATAATTAACGACTCTATTTTAATATATATAATAATTAACGACTCTATTTTAATATATATAATAATTAACGACTCTATTTTAATATTTATGATAATTAACGACTCTATTTTAATATTTATGATAATTAACGACTCTATTTTAATATATATAATAATTAACGACTCTATTTTAATATATATAATAATTAACGACTCTATTTTTATATATATAATAATCAACGACTCTATTTTAATATTTATGATAATTAACGACTCTATTTTAATATTTATGATAATTAACGACTCTATTTTAATATATATAATAATTAACGACTCTATTTTAATATTTATGATAATTAACGACTCTATTTTAATATATATAATAATTAACGACTCTATTTTAATATTTATGATAATTAACGACTCTATTTTAATATTTATGATAATTAACGACTCTATTTTAATATTTATGATAATTAACGACTCTATTTTAATATATATAATAATTAACGACTCTATTTTAATATTTATGATAATTAACGACTCTATTTTAATATATATAATAATTAAAGAATCTATTTTAATATTTAGGATAATTAACGACTCTATTTTAATATATATAATAATTAACGACTCTATTTTAATATTTATGATAATTAACGACTCTATTTTAATATTTATGATAATTAACGACTCTATTTTAATATATATAATAATTAACGACTCTATTTTAATATATATAATAATTAACGACTCTATTTTAATATATATAATAATTAACGACTCTATTTTAATATTTATGATAATTAACGACTCTATTTTAATATATATAATAATTAACGACTCTATTTTAATATTTATGATAATTAACGACTCTATTTTAATATATATAATAATTAACGACTCTATTTTAATATTTATGATAATTAACGACTCTATTTTAATATATATAATAATTAACGACTCTATTTTAATATTTATGATAATTAACGACTCTATTTTAATATATATAATAATTAACGACTCTATTTTAATATTTATGATAATTAACGACTCTATTTTAATATATATAATAATTAACGACTCTATTTTAATATTTATGATAATTAACGACTCTATTTTAATATATATAATAATTAACGACTCTATTTTAATATTTATGATAATTAACGACTCTATTTTAATATATATAATAATTAACGACTCTATTTTAATATTTATGATAATTAACGACTCTATTTTAATATATATAATAATTAACGACTCTATTTTAATATATATAATAATTAACGACTCTATTTTAATATATATAATAATTAACGACTCTATTTTAATATTTATGATAATTAACGACTCTATTTTAATATATATAATAATTAACGACTCTATTTTAATATTTATGATAATTAACGACTCTATTTTAATATATATAATAATTAACGACTCTATTTTAATATTTATGATAATTAACGACTCTATTTTAATATATATAATAATTAACGACTCTATTTTAATATTTATGATAATTAACGACTCTATTTTAATATATATAATAATTAACGACTCTATTTTAATATTTATGATAATTAACGACTCTATTTTAATATATATAATAATTAACGACTCTATTTTAATATATATAATAATTAACGACTCTATTTTAATATATATAATAATTAACGACTCTATTTTAATATTTATGATAATTAACGACTCTATTTTAATATATATAATAATTAACGACTCTATTTTAATATTTATGATAATTAACGACTCTATTTTAATATATATAATAATTAACGACTCTATTTTAATATTTATGATAATTAACGACTCTATTTTAATATATATAATAATTAACGACTCTATTTTAATATTTATGATAATTAACGACTCTATTTTAATATATATAATAATTAACGACTCTATTTTAATATTTATGATAATTAACGACTCTATTTTAATATATATAATAATTAACGACTCTATTTTAATATTTATGATAATTAACGACTCTCTTTTAATATATATAATAATTAACGACTCTATTTTAATATTTATGATAATTAACGACTCTATTTTAATATATATAATAATTAACGACTCTATTTTAATATTTATGATAATTAACGACTCTATTTTAATATATATAATAATTAACGACTCTATTTTAATATTTATGATAATTAACGATTCTATTTTAATATATATAATAATTAACGACTCTATTTTAATATATATAATAATTAACGACTCTATTTTAATATTTATGATAATTAACGACTCTATTTTAATATATATAATAATTAACGACTCTATTTTATTATTTATGATAATTAACGACTCTATTTTAATATTTATGATAATTAACGACTCTATTTTAATATTTATGATAATTAACGACTCTATTTTAATATATATAATAATTAACGACTCTATTTTAATATTTATGATAATTAACGACTCTATTTTAATATATATAATAATTAACGACTCTATTTTAATATTTATGATAATTAACGACTCTATTTTAATATTTATGATAATTAACGACTCTATTTTAATATATATAATAATTAACGACTCTATTTTAATATATATAATAATTAACGACTCTATTTTAATATATATAATAATTAACGACTCTATTTTAATATTTATGATAATTAACGACTCTATTTTAATATTTATGATAATTAACGACTCTATTTTAATATATATAATAATTAACGACTCTATTTTAATATATATAATAATTAACGACTCTATTTTAATATATATAATAATTAACGACTCTATTTTAATATATATAATAATTAACGACTCTATTTTAATATTTATGATAATTAACGACTCTATTTTAATATATATAATAATTAACGACTCTATTTTAATATTTATGATAATTAACGACTCTCTTTTAATATATATAATAATTAACGACTCTATTTTAATATTTATGATAATTAACGACTCTATTTTAATATATATAATAATTAACGACTCTATTTTAATATTTATGATAATTAACGACTCTATTTTAATATATATAATAATTAACGACTCTATTTTAATATTTATGATAATTAACGATTCTATTTTAATATATATAATAATTAACGACTCTATTTTAATATATATAATAATTAACGACTCTATTTTAATATTTATGATAATTAACGACTCTATTTTAATATATATAATAATTAACGACTCTATTTTATTATTTATGATAATTAACGACTCTATTTTAATATTTATGATAATTAACGACTCTATTTTAATATTTATGATAATTAACGACTCTATTTTAATATATATAATAATTAACGACTCTATTTTAATATTTATGATAATTAACGACTCTATTTTAATATATATAATAATTAACGACTCTATTTTAATATTTATGATAATTAACGACTCTATTTTAATATTTATGATAATTAACGACTCTATTTTAATATATATAATAATTAACGACTCTATTTTAATATATATAATAATTAACGACTCTATTTTAATATATATAATAATTAACGACTCTATTTTAATATTTATGATAATTAACGACTCTATTTTAATATTTATGATAATTAACGACTCTATTTTAATATATATAATAATTAACGACTCTATTTTAATATATATAATAATTAACGACTCTATTTTAATATATATAATAATTAACGACTCTATTTTAATATTTATGATAATTAACGACTCTATTTTAATATTTATGATAATTAACGACTCTATTTTAATATATATAATAATTAACGACTCTATTTTAATATTTATGATAATTAACGACTCTCTTTTAATATATATAATAATTAACGACTCTATTTTAATATTTATGATAATTAACGACTCTATTTTAATATATATAATAATTAACGACTCTATTTTAATATTTATGATAATTAACGACTCTATTTTAATATATATAATAATTAACGACTCTATTTTAATATTTATGATAATTAACGATTCTATTTTAATATATATAATAATTAACGACTCTATTTTAATATATATAATAATTAACGACTCTATTTTAATATTTATGATAATTAACGACTCTATTTTAATATATATAATAATTAACGACTCTATTTTATTATTTATGATAATTAACGACTCTATTTTAATATTTATGATAATTAACGACTCTATTTTAATATTTATGATAATTAACGACTCTATTTTAATATATATAATAATTAACGACTCTATTTTAATATTTATGATAATTAACGACTCTATTTTAATGTATATAATAATTAACGACTCTATTTTAATATTTATGATAATTAACGACTCTATTTTAATATTTATGATAATTAACGACTCTATTTTAATATATATAATAATTAACGACTCTATTTTAATATATATAATAATTAACGACTCTATTTTAATATATATAATAATTAACGACTCTATTTTAATATTTATGATAATTAACGACTCTATTTTAATATTTATGATAATTAACGACTCTATTTTAATATATATAATAATTAACGACTCTATTTTAATATATATAATAATTAACGACTCTATTTTAATATATATAATAATTAACGACTCTATTTTAATATTTATGATAATTAACGACTCTATTTTAATATTTATGATAATTAACGACTCTATTTTAATATATATAATAATTAACGACTCTATTTTAATATATATAATAATTAACGACTCTATTTTAATATTTATGATAATTAACGACTCTATTTTAATATTTATGATAATTAACGACTCTATTTTAATATTTATGATAATTAACGACTCTATTTTAATATTTATGATATTTAACGACTCTATTTTAATATATATAATAATTAACGACTCTATTTTAATATTTATGATAATTAACGACTCTATTTTAATATATATAATAATTAACGACTCTATTTTAATATTTATGATAATTAACGACTCTATTTTAATATATATAATAATTAACGACTCTATTTTAATATTTATGATAATTAATGACTCTATTTTAATATATATAATAATTAACGACTCTATTTTAATATATATAATAATTAACGACTCTATTTTAATATATATAATAATTAACGACTCTATTTTAATATATATAATAATTAACGACTCTATTTTAATATTTATGATAATTAACGACTCTATTTTAATATATATAATAATTAACGACTCTATTTTAATATATATAATAATTAACGACTCTATTTTAATATATATAATAATTAACGACTCTATTTTAATATTTATGATAATTAACGACTCTATTTTAATATTTATGATAATTAACGACTCTATTTTAATATTTATGATAATTAACGACTCTATTTTAATATTTATGATATTTAACGACTCTATTTTAATATATATAATAATTAACGACTCTATTTTAATATTTATGATAATTAACGACTCTATTTTAATATATATAATAATTAACGACTCTATTTTAATATTTATGATAATTAACGACTCTATTTTAATATATATAATAATTAACGACTCTATTTTAATATTTATGATAATTAACGACTCTATTTTAATATATATAATAATTAACGACTCTATTTTAATATAAATAATAATTAACGACTCTATTTTAATATATATAATAATTAACGACTCTATTTTAATATTTATGATAATTAACGACTCTATTTTAATATATATAATAATTAACGACTCTATTTTAATATTTATGATAATTAACGACTCTATTTTAATATATATAATAATTAACGACTCTATTTTAATATTTATGATAATTAACGACTCTATTTTAATATATATAATAATTAACGACTCTATTTTAATATTTATGATAATTAACGACTCTATTTTAATATTTATGATAATTAACGACTCTATTTTAATATTTATGATAATTAACGACTCTATTTTAATATATATAATAATTAACGACTCTATTTTAATATTTATGATAATTAACGACTCTATTTTAATATATATAATAATTAACGACTCTATTTTAATATTTATGATAATTAACGACTCTATTTTAATATATATAATAATTAACGACTCTATTTTAATATTTATGATAATTAACGACTCTATTTTAATATATATAATAATTAACGACTCTATTTTAATATTTATGATAATTAACGACTCTATTTTAATATATATAATAATTAACGACTCTATTTTAATATTTATGATAATTAACGACTCTATTTTAATATTTATGATAATTAACGACTCTATTTTAATATTTATGATAATTAACGACTCTATTTTAATATATATAATAATTAACGACTCTATTTTAATATTTATGATAATTAACGACTCTATTTTAATATATATAATAATTAACGACTCTATTTTAATATTTATGATAATTAACGACTCTATTTTAATATATATAATAATTAACGACTCTATTTTAATATTTATGATAATTAACGACTCTATTTTAATATATATAATAATTAACGACTCTATTTTAATATATATAATAATTAACGACTCTATTTTAATATTTATGATAATTAACGACTCTATTTTAATATATATAATAATTAACGACTCTATTTTAATATATATAATAATTAACGACTCTATTTTAATATATATAATAATTAACGACTCTATTTTAATATTTATGATAATTAACGACTCTATTTTAATATTTATGATAATTAACGACTCTATTTTAATATTTATGATATTTAACGACTCTATTTTAATATTTATGATAATTAACGACTCTATTTTAATATTTATGATAATTAACGACTCTATTTTAATATATATAATAATTAACGACTCTATTTTAATATATATAATAATTAACTACTCTATTTTAATATATATGATAATTAACGTCTCTATTTTAAAAGAAGATTAATTCTGATTTTATAAAATAAAAAGATTGACACACAAAGCAGTACCGGATGTGGAAGCAAAATCCTGACTATTCTTGTATAATAATATACGACTATAATGAAAGAAGATTAATCCATATTTTTGAGAATAAACAAAAAAAAGAAGATAAACACAAAACAGTAAATTTTCTTAATATGTCCGTGATTTTTTTTTCAATTATTCAATTAACACCACTTCGAAACGATTAACATGGTTTCAAAATAAATTCTTCAGACATTTTTCCAATCCCTACTCAATAGCAGTCTTAATCAATCCCATATTCGGATAGGAAGTAGCATTTTTTTTATTTTTTAAAAGCTCCATATAGCGTAATCAAGGGGTTTAAGGTTTGGGTTTGATAGAGCCAAAAAAAAAAACCTCCAAATGTATTGCATTTGTTTTTTGCATGGTTCCGGCGTAAAGCAAGTCTTAGGTTCTTTTTCGTTTCTTTTCTTGCTCACCCATATCGGTTTGAATTTTATTGAAAAAGGTGCTTGAATAATATTGCTAATCAGAAAAATTTAGATTTGTCACAGTTTTTTACAAAAATTGGATCAAACTGACTTATAAAACGTTTTGAAATTACTCCATTGATTATTCCACAGGGACTCTTTCTCTCTCTCTCTCTCTCTCTCTCTCTCTCTCTCACTATATATGTATATATACATATATGTGTGTGTGTGTGTGTGTGTGTTTGTGTGTGTGTGTGTGTGTGTTGTCATCCATAGACTGTTTCGTTGTAGCACAACTCTTCAGTGTGGCTAGACACGCAGGACGCTTCAAGCTTGGTTTAAAATCCACCTAATATACACTAGACATGGTATTAAACCGCTCAGCTCAGGAATTATAACGTTTATAAAAGTATATTATAGTATAAATAGGATATTAGCTTTTGTTTGTTTACATTTGTGCTATCAAATACCAGAGTGATCACTTTGTTAGAAGAGCTTTGCATTATGCTGGTTGTAACCGTTGACTCCTTCGATAGAGTGGTCAACACCCGGGAGGAGAGCGTATATATTGTCATCCACGGACAGGCTGTTTCATTATTCACAACTCTTCAGATTGGCTTGACACGCAGGTCACTTCACGCAGGGATCGAATACCATGTTCAGTGCTTGCCAGATTTTCTGATCACTGATATTAAATTAATTATATATGATTCCTCAATTTAAAAAAAATGTGAAATATATATATATATATATATATATATATATATATATATATATATATATATATATATATATATATAGTGCAATTAAATGGAGACTCAAACTCGGTTAAGCCTTCATAATAAATTTATTTCGCCGGAGAATATTTTTGGTATATTCTCCGTCTCGTCGGATGACTTTTTAGATGCTCTGTATTGTCCCAGAGATATGATGCGAATGAGGAGTTACAGTTCGTATTCAGAAGATAAATAGGAAAATTAAGGAAATTAAAAAATAAATTAAAAATCAGAAAGCAAAGATAGAAATAAAATTTAAAAAAATAAAAAACATAAAAATAAAAAACATAAAGTGGAACTCATTCGTTCATAGGCGTGAGCAGAGGGTGTGAACATATTATATGTTAGAACGATTAAGAGACAGGAGTGGAATTAATCTACTGGTCAGTCCCTTTTAATTTTGTGTTCTGTTTGTGGTTTATCTACTTGGCAGGTGTGCTATTCTAAACAGACTCAGATCTTTTAACTAATGGCTATCTCATATATGATTTATATTTATTTCTGATATGTCTGTTAATTAACCCAGCTGTTGCCATCTTAGATGTTCCTCTAGTTTCAATTAGGATCGAGATACTTAAACCAGATAAGGTGGGGACATTCATTATTGTCGTCAAGTGTATTTTTTAAAAATTTACCCTAAAAATGGTCAAGGGGAATTAACCACTCCAGAATCCCTAACACTAACTGGATAATAAATATCTCATTGATATATATATATATATATATATATATATATCAATGAGATATTTATTGATATGTCTAACAATATGTGATTTTTATACATGTTTGTAAAATTACTTAGTAAAATGTTTATTATACTTTAAATTACGCTTTTATGTGGTAAGTATTTTGTACCGATAAACATTTGAAATGCGAAGAAATCAAGATTTTCAAGTATATTTATACGAATTGCTAGCACTTTTATTAATACGCTTAATTTCGTATTCCCATATATAACTCGTTAACAACGATTTTGTCTTTAAGAATGAAAACGATAACTACACGGTTACTCTTCCCACTAAATTCAGGAAAATACAAGGAAAATGAATAACAGACATAATCGGTCAGGGAAGATTCACGGCACCCTAATTGGTCTAGTCAACACTAACTTCACGGGGACTCTTCTTACTAAATTCAGGAAAATACAAGGAAAATGAATAACGGACACAATCGGCCAGGGAAGATTCACGGCACTCTAATTGGTCTAGTCAACACTAACTCCACAGTGACTCTAGTCACTAAATTCAAGGAAATACAAGGAAAATGAATAACGGACACAATCTGCAGGGCAGATTCATCGCACTCTAATTGATCGAGTAGGAATCAGCTCTTCTTATATCGTTGTGTAGTTCTTACTTTCTCAGTCCACGCGACTTCTTTGGTCGCCATTTCCCTAGCAATGAAAGAATTGAATATTAAGATATACCTGGGTTTTTTTTATGGGGTTCTTAAGATTCGTAAAAATCATACACGGCTGCGTGTGATGCATGACTCTTTCGTTCTTTAAACTGTTCACGTATTCTATGATTCAAGTTACTTTGCAGTAATGTTAAATCTGATTTGGTGTGATGAATTGATAAATTTCAACCAATCGTCAGAAAGCCGCCCGGGACGAAACGGTCAACTTAGTATGGGTCACAAATAATGAACTCTGTTTTTGCCCTACCGGATTCAATAGGTCAACTGAAACAACTTGACCCTATTCACCATGGAAGCTTAAGACTGGCATTAGGAGCATTTAGAACTTCTCCAATTGATAGCCTATACGACGAAGCTCACGAAGCACCTCTACAGATCAGAAGTGAAAAATTAGCCCTCCAGTATTACACCAAACTTAAATCTTCTCCCTCTAACCCAGCATATGACTGCACCTTTGATCCAAAATACAGACAATATTTCAACCAAAAAGAAAAATCAATTAGACCATTTGGCCTCCGTATGGAGCCTATTCTCAAAAGAGCCACTATTCCTCTAGATAATATCCATAAAAGCATCTTGCCACAAATACCACCTTGGATCATTAAAAAGCCAAAAGTTAACCTTCAACTGAATCAACTCCATAAAACAAAGACACATCCATTCACCTACCAAGAAAAACATCAAAATATCCTCCAACAGTATCCCGACTATCTATGTATCTATACAGATGGATTCAAAGACTACAATAAAACAGCATGTGCAGCAGTCTTAAACAAAATAGTAAAAACAAAAGCTCTTCCAATGGATAGTTCTATTTTCACAGCTAAGGCCTGTGCAATAGACTTGGCTCTCGACATTATCTCGAAAGAAAAACACAAAAAATTCATCATATTCACAGACTCACTCTCTGTCCTATTATCATTAAACAACAAAAAACTAGAGCACCCACTTATTATCAAACTACTTTGCAGACTACACTCAACATCAAACAAAGAAATCATTTTTTGTTGGATTCTAAGCCACATTGGGGTGAGAGGAAATCATAGAGCAGACGCGGCAGCAAAATCGGCTTTAGATTTGACCCCTGACAAGTACAACATCCCATACACCGATCTGAAACCGAAAATAAATAATTTCCTCCATAAAAAATGGCAACAACGCTGGAATAGAAATACCAGCAAGAAACTATTGCAGGTCAAACCCTTTTTGGGAGAATGGCGCCCAGCCTTTCGAAAATCGCGAAAAGAACAAGTAACAATAACGCGATTGCGTATTGGTCACAGCAGACTTACGCATTCTTTTATACTCAAGCAAGAACAGCAACCACAGTGCTCGACATGCCAAACGCCCAGCACAATTCAACACGTTCTCCTAGAGTGTAAAGTTTTTAATGACACCAGAAAGTGCTATTTCCACGCAAATACAATGAAGGACTTATCTGAGAACGTCCACATGGATAATGTTTTGTCGTTCTTGAAGGAGACCGGGTTGTACCAGAAAATATAGACTTGGTTACAATCCTGAAAACACAACAAAGTAATCAACAGAAAGCAAATTATTGCTGAATAGAATTATGCTTGTGTTGGTAGAAATAATAGAGAGAAATAATAATTAAAAATATCATCACTAAATAACCTAATGTCACATAGAAATACTTGCAAATACTTACTCGTATGTGAGTAAATGAGTTGTATGGTTTTTAGTATGGTATGATTAAATTATGTGTCTACAAACCGTACATACGTGTAAACAGGCTTTGGCATTAAATAACCTATAGAGGTTGAAATGCCATTAAACCCAACCAACCAACCAACTAATATTCATCTACAACAATGGCTTTATCATTATTTGAGAGGATTGTTATGCCTGATGAATTTTTTTTTTTGACATGTTAGATAAAATTTTGAACTTTCTAAACCCGTCTACACTCACACTGTTGGTTTTTGATAGAAGCAAGAAAATAGAAAATTATATACAGGGTGGAACGATAAAACTGTTGCCCTAAAAAAGACAACTTGATTCCATTTGCGTTTGATGAAAACCGGTTTTTTGGGGGGGTTTTTTTTATTGCAGACAATCTATTTGTTGGCCAAATTCCAAGAGCGATAGGAGTCTTCGATCATGTCTGAAAGTGACACAATGTTCAACGAGCGAGATCGGAGATGCGCCGCTGTACAACTCATGCTCTCTACCGATCCAAGTTATGACAACAGGATCATTGCCAGCACCCTTAAAATGCAAATCCAGACGGTTCAACGCTTGAGGGCACAGCTCAACGCATCGGCCGACACCTTCGGAGGGGGTGGAGTCAAAGGCCACATCATGCCACCTCACACCTTCAAAGTCGGCTTGAAAGTCAACACCAAAGGGTACCTGGATGTGCTGAAGAGTGCGGTGATCCCCTGGTGCAATCAGGTGGCCGGTGGCAGACCCTGGGTGTGGCAGCAGGACTCAGCGCCGGCCTACACGTCCAAAGAGACCCAGGTTTGGCTTCAGGAGTGCTGCGACTTTGTACCCTTCTCTCACCGGTCGCCCTCCTCCCCCTAACTGAACCCACTGGACTTCTTCGTTTGGTCATACGTCGAGAACATCACCAACATGACCTCCCACAACACCAAAGCCAGCCTGATCGCCGCCATCCGTCGAGTATTCGCCGAGCTCCCACCGGCTCTTGTGGAAAAGCATTCTCCCAGTTCCGGATCCGTATCAAGGTGGTGATTGAGGCTGAAGGCGGCTACATTGAACAGATATCAGCTCTACTACAAAATTAAGTTACCTGAATTGATTTTTCCAATAAAAGTTTTAAAATAAAGCTGTAGTGTTGTTTTCTTTAGGACGACAATTTTATTTTTCCACCCTATATATATATATATATATATTTGTGTGTGTAATTAAATTTTACCGCTTCAGTCGTTTTAATATTTTAAACTACAGTGTGCTGTTGGTTGAATGAGTAGAGTGTTCGCCAGTGGTCTGGGAAACCGTGGTTAAATCCCTGGTCGAGTTATATACTCAAAAATGGTACTTGATGCCACCTTGCTTA
The DNA here is from genome assembly GCA_963585895.1 of Sepioteuthis lessoniana. NCBI lineage: Eukaryota > Metazoa > Mollusca > Cephalopoda > Myopsida > Loliginidae > Sepioteuthis > Sepioteuthis lessoniana. The sequence continues at coordinate 38,197,626 of OY757946.1, read as the reverse complement.
ATACTCAACATTATAAGGTAAGGATCAAAGGTAAAGTGGAGCAATTCAGAGAATGAAGTAGGACCCCCTACACCTCGGTGTAGTTGCTATTGAGTTTGGGTGTCCTCCCTACAGATGGACTCGCCCTCATGTGAGATATACCGGCTAAGATCTCTTCTGCGCAGTCTCGGCGAACCGTCACCGGACTTTAACATTCATGATTGTGTTAAGCTGAGGAGGGGTTTCTCTCAGCTATCGGTTATGTATGTACTATTTTCTTTCAATATATTTTTTATCACTCATTTCCGAGTCGTGTTATCATTTGAACCTCCCCTTGACCATAACATACTGTTAAGGGATCATTCGGGCGGCCCACGACTATGGTCGCCAACTTTACTTTTAGTGTGCACTGTTCAGAAAAAAACGCTGCCCAGTATATTCCAAGTTATAATTAACTAGAAACGGTGGAGTTACCCGTGTTGTAGTCTTTATCGTCGTAGGAAATGGACACGGCGACACGAGTTCAAATCCTGGACGAGACTAATTGCATTTCACATAGCACTAATACCCTTGGGGAAGGTATGAATCCAATTATTCTCCCTCCAGCTATGGGTAAATAGTAGGACAGACAAGGTTCTTCAGCCTTGGTTAGGCAACTAGTCTAGGAGAAGGAAAACTCAAAATTCAAACCTGTTAAACTCCGCTTAAAAATTGACCTTGTGTCATATCCTGCCCGAGCGGAGGGGTTGGTAAATAGTAACTAGAAACGTTAAAAATCTTAGGACTTTGAATTTCACGTGGTTTATTTCGAGATGAGCTTGTATCGATTAGTTATTTTCTAGGATTGTATTTTTCTTAATTAATTTCCTCTTTGTAGATCTCTAATTTGAGAAGCAGGCACGGTTTCATTTTCTTTTAAAGTCGGAGATAATAAGGGTCGAATTTCATTTAAAACATCTTGCCGAATATCGGTAGAGGGGACCCTGTGGCTAAGTGGCTAACATGCTGGACAGCAACATAGCAGTAAGAGAGTTCGAATCCCAACCATGCCATCAGTTCAATTTAGGGCTCATTCTCTGGGGAAAAGTGTGGACACCCTTTTCCTCACAGCGGTGGGTTGGGATTTATCCAACTTCACCCCAAGCAAGATTTGACAGGAATTCGATGGAAACTAATGCCCGGCAGTCACAAAAAATATGTTCCCACAACATTTCCTTTTTGGGGATTCCTAAGGTGTCAAACCAATTAACTATTCTCTGCTGAACGAAGGCCACCTGGGACGAAGTGATCAACATATAATAATTCATCAGGCAACCAGGGTTTACGATTAATGGCATAAAAATCCTCTAGAGTAATGATAAACTCATCGTTGTAGATGAATATTAGTGGTAGTATTTGACCTATTGAATCCGGTAGGGCAAAAACAGAATTAATCGGTCACCAGTAACGAACATCAGCAAAGCCATCATCATCATCATCATCATCAGATCATGCTGCCAGCACGGATTTCTCTGACCCTCTCTCACCACCTGTCTCTATCGTCCATCGATCCCGGGAGGTCTTCAAGGCTATATTCTGCATCTACACAGAGCTGTTGAATAATGGTTCTAGCTGGTTGTCCTGCCTTTGCTTGTCCGTGTGAAGGGGTCCACAAGAGCACATCCTTTATAAGTCCGTCCTTACTTCTCCAGCAGTGTTCCGTATGTTTGCTTCGTCTAAGTGAGATAGTTTTCATGATTGGTGATAGGTGGCCGTATAGCTGCTGTTTTGTGGGGTGTTGCCTCCAGGAATTGTTCATATTGCTTACAGCATTCTTGTGTAATTGCCGTCAAGCTTTTCTCCTTATATTTAGTTAGCGTTCATGTGGTGCCTTCATATAGCAGTGTCGACACGACCTACCGATGGTAATATGGTCAAATACTACCACTACTGTTCGTCTGCAAGGATGCTTTTGGATATCCAAAATATTTATAACTCATTCAGCTAGGAAACCAAAGCGCTTGCGTTTGTCTTGTTGTGAATCACTTTCTGTCGATGCAACTAAACATTTTGAGCAACTAAACATTTAGAAAAAAGATTCATGTAAAAACATAAAAGTTCTATACAAATATCATCATTCATCATCATGTCGCGCCGCCTGCGCGGATATCCCTGACCGTCTCTCGCCATTTCTCCCTATCATTCATCGCCTCCGGCAGGTCTTCAGGATTACAACCCGTGTCCTCACATAGCTGCTGTATGTAAGTTCGTGCTGGTCGTCCCACTCTTGCACATCCATGAGTGGGGGTCCACAGGAGTACATCGCTTATGAGCTCGTCCTTGCTTCTCCAGCAGTGTCCTGCGTGTCTGGTTCGTCGAACTTGTATAGTTTTTGTGATGGGGGGCAAGTGTCCGTATAGTTGGAGTCTCGTGGGGTGTTGTCGCCAGGACTTGTTTAATACTGCTCTCAACATTCTTGTGTAATTTCCGTCCAGCCTCCTCTCCAGCCGCTTCGTAAGCGTCCATGTGGTGCATCCATATAGCAGTATCGACACAACCGCTGCCTGGAAGAAACTGCGTTTCATTTTATCTGTTAGGTCCGACTTCCATATGATCGAGAGCCTATCGATAGCTGTCCATGCCTTCGTCAGTCGTGTGTCGATGTCCTTCTCGGTTGATGAGACGCTGCTTCCTAGGTAGGTGAATCAAATATAATTCATATACAAATATAAGTCATTCAACAAATATAAGTCACCCGTCTCCAAGCAAGATTTTTATATAAAGCCATCGAATCCCATATATAAGTCATATACAACAAATATAAGCCATATACAAATATAAGTCATTCAACAACGAAACCAAATCGCTTGCATTTGTCTTGTTGTCCAATCCCTTTTTGTCGTTGCAAGTAAACATTTTGAGCTACGAAACATTTAGAAAAAAAGATTCCTGTAATCGGTAAGTCCTGTACCAATTAAAAAAAAATAGGTTTCTTTGTTTAATGGCATATTAACCTTCATGGTTTATTTGAGGCCAAATCCATCGTTGCAAAAGTACTGTATTTGTAATATTTACCCCTTCGTTGTAAGAATAAGAGGGTTTATCGTTTTCTCAAGTGTATAAGTCGGAAGGTGAACCTCATAGCGAGACGGGAGTTATAACATCGCAGTCTAGAATTGTAGCTGCTAAACCTCAAGGACTTCCCAAATAAATAAAGGCTTCATGTTTGAATATCTAAACATCGAAGGTCATTCAATAAATAAAGACTTCATGTTTGAGTATTTAAACATCGACGGTCATTCAATAAATTAAAACTTCATGTTTGAGTATCTAAATATCGACGGTCATTCAATAAATTAAGACTTCATGTTTGAATATCTAAACATCGAAGGTCATTCAATAAATAAAGACTTCGTGTTTGAATATCTAAACATCGAAGTTCATTCAATAAATGAAGACGCCGTGTTTGAATATCTAAACATCGAAGTTAATTCAATAAATTAAGACTTCATGTTTGAATATCTAAAACATTGAAAGTCATTCAATGAATGAGGCGATTTTTTTAGAAAAAAAAGCAAAATAATTTTTGTCTTTCAAAATTTTTGTTTCATAATTTTTTCTTCATATTTTTGTTTACTTTTTTTTTAAAATTTTTTCATAATTTTTTTTCATGATTTTTTCATTTTTTCCCCCCATTTTTTAAATAAATATAAACTCTGTATTTTTTAGAATTGGTTTTTATCAAAGATTATTTTATTCTCGTCAAAATATTGTTTTGAAGTGATTCAAAATGATGGAAAACGAAACAAAGATCTCAAGCTTTTAACAAACGATGGTTGTCAAGATTTGGCGACTGGGAAATGTTAACCATCCAAAATCTGCAGAATATTTTTGTAAGTGTTGGGAAAAGCATGTTTGCATCAAAAACTGTTTACAAAGAGATTAAACAATTGTTTGCCTCTACCAGACAGTCTAGATAGTGGTTAGATTCGCCGGAAAAGAAAATATTTCGGGCACACTAGTCAGTAAAGAAGGTCATGCTGACAATCTTCCGGGATATGGAATGAGTCACCTTATTGATTTTCTTAAAAAATGTGCGAATCCAAACCGTACTTCCTAATGACATCTGCCGAGACAGAATTCATCTAATTGAATCATTTCCCCGTAAATATTGTTTAATTCAATAAAATAAACGAAACTAAATTTGGATCTTTTTGATGAGAAATAAATTAGCATAATTATTTGCATAAACAACGCACAATTTTTAGGCCAAAAATTAGGGTTACACTTGAGAACTACGAATTTAGGTTTTTTTCTGTCACAAATACCAACATATTCGGGACAATATTTGTGAAAATAGGTTTTATCTATTATTCAAAAGAAACGATAGTTTGAGGGCCTTTGTGGTATTATGGTTACCCTGGTTGGAAACGGACACGGTTACACAAGTTTAAATCCCCGGGGAGACTGTGTGTATTTGACTTGTCCTTAAGCAAGGTATGAATTCAATTATTCTCTATCAAGTAATCGGTAAATAACAGGGCAGATTGGGCTCCCTAACCTTGGTTATGATAGTTGGTCAAAGAGAATTCTAAATTCCAACCTGGTAAATTCGCTTTAAAAATTCGACCGTGTGACACATTCTTCAAGTACTGCGAGGTGAAAAATATATACAGGATGTTTCAAAATAGATGAAACCCATTAATGATAATTCATATTGCATCAAGTCATCTTTCATCCGAGTCTTAAAAAGCAATCATATTACTTCAGAAAGGTCAAACCAAATGACAAGAGCAGAAATCGATTGACTTCATCCGACAGTGCACGCGAAAGACCTGGTTTTTGGGAATGTCTTCGGAGGGACTTTTTAAGACACCTTCCGACAAAAATTCTCACCGCATCCACGTTGTCGGGATATCTTGCAGTCAAGTTCCTGCCAAATCGGTAATTTTTTCTGACCCTATGGCTTTAAATTTGTGTACTCAATACTAAATTTGGCTTTTCTGGGAATAATTATGTTATACCTCCAGCGAAATTTTGCTTGGACAGTTTTGAAGGATTTTGTCTCCAGATAAGCAGTGACAAAAATTTTTTTTTTTCTCTCGTCCAAGGCATTTAGATCGGGGATTATTAGTTGTTATTGTATATTATTCTCAAATCTGAAACAAAATAGGAACACAACATTATTATTTGTAGTTTTATCAGCAGTCTCATGTTTCCCATGTATATTGAGACACCCTGTAATTCTATAGTTTAAAGCCAAACGTTTTACGCCGTTATGAAGATATGTCTACCGGAAAGCATGTTTGTTTGTTTATAATGTTGTTTCTGTAAACGTGAACTAGTTTTCACCGCAAGCTAATTATATTTTATGTGTGAACAACTTTCAGTGTGGCTCCACATGCAATGTAAATTTTGTAATAAAATCATAATATAGACAATATAAATACTTATTTTTACCTAATACATACCGACGAAAAGAACAAATTCCAAATGTTGATTAAATCTAACGGCTATTATAGAGAACGAACAAAAAAGAAAGAAAATAGTGGTTGCTTGGTTGGTTGGTTCGTTCGTTGGGTTTCATGGCATATCAACCTTTGTAGGTTATTTAACGCCAAATATATTTTCATGAAAAGTGTTCTCTTTCAAACAATTCTGTTTAGCATAAGTAAGCAGTTTAAATGTGAAAATCATTTCTATTCCAAGCTATTCAATTTACTGAACAGTTCTACAATTAAATGTCAAAACAGTGCTATTCTAAATAAATCCGTTTAGTGTAAGTATAGTTTCAATGTCAAAAATAGTTCCATTTCAAATAATTCAGTTTAGTATAAGCACGCAGTTTAAATGTAAGTACAGTTTCTGTTTACCATAAGTACGCAGTTTAAACGCAAGTACGGTTTAATTGTCAAAAGCATTTCTACTTCAATCTATTCCCTTTAGTAAAACAATTCAGGTTAGTATAAGTATACCGTTAGTTCTATACAACCCATAGATAGGGCCCTATCAGGTACTACTACGCTGGGCCATAGTGGACCTGGGAGCAATGGCAATCAAGGGATGCTCCGCATTCACCAAAGCTCCAGCATCACTGGAATCTCACCATCAGAGGGTTTAGTGTCATATCTAAGGTACACATTGGGGGGGGAAAGGGTCTTACACCTCTGCAGAGGTGCAGTAGATGTATTCTACGGCCCTAGCCGACTGGGCAAGTAAATAGTGGAAACACTGAAACACTTTTTAAAATTATTGCCACAAATTTTAATGACACTTCAATGGCTTAGAAAGGTTTGACTGCAACTCAACGAAACGTAGGTTGGTTGGTGGGATTTAATGGCATATCAACCCTTAAAGGTTATTTAAAGCCAAATTCTATAATACATATCTATACGAGGTGCATACGATAAGTTTCCAGACTTTTTTCGTACGGGCATATAAAATTGTTTTAGACTCTTGTGAATTCAGTATGCTATTGCTATACATCTTATTAGATGAATGACCAATTTTTATGATTTCAGGTTCAAATGAACAGCTACAGCATGAATTAGAATACATCCTACTAAAGCCTGATTCTCACAGCTAGTGAATTTCAAAAATGCAATCTGGCACTTTAGAAGAACGATATGCAATAAAATTCTCTTTTAAACATGGAAAAAATGCAACAGAAACGTATGGAATGCTTTAGACTGCTTTTCGACCATCTTGCATGAATCAAACATCAGTTTTTGAGTGGCATAAGAGATTCAAGGAAGGCAGCGAGTCTGTGAGGGATGATGAGAGGTGTGGGAGGAGTAAGGAAGTCAATACACCAGAGTTGAATGGCAAAAGGGTTAAGGTTAGGGTTACTATGTTGAGGCTTTCAGGGAGTTCAGGAAGATTGTCCGTCGGAAGAGGCCAGCACTCTTCAAATCAGCTCAATGGTATTTCCACCAGGACAATACAGCAGTCCACAACTTCAGCCTTCTCACAGATTATTTGAGAAAGATGGGCATCAAGACAGTTCCTCAGCCTTCCTATAGTCCAGACCTTGCTCCCTGTGACTTTTGATTATTCCCTAAGCTCAGAGGCTGTCGTTATGAGACAATTGAAAAGATGAAAGTGGCTGTCACGAAGGTCATTAACACGCTCACATAAGAGGACTTCCACGAGGCGTTCCAGAAATTGTATGAACGGTACAACAATTGCATTGCAGCCGGAGGAGATTACTTCGAAGGGGACTAGAGTTTCATGTTTGTACTATCAATAAATGTGCCAATACGAAAAAAATCTGGAAACTTATTTAATGATCCTCGTATATACAGGTTGGCTCAAGATAGATGCGACCCATTAATATGATAACTCGTATTGCATCTGAGTCTTAAAAAGCAATCAGAAAGGTCAAACCAAATGACAAGAGCAGAAATCGATTGACTTTATCCGACAGTGCACGCGAAAGACCTGGTTTTTGGGAATGTCTTCGGAGGGACTTTTTAAGACACCTTCCGACAAAAATTCTCACCGCATCCACATTGTCGGGATATCTTGCAGTCAAGTTCCTGCCAAATCGGTAATTTTTACCTATTTTTTTTTCGGGTGTTTACTGACCCCGTGGCTTTTAATTTGTGTACTCAATAATGAATTTGGCTTTTCTGGGGATGAATATATTAAACTTCCTGCGAAATTTTGCTTGGACAGTTTTGAATGATTTTGTCTCCAGATAAGCAGTGACGCAAATGTTTTTTCTTCTCTTGTCTAAGGTATTAAGATCGAAGATTAATAGTTATTTTAGAATACTATTCTAAAATCTGAAACAAAAAAGGAACACAACACTATTATTAGTAGTGTTATCAACAGTCTCATGTTTCCCATGTATATTGAGACACCCTGTAATTCTATAGTTTAAAGTCCAGCGTTTTGTGCCGTTATAAAGATATGTCTACCGGAAAGCGTGTTTGTTTGTTTATAATGTTTTTTCTGTAAACGTGAACTAGTTTTTACCGCAAGCTAATTACATTTTATGTGTGAACAACATTCAGTGTGGCTCCACATACAATGTAAATTTTGTAAGTAAATCATAATATAGACAATATAAATACTTATTTTTACCTAATACTAACTGATGAAAAGACGAACAAACTGATTAAATCTAACGGCTATTATAGTGCACGAACAAAAAAAGAAAGAAAACTTGTTAGCAACTAGTCTTTAGCTACCTATTTAAACCACTTCAAATAGACAAATAAAGAGTTTCAGGAATTGTAATCTAAAACTAATAATTTCATTTGCAAACAATTAAAGGGGGAAACAGTTCTATTTTACCCAAAGATGGGACACTAACAATTACTATCATTCTAAGTCAGAATAGACCTAGGGTTAATGGCAATGGAGTACACTACATTCTGCAAAACTCCAGGACTGGTGTCTAACCGTCATATGATTTTTAGTGTCATATACGGGAAACTAGTGGGCAGACATGCTGTCAGCAAATTCAGCGGCAATCCATCCCCAGCGGACTACGCTGTCATAAAAAAAAGCACAAAAGAACAACAACATTTAAAGATATTTCCAATTTTTTGGTGGCCAAGTCGGCTGGGACGTAGAATACACCGAATGCTTCAATGTAGAAATATGATACGAAACAATATAATCGAGCTTTAGGGAAAGCGGAGAACACCTTCATTGCCATCGGTCCCTAGTCCTCTCTGGCCCGGAGTAGTAGCACATGATAGGGTCCTATCTATAAGTCAGATAAAACTAAACGTTATACTAACGCTAAACTGAATTGTTTGAAATAGAACTGTTTTAACATTTAACAGTGCGTAAACAAAAAAACTATACTCATATTTAACAAGCTTTTTATTTTGAATCGAAATGTTTATATGAATAAAAATGGATTCGGCATAATAAACCTTCACCGGTTTATGTGCGATAAAACCAAACCAAACATATATTTTTGTATTTTTGAGAGTTTTATCTTAAAATTTATAACATTTTGCTACAAGGGAGGTTTGATTACAATAATCAAAGATATTAATAACTTTCTACGTGTATGTTTCATTGTCTGATTTTTTTTTTTTTTTTTGCAATACTGTACAAATATTGTATAGCCAGATAAGAGTATGTGAAATATTCATATATGTAAAAAACGTTCACAATGTTCATAAGGCATATATATAAGAATCCGAAAACAATCGGAATTCACGAAATTGGTTCAGGTACGAAACTTTTTATTACCTTTTTGAGTTAAAGGTTTTTCGACATGAGGAGAGAGAGACACAAACTTTCAATGCTGACTGCTTTTAAATCGTCAGCCCTCAACCCAACCAACGCACGGCGCCCATAGCGCACAAAACTTCTCTGGCCTCCCCCAGGTCTGAATTTCAACTCTCTCGTTCGGCGGCCAAAAGTCAACTAACTGCTATTTTTTCAAATCCTCAGTGCTTCCGGGCAGGACGTCATTCACGTCGCCGGTCCTATTTCCTATCTGGGGTTTTTATTGTGACATCCCTGATTGTCACATACGCCCCGCGTTCGCGTGAACACCTGCACTCAACAAACCCATTCACTAACTAACCCATGCACTAAGCGGAAGGTTCTCAGCCTAACTAAACCGAAAGGCAAGATATCGAAAACGAAAAATGATAATATAAAAAAAAATCCCTCCGCAATTATATCACACAGATTTTTAAAATCCAGATTTTAATATACACGTTTTTTTTTTCCAGAATTTCGTGGTCCAAATTCAGGGGTGCGAGTTATACATAGGAGCGTGTTATAGAGATGTAAGTGGGTACGGTAAGTGGGTACTGAAAAGAAAAAACAAAACAAATGATGGGTTGTTTAATCAAGCTGTGTTCAAGCTATGAAGCAAAGGAAACCTTCACCAGAATTTGCAATATGACTGTGATCAGTGAGAGTGAATGAAATGTTTATCATCTTTATTTAAGAAATCCTAACCATGATATGAGCCGTTTGGATAAACATTGAGAATTTAATATAATTATCCTGAAGTGACTCAGAGACAAAAAAAGCAAAGGATAAAAGACAGAAGGGGAGAGAGAGAGAGAGACAGACAGAGGTCATCGAAGGAAAAGTGAGAAAGAAAGGCAAAAAAGGGAATTAGTAGAGGAGAGAGATAAATCGAAGGAGATAGAGATATAGAAAAAAAAGAAGGGAGAGATAGAGGGAGGGGCAACGATAGGAAAGAAAACTACGTGAGAAAAATAGAGAGACTGAAAGATGGGGAGGGGAATAAAAAGAGAAATGGGGAGAGGATGAGAGAGGGATAAATCAAGCGAGAAAAGCAATAAGAAAAAGAGAGAGAGAGAGATGGGTAGAGAGAGAGAGAAAGAGAAAGAGAGAGAGAGAGAGACAAGTGAAAGAAAGGAAAGAGATAGTGTGTTGAAAGAACAATGAAGATATATATATATATATATATATATATAGAGAGAGAGAGAGTGGGGGAGAGAAAGTCGATGGGAAAGTTAGGAAGAGTGAGAAATCGGGTAAGAGAGATAAAGTTAGAAGAGGAAAGCACTTAAAGGAGAGAGAGAGAGAGAAAGAGAGAGAGAGAAAGAGAGCGTGAGGAAAGAATCCGAGGAAAGGAAAGAGAGAGAGAGAGAGAGAGAGAGAGGCGGGGGGATCTGAATGAAACTTAAGTAAACAGAAGCTATCGTCTGTTCGATTTCTATTCTTTGATTAGCCATGGTGGAATGAAACAACTTCCGCCATTTTGCCTGGTGGAGTTGGGAAGGAATAAAAAAAAAGAGTCAAAGATGGCGGTCTTTTCTGAAGGAAATTAGTCTTTTCTCCTTGAAGAATTTGCTTATTTAAAGTCAAAGTCACACTTGAATATCGATTGACATGAAATGAGCGCGGGTCGTTTCAATACGTTCAGTGAATGAGAAGTTTATGCTGAGTCACGGAATTAACTTGGAACAATTCACCCGTGGATCAGATTTAACTTCTAACCTTATTACAATTATTCTTCATTTCAGCCGCTACTTTGATTTTCTCTGCAATTCCTTCTTTCTTTCTTTCTTTCTCTCTTTCTTTCTTTCAGATTCAACGTTTTCTTTCTTTCTTTCTTTCTTTCTTTCTTTCTTTCTTTCGGATTCAGCTTTATCTTTCTTTCTTTCTTTCTTTCTTTCTTTCTTTCTTTCTTTCTTCATAACAGCCGCTAGTTTGATTTTCTTTCTTTCTTTCTTTCTGATTCAACTTTATCTTTCTTTCTTTCTTTCTTTCTTTCCTTCTTTCTTTCTTTCTTTCTTTCTGATTCAACTTTTTATTTCTTTCTTCATGTCTTTCTTTCTTTCTTTCTTTCTTATTCAACTTTATCTTTCTTTTTTTCTTCTTCATAACAGCCACTAGTTTGATTTTCTTTCTTTCAAATTCAACTTTAGATTTCTTTCTTTCTTTCTTTCTTTCTTTCTTTCTTTCTTTCTTTCTTTCTTTCTTTCTTCATAACAGCCGCTAGTTTGATTTTCTTTCTTTCTTTCTTTCTTTCTTTCAGATTCAACTTTATCTTTCTTTCTTTCTTTCTTTCTTCCAGTTGCTAGTTTGATTTTCTATGCATCGCTTTCTTTCTTTCTTTCTATTTGCTAGTTTTATGGATTAAAGTCTTTCTTTCTTTCTTTCTTTCTTTCTTTCTTTCTTTCTTTCTTTCTTCCAGTTGCTAGTCTGATTTTCTATGCATCACTTTCTTTCTTTCTTTCTTTCTTTCATTTTTTCTTTCTTTCTTTCTTTCAGATTCAACTTTATCTTTCTTTCTTTCTTTCTTCCAGTTGCTAGTTTGATTTTCTATGCATCGCTTTCTTTCTTTCTTTCTTTCTTTCTTTCTATTTGCTAGTTTTATGGATTAAAGTCTTTCTTTCTTTCTTTCTTTCTCTTTTTCTTCCAGTTGCTAGTCTGATTTTCTATGCATCACTTTCTTTCTTTCTTTCTTTCTTTCTTTCTTTCTTTCAAATTGCTAGTTTTGTCGACGCAAGTTCTTTCTTTCTTTCTTTCTTTCTTTCTTTCTCCTTCATAACAGCCGCTAGTTTGATTTTCTTTCTTTCTTTCTTTCTTTCTTTCTTTCTTTCTTTCTTTCTAGTTGCTAGTTTTATGGATGAAAGTCTTTCTTTCTTTCTTTCTTTCTTTCTTTCTTTCTTTCTTTCAGATTCAACTTTATCTTTCTTTCTTTATTTATTTCTTTCTTCCAGTTGCTAGTTTGATTTTCTATGCATCGCTTTCTTTCTTTCTTTCTTTCTTTCTTTCTTTCTTTCTTTCTTTCTTTCTAGTTGCTAGTTTTATAGATGAAAGTCTTTCTTTCTTTCTTTCTTTCTTCCCGTAGTCTGATTTTCTATGCATCGCTTTCTTTCTTTCTTTCTTTCTTTCTTTCTTTCTTTCTTTCTTTCTTTCTTCCCGTAGTTAGTCTGATTTTCTATGCATCGCTTTCATTCTTTCTTTCTTTCTTTCTTTCTTGTTCACACTATATTCTCTTTGCCTGAGAATCAAAAATACGTACGACTTTACACATCATACAATGATTGATTTGATTGACCCCCCCTTTTCCTGAATTCCTTATTTGTATTCAGATGACAACCATGTCAGACGCCTGCCGTCTTTCGCAAGATGCTTCATTCAATAAGTCAAGTTCAATCCTAGCTATTTACACCACTAAAATTACAACGATGAATACGCACAATAGCCTAGAGGAATGACAAGAAATCTAAACTCCCTGTAAATTCTAATGATATAGGATGCTCGGTTTTTGTGACCTTGTGGCTGTCTAACTCCAGCTTTAAACAGTTCCTGTAACCAAGAAAACTACGTGTGAGGGAAGAAATGGCCAAGCTGGCCAAACCCAGAATTCCACTCTTGAGGAAATGAAAAATGATATTAAGGAAGCATGGCCGATAATTCTTTAATAAACACCCCTTCTGGGAGAGAGTCTCGATGACGAAGTGACAAAAGTGCTGGCGTACCATATCACAGTAGGCGAATTCGAACACCTGTCACACAATTACGTTCACTTTTGGGCTAATACTATTGGGATAGTTATAAAACCACTTATCTTTGGTTTGGCCTTTTCGTTGTACGGCGTATCAACCCTTTTTGGGTCATTTAACGCCGACTTAAATCAGTTTGATAAAAGTTTGCTCGGTTCAAAATTTTCATATAAGCATAAGTACAGTTTTTTTTTGTTTACAAAGACTTTTTTATTATTCATATTTTTCGGAGTATTCTGTTCATCCTAATTGTTATATTCACAACGTTTCGACCTATATGCTCTCTGGCCTTCTTCAGATGTTCCTTGTCGAACTCAAGAGCCTACAGGGAACTTCAAACCACGACCTTTATTGAATCCAAGGGGGTCGCTTGTTCTGATTCCGTTAACCATAACCCGGTGTAAGGGCTAAGTGTTGGGTATCACCCACCTTTTTCCACACAATAAACAAGTCCATCTGCCATATATGTAGCAGTAGCTACTAATACCAGGGCAGACTAGAAGGTGAAGTGCTGCTTCTTAAAGAAATAGTATTAGAGCGTTGGAGACTGGAGATCGCATTAGATCACCTTACTTGCTACCGTAATAACGGAAGCCAATACTCTCGTTGGACTATATCTTTATTCTGTATTCACTAATCCTATGTTCTTATCTACTAATAGTCTCTCTATCGTATATACTTTTTCCTGAGAATATATCTCTAATACCTCTCATATCGTGGTTTGTCCTTTATTTAATATTAAAAACGTTCACTAACCAGAACGCAACACTAAGTATTCCAGTATTGTTACTCGCCTGTCATCAGGATTGAACCTGCAACCTCCAGCACAAAATGGAATATGAACTCAGGGAAAAAATCATTCATAATAGTAGTAATACTGATTTGAGAACATTAAGTTTATAATCCCCAAAATCCACTCTGAATTGTCTAGCAGGACCCACGGCGTAACGGTTATTGGCATGGGTTCCCAAAGATTCGATGAGATAAACATCTGGAGGTTAAAGGTTACATCTATTCTAAGACAGCTTGTGTTAAGTAAGTTTCAACCACATAAGTACCTTCAGCTTTGGGGGAGTTCGAATCTCACATAGGGTTCATTTCAACCCGGCCTAATTTTGTAATTTGATATGTGTCGCATGCTGCCGATGGAAGAGTGTCTGAGTGGACATATAAATCGAAATTAACACAAATTTTAAAAAAATCAATGTTAGCTGTGTCACAAAAAATCTTTTCAGGAATGAAACAAGGACAGAGGAAATTGTCGTAAAAATTCGAAAAATTACTCCATCTGATATCCGTGTTTACGTCATACAAAACTAAGTAATTAGGTTCCCTCATAATAGAAGTTTGATCCTGCAGGTTATCAAAATACCTATAAAATATGTAGAAACCCCTCCTAAAGTTTTGTTCATGTAACCGTGCCTTATATCCCAGTCGGTGAGGGCTGCAGAACGCACCGACTTCATCTCTGGGTGTTATATAATTAAGGAATGATTTTTTGTTTTATTTTATTTTATTTTATTTTAATCATTTTTCATTAATTATATTTTATCATTCAGTTTGATTGGGATTTGAACTATTCGGGTTAAGAGTTCAGGTGTGTAGTCAGTTGGTGCAATTTACGCTCGTGCGCAAAGTAAATGACAATCACCATTGTCATAATAAACCCCAGATAGAAAATGGGACTGGAGTGTGGATGACGTCATGCCCAAAAAAGATAGGCTGAGTATTTGGAATATTTTGAAAACGAATACGTTGAGTTCTGACCATGGTGTTGAGATGTTGGGGTCCGACCATGTTGTTGAGAAGTTATGGTCTGACCATGCAGTTGAGAATTTGAGATTGGACCACGCTAAAGTGAATTGCTCGAAATAGAAATATTTGATCGTTTAACTGTGTGAAAACAAAACTGTAATTAAACCAAAGACTGATTGTGTGTAAAGAAAAGTCTGTACAAATGCTAAACGAAATAGTTAGAAATCAAGTGAAACCATTTAACTGTGTGCAAAAGTAAATAAACTCAGTCATGTTTAAAAATGTTATCTTCAAAATGCGTTTCGAAATCATTTTGTTTTTTTCATCATACAACGTGTGAAAGCACGTGCAATACCATGTCCTCATCAGCCGCCAACCAGGGGTGATAACACAGTTTCGGTAGCTCAAGGCATTACTGCCACCCCTGGTGCTACCAAGCAGCTTTTGCCACCGGAGAGGGTATTAAGAGAATGATATATATATATATAAACATATGCCAGATCAATTAAATGCAGAGACTAGATTGGACGTTAATCTTCATTTTCTGAATGCAATTTGTGATTTTAAAAAAACGCGTTTACTTTCGGCGGTTGATGTTATTACGCGTTTACAATAACCGTTTCTTACGTAATCACACGGGAAAGGTGGTTCCGCGTGTATTTCCTTCATGCTTAAAACTTTCTCGCTTTCGACCAAATCCAACTTGATGCGTATCGCACCGTGGTCTGAATACGATTTGGGACAACTTTCAAACTGCGGCCAGTGATTCCTATTTTTGAAAGAAACGTAATGACTGAGTGTCCTATAAAACATCGACAACATATATTAGTATGTGTATGAAAACGATATGGCGTTAAATAACCTTCAAGGTTGATATGCCATAAAACACATCAAACCAAACCAAACCAAAAAAATGATTGCTCCCTTTTTATATCCGTTTATTTCGATAGCCTATATTGAGAAAGAATATAAAGTAAAGCTTTTTACAACATGTTTAGAAGAAAAGTTATCATAAAACAGAACGGTTGATTTTCTTTGTGTAGAATTATCTCTCGTATATAAATAGTTATTGAAAAAAAAAAGGCCTCGTATTTGTATATTGGTCGCTATTGAAAAAACTTTGTTTTGTTTGGCACGCAGGCCTTTGAATGCTAAAATCCCTGCTCTTACAATGTGTACTAATTTACAAAGCTTTTTGCTTAGGTGTGGCACAAGGCCATATGAATGGGGCATTGGAGACTCGAACTCACCCGTGTAGATTAGCTAGTTTAGCTTCCTAACCATTACGCTACCCGAGGCGCCTCGTTGTTACTATGTATATATCCATCTAAATAGTGAACAGTCTCACCGATACTTGACTTCACAAGTCTGTTCTTTTTTATGTGTGTCGTGACGCTTGTCATTCACTGTCAGCTGAACACTGATGGTATCTCCAGCAGAGGGATAAGATTCTCCCAAAAAGGGTGTCCTTAGTATTAAAATTAACTACATCTGATAATGTGGCACCAGGTCTTGATATTTAAAATATTTGAGTACCCTTTCATCGTTATTATTTCCAGGGCCACTCTGTCCTGGAGTGGTAGAAACTTTTAGGGTTTTATCTATGAGTCAGACCGAGCTAATGTCCTGGGTATGACACTAAACTGAATCTGGAGAGGCTCCAGTTCGAAAGGTCTAAGGAGTACCTCTTAATTGCTATTACACTTAGATCCACACTGAACGGGAATGGTTGTACATGTAAGGGTTGAATCACTTCAGTTAAATATATCTGTTGCCCAGTCGGCTGGAGCTGTACAATACACCGACTGCACCTCTGCAGAGTGGTAAAAGCCCCGCCAATGAGTGTCCGTGATATGACACTAAACAATCTGATGGTGAGGTTCCAGTGATGCTGGAGCTTTGAGGAACACGGAGAACCCCTTCATTGCCATTGCTCCCATGTCCACTCTGCCCCGGAATGGTAGCACCTGATAGGGCCCTATCTATGGGTTAAACAGAACTAAACAGCATACTTATGCTAAACTGAATTATTTGAACTAGGACTGTTTTACTAAACTGATTAGCTTTAAATAGAAATGTTTTTGATAATTAAATTGCATTTAAATTAATACTACGTGCTTATGCCAAACTGAATTGTTTGAAACGGAACTGTTTTTGATACTGAAACTGTACTTACACTAAACTGAGTTGTTTAATATAGAAATCTTTTGACATCTGTACTTATACTAAACTGAATTAGCTGAATTGGAACTGTTTGAATAAACTGAATAGCTTGAAATAGAAATGTTTTTGATAATTAAACTGTGTACTCATGCTAAACTGAATTCTTTGAAATAGAACTGACTATTTGCATAAAAATAGATTTGGCGTTAAATAACCAACAAAGAATGATATGCCATAAAACCCAACAACCAATAAATATATCCGTGTAACTAACTGGTTGGTTGGTTGGGGGTAACGTCTTATAGCATATCAACTCTTATAGGTTATCTGATGAAATATATATATATATATATATATATATATATATATATATATATATATACATTATAGTTTAGTTTGTAAGTAATCTTGAGATCGTTTGTTTGCACTCAGTTAAATGGTTCCAAGACTTGTGCTGAAATACTAATAATTCAATTCAAAGTCAGCAATTTGTTTGCACTAAGTTGGACGGTTGAAAATTTAGAAATAATTACCTATTCCTATTTTAACCATAAATGGGACTTTAATGGGTACTACCACTTTGGTTCAGTGTGGACCTGGTAGTAATGACAATAAAGGGGTATTCTGCATCCCCCAAATTACCAGAACTGGAACCTCACTATTAGATGGTTCATCGTCGTATCCAGGAGAATCGTTCGGAAGATTTTACCTGATTGCAGAGATGCAGTTGGTGTATTCGACAGTCTCAGCCAACAAGGAGGGAAAATATCAGAAATACACCAAAACTAATGTAAATACGAAGTACAATGGAAGCGATTCCCTCACCCCTAAGTATAAAATGGCGCTCGATGTGTTGACATGGCATTAAAATCCATCATTCAATCTATCATTGACGCTAAGTCCTTTTCTCCTAATCTGTAAGTTGGTTTTACGAAGATTACAAGCAGGATGTGAATTCATGAAAATTAATCCCTAGTTAGCAATGACTACGTTAGAGCTCTAAAAGGATAGAGATCCAGAATTTACCCAAATTCAATTAGGGGGTTGCCGGTAAAAAGTCTGAGAACTAGAGGCTAAAAAGTTCATTGAACGTATAACATTAAACTTCGTAATTTACTCTCACGTGGTTGCAATTACACTGAAAATGGATCTAGACACGCCTTTCAGGCTTATGAGCCACTTGAGATAACGCATCTGCAAATGTTTCAAATAATTGCATTGTGATTGTGTTCCTTCGGATAAGTCATAGTAGGTGTGTTCATGAATCACACAACCACAAGAGTTCAGTCTGTAAGTCGAAAAAGATTGTTACCAAAAAATGTCAGAAAAGTTGGTATTATTAAAACTTATTTCTTTCTCAAAATGTTCAGAGTAGTTTTCTATTTTTCTTCATTCTTTTTTTATTATTATTTTACTGTAGACACTTATAGAATCTTACAAGTAAGTCAGAAATGTAACTGTCCTCAAAAATTGAAGTAGAATTTGTACATAAAATATCAATTTATTAGTTTATGCAAGGTTCAAGTATAGAAAAACGATGACACCCGGGTTAATATTAGCCTGTTAGACACCTAAACCTTGCATAGAAAACCCTTTTCATTTCAATTTGATATTACAGTAATATTGAGTTAGACTAAGCTCAAATCTGTAGCTTCAGGATAAACATAATCAAACCAGATACTAGACGATCGTGGTTTTCAAGTCGTGATACGTGAACAAGACAGAGTCCAAGAAAATCAAAAGCAGAGGTCCGCACTGCTGCAGCAGTGTCTTGAAAACTGTAATTTAATCCATAATCGATAAAATCCCAAATTCGTATTTAGCAGTTATAAGAACACACCTCTGGAAATTCAGATTAAGCAACAACCATTCAAAAATACCCTTGGGAAAGGTATGAACCCCCTTATTCTCCCTCCAACTATGGGTAAATAGTAGGACGGACTAGGTTCTTCAGCCTTGGTGAGCCTTGGTGAGGCAACTAGTCTAGGAGAAGGAAAACTCTGAATTCAAAACCTGTTAAACCCCGCTTAAAAAATTGACCTTGTGTCATATCCTGCCCGAGCGGAGGGGTTGGTAAATAGTACCATTCAAAAATATTTGGCTTTCCTTGTCTTCTGTTGTCTTGAAAAACGGTCAAATTAATGTCCCAGTGGTGTAATGGCTAAATTGATAGACTGAAACCTTAAAGTAAACGAGTTCGAATTCTACTCGCACGATTACCTTCACTTTTATACTCTTCGGAAAGCTATGAATCTCCTTATCCTCTTCGCTATGGCTTAAGTTGTATTACTGTTATTCTTTGGCATTACATAACCCACGAAAGTTGATATGTCATTAAAGAATGAAAGAAAAAATGGAAGAAACAAGTGTAGAAAGAAAGAAGCAAGTTATAACAATTCGCCTTTTATTCGTATTAGATTTGTACCGGACATTGGCCTAGCGGTTAGAGTGTTCGCCAATGGCCCGGGAGACCTGGGTTCGATCCCTGGTCGAGTCATACCAAAGACTCAAAAAATGGTACTTGATGCTTCCTTGCTTAACACTCAGCATTATAAGGTACGGATCAAGGGTAAAGTGGAGCAATACAGGGAAAGGAGTAGCTCCCTCCCCTACACATTGGTGAAGTAAGCTATCGAAAAGAGAGCTTTCGGGTCACCCTCGACTATGGTGGCCAACTTTACTTACTTACTTTTTACATTAGATTCCCTAATTTCTACATAATATCACAGTAACTTAAAGGTCGTTATAGCTGAAGGAGTGGTAATCTATAGAATTTAGGAAATACTAGCTTAACATATCCCACAACTTGGCATGTAAGACACGCATTACTTCTATTTGATACTAAAGTATTACAAAGTTGAGCTAATTTTTAATACTAGAAATCTGAATTAGGATAAAGTTTAGCCGTCAAAATACCCCAACTTAGATATTTCCTATTAATATAACAATATTATGGAATTAGGCCAGGGACATATGCTGTTAGTCGATGGTAGTGATCTGTGATCCCTCAACCAGAGGGGGCCAACAATGTCAACAGCAGGAATCCGCAGACGCTGCAGCTGTGTCTTTAAAATCTGTTTTATCCGATAATCGATAGAATCACAGATTCATATTTTCTAGTTAGTAGTACACACCTGAGAAAGTTTCGTTTCAGTAGCAACAATTCCAAAAAAGTTGTCTTTGCTCGGCTTTTGAGTATCCATTGTTGTCTCAAAAACCGATCAAAATACTGCTACGTTTTGCAAAAAAAACATTTATGCAAGACAGCATTGTTAATATTTGCCAACAACAGGATTACCAAATGCATATATAGACTTCTTGAAAGTAAATTGTGTGTATCTTTTTCAAAAAATATCATGTCCCAGTCGGCTGGGACTGAAGAATACAGCGACTGTATCTCTGCAGAGGGATATGACTCCCCACAACGAGTGTCCTGCATATGACACAAAACAATCTGATGGTGAGGCTCCAGTAGTGCTGGACCTTTTGGAAATGCAGTGTCCCTCTTTGTTGCCATCGTTCTAAGGTTCACTCTGTCCCGGAGCGGTAACACCTGATAGGGTCCTATCTATGGGTCAAATAGAGCTACACCCTGTACAAAAATTAACTGTTTGAAATTAACTATTTTTACTTTTACCAGTGTAAACAAAAACTCTATTTAAGT
The DNA here is from genome assembly GCA_963585895.1 of Sepioteuthis lessoniana. Taxonomy (NCBI): domain Eukaryota; kingdom Metazoa; phylum Mollusca; class Cephalopoda; order Myopsida; family Loliginidae; genus Sepioteuthis; species Sepioteuthis lessoniana. The sequence goes on along the minus strand of OY757946.1, from coordinate 38,177,115 downwards.
TAAACTAAATTGTTTTAAATAGAGCTGTTTGATCTTTAAACTGTATGTAAACAAATGACTGATGTTTAATTAAATTGTTAGTGATATATAGCAATATATGGAACCATTTAACTTTGTTGATATGCTAAACTGAATTGTTTGATATAGAACTGTTTTGACATTTAACAGTGTCTAAACATAAACCGTTCTTCTGCTCAAATGAATTGTTTGAAATAGAACTGTTTATATAAATAAAAATGGATTTGGTAATAAATAACCTATAATGATTGATCTGCCATAACACCAAAGCAAACCAAACTAAAAATTATCACCGACAAGTGAAAATCTGAGCCAAGCAAGCCAAACCTGCTCCGCTCACTAAATTACATTGCTTAGTGAAAATACTGATTGTGACTTTCATAAGAATTTTTTTAAAAAATCATTTACATGGAGGTCCATAATATTTCTTTTTCTTTTAATTATTTATACTGGGGTCCAGGAAATATACCTTAATATGGAAAGGGTTCAGCTCCCAAAAAATCTTTAGTCACTGGCATGAGGGTCAACATTTGCCTACGAGGTACCTAAGATTTTTATATAAGATCCTGTTCGTTTGTATTTGATTTTAGAAACTTTATGGAGTTAGACTAGACAAAAGTACGGGTAGTCGATGCTATCTGGGTAAATATTAGCCGGCCACATACCACCACTTGCATATAAGATCATATTTCTTAAGGTAGATTTGGGGGAGGTGGACCCATATTCGCCATCAAATAAAGAAAACCAGGATCGAACCCACTTAAAATAAGGCCTTACCGATACTCATTTTCAAAGATTATCAGCAGATGTCTATATCATTGAGCTATTGGTGCTACTCAGACTCCCGGGTCATATAACCCCACAGACTTAGTATGGTGTCGTATTTAATGAACCTTGAATTATATTAATCGAAAGTTCATCAGTCAGTAAACATAAGGTAGAGACATATTTTTGAGCTGATTTGGAGCACAAAATACATTACAAATGTTTATCATCACCTTGGTACATGTGATACCTTATCTTATATAAAAATCAATCAAAGTGTTTTCTAAAGTTAGAAATGTTGCCCAACGTTAACAGATAACACGGTAAACAGGGACGTTTATATTTAAAAGGAATTTTGAATCTCTAAATCAGAATATCTCTGCACTTCAAATATAAATTTATCCTCATTAATTGGTGATCAAAAAGCCATACTTTTCAAACAACATTAAACAATACGAAATTATCACACATACAGAGAAAGACACAAACACACAAAAACATATCCACACAGTCAAAAGAAATGTAGTAGTCAGTTAAATTTTATGGCATATCAACTATCATAGATCTCTTCCCGAACACACATACCCATGCACCCTCACAATGACCCAGAAAGTACGACTAATGAACTTATTGGCATTTCAATCATTATATAGTAATTAGAAGGAAGAAAACTACACGTTGGTTGGTTGGTTGGTTTTACGGTGAATCAACCACTTTTAGGTCATTTAACGTCGAACTAAGAGATTTTGATAAAGAAAAAAAAACGTTCAAACAATTCACTTTAGTTTGAGTATATATATATATATATATATATATATATATTTGGTTTACGCACATTTAAATGTCAAAATATTTCTATTTCACACAAGTCAGTTTAGCATGAGTACACAGGTTTTTTTTGTCAAAAACAGTCCTATTTCAAACAATTCAGTTTAGCGTACGTACACAGTTTAGATCTATTTGACCCATAGATAGGACCCAATCAGGTGCTACCACTCCAAGTCAGACATGCCTTGGGATCGATGGTAATGAAGGGGTATTCCACATTCTCCAAAGCTCCAGCATTACTGGAACCTCACCATCAGATTGATTAGCGTCATAAACAGGCCACACTTTGGGGTGGGGTCTTACGACTTGGCAAGAAAAGTACACGTACGCAAACACACACACACACAAACACACACACACATACAAAGTACACTCCTGTAAAAGGAAAAAAAAGAAAAAAAATGAGAAAGAGAGAACCAACACCTTATGTACCAAAAATATATCACAGAATTAAAAACGAACAGCTCTATCAAAATGGTCGCTGAAATATAAATCAAAGACGACACCACCAGTAATCATTACCACTTCCTAAAGAAAATGAAAAGACTTTAAGAACACATGTTAAATTTCTTTGTAGACTTATATATATATATATATATATATTTTTTTTTTCTGGGGAAGCACAAGTGGTATAATGGTTACCGTCGCAGGAATTTAGCAGGACGATCGAAATCAAATACTGAACAATGCTGTTTGCATTTCATACAAAACTAATTCCCCCAAAAGGGTATGTACCCAACTATTCTCTTTCCAACTATGGGTAAAAAGTAGGTCAGACTAAGCTCTTTAACCTTGGTGTGGTAACCAGTCAAGGAGTAGGAAAACTCTTTATGTAAAACTGTTAATTTTTACCAATGTATCTTCCTGCAAATCTTTGAAGCGTAGTTGCTAGCGGGGTTAAAAGAAACTTTATGGTAAGCGAGTTCGAACTTCAGTCACTCCATCAATTCCTTTTGTCCCATATCAAATGATACGATGAATAGTAGCACCACTGTTCTTCTACTAGCACGGCTTTGGTGTTGAATAAAGCATGTGATTTGATATGCCATTAACAAAGAAATCAAACCAAACATTATATTATTAAATATCTGTTATTCATCTTCTTGGACCGGGATGTAGGCTACATTTTTTAAACCCCACAAACAGGCAATAAAAAGGGTGTGCGAGATACATACGATAAGTTTCCAGATTTTTTTCGTATAGGCACTTTTATTGATAGTACACACATGAAACTCTAGTCCCCTTCGAAGTAATCTCCTCCAGCTGAAATGCATTTGTTGTACCATTCCAACAACTTCTGGAAGGCCCCATGGAAGCTCTCTTGTGTGAACACGTCAATGACCTTCGTCACAGCCTCTTTCATCTCCTGATTTGTCTCATAACAACAACCTCAGAGCTTAGGAAATAACAAAACATCTCAGGGAGCAAGATCTGGACTATAGGGAGGGTGAGGAACTGTCTTGATGCCCATCTTGCTCAAATGGTCTTTGACAAAGATGGAGTTGTGGACTGGTGTATAGTCCTGGTGGAAATGCCACTGAGCCGATTTGAAGATTGCTGGCCTGTTACGACGGAATCTCTTCCTGAACTCCCTTAAAACCTCAACATAATAACCCTAACCCAAACCCTTTTGGCCAATCAACTCTGGTGTATTGACTTCCTTACTCCTTCCACTCATTTAATCATCTCTCATAGACTCCCTGGCTTCCTTAAATCTCTTATGCCACTCAAAAACTGATGATCGATTCACGCAAGATAGTCGAAAAGCAGCACGAAGCATTCCATACGTTTCTGTGGCATTTTTTGCAAGTTTAAAACAGAATTTCATTGCATATCGTTCTTCTAAAGTGTCAGATTGCATGTTTGAAATTCCACAGCTTTGTGAACATCAGGCTTTAGTCGGGTGTATTCCAATTCCTGTTGTGGCTGTTCTTTTGAATCTGAAATCACAAAAACTGGCTAGTCATCTCATAAGATGTATAGTGATGACATACTGAATTTTCGAGAGTCTACGACAATTTTAAATACCCATACAAGAAAATATCGGAAACTTATCGTATGCACCTCGTATAGATATTGGCATTTACAGACCGATTATTTCGTTGTATCACAACTCTTCAGTAAGGTTTGACACAAGCTGCTTAACCCTGGGTTCGAAACCCGGCTGACTTTTAAATCAGCCTGATATTTCACCGCACAGCCACGATGAAATTAGGTGTAAGCGAAGAGATTTTAATGCATATGTATCACTTGTTTTGTTTACATATATAAGCTTAATGGCTACAGAGTGCTCAGTTTGCTATAGTTCGGAATAAAGAGTGCTCAGTATCTGTATTAAAACATATTCACCAATTTCAGCGTATAGTAGACTCAGCGGCAGTAGCGTTTTAATCATATTTACCCAACTCCTCCGCTCGGGCAGGATGTGACACAAGATCAATTTTTTAAGCGTGGTTTAACAGGTTTGAATTTAGAGTTTTCCTTTTCCTAAACTAGTTGCCTCACCAAGGCTGAAGAACCTAGTCTGCCCTACCTTTTATCCATAGCTGGAAGGAGGATAATTGGATTCATACCTTTCCCAAGGGCATTAGTGCTATGTGAAATGCAATCAATCTCGTCCAGGATTTGAAGTCCTATCGCCGTGTCCATTTCCTATGACGATAACCATTACACCACGGGCACCTGTTCGTAGCGTTTTAATCAATTGTTTTGGTTGTTTAGGCTAGAAACTGATAATCTCCAGCGCTGTTGACAGTGGTTCTACGCTATTCTAGTATATATTCACATTTGATTTATGACCGATTTTGAGCCCTCTTTATTCATAGATATATAAAACTGGTTGGTTGGTTGGTTTTAGGGCATATCAACCCTTTTCGGGTTATTTGCCGCTGAATTAAATTTCAAACAATTCAGTTTATTATAAATTCAGTTTTTGTTTACTAACAGTTAAATGCCAAAACAGTTAAGTTCAATGTCAAAAACAGTTCTTTTTCAAATAATTCAGTTTAGCCTAAGTATCCACTTTAAATATCAAAACAGTTCAATTTCAAACAATTCAGTTAGGCATAAGTACAGAGTTTAGTTCTATCTAAAACAATTCTATTTTAAACATTTCAGTTTAACATAGGTACGCAGTTTAAATGTCATAGCAGTTCTATATCAAGCAATTCAGTTGAGCATATGTACGCAGTTTAGATCTTTTTTAACCATAGAGATGACCCTATCAGGAGCTATCACTCTGGGTTTCAGTGGACCTGGGAGTGATTTCAATGAAAGGGTACACAGCATTGACAAAGCTCCAGTATTACGGGAACGTTACCATTAGATTATTTAGTGTCATATCCAGAGAACTCATTGAGGGAGTCATACCAATCTGTAAAGAAGCAGTCGGTGGATTCTACAGCCCCACGCGACTGGGCAATATGTAGAACTGGATTTTATATATATATATATATATATATATATATATATATATATATATATATATATATATATGTATAAGATTCTCTTTCTGATATGGACAGAATTTTAAAATGGATTTAAAAATCATTAGCATTCTGCAAAAAAGGACTCTTTCTTTTTGTCACGTCGCCTCAGAGATTGTCTGAGACATGCGCAATATGGAAAAATTTTATAAATTGACAAAGAAAAAAAAATGGTTGGTAAGAAACTCGAGACGATAAATAAAAATGAAAAATTTGTCAATCAGGTGAACTGAAACGGTAGACTCGGTTGTTTACTCTGAATGGAGCAGTAGTGGGTGTGCTAAAATCACGAAAGTCGAAAAAAGTTAATTTATGAAATGTGTTTTTGTTTGCACAAGTCTGGATGGTGTTTTATTATATGGAGAGCTTCAAGACGGATAGGTTTAACTCATTGTTAGAAGTCTCCAAATTAGAAAACATTTTGGAATTGTATTCGTTGGTACAGGCTGCATTGTCCCCCGCGTTTTTTTTTTTTTTTTCGTTTTCAATGCATCTATTTTTTCTTTTCTGCCAGTGTCTTAGATATTCTCTGAGAAGAAGAGATCGAAAGAAAAAGTCCCTTTTTAGAAGGCATATCCTTATGAAAACCATTTTGACACACACACACACACACACACACACACACACACACACACACACACACACACACACACACATATATATATATATATATATATATATATGTCAAAATGGTTTTCATATATAATTCAATGGTTTATGGTTATCACATTACTGGCTCATTGGCCTAGTGGGTAGACATTACTGGCTCATTGGGGTAGAGTGTTCGCCTAATGGTTCAGGAGACCTGGGTTCAATCCCAGGTCAAGTTATACCAAACACTTTAAAAATGGTACTTGATACCTCCTTGCTTAACACTTAGTAATATAAGGTACGAATCAAGGGTAAAATGGAGTAATCCAGGGAAAGGAGTAACACCCTCCCCTACACCTCGGTATAGTAGCTATTTTACTTTTTACTTGCATCTCTTGGTGAGTTAATGACGAAATAGATTTTACGGTATTATTAAATAGTGTTTAATACAAATGATAGAGCTGTTATATGCTAAATACTCGGCTCTTTTATATCATCGTTGGTGGGGGCCTCGGGTAGTGTAATGGTTAACAAGCTTGACTAGCAAACCTTCAAGATTGAGTTTGAGTCTCATTGGGTGCCCCATTCATTCGACCTTGAACCACATCTTAATAAAAAGCTTAGTAAATTACTTTATCATCGAAGGAGGTCATGTCCATTGTTCAATGCTTACCTACAGAAGCTTCCATAATTCAATGAGACGGTCCATTTCTACTCTATACAGGTTAGGCAGAAAATTATCAAGACACTCTCATTGCAAACAAGAATTTAATAATCAAGTGAGTTCGAGTCTCATCGGGTGCCCTATTCAAATAACTTTGTGCTACATCTAAACAAAAAGTTTTGTAAATTATTATAGATTGGAGGATTCGGTACCCTGGATGGTGAAATTGTAAACAAGTTAGACTTGCTAAACGTTCACCAGTGTGTTCGAGTCTCACTGGCACCTAACTTCTACGGCCTTGTGCCACATCTAAGCAAAACGCTTAGTAAATTACCGTTTTTTAAAGTAAGTATTAGTTTGATGAAAATCTATATTCTAAATACTTTCAGTTTCAAAATTATAGTTTAAACAAAAAACCAAAAGAAGACGTATTACACACAGAATATTAAATCGTAAAATAAAACCCATTCTCATAAATACCTGGTAATACCCACTTAGACTCAATAAGTAGCATCGGAAGTAGCATCTCATCTACCGAAAATAACATCAACACGTGACTTGCAAAGGAATGGCCAGCTATCAATCGGTCATATTGAAGTCAGATATATCAGATAAAATAAAGCGCAGTTTTTTTTTTCAAATAGTGGTCGTGTCAATACTGCTATATGGATGCACCACAAGGACGCTGACCAAGCGTACCGAGAGAAAGCTTGACGGCAATTTCACAAGAATGCTGCAAGCTGTTTTGAACAAGTCCTGGAGGCGGCATCCCACAAACAGCAGCTGTACGGACGCCTACGACCCATCTCGAAAACAATCCGAAATAGATGAACAATTGCGGGACACTACTGGAGAAGTAAGGACGAACTCATCAGCGATTTAATCTCGTGGACCCTTTCACATGGACGAGCAAGGGTAGGGTGACCAGCTAGAACGTATCTACAACGGCTCTGCACTGATGCAAGTTGTTGTATGGAAGACCCGCCGAAAGTGATGGACGCAAATTCATCTGGGTGTTGTCTCATAGAGAGCTACGACTTTGTAGTAAGAGAGTCCCAAGTACAGTTGCACTATTATATTTACTTGCAGACTAACTTTAGGAAAGGGATGAACCCACACTTCCCTCCAGCTATGTTTTGAATTGTACTATTGCTGTTCTTCAGCAAGAAAAAAATGGGTTTAAATTAACCAACGAAAGTTGATATGCCATTAAACACAGAAACCAAACCAAAACTAATTCATCAGTAACGATTCATTATCACCATCATCGTTTTAATATCAGTGAGTTCGTTAAATCACTCTCTCCATCCCTCCCCCCTCTCTCTCTCTCTTTCTCAACTCAGTCATCTAGGGTTGATAAAATTTTTGCATAAGAGAAGACCTCCACCAATGATTTTCCTATATATGACACAAAACAATCTGATGGTGGGGATTCAGTAATGCTACAGCTTAGGGGGGATGCAGAGTATCTCTTCATAGCTATTACTCACAGGTCCACTCTGACCTGGAGTGGTAGTAGCTGATAGGGTCCTATCAATGGAACAAAACTTTTGTTTGACATTGAAACTGAGTCCAAACAAATGACTTATGCTAGATAAAATTGTTTGAAAAAGAACTGTTTGATGATTTAAGTGCAAATAAACAATGATGGATATTTACTGTAATTGTTAGTTATATATAGCAATACTTTGAACCATTTAGCTATGTTTACTTTTGCTTAAAAATCCTATTCATCCAATATGTATGTAAACATAGGATTTTTCTTTAAATAACCAACAAACTTTGTTCGCCATAAAATCACACCTCTCTCTCTCTCTCTCTCTCTCTCTCTCTCTCTCTCTCTCTCTCTCTATTCTTCTTCTTCATCTTCTTTGTCTTTTATCGCTTTTCTCAGAGCCCCTAGACAGCATCCAGATTCTGCACAGAGAGGATGTATTTAAGACTTTGCTGGTCGGCCACATGTAGAATCATTTCAATTTTTTTACGTATTTTATTTTCGAGAATGGGCCTCTAATTTCAAATAGATTAGGGCCTCAGCAAGTGAAAGCCCGGCCCTGTAACTCCTGATGTAATTAGAAATATTGTGAAAACATTTTTTCTGAAATGAACCCAATTGATATCCAATTGGTTAGAGGTGTGCCGTTTTTCGAGTGTTATTCTATTCGTAGATATTTGGATTCCTTCACTTCGAGACCAGCGTTATTGATCATCCTGAAGTAAGTTATACGAATTATGGAGTGTGTTCCAAGCAGTTAGCTTCCAATTATTCTGACATACTTTTGACGGTCTGTAATAAAGAGACACAATATAATGCTTATTGAACATTTGAAGGAATTATTCACTACTTGAAACTAATGCATTACCTCTCGCTAAGATCCCAAATACAGAGGCAGAATATAATAATGTGTATCTCGTAATAGCTTTTGCGCAGGTAATGATTAAACCACAATTCTTCCCTTGGGAAAGGCCCTAAAGCGTACGAAACCGGCGAATAACGCCAATTAGACAATAATCCTGGCCGACAGTGAAGGCATCACAAACTCCGCCGAAGAAAATTAATCCCCGCGCGTAGGAATATCCTTCTCGGCGAAATAGGAAAAGTGAGTCGCCATTTGGTATTCATATGGCTATTTCGAATCAGCAGTCGTTTTGACCGGCTGTCAGATTCAAGAGACACCCAGGGGAAGAGTTATGCTTCATTAGCACCATTCATTGCATAGAGAGCTACAACCTTTTAATTAGTACATATGATATTTGCTTGACAAGATAGCGAAGTTTAGGTTTCACAATTGCGTTTGGTGGCATGCAGAAGAAATCCGGGTTTATGGCATTATTTACCACCGAGGGTTGTTAAAAGCGGTTGAGTTGAAAGTAAAAGTTGAAAGGTGTTAGATAATGCAGTGCTTCCTAATTCTAAGACTAAAAAAAAAGTTGCCATAACTTACACCATATAGCATATTATCTGCATGTAATATGCATCTATAACTAGGCTTAGAATATTTCGGAAAAAAATTAAAACACTCACACACACACACACACACACACACACACACACACACACACACACACACACACACACACACACACACACATTTTCCTAAGACAAAAGCAAAATTTGCGAACATTACTGCTTTTTTCTCCTGAAAACACAGTGCCTTATTGAGGTAACACCATGTTGGAAATACCTGGAAATACTTTCAATGAGAACAAACAGCGTGAAACTAGCGTAAATAACTCGCCCAAAAATATAACTTACATTAAAAGTTAAAGAACGCAAAAAAGTATTTTAGGATTATTTTTTAAGGTTACGTTAGGTTATTTCGTTTAAAAGTATATCAACGTTGGTGGGTTTATAATGACAAATAATTTTTATACATAAACATAATTTTTAAGTGAATGATTCATGGTATTATTTTTAAAGAAGCCAAAGCTCAATCGTTTTCACAGATATCAATATTTGAAAACATCTATCAACATCTTGTCGTGCCATCAGCACGGATATCCCTGACCCTCTCTGGCCACCCTCCCAATCGTTCATCGCTTCCGGCAGGTCCTCAGGGCTACACCCCGAATCCTCACAGAGGTGCTGTATGTCGGTTCGAGCTGGTCGACCTGCTTTTGCTAGGCCATGTGAAGTGGTAATTCTATTTGCCACAATTAAATGTTTTTAAGTAATTCATGTAGTTTTGCCATCGTTCTGACACGGTGAATTGTCTCGGTGAATAAGCACTTTTTTCTTCTTCTTTTGAGTCCGTTTTTCGGGGGGGGGGCGTTTTCTTCCTTCTAACACATTGATAATGCTATATAATATTCGCTATTGATGGTTCTTCCTTTCTCAAGGTAATTAATGAACAAAATACATTGCTCATCACAAAATTTGGAGGCCAAAATTTTGCCTGCTGATGTTTGCGTCCTTGATCGCTTTGGACGGCTTTCACCTGCAGCTTTCCGCTCAGTTGACTGCCGATTTGAGTTTGGATCGAAGTGGTTGATCCTTGTTTCATCCGTTGTCCCATATCTACGGAAAAACTCTTTTTTTTTTTTTGCTTTGAAACAGGCTCTGAATCGTCGACGGGTTGTTTTTTGATCGAGTCTGAGGAAACGCGGTACCCACTTTGAACACAGCTTTCTCATTGACAGATGTTTATGCAAAATGGTGAATACACTGCTTTCTGATATTTTCAACTCCTCTGCTATCTTACGCAAGGTTCGCCCAAAAGGAGTTTTTTTTTGTGTGTTTTCTGGGACAAATGCTGAATTGGGGTGACCTGAGTGTTCAGCGACCGTGTTTCAAGTCAGCATACCACTTCTTAACCATTGTTTCCAACGGAACAGAGTCCGAATAACACTTATGAAACCAGTGCTTTGTTTGAAAGTTTTTCTTCTTATCAGAAAGCAATGCTTTTTCAATATACGAATATCAGATTTTCCAATTGTTTTTAAAATTTGCAACTGTAGATTCACTTATATAAGTGTAATTTGTAAAGTAATAATACGATTTGACTCAAACTTTGACACGTGCCATTGGAAGGTTAGTACTTTATTAAAATCATATATTTTTTTTTTTAATTAGCGGCGGTATCTATATATCAGGTGTAGTACTTTTGAGTTATGTGTTATGTGTTATGTATAACACCGGGAAAACAAAAATAGAGCTTTTTATACAAACGTTGTGAAATGAATTCTCTGACAGTGAAAAGAAAATATCAAAATATTAAAAAACAATAACCATAATATCTGAGTTTCACGAAATATTTTGCCTTAAGATATAAAACCACTGAAACGACCACATTTGCCAGTATGAAACCAAAACTTCAGGGCTTAAAGAAGCAGGTATAATTAACATTTTGTTTTGAGCATCTGCGAAGGCGATGAAAGGGCAAGATTCATGACACCACTGATGACGACATAAGTCCACATGTGACTAGGCAAAGTTGAGAATACTCGTAGGATTGAACGCAATAAGCATCACAACATATGCTTAGTTGTCACTTTGTCATATATTTTTTCTCGGAGCTCCATCTCTGTCTCTATCTCTTTCAGTCACTCTTCTATGATCACTCAATCCTTTTCCCGATCTCTCCCACTATCATACTGTTCATCATTATCTCTCTGGTAATCTATATCTCTACCGCTCTTTCTGAACATCTCTGTCTCCCTGTATCCTTCTGTTTATCTAATCATACTCACCCCTGTCTCTCTCTTTTCTAATTTTGATAATCAGTAAGATATAAGAATTATCATGACCAGAAAATCTAGCAAACACTTACGTGCGACATACGGAACATTAATCTATCATTAATTCCTTCATTTAAAATAAATATAATATAATTTATTGCCCATGAGGTAATGTTATGAGGATTCATACCTGCGACTTGGGAAGACGAAGCCCCGGAGTTGGACGTGTCCTCTGTAGTTGATACGTACCTTCAAGACACATTAGGTCAAGTGGTCACGCATTATCACCATAACTTGTAAGTTCGGCATCGCTTATGCGTGACATGAAGCGGTGGCCCAGTGGTAGAGTTTCAGTTTCTGCCTACTGTGGTTGTTGCTTATATCTCCAGTGGTGGAGATTACGGTGTGCACTGCTGATGAGACCCAATAATGTTGAAACAGCTGTTCAGTGTTCAATATGTCGCACGTAGGTGTTTGCTGGATTTTCTAGTCATGATAATTCAAATATATCTTTAGTTCCTCCATTTAATATATATATATATATATATATATATATATATATATATATATATGCCAAATCAACTAAAAGGAGAACATACATAGTGCTTTCATCTTCATTTTTAGTGCAGTTTGTAATTTTTAAAACGTGTTTACTTTCGGCTGTTGATGTCATTACGCACTTACGGTAATCGTTTCTTGATGTTACGTAATCACATAAGAATGGTGATTCTACATGCATTTAATACATGCTGAAGACTTTTGCTCTCGACCAAATACAGGTTGATGCATATAGCACTGTGGTCTGAAGACGATATGAGGCAACTTTCCAACTGCAGTCAGTGATTCCTACTTTTGAAAGATACGAAATAACTGAGTGTCCTAGAAAACTATGACAACTCTCCTCAATAGGAATCACATGGCATACCCAACCCTTTTCCACGCAGTCGGCACGCAGTGTCTCGTATCGGTTTTGGTTCCGCTCGTGTGGCTCCTCGCGGTTTTGTTCCCAGGGGATAGTCAATTCTATCAGGAGGACACTCTTCTTTGAATCGGAACACACAACAATGTCTGGCTGCTTATCTGTTTGAATTATGTGCTCTGGAAATTGTAAAGATGTCTTGAGATCCACTGAAACCTTCCAGTCACTATCTCCATTCAGTAGCTTCATAATGATTTTTTTTGTTTCCCCACTGGGCATTAACTGACCTAAAATACTTTAAGTTGGTTCATAATTGTATTTTATACATGAATATAGTGGAGTTTCTAAATCGACTACCAGCAACAAATTCCTGAAAATGATCATATTTACTACTCACGCTGGACACTGCTGGAGAAGCAAGGACGAGCTCATAAGTGACGTACTCCTATGGACCCCAGCATATAGCCAAGCAAAAGCAGGACGACCAGCTCGAACATACATACAGCAGTTATGTGAGGATACGGGATGTAGCCCTGAAGAGCTGTCAGAGGCGATGAATGATAAGGAGAAGTGGCGAGAGAGGCTCAGGGATATCCGTGCTAGCGGCACGACATGATGATGATGATATATATATATATTCTATAAAGTTATATATTATATATATGTGCGTGTGTGTGTATGTGTGTGTTGTACTCCCTACATAATAGACTCGCCCTCCTCCATAAATACAGATCAACAAGACGAAGTTCACCAATCAGCGTGACACAGTCACGTGTGATACCATTTGCGTGGAGGACGGAGAATCACTACCCGACTGGACTCTCAGCTGCTCAACAACTAACTACTGTTTAACCAGGTTCGCTTGTATCTTGTTTCTGTTATTTGAATATGTTTTTCTATCGACCCTTTTTGTATTCCCCATGTTTTTCTTTTTGTCAGCATCACAACAGTGTGAGATAGAGAGGATATGCATGTGCTCAGTGTAAAGCTGGACGAAACTTCAAGTGACTTTCTCTTTAATAGGACTGTTTTGCATGCGATTTTACAGGCAAGTGAAACGTCTTCTACAACTTAGAAGATAAAAGAGAAACTGGTAAGATGCAGAGAGCTACGTAAGGGACCATGCTGCAAATATCATTGTCTGAGCTCATTCAGAACGATGTGATTTGGGAGTGGAGTGAGGAAGAGGCACACTGAATATTGAAAGAGAGGTTCTTCTATATTGGACACGTTTCAAGATTCACACACTACCGATGGAGACGTGCATTTGTGGAGTGATATCCGAGAGACTCGAAAGACATCTATATCTATATACATATATATATATATATATATATAGTAATTCATATATGGATTAATAAATTCGTACAGGGCACATTTTTTTAGATACATAAAGATAGAGACATTGATATTACACCTATCTCTGGCACGCCCCACCTACAAGCGATTTTGGTATATGGCCAAGATTTAGGTGGGTCAAAGCGCAGGGCTGTAGCCCAAACACGCCTGAACGCATTAAAATGCCTAAGGCCCAGTAAGCATTGCCCAAAAAGGGGCACCTCAGGCGCCAGGTAATAAGACTGGCCCCTCCAAAGAGGGTTAGAGCCGGGAAGGATGGCTTCGTGAGGTTCGAGAAGTTGGTTAGTCTTGTTTGCGAGACGCAGCTGCTGGGCTTACCCGGCAGTCGCGTCAAGCAGTCTCCACCGACCGTGACCCCCACCACACTGATCCCAAACCAAGCGTACCCCAGCGGCTAGTTATAAAAGGTCATTAAAGGGTGGGGGTGGGGAGACATTGATATTACATTTGGTTTTGACACCAACTTCTGGCCCATATGTTTTTATGACTCTTTCTTTCTTTTTTTTCTTTCTTTTTAAACAAGAATCTATTGAAGGAATATTTGTGTATTTTTCTCTCCATTATGCGATGTGTTTTTTCCCATTATATATATATATATATATATATGTATCAGATGCTCCCTTAATTAACGAGCGACTTGACCATATTTGTGCTTAATATATTTAGATCATCAAAACTATCAACATAGCAAAGAATTAACGGGGACTCAACTGTTCACCGATCGTTTATTTATATAATAATTCTGAGTTAGGTTAGGGTCGATTCCATTTCATACTCCGTGAAAGTTAACAGATACACAAGGTATGAAAATAAAATGAATTTTTGAAATGATAATAAATCGTAGATTTTTTTCGTTTTTACCATCATCGACGCTTCGAAGTGTTTTTTTTTTTTTCTTTTCTTCAGCCGCTTACTTAAATAATAATAATAATAATAATAATAACAACAATTATGAAAATGGAATTGTTTGTTTTATTTCCGCATTGCACGCTTCTTTTCATCTGATTTCTTCCATACTTTATCTAATTAGCGATAATTCGTCGTTCTTTCTTTAATTAAATAATATTGGCAGCGGGAGAAACGACGAAGCGTTTATAAATAAAATATTCATTAAAATCAAATCTATCATTTCTACGGAGCTGATTCTTCGTTTTGTCAGCCATTTTGTTTTTTTCACTCTTGGTGATTTTCTCCCGCCAAAACCTTTTTTCGTCTCCTGCTCTCTCTCTCTCTCTCCCTCTCCCTCCCTCTCTCTCTCTCTCTCTGACACACACACGCTAACTGTGCATAATTTATAAATTTTTCTCTTTCTCTGCATAGCATTTTTCTCCGCTTAATTTTTATATTCGTTTTATCATCTTCAATAATTTTTTTTAAGGTTAGGTGTCGTGTTTTATTTATTTGATTATTTATTCATTTATTTACTTTTTTTGTTCATTAATTTATTGTGCGAGTGTGTGTAAGCGTGTGTATGTGTATATGTATGTTTGTGTGTGCGTGTTTTGTTTTTTTGTTTTTTTTTTATTTTCTTTTGTTTTTTTGTTTTTTTTTTCTGGAAAGGTGAATGCATTCTTTTTTATTGTGGTGAAGTGTTCTTCTTCTTCTTCTTCTTCTTCTTCTTCTTCTTCTTCTTCTTCTTCTTATTATTATTATTATTATTATTATTATTATTATTATTAATTTTTTTCCAATTTTTTTTCGTTTTCTTTTCTTTTTTTTCAGAAACGTATTTATTTCTCCCATGCCACGCATACTGTAAAGTTTTATTAACTTAAATTTTTTTTTATTTGTTTTAAATTTTATTTATTTTGCTTTATTTTTCTTTTTTAATTTACTGTCTTTTTTTTTTCTTTTCAATACAAAGATCAGGTTCAAAATGTCATTATGTCGACCCAAGTATTTATATCTGTTTTTATTTCATAATACGACTGTAGATATTTGAATATTTCTAACATTACCACATTCAAATTTAAACAGAGTGAATGAGAAACAGAGACAGAGAGAGAAAGAGAAGGAGACACACACACACACACACACACACACACACACATATATATATATATATATATACAGAGAATTATCAGCATATAGCCACAGTTGTTGTGCACCTCTGGTCGAGTAACGGTTAGCAAGCTAGACTAACAAACCTACACGAATGAGTTCGAGTCTCATTGGGCGCCCCATTCATTCGGCCTTGTGCCACATCAAAGCAAAGAGTTTTTTTAAATTACTATAGCCACAGTTGTTAAAGCACAAAACCATTGTGAGCCTGAATTTTAATGCTTACATACAATAATTTAAATACTTATATATATATATATATGTGTGTGTGTGTGTGTGTGTGTGTCTGTGTGTCTGTGTGTGTGTGTGTTATAGAACCGTTACCTACCCATTGATGGACTCATCCAAATCCCATAATAATCGAGAGGCAAGTACTCTTGTGGTTGGGATGAATGGTCAGCCGGTCGTAGAGACTGGATATTTGACTGACTTATAAGCCTAGCTTACGCCACCACTTTTCTCTGTATCTTGTTACTTCAGTATATCCTTAAACTTATACCGTCTTCCGAGTTAATTTTCGTGGTCCCAAATTGGGTCCACATCAATATATGTATATAAACAGGTTTAGTTGAATACCACAGATTGTTTTTAATTTAAGATCTTCAAATGAAGACGTTCAAATCTTCTCACTAGCCCTTTTCAGTCTCGTTCGAGTTGGTAAAGAAAGTACTCTATATTAACCCCAGCACTTTCAACCATTTTGCTGATCATCTTCGGGGGTTTTATTTACAGAAAAGAACACACGTCTGCTTGACAACAGGTCTCTAAGCTTTAAAGAGGCTGGGTATGACTGAGCCCCTAGCTAGTTACATTCATAGACCCATTCACTCATTACAATAGCACAGCCATTCATCAACTTCAACGCTAGAATCACTATTTTATAATAATTTCTCCATGAAACCTACTTAAAACCTGAATGAAATGATTTATATACATCGAGATGATAAAATAGAGGAATGGGAAGGAAAGCCCTAAAAGAGAAAACAAAATAAACACCCTTGTGTTATCCCCCATCCATTATCTACGATTGGACAGTTGACTGTTTTCTGGTATCTTAGGGTCAGAAACAATCCGGACTGCCTCTAAGAAGGAGCAGAACTATTCTAAAAAAAATGGACAAAATAAAATCTAGGAGAGGAGCGTCAGCCAGTAATCAGGAAAATGAATTATCTGCATGACAATCAAAGATTCTACAATTTGGGGGCAGGGAAACATTATATGATTAGGCATAGAAATAAAAAGGAGTGGGGATCTTTGTTTCTATAAACTAGATTGATAGGGTCATGACACACAACGTTCAACTAGCTCGGGAAAAATGGGTGACAATGAAACAACTACTTACCCGAAGCCAGGTCATGAGAGACACAGACCATCACTGCTATGTGCAGGAAAATGAAGGAATGGCACCGATGTTGCTCCCTTTCTTACGATCAGGTTTGCTGCATGGACCCACCTTTTGTTGAATGTTATGCGGTCCAAGCGTTTTCTGTCGCATCTGATCTTGACCCTAAGCTGATGCCTAAAGAAAATAATCAGATTACGATCACGTCATACAATCAACTCTTCCGCGTCGTCTAAATCACCATACTGTCTACGGCGAGGATAGCGAGAAACACACCTTTCTAACCCTTCCACTGAGGCAAAACATTGTGTTCTCCGGCCGTCGCTCTAAGAAAGGGAGGGTCCCCGCTACAGGAGAAAGATAGGTGTGAACTCTCTCTGACAGTATTCCTAATTCACGCACATCGCCATTGAAGAATAAAAATATAGATTATATGTTTATATATCTATGACTCCTTCGTTATTTGTCCAGAGGTTCAATATACCACAGAATTCGTTTCGTGTTCTTGTAAAACATCAATGTGGAGGTAAGAATTTCTTTGACAAGATCATATGAAAGTAGCATTTCCTCCAGAGAAAAGGGGTGTCCTCGTGGTGTAATGGTTAAAGCGATGGACTGTAGAATCGTAGTAAGTGAGTTCGTACTCCAGTCGCGCTATTACGTACACTTTCGGGAAAATACCCTTGGGAAAGCTATGAACCCCCTTATCCTCTCAGCTATGGGTTAAATAGTACTACTACTACTGTTCTTCTTAGAGAATAGATTCGGCATTAAATAACCCTTCAAAGGTTGATATGCCATTAAATAAAGGAACCAAATCAAACCATCCAAAGAAAAGATATTAAGCGAAATGATATCCGGGAAAAATTCATAGAAAATAGGAAAAGACAAATAACATACGAACTAGCTGAAAATAATCAACCAATAACGCATTCCTACCTAAAAGAAAACATAGACCGAATCCCATATGCCAAAGGTAAGAGAGCTTAATACACTAAGTTGAGCAAAATATGAATATATATTAATGTAAAATGCAAACAAATGTCAACATTTAGCACATATACGTTAAATTCTCACGTTTATGTTGGGATTGCTGGTGGTTGGGAGATAATTATCGGGCTGACGGAAAATTCGCCGGATTTCGATCCCAGTTTGAGGCATCTCATGTGTCTAAACACACTGGTGAGTTGAGATACAATGAAACAATCAGTCTGTGGATAACTATATATATATATTTACTAATCTACTATCTACCAGCATTCACGGTTACCAGAAAAAAAAACCGCTAGGAACAAGTGATAAAAATATCTCAAATCACCGCCAGGGGGAAAAAGAAAAAATATCATAGGACAAAAAGAAAGAAAAGGCCAACCCTGTCACACAGCTGAAAAAAATCAAGAGATATGCAGTCAGTTTGTCAAAAGAAAACTAAAACCCACCGTAAACGCTGCAATGCTACAATTACAAGAGTGATCAACACGAGTGGAGCCAATTGCAAAATTAACTTAAATCGCGAGTCGGAATTCTCCTACTAAAGTTTCACCTTAACGGATCATCAGGGAGTCTCATACTACCAATATATATATATAAATATAGGGTTGACTTCTCTTGCGAGTGAAGTAAATGGTTGCTACTAGCGTAATGCAAGGCTCTTCATATGAATCGAGCTCTCGGTGGCCGGTAAGTGGATATATGTAACAAAAAACAAATATGATACATAAGCGTTTAAATTTCCTTCACATGCGTTAGTTTCCTCGTGGCAGAGTGGTACTATTTACCCAACCCCTCCGCTCGGGCAGGATATGACACAAGGTCAATTTTTAAAGCGGAGTTTAGCAGGTTTGAATTCAGAGTTTTCCTTCTCTTAGACTAGTTGCCTCACTAAGGCAGAAGAACCTAGTCTGACCTACTATTTACCCATAGCTGGAGGGAGAATAATTGGATTCATACCTTTCCCAAGAGTATTAGTGCTATGTGAAATGCAATCAGACTTGTCCAGGAATTGAACTCGTATCGCCGTGTCCATATCCTGTGACGATAACCATTACACCACGGGCACCTCGTGGCTGAGTGGTAGAATCTGGGATTGGCGTTTGAGTCGACCTGGTTTTGATCCCAGCTTCGGGAATCTCGCCTGTCTAGCCACACCGAAGAGTTCTGATAGAACGAAACAGGTTTGTCTGTGGATGACAATATATAGAGAGAGATTAACTGATTGATTGACAGATAACCAAAAGTAATAATAAGAATCTTGTCTTTTATTCATTTACTTTTTAATTGAGTTCATTTCAAGGGCGACACTCCGGTATGTTGTGGCTAACTTGTAGGAATGTAAGATCGTAGTAAGCGAGTTCGAACCCAAGTCGTGCTATTACGTTCACTTTTGGCCTAATACCCTTATGAAAGGTATGAAACTACTTATCTTCTGGCTGTTGGTTTAATCCAGGCAATTGGCCTAATGAGTGTTTGCCAATGGTACGGGAGACCGGTGTTCAATTCCAAGTCGTGTCATAACAAAACTCAAAAAATGGTACTTGATGCAGCCTTGCTTAACACTCATCATTATAAGATAAGAAGTGCCCTCCCATACACCTTGGTGTAGTAGCTATTGGAAAGAGAGTTTTGAGTCGCCCTCGAATGAGGTCACCAACTTTACTTACTTAAATCTTTGTTTAATGGCATGTCAATCTTTGTAGGTTATTTAATGCCAATGCTATTCTCCTAGAAGAACAGTAGTGGTACTACTTAACCCATAGCTGGGAGGATAAGGGGGTTCATTGCCCGAAACTGAATGTAATAGCGCGACTAGAGTACGAACTCGCTTACTACGATTCCACAGTCCCTCGCTTTAACCATTACACCACAAGGACATCCCATTACTTAAATCTGTTCTTCTACAACGTTGAACATAAGTCAACAAAGTCAAATTGTTCCAAGTATTCCTATGTTGGACTGACAATTCAATTAAACATCTGTCATTTGTTTACACATAACTATATTATCAAGCAGTTCTATTTATAACAATTTAATTTAACATAAATCAACAAAGTTAAATGGTTCCCTGTATTGCTATGCATAACTAACAAATCGCTTAAACATAAGTCATTTGTTTACACACAGGTGAATTATCAAACAGTTCTATTTCTTACAATTCAATTTCACATGTCATTTGTTGACACTCATTTTAAATTTCAAACCGTTTTATTGACTCATAGAAAAAAACCCTTTCAGGTGGTACTTTTCTGCGCCAGAGTGGACATAGAAGCGATGCAAATGAAGGGGAAATCCGCATTTCCCAAAGCTTCAGGATTGGAGGCTTGCCATCGTATAGTTTAATGTCATATTCAAGATACTCGTTGGGATGCAGGTCTTACCTCTCAGCAGAGATGATGTCGTATTCTACAGGCCAGCCGCCAGAGCTTTTCATCATCATCATCATATCGCGCTGGTAGCACGGATATCCGTGACCCTCTCTCGCCACTCCTCCCTATCGTTCATCGCCCTAGGTAGGTCTTCAGGACAACAGCCTGTATCCTCACATAGCTGCTGAATGTACGTTCGAGCTGGTCGTCCTGCTTTTGCGCGGCCATGTGTGGGGATACATAAGAGTACATCTCTTATGAGTTCATCTCTGCTTCTCCAGCAGTGTCCTGCATGTCTGGTTCGTCTAACTTGAATAGTTTTCGTGATAGGGGGCAGGTGGCCGTACAGTTGGTGTCTTGTGGGGTGCTGCTGCCAGGACTTGTTCAGGATTGCACGCAGCATTCTTGTGTAATTCTTCTCCAGCCGTTTTGTTAGCGTCCATGTAGTGCATCCATATAGCAGTATCGATGTGACCGCTGCCTGGAAGAAGCTGCGTTTCATTTTATCGGTTAGGTCTGATTTCCATATAATCGATAGCCTATTGATAGCTGTCCATGCTTTTGTTAGCCTCGTTTCGATGTCCTTTTCGGTTGATTCGACGCTGCTTCCTAGGTACGTGAATTTGTCTACTAGTTTAAGAGGGTTCCTTCTAGAGTGGAGATGTCCCCCGTTTGGTTATAGCACATATATTCCGTTTTGTGTGCATTAACATGGAGGCCTATGCTTGCTGCTGCTCGTTCCAAACTATGCAGAAGTGTTTCGGCTTGGTCAGGTGTATTTGCCAGTATCGCTATGTCATCGGCGTAGTCGGCGTCGGTAATTGTTGTTGCGGGGTATCTTCTGCTTCTTTTCTTCGTCAGTTCGAAGCCATTCTCTTTGATTTTGTCAATCGATGTTCTAAGTACGTAGTCTAGACAAATGATAAAGAGATACGGAGCCAGCGTGTCCCCTTGTAGTACTCCTGCTACAATGTCGAAGTATTCTGTGTCTCCATCTGGTGATCGTACTTTTACTTTAGTGTTTCTATAGAGAATCGTTATTGCCGCTACGGTTTCTTTAGGTATGCCGTACGCTAGTAGGATTTGTTCCATCTTTCCTCTGTGAATGGAGTCGAAAGCCTTGGTAAAGTCGACAAATATTAATGTCGCTTGTAGGTTTTTTGCCCGTACACAAAGATAACCATGACCCACACTCAAACCACTTACGCAGAGCTTTTAACGGTAGCATATGAATCAATTAAGAATTAAAATATCCAATTACTTCCTATATATATATATATATGTGTGTGTGTGTGTGTGGTACGGAGGACCTTGGTTAAATCCCAGGGTGCGTCACACCAAAGACTTTAAAAATGGAACTTGATACCCCCTTTCTTAACACTCAGCAATATAAGGTACGTATCAAGGGTAAAGAGGAGAAATCCAGGGCCTCCCCTACACATAAGTGTAGTAGATATTGAAAAGGGAGCCTTCCGCTCGCCCACGACTACGTCACCAAGTATCAGTGCCATATATATATATATATATATATATATATATTGTCATCCACAGACAGTCTGTTTCGTTCTATCCGAACTTCTTAGTGTGGCTAGACACTCAGGACGCTCGAAGCCGGGGTCGAAACCCGTCCAACTTTACGTTAGACCAAGTTTCAGACCTCTCGGCCAACAAGCGGACCACGTTGGCTAAGGGAATTTTTAAGGTATTTATTTAGCAACAGCAGCAGCAGACGTTTGTGCTTTTTACAGCACAGAAGGGTTTGTTTATTGAATACAGAAGTTACTGAGATTTGGGGGTGGGTTTTTTTTAAGCATTTATGAAAATTTCCCTCAATAGCAGAGTGCTATATAAACAGATGTAAACTGATATTTCAGTGAGTTGGTGAAGCTTAATTCATAAATTGAATTACTTTTATTCATTTATTTTAATATATATTTACAATATGAATGGAAAAAAAAAAATACAATAATTTTTATATGTAATGATCAGTTCATTACTATGCTGTTTTTTTTTTAAATTCTGCTTTTGTTCCCCTCATTTTGCGGGGACTATTGAATACACTGACTGCGACTCTGCAGAGAGGCAAGACCCCAACCCAACTAGAGCTCTGAATCTGACATTAAGCAATCTATTGGCGAGGCTCAAGCCTCGAAGTTTTGGAGAATATGGAATGCTCCTTCATTGCAATTACCCCCCAGGTCTACTCTGACCAGGAGTGGTTGCACCTAATTGGGCCATATCTATGAGTCAAATAGTACAAACTAAGTGTGAAAAAAAGGGTTGATGTTAAATTGAGACTGTTATGTAGCAATACTTGAAACCATTCAACTGTGTGCCAATTAAGAGCTCAGGCTCGTTTTAAAATGTTATCTACAAAATGTGTTTACAAATCATGTATATTTTTAATACTTATATATAAAGAGGTTTTGGCATTAAATAACCTAAAATGATTGATATGACATAAAACCCAACCAAATCAAATCATATATATTTAATATATATGTATAAAGAGGATTTGGCATTAAATAACCTACAATGGTTGATATGACATAAAACCCAACCAAATCAAATTATATATATTTAATATATATGTATAAAGAGGATTTGGCATTTGATAACCTTCAATGGTTGATATGCCATAAAACTAAACCAAACTTTCTGCTGTTTCTTAAATCCTATCTTTCTTACATTAAAAAATGTCAGACTCAGAAAATGAATTTTCTCACTTCGTTTTCCACTGATTCCTTTAAGTGTTGCAAAATTAGATTCATAGAACAAAAATATGTTTCATTCTGCTGTGCTTCTAATTAAATTAGAAATGTTTAAGTTTTCTGCTTAACCAGCAAAATATCTGAGTATAATTCAAATTCAAATTTGTAGCACAAGGAAAGTTTCTGAGACAAGTGTGTTTTTTCGTGAGCTACTCAAGCATATAACTAAGGAAATCATGGCGGATGTGAAGCAAGGTGGATGAATCTGAAGTTGGCTTAACTTTCAGCTCCACCAGATGACAACAGTCAGAATAAAATTATTCAATAAGGAATAATAATAATAATAATAATAATAATAATAATAATAATAATAATAAGCGAAATCTCACACGAACAAAACATGGACGTAGCTAAGAAAGGGAAACCTTAAGAGAGAAACTGAATATCTTCAAATAGCAGCTTAAAACAATGCCATAAGAACCAGCCATATCAAAGCAAGATTAGATAAAAAGCCACAAAAAAGGTAAATGTGGGTTATGTGGTGATAGAGACAAAACGACGAATCACAAGCAGTAAATTAGCAGAGAAAGAGTATAAGACTAGACACGACTGGGTGGACAAGGTGATCAATTATGAACAGTGCAAGGAATTTAGATTTGATAATATGAACAAATGGTATATCTCTACCAGAAGACAAGACCTTATAATAATCAACGAGAAGAAAGGGAATCTGCTGAATTGTAGACTTTGCGGTCCCCGCTGACCACAGAGTAAAATTGAAAGAAAACAGTAGGAGGACAAGTACCTCGACCTTGCTAGGGAATTAAAAAACAGCGGAACATGAAAGTGACGGTGATACCATTTGTAATTGATTCTCTTGGTACAGTCACCAAAGGATTGGTAAAAGGACATGGAAATAAGAGGACGAGTGTAGACAATCCAAGCAACAACATTGCTGAAATCAACCAGAATACTGAAAAGAGTCCTGGAGACTTGAAGAGGCGTATTGTCACTCAGACTCTAGTGAAAGACAATCAGCTGACGCTGATGTAAAAACTGTCAATATATGCACAACCCAGCACTTGTCCTAGAAAATACCACGCATAAACTCCTGAGACTTTAACATACAAACTGATCACCTAATCCCGGCCAGAAGACCAGACTTTATAATAATCAACAAAAAAAGAGAACTTGCAAAATTGTCGACATTGCTGTCCCGGCTGACCACAGAATAAAACTGAAAGAATGTGAAAAGAAGGATAAGTACCTCGACCTTATTAGGGAATTGAAAAAACTGTGGAACATGCAGGTGACAATTATACCAATTGTAATTGGTGCGTTTGGAACAGTAACTAAAGGATTGCTAAAGGGACTAGAGGACTTGGACGTTGGTGGACGAGTGGAGACCATCCAAACGACAGCTTTGTTGAGAACGGCCAGAATACTAAGAAGAGTCCTGGAGACTTGAGGAGACTAGCTGTCACTCAGACTCCAGTGAAAAACCATCGGCTAACGCTGATGTGAAAAGCTCTAAAGAGTGAATAATAATAATGATTCGAAGATAACATAAAAAGAGGAAAGAAAGACAAATTACAGCACCCAGAAAAAGGACAGAAAACATAAATATCATCAGACAGACAGCTGGGAAACAGAAGAAAATGTTTTTTGGATGTTTTTTCGAGCGACAAACTGACAAAATCTCACAAGAGAAGACCTGCACATGGCTAAGAAAGGGAAACCTTCAGAGAGAAAATTAATCTCTTTTAATGTCTGCACAAAACAACGCCATAAAGACCAACTGTTAAAAATAGAAAAGAAGCAACTAAATTTTAAATGTTGGTTATGAGTCGATAAAAACGAAACGAAAAGAACAAAAATTCAGGACTCCATATGCTGAACTGAAACCCCAAAATCAATAAACTCCTTCACGCAAAATAACAACAGTGTTGAATAACATTCACCATAAACTCTTCCAAATTAAGCCCACTTTAGTTGAATTGAGAACAGCTTACAGAACATCTACAAAAGAACAAGTCATGATATCTCAATTGCGCATTGGCCATACAAACCCAACTCACTCTTTCCGGGACAACAACCACAGTGTTCGACATGTCAAATGACTTGCAGTGTTAAACACATTCATATAGAATGTAAAGCTTTCACTCTCATCAGAAAGCGATTTTTCAAAGTGAATAGTTTTAGAGATCTGTTCGACACCGTCAACATGAATGACGTTACGTCCTTCTTGAGAGACACAAGATTGTACTAAAGAATATGATGAATTAAAATAATCTAATCTCGTGAAAACAAATGAGGTGCTGGATATCTAAAAAGTTATCTACAAAGTATTCATTTAGAAATCTTTGCTTATATATATATATATATATATATATATATATATATATATATATATGTGTGTGTGTGTGTGTGTGGGTGTATTTAGGCAGCATTTCTTCGTTAATGCAAATTTCATTAAACATAATAGACATTTTATGCCTGCATATTCTCTTTTGGATCCGTTCGAATTCCCGTATTACTTTTATCGTATTCGGGGGAAATTGATTTAGGTATTGTCCATAGTTGTATGTATCCCTAGTACTTTCTTCCCGACTTTGGGCCATCATCAGGGGAGGATCTATTACAAAAGGGATGTAACTTTTGTTTTAGCAAATTACTACTGTGTAAGGACGTCTTTGCCGTTGAAGATTATGGCATTTGCTCTTAAATGTAATTCTGTAAATAGTGCTAGGAGCTAAAGACATTTAAGTACATTAGCGCTGGTTTGAAAATTAATTCTATTAAGTGCTGGTTGCAGGTTTCTAATATATAGTGCTTCGAGAATCTGAAGTTTTTGTTTATTATTTTGATGTGCGAGTATTGTTGTGTTGTCGGTGAGAATTTTTCGTAGTTGTGTTGTTGGGCATGAATGTTTTTTTAAATGCTGAGCTATTGAACTTGTGTCAGAAAGGTGCATTGTAAGTCTCTTCGACAGGGTAGTTGAGGTTAAACCAACATATATATTATTATTATCAGAGATACAATCTCCTAGGGGACATTTAAATTTATATATAACGTTGGTTTTTGAAACACCCCAATCGAGGGAGAGGAGTTATTTCTAATGACCAAATTCGAGGTTTTAAACTTATTATAATATATAATAAGTTTTATTTTTTTTTATTAGGATCAGTGGGGAGTATGTTTTTGTGAATCAATGTTTTCATTATTTTTTCATCGGATTTATAATTGTAGTGCATTTGGTTACGATAAAAAAGTTTGATATATGTTTGTTGACTGGATGGAGTAGTACACTGTTTATTTTGTTGGTTAACATTTTTGATCATACGTTTAATTTGTTCATCAACAATATAGTTAGAAAACCCATTATTGATGAGAGCCTGTTTATAAAATGTTTTCTACTTCTTTATAAAATATTGTTTTGGAGGAGGAGATGGCCAAAAGTCGGACAGAAAGTACTAGGAATACATACAACTATGAACAATACCTAAATCAGTTCCCCCCGAATACGATAAAAGTAATACGGGAATTCGAACGGATCCAGAAGAAAATATGTAGGCATAAAATATCTATTATGTTTAATGAAATTTGCATATATATATATACAAATTTCATTTAACATAATTGACATTTTATGTCTACATATTTTCTTCTGGATCCGTTCGAATTCCCGTATTACTTTTATCGTATTCGGGGGGAATTGATTTATGTACTGTCCATAGATGTATGTATACAGAGTGTAATTTGTCTCTTCACGAGATCACGTCTGTATTCCTAAGTGCTGTTATATTTATGAGCTGCAGGATCACGGAGTATATATATATATTGGAAGCATTTCTTCGTTGATACAAATTTCATTAAACATAATAGACATTTTATGTCTACATATTTTCTTCTGGATCCGTTCGAATTCCCGTATTATATAACAGTACTTTATCACCTACCTAGGAAGCAGCGTCTCATCAACCGAAAAAGACATCGACACACGACTAACGAAAGCAAGGACAGCTATCGATAGGCTCTCGATCATATGAAAATTAGACCTGATTGATAAAATGAAACGCAGTTTCTTCCAGGCAGCGGTCGTATCGATACTGCTACATGGATGCACTATTTGGACGCTAACTAAACAGCTGAAGAAGAAGCTAGACGGCAATTACACAAGATTGCTGCAAGCAATATTGAACAAGTCCTGGCGACAACACCCCAAAAGCAACCAACTATACGGCCACCTGCCTCCCATCTCGAAAAATATCCAAGTTAGACGAACCAGACACGTAGGACACTGCTGGAGAAGCAAGGATGATCTCATAAGTGACGTGCTCCTATGGACCGCCGCATATGGCCAAGCAAAAGCAGGACGACCAGCTTGAACATACATACATACAGCAGCTATGTGAGGATACGGGATGTAGCCCTGAAGATATGCCACAGGCGATGAATGATAGGGAGAAGTAGCGAGAGAGGGTCAGGGATATCCGTGCTAGCGGCACGACATGATGATGATGATGACTGTTTAACATTCATTGTTCTATTTCAACACTATTCATTAATTCGCGCATAGTCAAATGGTTACAAAACACGAAAAAACAAATTCATAACCAGAAACGAATAGGTAGGGAAGGTGATAAACAGCGAATTGTGCAATATATATATATATATATACATGCACAAACCATAACCCGTCCTGAATAAAGGAACGCAGAAAATTCGTTGGGATTTTGACATATTCATGTTCCAGTCCGCTCCCTGGATGGAGTCACGGATTACTTCGACGTTGTAGCAGGTGTGCTACAAGAAGTCATATGTACCCCATAAATCTTTATCATATGTGTAGACTACGTACTTAGAATGTCTATTCATACAAGGAAAGAAAACGGTTTCATGCTGACAGAGGAAAAAAGCAGAAGATACCCCACACAAACAATTATGAACGCAGACTACGCCAATGACATAGCGCTTCTGGAACGAGCAGTTGCTGACATAGGCCTCTATGTCAACACACACAGGACGGAATATATATGCTTTGATCAAAGAGGCGAGAACTCCACACTAAATAGTATTTCTTTAAAACTAGTTGACAAGTTCACCTAACAAGGAACCATCAACCGGAGGTGCCCGTGGTGTAGTCGTTATCGCCGTAGGAAATGAGCACGGCGATACGAGTTCAAATCCTGGACGAGACTGATTGCATTTCACATAGCACTAATACCCTTGGGAAAGGTATGAATCCAATAATTCTCCCTCCAGCTACGGGTAAATAGTAGGACAGACTAGGTTCTTCAGCCTTGGTTAGGCAACTGGTCTAGGAGAAGGAAAACTCTGAATTGAAACCTGTTAAACTCCGCTTAAAAATTGACCCTGTGTCATATCCTGCCCGAGCGGAGGGGTTGGTAAATAGTACCATCAACCGCGATGTTATCAACACGCGACTAGCAAAGTCATGGACAGCCATCATATGACCTATGAAATAAAATGCAGTTTTTTTCCAAGCAGCGGACGTTTCGATACTGCTATATGGGTGCACTACATAGACGTTAACTAAACATATGAAGAAAAAGCTTGACAGCTATTACACAAGAATTCTACGAGTAATATTGAACAAGTCATGGAGGCAGCACCCAAAAAAACAGCAGCTGTACGGCCACCGACCACCCATCACGTAAACTATCAATGTAAGACGAACTAGACATGTGGGACACTCTTTAAGAAGTAGGGACGAACTCATAAGTGACATACTCCTGTGTAGCTCTTCACATTGATGAGCAAAGATAAGACGACCAGCTAGAACTTATGTTCAACAGCTCTGTGCCGATGGAGAATGTAGCCCTGAAGATCAGCAGGGAGCGATGGACGATAGGGACTGGTGTCGCGAGTGGGTCATGGAGATCCGTGCTGACAGTGTGACATGATGATGATGATTGATATGTAATACCAACAATTAAATTTTGGCACAAAGTTTAATACTTTCCACTATTGCTATTTAATACTAATAATGTATTTTAGTATAACTAATTCGGTTGCACACATTCACCAATGGTCCGGGAGACCTGGTTTCAATCTCAGGTCGCGTCCTACCAAAGACTTTAAAAATGGTAGTTGATACCTCCTTGCTTAACGCTCAGCCATATAAGGTACGTATCAAGAGTAAAGTGGAGCAATCACGGGAAAGGACTAGCGCCCTACACTATACCTCTGTGTAGTAGCTATTGAAAAAGGAGCTTTCTGGTGGCCCTCGACTACGGTTGCCATCTTACTACTAAACGATCCCAAGTATTCCAATGTATCTCTAACAATTCAATTAGACATCAGTCACTTTATACGCAGTTTAATGTTTAAACGGTTCTATTTGCTTACAATACAACATAACATTAGTCATTTGTTTACAGACAGTTCAAATATCATGCAGTTCTGTTTGTCTTCTTGATAGGATCCGATCATGTCTCCCTTTCCTGGTCTGAGTGTGCCTCAGATTAATGGCAATAAGCTCTAAGACTGAAGCCTATCATATCACACATTTGGAGAGTATTACCTCTCTCCAGAGATGCAGTCGGTGTATTCTACAGCCCCAATCCACTAGGATCCAAGAATGTAGGTTTCTCCACTAAAGGCATTTACTTCCAAATAGTATATGCATAAACCAGAATCTGTTCAAGGGAATGAACCGCATATAATTCTCAGAGATTTTGATTGGTTTGGTTTGGTTTTATAGTCTGGCAACCATTGTAGGTCATTAATGCCGAACCCATTTTTGTACATATAAACAGATCCGTTTAAAACAATTCAGTTTAATATAAGTAAGCAGCTTAATGTCAAAACTGTTCATAAGTACACAGTTTAATTATTTGACCCATAGATAGGACACAATCAGCTGCTGCCACTCCGGACTACAGTGGACTTGGGGGCGATGGTAATGAAGAGGTTGTCCGCATTCCCCATATCTTTAGCATTTTTGGAGCCTCACAATCAGATTGTTTTGTGTCAAATCCAGGACATTCATTGTGGTAGGGAGTCTTACTACTCTTCAGAGATGCAGTCGGTATGTTCTGCAGCCTCTCTGGGACATGGTTCTCATTCCAGCATCTTCTCTCCAACTAACTCGAACTTCCTGTGCACCGAGTTATATTACTGTTTTACGTCCACTCAATTCAACCCGTCAACAGTCAAGGTTATCCCCTTTGATACCTTCGACAGGATAGACCTGTTATTTACACGTATACAGAGAGAGAGGGGGGGAGAGATGAAGAGAGGCTAAGACAAAGAGAAAGAACAAGACTCGACGAAATAGACAGATTGACGAATACTGAATGAGAGGTGAAGAGAGACTGAGACAAAGTGAACGAACTAGACACGTGGAGAAAGAGAGACAGAGTGAGAAATAGACAGAGGAATACAGAGTGTGAGACCCAGAAAGACTGTAACAAAAAGAGATACAGAGATATGTTAGAAATTCGACTGAGAAAGATACCCACAGAGAGGGACATTCAGAGAAATACAAAATATAAGAGAGACAGAGTTAAAGAGATGCAGAGATAGAAATAGAGAAACTCAAACACAGGAAGACTGACAGACAGAGAGACGGATAAAAAAAGAGAGAGAAAGAAAGATCAGGCTCGTTGCAGACAAACAGGCAGAGTGAGAGAGAGATATAGAGGGAATATATTAAGTGTGGGAGAGACTGAAAAAACAGAGAGAGAGAGAGAGAGAAAGTGAGAGAGAGAGAGGTGAGAAAACCCATAGAAGGAGACTGATTAAGTAGTAGTAGTAGTAGTAGTAGTAGAGGAGGGGGAGGGGAGGAGGAGGAGGAGGAGGAGGAGTGATACACCTGGACAAAGAGAGTGGGGAAAATACAGATCAAAACGTAGTGAGAGGCAAAGACCTAGAGACAGCAAGAGAGAGGGAGACAGAAACAAACGGAGACAGAGACAGAGACAGAGAGAGAGAGAGAGAGTGAGTGAGAGAGAGAGAGAAGTGAGAAAGAGATAGACAGGGAGAGAAAAGAATCATATTAACTCTTTTGTCAAGAGAAAAATAATTATGAGTAATGTATGTATATATATTTTTTTAGCCTCCAACCCCCGTGCCATTTTTCATTCTTTTGTCATAACCAAAATAATAAATAGATAAACAAATGAATAATAAGATTTAATAAGATGGAGTCAGTCAACTCGCTGACGAAATGTGTGAAGGAAAAATGACACTTTTAGCCAAAATTTCTCAATAAATATTAAGAATATATAAATAAAAAATAAAATATTAATATTAATGAAATGCCAAGAACAAAAACAAAAAATGAAAGCAATGATACAAACACAAGAAAAAAAATTTTAAATATGAATCAATTTTTTTTTCTTGCGTGATGAAACTTGTTATGAAAAAATAAAAAAAAATAATCTAAGAATAATAATTTTCAGTAGAATTCTCGCATTTTGAAATATCTTCAATATTTATAGAAATATCGATATACGAGTTCAAGCGAAGCTAACAGCCAGAATTTTTATTCTAGATCGGATTATTATTTTTTTTTTGGTAATAATATTGATTGAGTTTAACGGTATGTAAATTCCTCTGGAGATATTTTGTAAAAAGACGTTAGGGAACCTCAATTTTTATATATGTATATGTATTTACCAACCCCTCCACACGAACAGGATGTGACAAAGGGTCAATTTTTAAACGGAGTTTAACTGGTTTGAATTCAGAGTGTTCCTTCTCTTTGATTAGTTGTCATACCAATGTTTAAAAGCCCAGGTTTCACTACTGGGAGTGAAAGAGATGCACATCTTTATCAAAGTTAAAAACGCTTTGTAAAATGGATGCACCTTCGGAAAATGAAAGCAGCATTTAAACATAGTTTGTTCCCTCCTTTTCCAACGACCATGATGATCACAACACGAGTGGCTCCATATTTGTAAATTTTCTTATGATTTTTTTTGGCACACAGTTAAATTGTATAAATTATTGCAATCTCATTCAAATTACAAGTATACCTTACTTTACGTCGGTAAGTCTATGAAGAAGAGGCGACTTGTGTCAAAAAAAGTCTCAAGTTGATTTTACTAGTTTCTGAATTTACTTGTCACAAGACTAAACCCACAGATAACCATTCTCATACCATTGAGCTTCGAGGTCGACAGCATTAATTTGCTGTTGGCTTTGACGCTTGCGAGCACTGTCCAACACAGACAGACTTGAAGCGGAAAGGCCCCTAACTTCGGTTGGGGCCACCTTCGGCTGGGTGAGCAGCAACATTGACTCCTTTGTCCGCCATGTATAGCAGAGGACCTTGCTGTCCGGTTTAAGCTAGAATCAGGTATATAGGACTGATTGCATTTCATATAGCACTAATACCCTTGGGAAAGGTATGAATCCAATTATTCTCTCTCCAGCTATGGGTAAATAGTAGGGCAGACTGATCTTCAGTCTTGGTGGGGCCACCAATCTAGGAGGAGGAAAACTCTGAATTCAGACCTGTCAAACTCCGCTTAAAAATTGACCTTGTGTCATATCCTGCCCGAGCGGAGGGGTTGGTAAATATATATAATCAGGCATACGTGCCTGGACCCAGATTTGGGTCCAAGACCAGCTTGGCTCATCAGGCCCACATTGCAGAAAGTGGGCCGATGATAAGCATAGACCAGCAGAGCTCGTGCCCGATCATCCCTCACCTAAACCCCCTTTATAATCGACCATCGGGTCTTTGACCTTGTGTCAAGCCCTGTTCGGTGGGAGGCGGTGGCGAATAAGCAGTTTAAGTTATAATCAGGAATACGTGCCTGGACGCAGATTTGGGTCCAAGTCTAACTAGGCTCATCAACCACACATTTCACTCAGTGGGCTGATGACCAGCGTTGACCAGCGGGGTTCGAGCCTTGGCTCGTGTCTGACCTTCTCCTCCCCTAAATACCCACTATAATTGACCTAGTCATTAACCTTGTGTCCAGCCCTGTCTGGTGGGAGGCAGCGACAAATAAAACGTACGTATCATTAACGCTCCTATTGTACTGCAACCACGACTGCCGACTCTACAACTAACTTGATTTTAGGTGCTTTGAACTCTTTTCTGATGATAACACTTCAGTATTTGTGGCGAACAGACGTAAAGTCGAGTGAAATGACTTAAACTTGATTTTTATACTGCCATATATTTTTGTCAATCGACATATAAAAGAGATTCTCTTAACTCGAAACGACTTCATCCGGGGTATACCTGTATTTATAAATATGTATCTTTGTCTTATAAACCAATATCAAAGTGGACCTGGAAGTAATTTCAATAAAAAGGCACTTCAAAATCTCTAGAGGATCAGAACAAGCACCTCACTATAGTGTTACGTGATATTGTAGGTCCTAGTTATGAAGAGAACGAAAGCTAATTTCTGGGGAAGGTGAGAGAAAGAGAGAAGAAAAAGTGAGAAGGCACAAGTGTTTCTATTTAATAAATCACCAACAAAAAAAAAAAGACCCAAAACCCAATATATATATATATATTGTCCAGTCGGCTAGGGCTGAAAAATACAGAGACTGCATCTCTACAGAGGGGTAAGACCTCCTCAACGAGTGTCCTAGTTATGACACTAAACAACCTGATGCTCTGATGCAGACTGGTAGCACTTGATAGGGCCCTAGGTATAAGTCAAATAGAACTAAACGACGTACTTATGATAAACTGATTTACTTGAAATAGAACTATTTTGATATTTAAACTGCGTACGTATGCTAAACTAAATTGTTTGAATTTGAACTGTTTGACAAACCTGAAAAGTTTAGAATAGAAATGTTTTTGACAATTAAATTGTGTATTTACATTTAAATGCATATTTTATGCTAAACTGAATTGTTTGAATTAAAACTATTTGACTAAACTGGATAGACTGAAATAGAAACATTTTAATGATTACACTGTGTACTCATGCTAAACTGAATTTTTTAAAAATAGAACTGATTATTTGTATTAAAATGGATTTGGCGTTAAATGACAACGTTTGATATGCCATAAAACCCAAACAACCAAACCAACTATATATATATATATATATATATATATATATATATATATATATATGTGTGTGTGTGTGTGTGTGTGTGTGTGTGTGATTTTTAAGTGTATAGTTTCTAGGTAACATTTTTTAAACCAGCTATAGCTTTTTCTTTGCACAATTAAAATTTTACAAGTATTTCTATCAAAAATTAATAATTCTATTTAATATTAACCATTTCTTTGTACACAATTGAACGTTTCCAATTGTTCATATTTATTGTTTACACACAGTTAAATAGTTCATAGAATTACTATTTATCTTTTGCGACGAGTTAAATGATTTAAAATGTTGTGATTTAACAATTCAAATTCAACTAATTCCTCGTAAAAGATTCCGTGAATATGAAGACGTTAGAAAACAAGATATTCGGAGGATGTATATATTCCTGTGTTAATAATAAGCCATCGTTTAACGTATCGTTTTTTTTTTTTTTGGTTGTTTATTTTTGAAACCATCTTCAGGGTGATATTATAGTTCGATGTTGACGTAACCCAAAAATTATGTTTAAACGAAAGAATTCAATGAAATATAAGATGATTCATTAATAACGTTCAGTTTCAAAATGTATGTGAAGTAATTAGTCTAAAAAAAATTCATCTTTCTAATATATATATATATATATTGGTAAATATGAATTTATACAAACAAAAGCTAAGAGATATATGCAGTCAGTTGATAGCAATAAATTAAGTGGAAAAAATAAAAAAATAAATAGATTTTATTGAAAGCGCAAGGGCCATTTCATCCGATATTTGTCAAGTGACCCTATCGGAGGCCGTTTAAAATGAATTAAACAGATTAATTCGTTAAGAGGAGGGGGGAATCAAAAATGGTAGAAAGACCAGTGAGGAAGAAGAAAAAATAATAATTAAAACCAACCCTAGTCAATCAACTACTATCCCCTTTTAAATTTAAGGAGTACTTTGGATTTTGCTTGCTCAGAGTTCGCCTATAAGATAAGATGTAAAGGGTCCCTGGGATGACTAAATGTTGTTTTGTCCTAGCTTTATGCAAGACACCAAAGCACCTATCATAATAATTGACCGCACACTTATTTATAGCATTCAAATGCTCGCAGATGGAAGAATCGGGCAATTTTGAATGCCCCTTTTAATCAATTAATCTCTTTACATTGTGTTATTGTTTATATCTATTAGCATTATATTATAGATATATTGTATATATCTATTATCTATTATATATATATATATATATATATATATATGCCTATAGAGTCAGAAAAAATCTACCAAGGTTTTATCTAGACTAATCTTTAAGATGATTCTGACTTTATTTGCATATTGTGTCATCTGTTTTTTTCTCACACCATTAAATTTATTGAATAGTTATAAAAAATTAATGAAATACATATATATATATATATATATATATATATAGCAGGATATGGTAGTCACTATGTCACTTGGTGGGTTTGTGGCAGACGAAATGCTGCATAATTTGGACAGTGCTCAATATCTGTGATTGAACTATTATATAATAATATTGACAAATAGATATGTGCCAATTTCTATTATGCTTTTAAGTGTATATATATATATATATATACATATATATATATCAGTATGTTTGTGTGTGTCTGTGCGAATCTTTCAATATATTTGAGTACATTATGTTCGTGTGTGTAAATGTGTGTGTGAGTGAGTGAGTGCTTTCAGAGTCAATTTTTCCCAGCAGGTTTTTATTCGTTTTTGGTATTAGATATATCGAAGAGATAATTTTTAAAAGATTTAATTATACATCTATTCTATATTATACTTTATAGATCTAATCTACTTGCATATATTTATATCAAGACACCTATATATATATATATATATATATAATTTCAAAATAATCTAACCAAACAAAAGGCAAAAGAAAAACTTCAAATATTCAAACTCACTCAACAATCAGGACAGGGTGTATTGCACATATTCAAATGTCACGTTCTACTGTATATTGAAAGACCATTTCGATCATATCCTTGAAAATGACCCATGCGGACATTTTTACTTAAAATCTAACCAAACGGACGTCTTTAAAGAAGTCAACAGAAAAAATTATTTAAAAACCGAGTAAATAACACACACACACACACATATATATATACATAGATGTATTAAAATGAAAATGTCACCAAATGGATTCAAATTTGGTATTTTTGGCATTTCTATTAACCAGCTCATTGGCCTTTGGGTAGACTGTTCGCCAATAGTACGGGAGACCGTGATTTAATCCCAGGTCGGGTCATACAAAGTCTTTTAAAATGGTACCTGGTGGCTCCTTTCTTAACACTAAGCAATATAAGGTACGGATCAAGGGTAAAAGGGGAGCAATTCAGGGAAAGGAGTGATGCCCTTCCCTACACCTCGGAGTTGAAGCTATTGAAAAGGAAGCCTGTTGGTAGCTCTCGACTAAAGGGAGACAACTTTACTTATTGTTATTCCATCTATTTATACATTCGTGCGATTCGCGCCAATGATTTTCCAGTCCTCTTCCGGTGAATGAATTGTCGGTTGAATTTTGTATACCTTTATATAGAGGGAAGTACATAGACTGTTTTACTTGATTCTGGTTGGCTCCAGGTTTCGTATATATGGTTATTCTATTGAAGTTAATTGTAGGTAAAAAATTTGAATTATTTTATATATGTTTTTTTTTCTTCTCTGTCCTTTTTTATTTTTAGGTTTTTTTTTTGTTATTAACGTATTTGTATGTATATATGTATGTAGATTGTGTGTGCGCGTATGCGTGAGGGTGGGTGTATTTGTGTGAGGGAATCTAATGAATATTAGTTTTATTTGTATAATTGAGTATTTTAGTAGCTTGTGTTTATATATAATATAAAAAAATATAAAAAATATAAAAAATATAAAATAATATATATGTATATATGTGTGTGTGTGTGTGTGTAAATTGCTTTTTCGTTATAGGTCCAAAGAGAGAAAAAGTAGATATTTCAAAATGAATCGATCCATTCAGTGTTTTGTATGTTTTTAAGAATTATTTATTTTGTTTTTATATACTTGTATGTTTTCAGTTTGTTGCTTCCGTCAAAGAACATATGTGGCACAAGGCCCTGTAAATAGGGCACCCAATGAGACTGAAAGTAGAATGTGGTTCAGGTTATATGCCGGTTTATGTCGAAGTCTCTGATGTGTTTTATATTTCCTTTTCCTCTTACCCCTCTTTCCCTCTTTGATATGTCAAAACGTTTTTCGTTGTTTCACTCTGGATCATTGTGTGTGTGCGTGTGTGGTAATTTACTAAGCCTTTTGCTTAGATGTGGCACAAGGCCATATGAAAGGGACACCCAATGAGACTCGAACTCACTCGTGTAGGTTTGCTTGTCGAGCTTGCTAACCATTACACCACCAAAGGCGCCGTGTGTGTGTGTGTGTGTGCGTGTGTGTGTGTGTGTGTGTTTAGTTTATAAGTTATGAAGTTCATTGGTCGTTTTTTTTTGTGTTTTATTTGTCGCTGCCTCCCACCAGACAGGACTTGACGCAATGTCAATGACCCAAAGGTCGGCTTTAAGTGGGAATTAGGTGAGAGGGGGGCACAAGCCAAAGCTCGAATCCAACAGGACTTTGCTGGTCATCGGCCTCGAGTCTGCCATTGATCATATTTACCAACCTCTCCGCTCAGGTAGGATATGACACACGGTCAATTTTTCAGCGGAGTTTAACAGGTTTGAATTCAGAGTTTTCCTTCTCCTAGACTGAAGAACCCAGTCTGTCCTACTATTTACCCATAGCTGGAGGGAGAATAATTGGATTCATACCTTTCCCAAGGGTATTAGTGCGATGTGAAATGCAATCAGTCTCGTCCAGGATTTGAACTCGTATCACCGTGTCCATTTCCTATGACGATAATCATTACACCACGGGCATTGATATTCGATACCATGATACCAGACGACCCAGCTAATGCTGGCTTTTGAATTTCACTAACAATTACTTTTTTTTTTCTTTGTGTGGGTTTTTGCTCCTTGGTGTGTTGGGGTTCGTACAGTTGTACAGTTTTCTTTTCAGGTAGTGGGGTTTAAAATTTACTGGCAATTACATTTTACTATTTTTTGTGAGTATATTTACATTAATTTGCATGTTAGTTTCCCTTTGCATGTGTGTGTATGTGTGTGTGGCGGGCTTGCATTTATTTATTTACTTTTTCCTTATTTGAGGTAAAGTGTAATGGTTGGTTTGACATATGGATATGATTTAAATTTACTTTGAATACATTCGTATAGGTGAATAGATACATTTAATTTTCTATTTCTTGGTATTTTAACGTTGCTTTTTGGAGTGATATCCGGGCATTGATCCTATGTACTCTTCTTTACATTTGTTACCTTCGAAATACCAAAGTGAAAGTATGTTCACCGGATGGAGACATAGAATACTTCGACATTATAGCAAGAGTACTACAAAGGGACACGCAAGCCCCATACCTCTTTGTCATCTGTCTACACTACGTGCTTAGAACATCGATTGATAAAATCAGAGAAAACGGCTTCGAGCTGACAAAGAAAAGAAGCAGAAGGTACCCCCGCAAAAACAATTACCGACGCCGACTACGCCAATGACATAGCGATTCTGGCAAATACACCCAACCATGCCGAAATGCTACAGCATATTTTGGAACGAGCCGCCGCAGGCATTTGCCTCCATGTCAATGCACACAAAACTGAATACATGTGCTTTAATCAAACAGGCAATATCTCCACACTAGACGGAACCTCTGTGAAACTGGTAGGGAAGTTCACCTACTGAGGAAGCAGTGTTTCATCAACCAAAAAAGACATCAACACGCGGCTAACGAAGGCATGGACAGCAATCGATAAGCTATCGATCATATGACTGATGAAATGAAACGCAGTTTCTTCCAGGCAGCGGTCGTGTCGATACTGCTGTATGGATGCACTACTTGGACGCTAACAAAACGGCTGGAGAAGAAGCTAGACGGCAATTACACAAGAATGCTGCGATCAATGTTGAACAAGTCCTGGAAGCAACACCCCACAAAGCACCAGCTGTACGGCCACCTGCCTCCCATCACGAAAACTATCCAAGTTAGACGAACCAGACATGCAGGACACTGCTGGAGAGGCAAGGGCGAGCTCATAAGTGATGTACTCCTATGGACCCCCACATATGGCCAAGCAAAAGCAGGACGACCAGCTCGAGCTTACATACAGTAGCTATGTGAGGATACGGGATGTAGCCCTGAAGACCTGCCAGAGGCGATGAACGATAGGGAGAGGTGGCGAGAGAGGGTCAGGGATATCCGTGCTGGTGGTACGACATGATGATGATGATGATGATGTAGACTACGTCTTTTGAGTTGCAACTTAAGAATTTTT
Source organism: Sepioteuthis lessoniana (assembly GCA_963585895.1). Classification (NCBI taxonomy): domain Eukaryota; kingdom Metazoa; phylum Mollusca; class Cephalopoda; order Myopsida; family Loliginidae; genus Sepioteuthis; species Sepioteuthis lessoniana. Next base: position 38,137,413 of record OY757946.1, on the reverse strand, counting down.
TATTCTTAATTTTCTTTCCGGGTTTTAGAAAATATAGGATTTTCCTTCAATAGTTATATCACATGTCGAGTCATACCAAAGACTAAAAAATGGTACTTGATGCCGCCTTGCTTAACTCTTAGGATTTTAAAGAATGGATTAAGGACCAAGTGGAATAATCCAGGGAAAGGCTTTGCAACCTCCACTACACTTCGGTGTAGCAGCTGATTAAAATGGAGCCTTTGGGTCGCCCTCTGCTACGTTCACGAAATCTATTGTGAAAATGCTTGCTGTTATTTAAGTTTAGTGCACCTATTACAATGACCTGCATAACGGCAAAGCTTACATTTTTTATCGCTTTGTCAGCCAAACATCTGTTTATAATGCAAACACTGACATATACATATATATATATATATATATATATATATATATATATGTGTGTGTGTGTGTATGTGTGTGTGTGTGTGTGTGTGTGTAAGTGGTGTGACTGTACGATTTCTGCTCATGAGACATCTCGGGAGAAGAATAGTGGCGGTGGTCGAGCTTACGGATGAAAACAAAGATGTCTTGATTTAAGATTCACTTTATAGTGAAATCGAAATGAGATGGATTCTTTCAGAAACTATTATTCCTAGGAATTGGCTGAAAGTAAATGAAAAAAAATATTGTCATAACCTTTCTGAAATGTCAGACTATATTGTATGAGGACATATCAACCTGTGCGAGTTATCTAATGCCAAAGCATAAAATTGATTTGGCATTAAATGACTTACATTAGTTGATATACACCCTCAAAAATATAAGACCACCCTCAAAAAAGGGCTTAATTTTATTGAAAAATTTATTATATATAGTTTACGTAATATAAAAGCTATTAAAACTGTAATACTAAGAATACTAAAACCAAATGGCTAAAGGAACTAAATTATCTTAATTTGAGAAAGGTGAGATTACAGCTCTGGAAAGAGTCAAAATTCGGAGTGAGAAATTGCAAAGACCCTAGGACGCAGTGAAACCGTTATTCGCAATTACTTGAAAAGTCCAAATAAGTATGGAACAAGAAAGTCAGAATTCAAGAGAAGCGAAGAAAGAAAGAAAACTTTGTCAACATAAAAAATATTGAAATAGTGGATACTTCTTACAGTTCTAGAATAATTTGAAAGTATTTAAACAATGAAAAAATTAAGCATAAGAAAAGAATTAATCGTGCAAGATTAAATATGAAGCACAAAGAGATACGAGTGGAATATGCTCCTCAATATGAGTGCTAAAGAATGGTGAAAAGTTGGGGTTTTTTTTGGACGAAAAGAAAGTCAGTTTAGGCAGTCCAAATGGCTTTGAGAAGTCCTGTCACGTAAATGAAATTTCCAGAAGAGATACTCAACAAGGCATAGTGGAGGAGGATCCCATCTTCAGGAAAAATTAAACTACAATTTTTTAATGGTTGACAGAAAGCTGCAGATAATATGAAGATGCTTTATGATTTATTTCTCACACAAGAATGGTGTCGTGGAGAAGAATGGATTTTCCTGCAAGATAATGCTGTTATCCACAATGCATCAATAACAAAAAAGTACTTGCTTGAATAAAATTAAGAATCCTTGAACACCCAGAGTGATTTCCAGACCTCAGTCCCATAGAAAAATTGTGAGGATTGATTGTTGCAAAATTCTATGATGGAGGACGACAATACTCAGCAATTTCTGAACTCTAAAACGCAATCTTAAATTCATGGGGAAAAAATATCTTCAGTTCACCTTCAGAAACTAATTGATAGTATGCCTAGCCGAATTTTGAGATAATCAAAGCTAACAGCGTATCTACAAAATATTAAATAAAAAAATAAGTTAATATTCTATAGTTCTGTTCATTCGTCTTTTGTTTATGTCAAAACAAAAATCTTAAATCAAGCATAAATGCTGATATATATATATATATATATATATATATATATATATATATATATATATATAATGGATTGACATTTCTCCATATTTTAAATTTGATTGTCTTTATTACTTATCTTTTATCTATCTGATTTTCATAATTCAAAAATCGTAAATAATATATTTTTCTTAATTTGTGATAGTGGTCTTATTTTTCTTTCTCAGGGGTGTACTATAAAACCTAAACAAATAAAAGTTAAGTATAGATGATCTCGTTCAGAAATTAGATCCGTAACCACATATACTGGGGGAAATCTACCAGAATTGTTTCAGTTTGATTTTGATTTCTTTGTTCAATGGCATACCAAACTCCATGGGTCATTGAATGCCAAAACCATCCTAGCAGAAGAGGAGTGGTAGGAATAAATAACTTATTGTTAGAGTTCATATCTCTCAAGAGGTTATTAGTGAGAAACTGAAAGAAATAATGCGACTGTAGTTCGATCTCGTTTTCTACGATGATGCAGTCCGAAACGTTAGCCATTGCGCCACTTTGACCAAACTAAACTATTCGCAACAAATAAAAAGTCACACTTAAAATACCAATCATCGTAAGCTGAGCCTCTTCGACAGGGAACTCATTTTTTTTTTAGATGAATACGTATAATAGAACATTTATGGCTGCTATACCCGTTGACAGTGAAAATAAAATGTGCTATTGAGATACTTATGTTGTTTTGATGTCTTAAAATAGAATCCAGAAAATACGTTTAGTTTTATTCAACTGGTAGGGTTTTTTTTCTATGAATAGCATGATATAATGGGAATCACTAATTAAGTAGTGAGCTAAAAAAGCACTTAGAGTTTTTAGAATGTAATTAGAGTAAATTTAGTGCAAGCATCACACACACACACACACACACACACATATATATATATATATATATATATATATATATATATATATATATATCCCTCTCTGTTTCTATCTATCGATATATTTTGATAGACATGTACACATGTAAGTACACATCTCTTTTTCTCTCTTCTCACTCTTTCTCTTAATATATATATATATATATATAACCAAGCATTGACTGAAAACCCCTTCTCTTTCGCAGTCTATCTCTGTCTCTGTCTGTCTATATATATATATATATATATATGCATCGATATGTTTTGATAGATATAAACATATACACGTGTTTATAAGTACATCTCTCTTTCTCTCTCTTTCTCTCTCTTTCTCTTTATATATATATATATATATAACTAAGGTTGGATTGAAAATTCCTTCTCTTTCTCAGTCAGACTCATTCTCTCGCTGTTTTTATATATATATATATATATATATAACCAAGGGGGGATGAAACGTTTATAGCCTAAACTGTTCATATGGTGACATCATATCTGCGGTTGACTATTTTTACCAGTGGGATCTAAGAGCACTACAACACAGAGGGAAATATTAGCACGATGTTAGAGGGTCTATGTTAAACAGTAAATTTCACATGGCCTTATTCCATGTGAATGTCTTAGTCGGCCTATGAACTTTTCAGCCGACCCTTGTATGCATATGTATATATGCTCAAAAATAGATCTCTCTCTCTCTCTCTCTCTATATATATATATATATATATATAGATATATATATATTGACCTTCGACCCGGCCTAACATGCCATTCCAAAGTGATGAACCGGAAGGAAGTGACACATTCCGATGGCAGTTATGAGAAGAAATCGCGTAGGCGGGCTTGGCTGAAAAAATGGGACAAGGTAAAAACCCCATGGTACACTCATAGACTGATGCACCGGAAGAGAGTGACCTGTGAACTGCATGACAGTTATTTCCGCTTGATGACGATCAAACATGCTATTTCAAAGATTGAGTGGCCGATTGAACTATTATATAACTCGGTGCGACAGGAAGTCAGTGAGTTAGTGATCAGATGAGTTGGAGAAAAGACGTGGTAGGGAAAGCCACCACCCGGCAGAAGGGGCCTTTGGGACCCCCGATTGAGTTTGGAGACCAGTTGGTGAGAAGATGCTGGGATGAGAACATGTCCCAGAGAGGCTGGGCCCCCAGGACCTCGGTTGAGCAGTCCAGGAGAACGAGAACGACACACGGCGATGTCCAGAGGGGCTGGGGAGGTCAATATGTTGCAGTCTTTGTTCAGTCTCCAACTCCCTCTCACACACAACCTTTCAAATAAAGTGAGAGGTATATTTTTTTTAAAGAAGTCTTCACTCGTCTTCATTGCGTCAATATGTATTCTGCATGTATATGTGTATTGTAGCATATGACTATCCAACATATATATATATATATGTGTGTGTGTGTGTGTGTGTTTGAGGATTTCCTCTTCTGTGTATCGCTGTTATTATGCTGTTAATTACGACCAATATTCCCTACGAGGTGGCTTTTAATTCTATACAAAAGGACTAGTTGCCTATCTTTAAACAAAGTAACTTAATATACAAATTTGTATGTCGATGTAGTTCAACATATATTGGCAGGACTTGTCAACGCCTCGAAGTGAGAATTAGACAGAATATATCTAGAGTTATTTTATCAAAAGATCGACTAATATCCGGGCACTTTCGGGCAATGGATTCGGCTATTGGTGAGCATTTACTTACCATAAATAGTTGCAGGACTAGCTATGAAGATGACTGCTTCTCTGTTCTGCATAGAGCCAGAGACAAAATTCGTCTTAGAGGCGATTTATATTGTTATAAATGCCCCCCCCCTCTGTGCAGGCATATAAGCAGTCATACTTCGAATATTTTGGGGGAACTATTGGAGACTGGGATGACTTGAATATTATTTTCAACCCGTCCCTTCAATCCAGTTATTTAATTTACACCCCGTTTTTGATAATTTTTTTCCTGTGACTAAGCTTAACAAGTGTTGGACGAAAGGGCCCTCGCTGTTCTATTGTTTTAATTTAGTTCTTTTTACCAATGGTTTTGTTATTTATTTGTTTATATAAATTTTCATGTCCCGAAAATATAATATATATATATATAGAGAGAGAGAGAGAGAGTGAGAGAGCGAGAGATCCTATTTACCTAACCCCTCCGCTCGGGCAGGATATGACACAAGGTCAATTTTTTTAAGCGGAGTTTAACAGGCTTGAATTCAGAGTTTTCCTTCTCCTAGACTAGTTGCCTCACCAAGCCTGAAGAACCTAGTCTGTCCTACTATTTACCCATAGCTGGAGGGAGAATAATTGGATTCATACCTTTCCCAAGGGTATTAGTGCTATGTGAAATGCAATCAGTCAGGTCCAGGATTTGAACTCGTGTCACCGTGTCCATATCCTGCGACGATAAGCATTACACCACGGGAGAGAGCGAGAGATGGAAGGGGAGAGAGAGAGAGATATATAAATTTGTATGTATAAATCTTATGTGTAGCAGGTTGGTTGCCTTTGTGGGATCTCAGCACTTGTTGTATTTTGGCCTTTTGTTACATTCCGCTCTCTGGTCAAACAAACGACAACACAGAATTTATATATAACAATATATATTTATTTTCTCCACGGACGCTTGTGTGAAGTAAGAGCAGTCAGGAGAGTAATTAGGATCGTTCGTCGATGAGGCTTGAACTCTTCGATGAAAGGAGACGATGGCCGAGACAACGCACACAGCGTGACGACGAGAGAGGTTTCGTGAACAGCGGGATCCTTTTTTTACTGCCTTTTGTTCAATTCGTCGGCCTTATATTACCTTCAAACTCCCACGCGGATATATGGACACGCCTCCAGGCCTCCGCAATTTCTTCCGATATCTGGCGATTGGGATGTGTCACTTCCACTAGCTTGGAATAGCCTGTGTGATCGTCATCGAGCGGAAATAACTGTCATACAGTTCACAGGTCACTCTCTTCCGATGCATCACTCTGAAGTGGGACCTTCACCTTGTCCCATATTATCAGCCGAGCACACCTGCGCGATTTTTTTCGATTATGGACCCTTGGGATGTGTCACTTCCGCTATCTTTGGAATGGCAGATGTGATCCTCATCGACCGGAAATAACTATCATGCAGTTCATAGATAACTCTCTTCCAGTGCATCACTTTTTTTTTTACGGCACTGTGAGAATTTTTACCTTGTCTCATAATGTGAGCCAAGCTGTATTTTACACCTTGACCCGGCCAAAAATGCCATTCCAAGGTGATGCACCGGAAGGAAGTGACACATTCTAATGGCAGTTATGAGAGAAAATCGCGTGGGCGGAAATTGGCTGATGAAATGGGACGAGGTAAAAAATTCCCATAGTACACTCATAGACTGACGCACCAGAAGAGAGTGACCTCTGAACTGCATGACAGTTATTTCCGCTTGATGACGATCAAACATGCGATTTCAAAGATCGAGTGGGCGATTGAGTGGACGTTGAACTATTATATAACTCAGTCAAGACAGAAGTCAAGGCAGTTCCAATTACAGTTGGAGACGGAGTTATAGACGAGAGGTGGTAGGGAAAGCCACACCCGGCCGATGGGGCCCTCGAGAACCCCGATGGAGTTTGGGGACCAGGGAAGTTGCTGATAAGATGCAGTAAAGAAAGCCAGCATCCAGCAGAGTTGACCCCAGGGCCTCTGGGTGAGCATCAGGAGAACGAGAAAGAAACAACGTTGACGGCCATAAGAGTGGGGGTCAAAATATTTCAGTTTCTGTTCGGTCACCAGCTCCCTCTCACACGCAATCCTTGAGTAACCCTTTTCGAATCATTGCAATAAAGTGAAAGGTAAATATTTTGTTAAAGAAGTCTTCCTGCGTCTTTATCATTGCGTCGGTATGTATCCAGTATATATATGTATATTTCTACATGAATCAGCAGATGACAATACAACACACGTTTTTTAGAACATTTACTGTCGAATAGAAATTTCATATTAAATAATAGTCATCTGCCAAGAATTTTGGCTTCAGTATTTTCAACAAAAATAACTGAATCTAGGTGTAACTTATTGACCTCTGACCCAGCCGTCAATCAAGGAACAGGTGTATCCGGTCGAAGATATCAGGGTATAACCTTGACTGTGGACGGTTTAAATTGGGTGCCGTTGTGATGTCAAACAATTATATAACCCGGTGCGACAGACAGGTTCAGTGAGTTTGGAGTCAGTAGTGGGAGAAAAGATGCTGTAGAGAGAACCAGCACCCAACAGAGGGCTATGTTCCCTCAGGACCCCCGATTGAGCAGCCAAGCAGAACGAGAAAGAAGTGCTTCTAATGACAAAGGAACGGTGGGTCAATATGTTGCAGTTTGTTCAGTTTCCAACTCACCTCTCACACATGTCCCTTCCGTAACCCTTTCGGAACCATTTCGAATAAAGTGTGAGAGGTAATTTTTTCTAAAGAAGCGTGTCTGTTCGTCATTATTGTGTTGACTATGTTTCCGCACGTATATGTGTATAGTTGTCAGTGTATTACGGCTATGCAACATAGGCATATTGCTTCAAGTGTTACTATTTTACACTAACTTTCCACAATGATATTCCCAGTCGGCTGAGGCTGTAGAATACACCAACTGGACCTCTGCAGAGGGGTAAAGCCCCTCCCAAATGAGTGTCCTGGATATGGCACTAAGTGTTGAGGTTCTTGTGATGCAGGAGCTTTGGAAAAGCGGAGCACCCCTTCATTGCCATTGCTCCCAGGTCCACTCTGGCCGGAGTGGTAACACCTGATAGAGCCCTAACCGTTGATTAAATAGAACTAATTGCATATTAATCCTAAACAAAATTGTTCGAATTAGAATTGTTTGATTAAACTGAATAGCTTCAAATAGAAATGTTTTTTCATTATTAAATTGTACTTACATTTAAACTGTGTGCTTATGCTAAACTGAATCATTTGAAATTGAACTTTCTTTAGCATAGAAACTGTAATTACACTAAACTGAATTGTTTAATAGAGGACTGTTTTGATATTTATCTGTGTGTAAACAAAATATCTACTTATACAAAGCTGAATTAGTTGAATTAGAGCTGTTGAATAAACTGAGTTGCTTGAAAAAGAAATGTTTTTAACAATTAAACTGTGTGCTCATGCTAAACTGAATTATTTGAAATAGAACTGACTTTTTGCATGAAAATGGATTTGGCGTTGATATGCCATACAAAGGTTGATATGCCATAAAAAACGACCAACCAACCAACTAATAATGATAATCTGTACACAGATATATCATTTCAAGTATTCCAATCAAACACAAATATATTCCTCACAGTTTTATGATTTCAAGTATTATGAAATAAAAATGATAATCTGGATAGAGTCACACGGCCAGAAGTATCCCTATCTAACACTAATAGTTTGCACACAGCTATATGCTTGCACGGTAGAGTCTAATATTGATACGGAGGAGGCATTCGTGGTGTAATGTTACCGTCATAAGAAATGGACTCGGTGACTCGAGGTCAAATCCTGGACGTGGCTGTCTACATTTTACAAAGCGCCAATATCCATGGGAAAGGTATATATGTAATGATTCTCTCCGTGAAAGGCAGATTATGCTCTTTAAACGTGGTATGCCAACCAATCTAGGAGAAGGAAAACTCTGAATTTTTAAACTCTGTTTAAAAATGACAGTGTGTCAGAACCCCCAAGTGCAGAGGGATTGGTGTATATAGTCATCCACAGACTGTTTTGTTGTACCACGACTCTCCCGTGTGCCTAGAAACGTAGGAGGCTTGAAGCTGGGATCGAAACCCGCCCAATTTTACGTTAGACTTAGTATCATACTGCTCACCCAGCAAGCTAACAACATCATTTCGGGAATTATAAGGCATTTTATCGTAGCTTAGTTTACATTTTTGCCTTACCGGAACATGCAGGCTCAATTCATTTCAAGAGCTTTGCATGATGCGAGTAGCAGGTGTATTTATTATACAGGGTGGAACGATAAAATTGTCGCCCTAGAAAAGACGACATGATTCCATTTCCGTTTAATTAAAACCGGTTTTCTTTTTATGTTGCAGACCATCTACTAGTTGGCCAGTTGTGTGCAAATCCCAAGAGCGATAGGAGCCTTTTATCATGCATGAAAATGACACAATGTTCAACCAGCGAGATCGGAGATCCGCCGCTGTACAACTCATGTGCTCTACCGATCCAAGTTATGACAACAGGACCATTGCCAGCACCCTCAAAATGCAAATCTGGATTGCCACGAATAATAGGGACGTGCCCAGGGTGATGAAAACAAAGTTTCCGGCAACGGAAGACCATAAGGTCTTTGGTGTGGTTTCAAGTGAGGGCCACATCATGCCACCTCACATCTTCGAAGTCAGCTTGAAAGTCAACACCAAAGTGTGCCTGGATGTGCTGAAGAGTGTGGTGATCCCCTGGTGCAATCAGGTGGCCGTCGGGAGACCCTGGGTGTGGCAGCAGGACTCAGCGCCTGCCCACAAGTCTAAGGAGACCCAGGCTTGGCTTCAGAAGGAGTGCTACGACTTTGTACCCTTCTCTCACCGCCCCCCTCCTCCTCTGATCTGAACCCGTTGGACTACTTCGTTTGGTCATACGTCGAGGACATCACCAACATGACCTCCCACATCACCAAAGCCGGCCTGATCGCCGCCATCCACCGAATATTCACCGAGTTCCCGCCGGCGCTGGTGGAAAAGGCATGCTCCCAGTTCCAGATCCGTATCGAGGCGGTAATGGAGGCTGAAGGCGGCTACATTGAATAGATGTCAGCTCTACTACATAATCAAGATACCTGAATTGATTTTTTTAATAAAGTTTAAAATAAGGCTGTTGTGTTGTTTTTTTTTAGGACGACAATCTTATCGTTCCACCCTGTAGTTTTCTTCTTTATTTTCTTTTAGTTAACTGTCTTGTTCCACTTTATTCCACTTTCTCCATTATTTTTTTATAGCATTCGTAATAATTAACCCTTTTATGTTAGGATAATGAATCTCCCCTTTTGCACCGTGAAGTACCTTATTTTAATGTTCTGTGCAGGAAACTCTCCGTAATTATAATCTATTCTGTCGATTTCTTGCAAAAAATCTTATCCGGAGATTATTTTCTATCTTCTGGAACAAAACTAAGGTGAAATCGTTTATTTATTTATTTATCTATTTATTATTAGATTTTTTCATCCTAGTGTTAGCTGATGGTTTTCCACTGGAGTCTGAGTGACAGCAAGTCACCTCAAGTCTCCAGGACTCTTCTTAGAATTCTATTCGATCATACCAATGCTGTAGTTTGAATGGTACCACTCGCCCTCTTATATCTATGTCATCCAGTCCATGTAATAATCTTATGGTGACTGTTCCGAGCGCACTAATTACCATTGGTATCACCGTCACTTTCATGTTCCACAGTTTTTTTAGTTCTCTCTTTTTCTCTGTCCTTGTTGATCTATTTTTGTTTTAGTATGTCGCTATTTCTATCTATCTATCTATCTATCTATCTATCTATCAGTATGTCTCTGTCAGTCTTCTCTCTCTCTCTCTATCTATCTATCTATCTATGTATATATCTATCTATCTTTCTTTCTTTTAGTATGTCTCTGTCAGTCTTACTCTCACTCAATCTATCTATCTATCTATCTATTTATCTCTTTGTAACAATCTATCTATCTATCTATCTATTAGTATGTCTCTGTAAGTCCTCTCTCTCTCTCTATCTATCTATCTATCCTTTTATCTCTTTGTAACAATCTATCTATCTATCTGTCTTTTAGTATGTCTCTGTCAGTCTTCTCTCTCTCTCTATCTATCTATCTATCTATCTCTTTGTAACAATCTATCTATCTATCTTCCTTTCTTTCTTTTAGTATTTCTCTGTCAGTCTTCCTCTCTCTCACTCTTTCTTTTTATCTCTCTCTCTCTATCTCTTTGTAACAATCTATCTATCTTTCTTTTAGTATGTCTCTGTCAGTCTTCCTATCTATCTATCTTTCTATCTCTTTGTAACTATCTAGTACAGTCTTTGTATCAGTACACCTCTTTCTGTTTTCCTCTCTCTCTCTCTCTCACACGCACACACACACTCTCTCTCTCTCTCTCTCTCTCTCTCTCTCTCACACACACACACTTTCTCTGTATATATATCTTTCACACGCCCTATCTCATTATGTCTTTGTTGTAGATATGTGTATTTCTCTTTTTCTCTTTCTTATCGGACAGATTCTGACTTGTGTATATACCATTTGTTAAATTCAAACACTTTGCACTGTTCCCAGTGGATCAACTTCCCCACCCAGTTATATCTGGTCTTATTCTCTCTTTGCGTTAATACATTGTATTCGCTTATAATGTGATTCATCGTTTCTTCTTTGTCACCACATAATCTCCATCGCTTATTTTATAGCATATTATATATTTTTGCTTTGTCATTGTTAATCCTTATGGCGTTTTTTGTGCTTTTATTTGATGAGATTACGCTTTCCTCTTGAAGTTTGCTTTTCTTAGCCTTATCCAAGTTGCTTTTTTTTCATGTGAGATTTTGCTTGTTTATTATATGAAATGTCCATACAGATGTTTTTCTTCCCATTTTTGTTTTCTGGTTATTTTCGTTGTGCTGATATTTGTGATGTCTCTGTTTATAATTTTAGTCTTTTCCGGCTGGATAGTATTTGGACTCTTTTAAAATAATTAAACGTTTTGTAAATATTTGTATTTTCATACGTACACACACACACACACACACACATATATAGTTCAATCACAGGTCACGTCATTCCAAATACTTTAAAACTGGTACATGATACCTCCTTGCTTAACACTCAGCAACATAAGCTACGTATCAAAGGAAAGGTATGAATCCAATTATTCTCCCTCCAGCTATGGGTAAATAGTAGGACAGACTAGGTTCTTCAGCTTTGGTTAGGCAACTAGTCTAGGAGAAGGAAAACTCTGAATTCAAACCTGTTAAACTCCGCTTAAAAATTGACCTTGTGTCATATCCTGCCCGAGCGGAGGGGTTGGTAGATAGGATAAGCTACGTATCAAGGGTAAAGTGGGGCAATCCAGGAAAAGGAGTTGTGACCTCCCCTACACCTCAGCCATTGAAAAGCAGCCTTCTGGTCACCCTCGACTACGGTTGCCAAATTTACTTACTTTACGCCCCCCCCAGGGGGTTGTGCATTCAGGTGAAGGAATTTTTCGGTCGCCGCTTGCACAATGCAAAGCCCTTCGAAAGAATTGAGCACTCTGGTAGCCGATAGGGTATAAAAATGTAAACAAACGGCTCCTGCTGATGCTACATAAATACCTTAACAATTCCCTTAGCCAAACCTGGTACGCTTGTTGGCCGAGCGGTCTGAGACTTAATCTAACGCAAAATTGGATGGGTTTCGATCCCGGCTTCGAGCGTCCTACGTGTTTAGCCACTCTGAAGAGTTCTGATAGGACAAAACAGTCTGTCTGTGAATGACAATATATATATATATATATATATATATATATATATGTGTGTGTGTGTGTGTATATATAGATGTAGAAATAAAGACAGAGGGCGAATAAAAAAGGGAGAGAGGATACCTGTGATGTAGAGGTTAATGTACTAGATTTTGACTTCTTAATAAATGAGTTCGAACTCAACTTACGCCACAATGTTCCCTTTCAGATTAATACCCATGTGAAAAATATGAAACCTTCTTTTCCTCTGTGTATGGGTAAAATAGTAGCCTTTCTTTTTTTCAACAATATGATTTTAGGATTCAATGACCCATCACAGTTGATCAGTCATTACACAAGTCACCCGAAACTCTCTCTCACACACACACACACACACATATATATATATATATATATATATATATATATATATATATATATATATATATATAAATTAACTCAGCAATGAGTTGAATAGTACAACTACAATTCTTATTCAAGGATAGATTTGGTATTAAATAACTCAAAAAGTTTGATATGCGATAAAACAAAGACACGAAGAAGAAACACGCGCACACACACACACATATATATATATATATATATATATATATATATATATATGTGTGTGTGTGTGTGTGTGTGTGTGTGTGTGTGTGTGTATATTGTCATCCACAGAAATAGTTTCGTTGAATCACTACACTTCAGTGTGGCCAGACAAGCGAGATGCAACGAGCTGGGTTCGAAATACGGCTGACTTTACGTCAATCGGATATCTTTGAGGGTATATATATGTTATAGTTCCCAACTTGCGATCAGTAATGAACTCTTTCGTGACAATTATTACGGGGAGAACAGTCATCTCGGCGGCTGTACTTATTCCCGCCTCATACTTGGCAGTCGGACTGACGTCTAACACTTTTATACATTCGTTGTATTATACTTCCGTTAATATAGTTTAATCCGAAGTCTAGTCTTTCTTCCGGACCCTTTACTGGTCCACAGTTTGGAACGAGCAGCAGCAAGCATAGGCCTCCATGTTAATGCACACAAAACGGAATATATGTGCTATAACCAAACGGGGGACATCTCCACTCTAGAAGGAACCCCTCTTAAACTAGTAGACAAATTCACGTACCTAGGAAGCAGCGTCGAATCAACCGAAAAGGACATCGAAACGAGGTTAACGAAAGCATGGACAGCTATCAATAGGCTATCGACTATATGGAAATCAGACCTAACCGATAAAATGAAACGCAGTTTCTTCCAGGCAGCGGTCACATCGATACTGCTATATGGATGCACTACATGGACGCTAACAAAACGGCTGGAGAAGAAACTAGATGGCAATTACACAAGAATGCTGCGTGCAATCCTCAACAAGTCCTGGCGGCAACACCCAACAAGACACCAACTGTACGGCCACCTGCCCCCTATCACGAAAACTATTCAAGTTAGGCGAACCAGACATGCAGGACATTGCTGGAGAAGCAGAGATGAACTCATAAGAGATGTACTCTTATGGATCCCCACACACGGCCGCGCAAATGCAGGACGACCAGCACGAACGTACATTCAGCAGCTATGTGAGGATACAGGTTGTTGTCCTGAAGACCTGCCTTGGGCGATGAACGATAGGGAGGAGTGGCGAAAGAGGGTCAGGGATATCCGTGCTGCCAGCACGATATGATGATGATGATATATATATTTACTAATCTAATATCTACCAGCATTCACGGTACCAGAAATAAAAGAAAAAAAACACGCCAGGAACAAGAGATAAAAGTATCTTGAATCACCGCCCGGGAGAAAAAGAAAAAAATATTATAGGTCAAAAAGAAAGAAAAGGCCAACCTCGTCCGACCCCTTGAAAAAAATCAAGGGATACGCAGTCAGTTGGTCAAAAGAAAACTAAAAACCTTCCGCGAATCCTGCAATGCTACGATTACAAAAGTGCTTAACACAAGTGGAGCAAATTATAAAATTAACTTAAATCGCGAGTCGAAAATCTTCAATTAAAGTTTCACCTTATCGGATCATCAGGAAGCCTAACCCCGACTAATTCTAAAGGAGAAAACGCCGTCTTATATTCACCAAAAACCCACCTAGCTTAGAATTTAAATAAATAAATAAATAAAATAAAATAAAATAAAATAAAATAAATAAAAAGTAAGGTTTTTTGATTATTTTATTTTATTTTGTTTTATTTTATTTATTTTATTTACTTTTTTATTTTTTTTATTTTTGTTGTTATGCAAATTCTAAGCTAGGTGGGTTTTTGGTGAATATAAGACAGCGTTTTCTCCTTTAGCATTGGTCGGGGTTAGACTTCCTGAAGATCCGATGAGGTGAAACTTTAGTAGAAGATTTCCGACTTGCGATTTAAGTTAATTATATATATATATATATATATATATATATATATATATATATATATATAACCTAAAAGAAATTAATCCATATATTTGTTAAATAGGAGTACTAATGTTATTCTGTAAGGACCAGTTTTGCATTAAATAAACCACCGTACCTTTAAAAAAAAGGACACGACCCAACCAAAATAAATTAAGTTCTCGCCTTTTTTATAATCGTCCAATGAATGAAGTTCTCTAGTTGTACCTTGCTTACTCATGAGATTAAATTTAAGATCCGGTGAATGACTATGTTCTGGTATTAAATAAACATTAATTTGAATCTCCTCTGATATTAGTTTATTTACAACTAAATCGAAAACCTAAGTATACTTCTCCTAATTGTGTTAATTCCATAATTCTTACCAGAGGGAGGAGAGGATAGTCACAAACATTGATATCATTTGAGATTTCCAGGGGATTTTTTGAAAAATTAAATTTTTAATCTTATAAAATGCACAATTCTCTTTAAAATCATCTCACGTTTTAATGATATTAATAAGATTAAAAAAAAAATAAGCTTATGAAAACAGCTTCCGCTTTTCGGAAGCCAAAGCAGTTGGAACCCATCTAAACAAAAAAAAATGTATAAAACAAAGCAAAAACCAAAATATAAAAAAAAACAAATTACCAGTAAACTCTTCACTTACAAATCAGATGAATATTTATTCAACTGTGAGCGAAGAAGTGATTAATAGTAAATAGAATTATTCGTTTTTATAGAAATAGAAGAAACTTTTTAACTTTGTAAAAAGAAGAGATTATACTCGTTAAAAGATGTTATTAGCCAAATATGTTTACAAATCAAAGAGTTTTAATACACATGTATAAACAGAATCTAGCATAAAATAGCCTATAATGGTTGATAAAACCAAATAAAAAAAAACTTGCACATGCATACATATATATAAATACAAAAATGAACAGACAATGGATGTCTATATTAATCCCCCATGGGGATTGAGCACTCTGGCGAAGGAATTGTCGGCCGCCCCTAGCGTAATGCAAAGCTCTTCGTAAGAATTGAGCACTCTGGTAGCCGATAAGGTATTTAAAAAAATGTAAACAAAGGCTGTTGCTAAAAATAAAATACCTTTAAATTCCCTTAGCCGACAGGTGGCCGACAGGTCCGAAGCTTAGTCTAACGTAAAGTTGGACGGGTTTCGATCCCGGCTTCGAGCGTCCTGGGTGTCTAGCCTCACTGAAGAGTTCTGATAGAACGAAACAGTCTGTCTGTGGATGACAGTCACTAAATCACTTTGTGGGTAAGTGTCGAACCAAGTGCAATAGAATATGGAGAGTGCGCAATATATAGGATAGAGGTATTAGATAATAATAATGAATAAATATACATTAGATACATATATAATTAATTCATGGGATATTTCTGCAACCCTGGGTTTCATGGAGTTTTTTTACAAAACAGCATTCATCAGGTAGGTAAGAAGATGGAATAAATCGAAAATTGAAAACACGAAAAAATACTGACAAAAAACCTTTGGGATTTCGTTTATGTGTGGTTGTAAGTGTGTGAGTGTATGTGGGTATGCGTGTATGTGTTATCCTAATTACCCAACCCCTCCGCTCGGTCAAGATATGACACAAGGTCAATTTTTAAGCGGAGTTTAACAGGTTTGAATTCAGAGTTTTCCTTCTCCTAGACTAGTTGCCTCACCAAAGCTGAAGAACCTAGTCTGTCCTACTATTTACCCATAGTTAGAGCGAGAATAATTGGATTCATACCTTTCCCAAGGGTATTAGTGCTATGTGAAATGCAATCAATCTCGTCCAGGATTTGAACTCGTGTCGCCGTGTTCATTTCCTACGACGATAACCATTACACCACGGGCACCTCCGTGTATGTGTTATAGTTACGTATGGATGCGTGTTTTTATGAGGTTAAGTTAGGCTACAAACGTAGAGCGTTGGATAAGCGGAATACAGTGATGATGTCTTGTTCCATATCTGTAGTCACCGACAAACACAGAAATAGAATAATGTAACGAATTAATTTCTGCTTATCCAACGCGCTACGTTCGTAGCCTTGGTTAACCTCATAAAAACATGCATCTATACGTAACAATTACACATACATGCATGCGCACACATCTATATAGACTCACACACTTACAACCACACACGAATGAAATCCCAACGGTTTTTTGTCTGTATTTTTTCGTATTTTTGATTATCGATTTATTCCATCTTCTTAAATGCCTGATGATTGTTGTGTTGCAAAAGACTCCATGAAACCGAGGATTGCAGAAATATTCCATGAATTAAATACATATATATATATATATACATACATATATTCATACATACATATATATATATATATATATATTTATTTATTATTATCATTATATAATAGATCTATCCTAGATATTGAGCACTCTCCATATTATATTGCACTTGGTTCGACACTTAACCACAGAGGGATTTAAGGACAACCAACACTCTGGCCTAGCGGTTAGAGTGTTCGCCAGTGGCCCGGGAGACCTGGGTTCGATCCCAGGTCAAGTCATACCAAAGACTCAAAAAATGGTACTTGATGCCTCTTTGCTTAACACTCAGCATTATAAGGTACGGATCAAGGGTAAAGTGGAGCAATCCAGGGAAAGGTCACCCTCGACTAAAGGGAGACAACTTTACTTACTTACTTATACATATATATATATATATAGAGAGAGAGAGAGAGAGAGAGATAGTGGTG
>OY757946.1:38072553-38115053 GCA_963585895.1 Sepioteuthis lessoniana | reverse complement strand
TAGATAAGTAGATATCCTAAAATAACTGATCGTTTACGCACCTGTGTCAATCACGTTACGAGCAGTTTAATTTACTTCTTTTTAATACAATTCTCAGATGGGGTTAAATCCTGTACTACGGTTCGATATTGAGTAATTTTTTGAATTATGAAAATCGTCTTTAAACGATTCTTTATTAAAATATATATGTATATTGTAATTTGCTTACAGCATTGCACGAATTATTTTATTTTACTGTATTGAATTAATTTCGAAATGATGATTATTTGAGTGTAAATAATTTCAAAGTAAAACTTATTCGTCAGAGACATTTTTTATATAAATGAACACCAGGTTATAGGTTCAAATTTTTTAAGATTTAACCCACAATATCATTTATAAAAAAAGTTTGTGTTGATGAAGTTTTACTTTGAAATTAATTAGACTCAGATGATTATTATTTCGCATTGAAATAGCCCTCTAATTTTTTTCAATACAATAAAACAGAATTACTATATATATATATATATATATATGTGTGTGTGTATGTGTATTTCTTTAAGAAAAAACAAAAACCGTTCACTTTAGGATAATAAATTTATTTCCATCCTGTTATGAGTTTCTGATATAAACCAAAAACACAAAGAAAAATTTACGAGAACTTCTTCAGATCTTATGGATCAAATAAACCAGAATAGACACGGGAGGGGAAAGTGGTGGGTGATGGAAGAGGGATGAAGAGTTATCCCCTTGTTTTTTCTCACTTCGGTTTTTTTATTTATCTATTTTATTTATTTTTATTTTTTATTCTTTTTTATTTTATTGTCGGTTGGAATTATAGTAATTTAACTTTTATTTATTTTATTTATTTTCATTTTTAACTGAATTCGATAATTAACTTTTTTTTATGTTATTTTAAAAATAAATAATAACTTTTTCGTAAGGAAAACATTAATACTTATCTTAATTTCGAGCCTATAGGGCACCTCGGGTGGTGTAATGGTTAGCATGTTAGACTAGCAAACCTACACGAGTGAGTTCGATTCTCATTGGGTGCCCCATTCATGCGGCCTTGTGCTACATCTAAGCAAAAAGCTTAGTAAATTAAATTAATTTCGAGCCTATATCCTCAGTTAGCTATTTTTTGCCATGTACGTATACAAGTTAAGTTTTTTCATTTCGTTATTTCTATTTTATTTTATTTTTGTTCATTTACCTTATTTCTCTCTATATATATACTAGCTTAGCTGCCGACAATTCAACGCGGTCGCAAGATTACCGGAAAAACGGAAATATGTAAGTTCCGATAACCAGCCATAAACAGAACAATACGTGGGCGTAGGGGATATTCATACTTCTGCATATGACTAGAAAAGACAATATAAAGTTTGTTATTTTGGACTGAAAACAGAGATCCACCGGTCGCCCAAACGATGGGGAGGGATCTGCTAATCGCTCAAGCGAATGGGGAGAGATCCGCTAGTCTCTCAAGGGAAGGGAAACACCTGCTGGTCACTCAAGCAGACCTGTCAGCTCCTCGTGTGTATTCTCCGGCAGCAGAACCACTTTAAAAAAAGTGTCTTCGTCACAGAAGAAAGATATGGGCAAACTCTCTCAGAGTGTATTCCTACTACACACAATCGTTGCCGTCGAAGAATAAAAATACAAATTATATGTTTATATATCTACGAGTTTTTCGTTCTTTGTCCAAGGGTGCAATATGCGACATCTCTCCCATGGGGGATGATCACTCTGTTGAAGGAATTTTCGGCCGCCGCTCGCATAATGCAAAGCTCTACGAAAGAATTGAGTACTCTGGTAGCCAATAGGGTATAAAAATGTAAACAAACGGACGCTGCTGCTGTTGCTGTTGCTACATAAATACCTTTAAAAAAATTCCCTTAGCCAACGTGGTACGCTTGTTGGCCGAGCGGTCTGAGACTTAGTCTAACGTAAAGTTTGATGGGTTTGGATCTTGGCTTCGTTCTACGTGTCTAGCCACACTGAAGAGTTCTGATAGAACGAAACAGTTTGTCTGTGGATGACAATATATATATATATGTATATATATGTAAACTGATCGCGAAATCATATGTATATGGGAGAAAAATTTCAATTAATCTTAAGTAAATTTAGTTTTCTAGACTTGAGAGTGAATTTAATTAAGTGTCTTTCTTTTAGAGCTTTAAACATTTGTTCCGACGGCAAGATTGAAGAAGAACTGAAGGTAATTGGAGAGCTATTCCTCAATAACGGGTATCCTGAGGAAGTCATTGATGATAATATCAATTCAACTGTGACTAAATTTAAAAATAAGAATAAGATCTTTGGTCCATCTAAATGTCCAGTTTTATTTTAGACTTCCTTGGATTGTTCCTGCTAGCCAGTCATTTGCCGATAAAGTTGCTCCTCGGTGTATCGTTGTTTTCATGCTGTTAAAGTTCGATCTATTTTCGCTACTAAGGCGGTCTTCAATTCCATACATAAGTATGTACTTCCTATCTTCAATCAAAGTCTATTAATCTATAAGTTTAAATGTTGGCGTAATTCTACGTGTATAGGTCGTACAAGCCAGGGTTTGGAAGTTAGAGTGAGACAGCATGTACCCCGAGGTATTCTAAATAGTGATCGATTAACATACGGGCACTCACAGGCTCTTCACTCTGCTATCGATGAACATGTAACTATAAATAGTTGCTGGACCAACTACCAAGATGACTGGTTTTCTCTTTTGCATAGGGCGAGGAGTAAAATCCATATTCACATCTTAGAGGCGATCTTCATTTTTTTTCGATCGCCCCTCTCAATGCAAACGGAGATCCAGTCATAATTTATATATTTAAGGAAATATTTTAAACATCAGCGTAACATAAAGCCCCACCCACTTTTTTGGTTTGTTTGTCAAATTATTCCTAATTTAAACAACCCGTTTTTAATCGTTTCTCCGGTGTGATTGTTTGAAGAGTACCGGACGAAAGGGCCCTAATATCCTTTTATCTTTTAGATGATTTGTTCTCCCATATATATATATGATTCCGCTATCAGTTTGCCTATATAATCTCTCCTGCGCCAAAAAATAATTATATATATATATATATATATTCTTTAAGAAAAAAACAATGAAACCAATCACAAAGGATTATAAATTTATTTCCATCCTGTTACCAGGAAAATTTAAATATTCATTCATGAATAATTTCTTGTCCTGATGGAATTACTCCCAACTCCGGTTAAACTGGACCAAGAATACTATATATATATATATATATTAACACCTCGGCATGAGCAGTATGCAACATATGGTTAATTTTTAAGCAGAGCTTAACAGGTTTGAATTCAGCGGTTCTTTCTCCTAGACTGGTAGCCAGACCTAACTTAAAGAGCACACTATGTTCTATTATTTTCCCCTAGTCGCAGGAAAAAAAACTTAGATTAAAGTTATTAACACCGACTGAAAAGCAAACAGCCTCATAAAGGTTTTGAATTACGGTAATTGTCTCCATTTCCTACAACAACACATAGAAAGCCTCCGCACACACACACACACACACGCGCGCGCCAAGGCCAAATCCCTGTTGCATCGTCTGGAAATGGCTCCAGGTGACATCGGCCACTAAGCACAAAACAGTGACAAGAGGTGACAATTCCACACTAAATGTTGGTTCTCTTAAACTAGCTGACAAGTTCACCTACCTCGGAAGCTGCATCTCATCAACGGAAAAGGACGTCAATACGTGATTAGCGAAGTGTACCATAACACCTCTCACCGTGGTGTAGTCGTTATCGCCGTAGGAAATGAGCACGGCGATACGAGTTCAAATCCTGGACGAGACTGATTGCATTTCACATAGCACTAATACCCTTGGGAAAGGTATGAATCCAATAATTCTCCCTCCAGCTATGGGTAAATAGTAGGACAGACTAGGTTCTTCAGCCATGGTTAGGCAACTAGTCTAGGAGAAGGAAAACTCTGAATTGAAACCTGTTAAACTCCGCTTAAAAATTGACCTTGTGTCATATCCTGCCCGAGCGGAGGGGTTGGTAAATAGTACCTTAACACATCTCAAATAGAAGGTGTACCATAACTGTACCGATTTGACATTCATAACAAAACAGTAATAAAAAAACATTCGTACCATCACGTGCTCTAACAGGTTAATGATCATATCGTTACGTCTATAGTAGTTGTCGAACCTTTTTGTGACTCCACAGTGATAAAAGTTGACGAACACAGGAAACTCTGTTTTATTTAACTTCAAAAATATTTACTTAATTCTACAATTATAAAATAGTTTCTTGGAAGAGAAGAGAGTATGAAACTTGAGTCGACCGCGTTGACTGGGCAAAGAGAAACATGTCAAGAGGAAAAAAGAGAGAGCTGACACAGACCTTGAATCTTCGTTCAGTATTTTCTTGTTGTTCTAACGGATTTGTCTACCAGATTTTGTCTTCAGGGCTTCGCGACTTGTGCGTGAGGTTCCTTATTGTTTATCTTCACATCTTCTGAAGTGATGTTCAACCAACTCCCTTAAAGCACGTCGTCTCCTTCCTGCCACCTGATGTCGGCGACGGGAATATCTGTTTCCGCTGATTCCAATCTTGCCCAGAAGATTTGGGACCACCGGGTTCTTCCAGTCATCCTAAACTAACGCTGTTATTCACCCGTGACCAACTGACAAAGAAATGCCATGGTCTAAATCTCTCTGAGGTCAATTGCCCGCCCCCAGCACTCCATGACTGCCTTTTTTTCTTATTATTTGTCTTCTTTCTCTACTTCCCCAGTAATTAGTCTTTCGTTCTCTTTATAACTTGGACCTACAATATGGCGCTACAGAACGGATGAACTGCTACCGATAGGTTATCGATCATATGCAATAAAAAATGCAATGTTTTCCAAGAAGCTGTTGTATCCATACGACTATATGGACACAAGACGTGGACGCTGGCTAAGCTTATAGAGAAATATTTTGATGGCAATTGCATAAGAATGTTGCGAGCTATATTAGACACATCCTAGAAGGTACATCCCATAAAACAGCAGTTGTACGGACACCTACCTCCCATTTCAAAAACCACCCAAATAAGACGAAAAAGATATGCGGGACACTGCCGGAAAAGTAAGGAGGAACTCATAAACGAGGTTCTCTAATAGACCCCTTCATACGGAAGAACAAGTGTAGGACGACTAACAAGAGATTATCTACAATAGCTCACTACGGACACAGGCTGTAGTCTATGAGACCAACTAGAACTGAGAGACGATAGATACAAATGTCGAGCTAGATTTAGGGAAATCTATGCCAGCTAGCAGCTGGATATTATATATATATATATATATATATATATATATATATCAAAGAGATCAAACCCTACAGTACACCATCTATTTGAGCAAGTCATGCAAGAAATTACTAGTGCAGTACAGACGAATAATTAAGCGACAGTTTCCAATAAACACCTACCCATGGACATATCAGTGATATCGGAGTAGTAACTTAGCACAAGGCCGAAGGAATGTGGCATGCAATGAAACTCAAACTCACTCTTGTAGGTATGTGATTCAAGCTTGCCATTACACTATCATTGATATCGGAGTAGTTAAAACTTGTATTTATCAGTGGATACTAGATGCCGTCAAAAGGAGTTACCCAGAAGGATGGCCGATTGGGAGGGATGCAAGAGAAGCCCAAGTGAATCCATGCAGCCATCGAAGCTTGATGACCATAATACACACACACACAGTCACATACACTCACACACATTTATATATATGTGCGTGTGTCTGTGTGTGTCTGTGTGTGTGTACGAGGTTAAGATGAAAAGTTAATAGATTGGCGATTTTTCAGCATAGTCTTCTTTAATCTGTGTTTTAGTACTGGGATAACATAAGTCTGAAAAGTCACCAATAGCAGATATGACGTCATCATATAAACTCTTAAACCGGCGAACTTTTCAGCCCGCATTCGTATATATATATATATATATATAGACACACACAGACATAAATATATATATATATATATATATATATATATATATACGTCATGGGTCATTTAGGCTTGTCAAAATAAGACATCAATATGTTGTTATGGCTGGACTTTTTCTTTCATCTTATTGTCTAACTAGTAGACTTTGACATCATAGTATTTGTAAGTGGCTAAAACCGACATTCGTTCTCTTCTTTCCACAAAGTTTCACCAGAGTAATGACTCAGTTGGATTTCACAATAGTTGTTTACAAGATTTCCCGCCAAAACGATCTTTCCCGCCAAAGCGAATGTTCTTTGACTCGAAGGATAAAGCTGGTGCTAATTACAACTATTTAATTAACGTACCGATTGCACTCTGAACGGGCATGAAGTTATTTTCCGGTGGATGAGTACTTCAAGTTTTAATATATATATATATATATATATAAGAATGTGTGTGTGTGTGTGTGTGTGTGTGTGTGTTAGTGTGTTGGAGGAAACTTAAGAGAAAGAAAGAGAGAAAGAGAGTGCGTGAGAGAGAGATAGAGAGATTATTTTTCCCGTTTAACCGAAGACCTGATTGGCCGAAGTATTGATTTTAGAAGCACAAGAATATCACAGTCAAACATGAGTTCCGAAATTCATTAGTTTACTTGTTTATTTTTTTTTTCTTGTATTTTTTGTTTTGTTTTTTTTTACTTGTAAACGCATTTGAAAGACGACAATTATAATTCATTATATTTAAATTATATTTAGCTTTATTATACTTAATAACACGACGCATTATAAAAATTTGGAACTAAATTATCTTCACTCCCTCTTCGTTATTTATGTCATCTTCTCTCTCTTACTCTTTCACTCTCTCAAACACACTCACTCCCCACCTCAGGCACCGTCCCTCTCTCTCTCTTTTTCAATGACACAGACAGACACACACAGGTACATGCATACTCTCTCTCTCACACACACACATGTATATATATATATAGTCATCCACAGACAAATCTGATTCGTTCTATCAGAACTCATCAGTGTGGCTAGACAGTATCTTCCCGTAGCTGGGATCGAAACCTGGTTGACTCAAATGTCAAGCCAAAGCTTCTAACCATTCAGCCACGCGGAGATATTAGCTGCGAAGTAAATCTTAAACAGTTATGAATCACATATATTAGCTGCGAAGTAAATTTTAAACTGTTATGAATTATATATATATATATATATATATATATATATATATATATATATATATATATATATATATATATATATATATAGGAGGCTTCAAAAGATAACGAGACGAAAGTTGCATTTACGAAGTCAGAAATAAGCAATGACTGAAATATATATTTTCAATAAAATACAAGGTGTATTAAAATGAATGAAATATATATAATTATTCTTCAAAATACGAGATTTATGAAAAATGTATCGAGACTAAAACTAGATTTATCATTATAAAAATTAAATTAAAAAGAACGGACGTTATTGCTCTTAAAAATATTATGTTCGTTGTTTGCTTTTTATGGCATATCTTCAGTTGTAGGTTATTTAATGCCAAATCGTGCTTATACTTCTATATTAGACATATATGGTTTGCAAATATTTTGTTGATACCATTCCTCAACGATCCTGATCTCATTTTCAGAACACAGGTTATAGGAAATGATGCAATTTCCTTGTCAAAAGAATTTTCTGGAAAAAACGGATCAAAGTTGGCGCAAAGATCTCCAACAAACGCCAACGCAGATGGTCAAAAAATAAACAATTGAAGATGTTTTTTAGGACCAATAGGAGGTCTCTAAGATAAGCACCCAAAGAATTTTCGAAAGTCAACGCGTGCGTGCGGGATCCACCTTGATGCTATAAAAACACACAATTTTCAACACAATACAGACCAGTTACTCACACCAATCTAGTGTGATACGTATTAACTCTTTTCTCAGCGGCGCCTTGTTCGTTTGATGTTCAAACAACGGTGTCACATTACAATTTCAAGTTGGATAAAAATCTCATCCACGCAAAACCAGAACTAGCCTTTACGGTAGTGACATGATACACAAATAGCTGAATATACTTCTACATTTCAGCTCCCAACAAAGAAATAAATATCCTTATTTTGTGTAGCACTCTTGTTAATATTGTCTTTTCATTCATTAATATTAGTACCCTACACAGGTAAAGGGTTTCAAGTATTGATATGTAACACTAACTAATTAACATCAGTCTTGGGGAAGAGTTTTCGTCAATGGCCATATATTATTTAATGGCAAAACAATCCTTGTTAAACAAAAACGGTGCCATTTAACTCGTAACTTGAGTCATAAGGAGGTTCATACTTTTACCAACACAGTAAAGGGTTCACCAAAGGCCCGGGAGACCGAGGTTCAATGTCAGGTCTAGTAATACCAAAAACATAAAAAGTGGTACTTGATACCTCCTTGGTTAACACGAAGCATTATAAGGTTCTATTAAGGGTAACGTGGAGCAATCCAGAGAAAACAGTAGCGTTGTTTCCCAACACTTCGGTATAGAAGCTATTGAAAAGAGACCTTCGGCTCGCCCTCGACTAGGTTGCCAATATTTTATTGTTTGCTCACATTTGAATAGATATAAATGATATGTAAGAGGGGCACCTCTGGTGGTGTAACGGTTAGCAAGCTAGACTAGCAGACCTACACGAGTGAGTTCGAGTCTCATTGGGCGCCCTATTCATTCGGCCTTGTGCCACATCAAAGCGAAGCGCTTTGTAAATTACATAAATGATATGTAAGAGATTAGTCTGTCGGCAATTTCATTTTTAAATGAGTTGGAGCTAATTTGTTTCCATAAGAGTATTGCTATTGTCCCTACAGTTAAATGGTTCCAATTGTTGCTATCTAACTTTCGTAATTCTATTTAATATTAATCATTTGTTTGCTGATGGCGAAGAAGTTAAAAGTCTTTCTATTTAACTCTGATGATTCTATTCAACAGCACTCATTGGTTTGTATACAGTTAAATGGTTCCAATTATTGCTATGTATCAGTAAAAATTCCAATTAAACATCAATCATTTATTTACACACAGTTAAATGAACAGGCAGTTCTATTTGTAACAATAGATTTAGCATAAGTTATTTTTTGCTCTTAGTTTAAATGTCAGAGAGTTCTATTTGACCCATAGATAAGACCCTATGAGCTGCTACTACTCCGGGTCTGATGAAAATCTGGGAGCGATAGCAATGAAGGGGTTCTCCATATTTCCCAAAACTTCTGAGCTGTCGCTTGTCGTCAGATGGTTTAATGTCTTATCCAAGACACTTGTTTGTGGTGTCTTACTCCTCTGCAGAGATGAAGTTGGTGTATTCTACAGCATCAGGGGTCGGGGCCAAATATTCTATGTGAGTTCTAAAAGTATCTAAATTGAAGCTAAATTTTCCAAAACTCAGGACTATAAACTCTGTTCAAAAACTATTGACAATGAAGCTGTATTTACCAAAGCAGAAAAGATCAAGGAATAAAATTGTAATTTTCTTTTAAATATTAGGTGTGTTAAAAATGTATTGTATCTGAGATCTGTTTTGTTTTTTTTCAAAGATGGAAATTAGAAATTTAAAAATTGTTTTTCAAAATACGAGGTGTGTCCAAAATGTATCGAGACTAAATCTTCATTTACCAAGACAGAAATTATAAATGTATAAAAAGTTGGTTGGTTGGTTGGTTGGTTGGGTTTTATACCATTTTAGGTTATTTAACGCCAAATCCACTTTTATACAAATAATCAGTTCTATTTCAAACAATTTAGTTTAGCATAAGTATGCAGTTAGTTCTGTTTAACCCATAGATAAGGCTCTATCAGGTGCCACCATTCCGGGCCACATTCCCCAAAGACCCAGCATCACTGGAACCTCACCATCAGGTTGTTTCATGTCATACCAGAACGCTCATTTGACGGGTCTTACCGCTCTGCAGAATTGCAGTCGGTGTATTCTACAGTCCCAACCAAATGGGCAAGTATGAAAAGTATTCTTCAAAATACGAGATGTGTTCAAAATGTATCGAGACAAAAGCTTTTTTTTACCAAGAAAGAAATCATAAATGCATGAAAATGGTTCTTCAAAATACGAAGAGTATCCAAAATGTATCGAGACTACAGCTTTATTTACGAAGAAAGTTTAAATGCATGAAAATTGTTCTTCAAAATACGAGGTGTGGCCAAAATGTATCGAGACTACAGCTCTATTTACCAAGAAATTTTAAATGCCTGAATATAGTTCTTCAAAATACGAGATGTACTTAAAAACTGTATTTACCAAGATACAACTGAACGGAAAATGAAACAACTCTTTACCCCCAAATTGTCTCCTTTGTATTTGCCAAACTTATGCCAGTAAATTTTCGATTGGTCAACTACATCTTGAACTACTGTTTGAGAACTTGTAGTACAGTATTCTTTTATTGTTCATCACGTTTGCAAATATTGCTGTTTTCATGTTATTTTTTTATTTTCATTTTCCAGATAGAGACCATTCTTTTATAACCTTGCATATATATGAACAAAACAACTGTTGTTACCGAGAAATAAAAAAAAATGTTGTTTGTATAGAATTGGCTACACACTGAATTTTTTATTATGAAAAAATAACAACTTATTCTTTTTGCTCCAAGATATCGGTAATTTTCTTCAAAATACCAGTTGTGTGCAAATACATATCTATCTATCTATCTATATATATATATATATATATATATATATATTTGTATTCACGTATAACTAAAGTTTTAAATATATATATAAATACATATATAGTTCAATTAAAAACTCAAACCTGGTTAAAATGTCATTATAAATGTATTTCGTTGGAGAATATTATATTCTCGTCAGATGACTTCACATGTTAGACTTGAGGTTGCAAAACAGCAAATGTGGATTACAGTCTATACGTGTATGAAAAAAAGAGGAAAGATTATTGTTAGATATCACCCACCTTCTTCCACACAATGAATTAGTTCATCGGCCATATAGAGCAGTAGCTACTTATACCAGGGCAGACAAGAAGGTGAAGAGCAGCTTCTTATAGGAATAGTATTACAGCGTTAGAGACTGGAGATCGCACTAGATCACCTTACTTGCTTCCGTAATAACGGAAGCATTTCAATCATGCATCTTAGATGCATCAGGGAGGTCTTCAGTGATGCGCTGTCTTCATTGCCGATTTCGGGTTATTTCTGCATCATATCGGCTCCGACAGTAACCCCGGTATGACTCTGGAAGAGCCAAGCCGCCTCCGTGATCGCGACGTGCTACGCTCGTGCCTCAACCAAAGCAAAGAAAAAAAATAAGGCCGGACTTAAGCCGTTCTTATAGACATCTGTCTTTTAGTAAACAATACTATCGTTGGACTATATCTTTATTCTGTATTCACTAACCCGATGTTCTTTTCTACTAATAGTCTCTCCATTGTATATACTTTTTCCTGAGAATATATCTCTATATCCTCTCATATCGTGGTTTGTCCTTTATTTAATATTATAAGCGTTTACTGACCAGAACGCAACACATATGAATTTTAAATTCTCAGGCAAGGGCAAAGGGGATCAAAATAAAAAGGGTTAGAAACATTAAGAAAAAAGAACCGGGTGTTACTGTAAATCGACCCACCCGATTTGAGCACGTGCCAGATCTTCTATAGCTGGTGGAATCTTCTGAATAATCTAAGCTTGTAAACTAAATGATTATCTCATTACAGTCTTCGTTTACTTCTATCAGGCGAAATAAATTTATAATGACAATTTAATGACAATCGTAGGAAATGGACACAGCGACACGAGTTCAAATCTTGGACGAGACTGATTGCATTTCACATAGCACTAATACCCTTGGGAAAGGTATAAATCCAATTATTCTCCCTCCAGCTATGAGTAAATAGTAGGGCAGACTGGTTTCTTCAGCCTTGTTAAGGCAACTAGTCTAGGAGAAGGAAAACTCTGAATTTAAACCTGTTAAACTCCGCTTAAAAATTGACATAGTATCAAATCCTGCGCGAGCGGGGGTGGGGTAAATATGATAATGACAATCTAACCCGGTTTAACTTTCCTTCTATTTGCAATATATATATACTTACAAAAATAATTTCGTGAGTCAGGAACTAACCTACTACAGTTTCGCCTAAGCGGCTCATCAGGGTACCTAATCCCGATTAACAAAGCATGGAGAAAACCTATTTTTATATTAAAACAAAAAAAAAAGAAAAGAAAGAAAAAACTCACACCGGACAGAAAATTTGCATGAAAAAACCTCAAAAAAACTTAAGTTTATTATCAAGAAATTTATATATATATATATATATATATATATATATATATATATATATATATATATATATAACATGGGATAAAGTAGCAGGGGAAAAAAACAGCCTAATTATAGAGGAGCCAATTTCTTTTGTGTCAACAGGCGTTCAATATCTCCGACCTTTGATTTAATAAATCCTTATTATTACAAGAAGTTATTGCCAATTTCTCCTCGTTGCAAAGAATACAATACCTATCACCGGCCCTGTTCTTGCGACATTTTTTAAAACTTCCAATTTTAATATGGGATCCATGCCTTGCCTATTTTTAATCTCTCACATATAATTAGATAATCTAGTACTATATATATAGTACTATATATACAGTACTATATATATATATATATATATATATATATTGATATTTTGGGGCTGTAAGACATGACACTTCCAGTACTGCAGTCGATATTTTTAAGTTCCCCCATGATGTCTTTTGTGAGAGGTTACTGGTACTGGAGTCGCGGTACCTGTTAGAATCATATTCATGGGTCAAATAGAACTCTCCTATCATTTACTATACTTAAAATCATATCACTGTGCGCAAACCAATAATTAATTTTAAATTGAAATGTTAGTATTAGATAGTAATAGTTAATACCATTGAATTGTGTGCAAGCTCTAAATAGCAATTCTTGAAACCATTCAACTGTGTGCAAACAAATGAGCGCTGGTTAATTTGAAAATGACGTTGCCTCTAAAAAATATTCACTTACAAATCTCAATCTCAAACACACACACACACACACACACACACACACACACACACATATATATATGTATATATATATATATATATATATATATATATGTACGAGGATCATTGAATAAGTTTCCAGACGTTTTTCGCCTGGGGACTTTTATTGATAGTTCACACATGAAACTATTGTCCCCTTCGAAGTAATCTCCTCCGGCTGTAATGCAATTGTACCGTTCCAACTTCTGGAAGGCTCCATGGAAGTCCTCTTGTGTTAGCGTGTCAATGACCCTCGTCACAGCCTCTTTCAGTTCTTCAATTGTCTCATAACAACAGCCTCTGAGCTTAGAGAATAACCAAAAGTCACAGGGAGCAAGGTCTGGACTATAGGGAGGCGAGGAAATGTCTTGACGCTCATCTTGCTCAAATAGACAGTGACAAGGACGGAGTTGTGGACTGGTGCATTTTGCTGGTGAAAATGCCACTGGCCCGATTTGAAGAGTGCTGGAATCTTCCGACGGAATCTCTTCCTGAACTCCCTTAAAACCTCAACATAGTAACCCTAACCCTTTGGCCAATCAACCCTAGTGTATTGACTTCCTTATTCCTACCACACCTCTCATCTTCCCTCACAGACTCCCTGCCTTCCTTGAATGTCTTATGCCACTCAAAAACTGATTCTCGTTTTATGCAAGATGCTCCAAAGCAGTCTGAAGCATTCCATACGTTTCTGTGGCATTTTTTCCAAGTTTAAAACAGAATTGTATTGCATATCGTTCTTCGAAAATGTCCTCACGTCCAGATTGCATTTGTGAAATTCACCTGCTGTGACAATCAGGCTTTAAATGGGTGCATTCCAATTGCTGCTCTAGCTCTTCATTTGAACCTGAAATCATAAAAATTGGTCAGTCATCTCATAAGATGTATGGCAATAACAATGTGAATTTTCAAGAATCTTTGACAATTTTAAATGCCTGAACAAAATGTGGAAACTTATTGAATGCACCACGTATATATATATATATATGTGTGTGTGTGTGTGTGTGTGAGGTAGAGAGAGAGAAAAAAGGAAATGAATAAGAAGAATATTTTCAAAAGATAAGTGGAAGAAAGATATACACTTGGTGTGGATGAAAAATTATGTTTATAGGTAAAGATGTTAGTTGAAATACGTGTCAGCAAAAAAATCAAAACCAAGTATATATATTTCTTCCGTTTATATTTTCAATATATATATATATAAACAGGATTTGGCACTGAATAACTCAAAAGGGTTAATATGCCTTAAAACTTAACCAACCCAGTAATTTCCCGAATAAAACCACAAAACAACAATAAAGTTTCAAGTGACGATTGTCACTTTGGTAGAAGATTCGTGAATCTTCAACTTTTAGAAGTATAGTATCGTAAAATGATAATTACATTTAGTTTATATATATATATATATATATATATATATATATATATATATAGCGTAATGATATTTGGTTTTCACTTGTTCATTTGGTGAGTTAATGGTGGATCAAATTTTGCAGTATTCCTAGAGCATACTCTTGCCCAGTCAGCTAGGGCTGTTGAATACACTGACCCCAATGATGGTCCTGGATATGACACTAAACAATCTGATGGTGAGGTTCCATCAGTGCTGGAGCTTTGGGGAATGCGGAGTACCCCTTCATTGCCATCACTCCCAGGTCCACTTTGGCCCGGAGTGGTAGCGCCTGATAGGGCCCTATCTATCTGTTAAATAGAACTAACAGCATACTTCTGCTAAAATGAATTGAGTAAACTAAATGGCTTGAAATAGAAACGTTTTTGACAATTAAACCATACTTACACTTAAACTGAATTATTTCAAATAGAACTGTTTTTCGACATTAAAAATGTATTTAAACTTAACTGAATTATTACATATAACTGCTTAAATTGTTTGAAATGGAAATGTTTTTGACAATTAAACTGTGTGCTTATGCTAAACTGAACTGTTTTCAATAGAACAGATTATTTGTATAAAATTGATTTGGCGTTAAATAACCTACAAAGGTTGATATGCCATAAAACCAAACAAACCAAACCAAACTAAAGCGTACTCAAAATCAATAGAGCTGTAATACATATAGGAATATATGTCATACATAGAGGAATATATATATATATATATATATATATATATATATATATATATATATATATATATATTATGTGAGGGTATCCGTGACGCTATGTTTCATATTTTACACATTCATCACACTGCATAGAGTATTAACCCCTGGGTCGCAGAACCACCTTAATATATATATATATATATATATATATATATATATATATATAAACCTCTCTCTCTCTCTTTCTCTCTCTCTCTCTCTCTCTCTCTCTCTCTTTCTATGTTTTTTGACGGACCCTCCTGTCCATTTCAACAAATGAGTTCCTAACAATTCAGTAAAATTGTTGAACCATGCGATTACCTCTACAGATTTTTTTTTAAACGTGAAGCCCTGTGTAGATACAACCCTCCTTTTTTGTATTGTTTAATACTTTCTGTGATCTTTTGACGCTAACCAAGCATAAAACGTTTCATCTCTGAACATTTTAATCGATTTTCATAAGAATCATAGAAAAATAGTTTTATTACTGCATTTGGTCTCTGAAACTAGTAGACAAATTCGCCTACCTAGGAAGCAGCGTCTCATCAACCAAAAAAGACATCGACACACGGCTAACGAAGGCATGTACAGCTATCCACAGGCTATCAGTCATATGGAAATCAAACCTGACCAATAAAATTAAACGCAGTTTCTTCTAGGCAGTTGTCGTATCGATACTGCTGTACGGATGCACTACTTGGACGCTAACTAAACAGCTGGAGAAGAAGCTAGACGGCAATTATACAAGAATGCTGCGAGTAATATTGAACAAGTCCTGGAGGCACCACCCCACAAGGCACCACCTGCCTCCCATCACGAAAACTATCCAATTTAGACGAATCAAACATACAGGACAATCCTGGAGAATCAGGGACGAGCTCATATGTGATGTACTCCTATGGAGCTCCACATATGGGCAGGCAAAAGCAGGATGACCAGCTTGAACATACATACAGCAGCGATGTGAGGATACGGGATGTAGCCCTGAGGACCTGCCAGAGGCGATGAGCGATAGGGAGAAGTGGCGAGAGAGGGTCAGGGATATCCGTGCTAACGGCACGACATGATGATGCTAATGATGATGATGACTTTCCTCCCAAATATATCGTTTATTTAAAAATCTAATGCTTTTTGGCCGAAACTGTGTCATTAAACTCTCATTATGTCACAGCCTTGCGCAATTTTCAACAAAGCAAAACTCTTACTAGGCTTAAATATAGAATATTCGAGTTGAATGTTAAAATTTAATCATAGAAATTCTCGATGTAATAGATTTAACAAAAAAAAGTCTATTAAAATCCTTCAGTTAAACAGAAGTATTAATATTATTTCCCGTTATTACAATGGGAAACCAATATTTCTACGGTTAGTCTACTTAGTAAATAAATATATATTTTTTACTTACTGTTGTATCCTAAACTCTGTGACGCCCTCCCGAGAAATGACACAGAGCAGACAGATAGTTTTGTGAATTTCTCGATAAAAGCGGAATTGTTTTATAGTTCTCCAACGAACAAAGATAGAATAGAATCCATGAAAAAAAAAAGACAAAAAATACAAAGAAAATGAAAACGAATGAATGGATATGATTAATCACAAATGTTGAATAATTTCGATGGAAAAATTCAGTCGTTTTCCAGTTTCATAGAAAATGTGAAGATTAGAACAGATATAAAGTCTTTGAAGATTGGTTTATTAAGTTTAATGTTTCTTTGGAGAAAATGTCTTTGGCTGCAAGAAAGAAAAAAAGCCAAAAATCGTAATGGGGAAAAATAAGAAAATGAGACATAGACTCAATGAATATGGAAGATGGAAATTTTTAAAACAAAATACGAAAAAACGTGCTTGATAATGAGAAAGAAAGAAAGAAAGAAAGAAAAAAGAAAGGAGTTGTTATAGTGAGATATTAAAAGAACCAACAAAGAAAGGTTAAAAAAAAGAAACAACTGAAGAAAGAGAGAAAGAAAGAAAGAAGAAGTCGTCATGGAGAGATAGTAAAAAATCAATGAAGAAAGATTTTTTTAAAAAACATGAAGAAAGAGAAGAAAAAGAAAGAAAGAAAGAAAGAAAGAAAGAAGGAAAGAGTTGTTATAGTGAAATATTAAAAGAATCAACAAAGAAAGGTTAAAAAAAAGAAACAACTGAAGAAAGAGAGAAAGAAAGAAAGAAAGAAAGAAAGAAAGAAGGAAGAAGTCGTCATGGAGAGATAGTAAAAAATCAATGAAGAAAGATTTTTTTAAAAAACATGAAGAAAGAGAAGAAAAAGAAAGAAAGAAAGAAAGAAAGAAAGAAGGAAAGAAAGAACGAGTCGTTATGGGAGATATTAAAAGAACCAAATAAGAAAGAATAAAAGAAACACAAAAAAACAAAGAAAGAAAGAAAGAAAGAAGGAAAGAGTTGTTATGGTGAGATATTAAAAGAACCAACAAAGAAAGATTTTTTAAAAAACAAAAAAGGAAACAACTAAAGAAAGAAAGAAAGAAAGAAAGAAAGAAAGAAAGAAAGAAAGAAGGAAGGATTTATTATGGTGTGGTATTAAAAGAACCAATGAAGAAAGATTAAAAAACACAAAAAGGAAACAAAGAAAGAAAGAAAGAAAGAAAGAAGGAAAGAAAGAAGTCGTTATGTGGGAATAGTAAAAAAAAATCAATGAAGAATGATTTTTTTTAAAAACATGAAAAAAGAGAAGAAAATGAAAGAAAGGAAGAAAGAATGAAAGAAAGAAAGAGTCGTTATGGCGAGATATTAAAATAACCAATGAAGAAAGATTTTTTTTAAAATAACGAGGAAGAAAGAAAATAAAATGAAACAAAGAAAGAAAGAAAGAAAGAAAGAAAGAAAGAAAGAATCAGTAGTTGTGCAAAGATAAAAGAAAGATCTTTTTAGCAAAAAAAAAAAATTAATGAAAAAATAAACATGAGTGAATGGATATATAAAACAAAGATGAAACAAAAAAAGAATGAATGAATGAATGAGTCTTTGAAGTTAGAAATTTAGAAAATTAATGAAGAAAATTCATTTTAAAGCAGGAAAGAAAAATAAATGAAAGAAACAAAATGAACAAATGAATGGATATAGCAAATGAAAAAGCTTCTTGAAAGAAAGAAAGTAAAAAAAGAAAGAATTGAAGGGTTTAAGTTGAAATGAATCAATTAATAAATAAAGAAAGAAAGAAAGAAAGAAAGAATTGAAGGGTTTAAGTTCAAATGAATTGATAATTAAATAAATAGAGAAAGAAAGAAAGAAAGAATTGAAGGGTTTAAGTTGAAATGAATAAATTAATAAATAGAGAAAGAAAGAAAGAAAGAAAGAAAG
Organism: Sepioteuthis lessoniana; assembly: GCA_963585895.1. Taxonomy (NCBI): domain Eukaryota; kingdom Metazoa; phylum Mollusca; class Cephalopoda; order Myopsida; family Loliginidae; genus Sepioteuthis; species Sepioteuthis lessoniana. Next base: position 38,096,622 of record OY757946.1, on the reverse strand, counting down.
AAAGAAGGGGTATAAGTTAAGAAAAATTAACAGAATCAATGAATGGAAAGAAAGAAAGAAAGAAAAAAGAATTGAAAGGCATAAGAAAGAAAAAATTTTTTTTGTAGGAAAAAACAATTAACGAAAGACAAAAAAATCAAGATATTGAAAATGAATAAGTCCGCGATGGTAAGAATAAAATGAAAAGAAAGAAAGAAAGAAAGAAAGAAAGAAAGAAAGAAAGAAAAAGCTTTTTGAGGAGAAATTTAAAAAAAAGAATGAAGAGGGTTTTTTTTATGGAGGAAAGAAAATAAAAACAAAGGGATGAACGAATCTCGCAAATGCAATAGATTCCTTGATGGTGAGAAAGAAAGAAAGAAAGAAAGAAAGAAAGAAAGAAATGAAGGGTACCAGAAAGAAAGAAAGGCTAAAAGAAAGGAAGAAAGAGAGAAAGAAAGAAAGAAAGAAAGAAAGAAAGAAAGAAATGAAGGGTACCAGAAAGAAAGAAAGGCTAAAAGAAAGAAAGAAAGAAAGAAAGAAAGAAAGAAAGAAATGAAGGGTACCAGAAAGAAAGAAAGGCTAAAAGAAAGAAAGAAAGAAAGAAAGAAAGAAAGAAAGAAAGAAAGAAATGAAGGGTACCAGAAAGAAAGAAAGGCTAAAAGAAAGAAAGAAAGAAAGAAAGAAAGAAAGAAAGAAAGAAAGAAAGAAATGAAGGGTACCAGAAAGAAAGAAAGGCTAAAAGAAAGGAAGAAAGAAAGAAAGAAAGAATTGAAGGGTACCAGAAAGAAAGAAAGGCTAAAAGAAAGGAAGAAAGAAAGAAAGAAAGAAAGAAAGAATTGAAGGGTAAAATAAATAAATAAAGAAAATAGAAAGAGAGAAAGAAAGAAAGAAAGAAAGAAAGAAAGAAAGAAATGAAGGGTACCAGAAAGAAAGAAAGGCTAAAAGAAAGAAAGAAAGAAAGAAAGAAAGAAAGAAAGAAATGAAGGGTACCAGAAAGAAAGAAAGGCTAAAAGAAAGAAAAAAAGAAAGAAAGAAAGAAAGAATTGAAGGGTAAAATAAATAAATAAATAAATAAAGAAAGAAAGAAAGAAAGAAAGAAAGAAAGAAATTAAGGGTAACAGAAAGAAAGAAAGGCTAAAAGAAAGAAAGAAAGAAAGAAAGAAAGAAAGAAAGAAAGAAAGAAATTGTGTGAAATTTAAAAAAATCAAATGAGAAAAGAAGCAGTAGATAATAAATTTAAAAAAATAGAATGAATGAATATCGAAGATGAAAATTCGGAAATTAAAAATGAAAAAAAAAAAAAAAAAATATTGACGTTGATGATAAGAAAGAAATAAAGAAACAAAGACAGAAACAAACAACTTTTAGAGAAGAAAATGAAAAGAAAAGTGAAAAATTAAAGAAGGAAAGAAATATAAATTAAAAGAAAATAAGAAAAATGAATCTATGAATAGATATTGGAAATGAACATTCTGAAAACAAAAAAACTTAAAACTATCTATGTCGGAAAGAACGAAAGAATGAATAAAGAAGAAAGAAAATATATTCGAAATCAGTAAATGAAAAAAATCCCTTGATGACAAGAAAGAAAGAAAGAAAGAAAGAAAGAAAGAAAGAATTGAAGGGTAAAATAAATAAATAAATAAAGAAAGAAAGAAAGAAAGAAAGAAAGAAAGAAATGAAGGGTACCGGAAAGAAAGAAAGGCTAAAAGAAAGGAATAAAGAAAGAAAGAAAGAAAGAAGGAATTGAAGGGTAAAATAAATAAATAAATAAAGAAAGAAAGAAAGAAAGAAAGAAATGAAGGGTAACAGAAAGAAAGAAAGGCTAAAAGAAAGAAAGAAGGAAAGAAAGAAAGAATTGAAGAGTAAAATAAATAAATAAATAAAGAAAGAAAGAAAGAAAGAATTGAAGGGTAAAATAAATGAATAAAGAAAGAAAGAAAGAGAGAAAGAAAGAAAGAAAGAAAGAAAGAAATGAAGGGTACCAGAAAGAAAGAAAGAAAGAAAGAAAGACAGAAAGAAAGAAAGAAAGAATTGAAGGGTAAAATAAATAAATAAAGAAAGAAAGAAAGAAATAAAGAAAGAAATGAAGGGTAACAGAAAGAAAGAAAGGCTAAAAGAAAGAAAGAAAGAAAGAAAGAAAGAATTGAAGGGTATAAGTTGAAAGAAAGAAAGAAAGAAAGAAAGAGAGAAAGAAAAAATTGAAGTGTAAAAAAATAAAGAAAGAAAGAAGGAAAGAAAGAAAGAAATGAAGGGTAACAGAAAGAAAGAAAGGCTAAAAGAAAGAAAGAAAGAAAGAAAGAAAGAAAGAAAGAATTGAAGGGTATAAGTTGGAAGAAAGAAAGAAAGAAAGAGAGAAAGAAAGAAAGAAAACAAATTGATAAAGAAAGGAAGAAAGAGAGAAATAAAGAATTGAAAGGTAAAAAAATAAAGAAAGGAAGACAGAAAGAAAATAGAATAGAAGGGTATAAGTTGAAAGAAAGAAAGAAAGAAAGAAAGAATTGAACGGTATAAGCTGAAAGAAAGAAAGAAAGAAAGAAAGAAAGAAAGAAAGAAAGAAAGAAAGAAAGAAATGAAGGGTAACAGAAAGAATGAAAGGCTAAAAGAAAGAAAGAAAGAATTGAAGAGTATTAGTTGAAAGAAAGAAAGAAAGAAGAGAGATCGAAAGAAAGAAAGAGAGAAAGAAAGAAAGAAAAAATTGAAGCGTAAAAAGATAAAGAAAGGAAGAAAGAGAGAAATAAAGAATTGAAAGGTAAAAAAATAAAGAAAGGAAGACAGAAAGAAAATAGAATTGAACGGTATAAGCTGAAAGAAAGAAAGAAAGAAAGAAAGAAAGAAATGAAGGGTAACAGAAAGAAAGAAAGGCTAAAAGAAAGAAAGAAAGAAAGAAAGAAAGAATTGAAGGGTATAAGTTGAAAGAAAGAAAGAAAGAAAGAAAGAGAGAATGAAAGAAAGAAAGAAAGAAAGAAAAAAATTGAAGTGAAAAAGATAAAGAAAGGAAGAAAGAGAGAAATAAAGAACTGAAAGGTAAAAAAAAAAAAGGAAGACAGAAAGAAAATAGAATAGAAGGGTATAAGTTGAAAGAAAGAAAGAAAGAAAGAAAGAATTGAACGGTATAAGCTGAAAGAAAGAAAGAAAGAAAGAAAGGGTAACAGAAAGAAAGAAAGGCTAAAAGAAAGAAAGAAAGAAAGAATTGAAGGGTAGAAGTTGAAAGAAAGAAAGAAAGAAAGAAAGGAAGAAAGAAAGAAAGAAAGAGAGAAAGAAAGAAAGAAAGAAAAAATTGAAGTGTAAAAAGATAAAGAAAGGAAGAAAGGGAGAAATAAAGAATTGAAGGGTAAAAAAATAAAGGAAGACAGAAAGAAAATAGAATAGAAGGGTTTAAGTTGAAAAAAAGAAAGAAAGAAAGAATTGAACGGTATAAGCTGAAAGAAAGAAATAAAGAAATAAAGAAAGAAAGAAAGAAAGAAATGAAGGGTAACAGAAAGAAAGAAAAGCTAAAAGAAAGAAAGAATTGAAGGCTATAAGTTGAAAGAAAGAAAGAAAGAAGAGAGAAAGAAAGAAAGAAAGAAAAAATTGAAGCGTAAAAAGATAAAGAAAGTACGAAAGAGAGAAAATAGAATAGAAGGGTATAAGTTGAAAGAAAGAAAGAAACAAACAAACAAAGAATTGAACTGTATAAGTTGAAAGAAAGAAAGAAAGAAAGAAAGAAAGAAAGAAAAACACGCTAAATAGAATCATTTACAATCATGTTTTGAAATATAAGCAATCCGAAAACGTCATAATAAAAAAAAAAAATTAAATTAAATCGAAGACAAACGAAAGCAGAATCCATCAAAAAGTAAATTTTAAAGTACAAAATCCAAAATTTTAGTCACGTCAAGAGAGAGAGAGAGAGAGAGAAAGTAAGAGAGAGAGAGAGGAAGAGAGGGAGGAGGGAGAGAGATAAGAAAGAAAACTCAACAATGAAAAATAAAATCGATCTGAACTAAAAAATGTTAAACGAAAAACGTAAAAGAAAAATTTCAAAAAAAATTAAAAAATATAAAAAAAGGCAACAAAAAAACACAAGAAGAAAATCTTATCATTCACTGATAATCGGCCATATTTCAAGAAGGCAATTGCGAGATATCAACGGCCATTTTAGATTAGCATCGAACGACCTGGTATTTCCAAGAGATGTGAACATCACAGAGAACAAGTGAAGAAAAACGTCTTTTCTTTTGTATTTCTCTAAAATTTCCTTATCAGTTTAAAATATCTTTCATTTTCTTTCTTGTCGTTACTTTTCAATATGATTTCCTTTCTTCCGGTAAGTATACATTTAAAAAAAAAATTTACTGCTATTTCGTATATATTTTTTTACTTCTTTTTTGTTGTTTAAATCCATCTGTTTCTCCTACGTTCTTGTGTGCAAATGTATTCTGAATTTTGTAAGAAAGGGGGAAAAAAAAAGAAAAGAAAAAAAAAAAAGATTATAGTGCGAGGTTGATGTCATTTAAAAGTAGATATGTCAATTGAATTTATCAGTCTAAGGGAAATGTATTCTAAATATATTCGCACATTTTAAAATGCAACACAAACGGACCCTACAAAGAATTACTATTATCATTTTACTCCTTCGAGATATGTCCTCTTGTTTTGTTTTTGTTTTTTTACTACTGTAGTGACTGGTTGATTTTCAATGGAGGTTGAGTGACATCAAGTCTCCTTTGGACATAAAGACACTTCTGAGTATTCAAGCTGATGTCTGCCGTCTGGGTGGCATCGGTAGTTCTTCTGTTTCCAGTGAAACCAACAAAAACTTATTAATATTGATTTGCTTATTGAGTATTTTTCACCACATATCTAACGAGTGGGAGAGTTACAATGGTGTGGTGGTTTCGTTTCGTTTGCATTTATTGCATATCTACCATTGTAGGTTATTCAATGCCAAATCTTTTTTATACGTATATATAAAAACGTTCTTTTGACGTGAGGTGTTAAACCATTGCATCCCCTGTGCATGCATTTGACCTTTACGATGAATTACACTTACATTCAAGGTCTTTATCTAACTTTTAGCCTGTCAGCTGGGGCTGTAGAATATACCGACTGCAGAGTAAGACCACACAAACGGGTATCCTGGATATGACACTAAACAATCTAATGCTGAAGTTCCATGAATGCTGGAACTTTGGGGAATGAGGAGTACCCCTTCATTGCCATCGCTCCCAGGTCCCCTCTGGTCCGGAGTGGTAGCTGCTGGTAAGGTACTGTCTCTGGATCATATAGAACTAAAATGCGTACTTATGCTAAAATGAATTGTTTAAAATAGAACTGTTTTGACATCCTACTGTATGTAAACCAAAACAATACTTATACGAAACTGAATCGTTTGAAGTGGAACTGTTTAAATAAACTGAATAGCTTGAAATATAAATGTTTTTGACAAACTAAATAAGAAAACAATTTATATAATCAATTACCACCCTCATTATCTCACACTGGGTCAGATATGATTCATATAAACAATATTAAATATGATTAATTACTATGTTATTTACATGTAATTTATTACCTATATTAATTACGTATGTAATAAGCTCTGTTACATATAATTGATTACCATATAATTTAGATATTATTAATTACCACCCTCATTATTTTATAATGGTTCAGATATGGTTTATATTACCTCTATTACATATAATTAGTGTGTGGGGGTCCATAAGAGTACATCACTTATGAGTTCTGATGTACTCTTATGGACCCCCACACATGGCCGTGCAAAAGCAGGCCGACCAGCACGAACATACATTCAGCAACTATTACTTATATAATTAGGTCTACTACATATAATTGATTGCCGTATAATTTACATTTAATTAATTACCACCCTCATTATATCTTATGACTCAGATATGATTTATATCAACTATAACGAACCAGACATGCAGGACACAGCTGGAGAAGCAGGGACGAGTTCAAAAGTGATGTATTCTTATGGACCCCCACACATGGCCGTGCAAAAGCAGGACGACCAGCACGAACATACATTCAGCAACTATGTGAGGATATATTCTGTGACAAGGATAGAGTTGTGGACTGGTGCATTGTTCTGGTGGAAATGCCACTGACACGATTTGAAGAGTGCTGGCCCCTTCCGACGAAATCTCTTCCTGAACTCCCTTAAAACCTTAACATAGTATTTCTTGTTGACTGTCTGTCCAGTGGGAACCCAGTGCATGTAGATCATGCCAGCGCTGTCAGAAAATGGATCATCGAAGGTTTGTGAGTGTTTTTGCTCTGTCTGGCCTGCTTGGGTATGGGAGAGCCAGCATGCTTTCACTGGGAAGTCTGTCTCTTGGTCTCTGGGTCATAGCAGTAGATCCAGCATTCATCGCAGGTCACCAGAGCATCAAGAACTGCGGGATCTGAATTGATCAGCTCGACCATCTCCCCGCTGTCATTACAACGTCTTTCTTTCTGATTTTCACTGAGTACCCTTGGGACAAACTTCGCGCAAATCTTCCGCATCTTCAGTTCCTCGCGAATAATTGTGTACAGTTACCACACTGACATCAAACTGTGCACTTATTGTCTCTATAGACACAAGACGGTCCTTATCTAAGAAATTCTTTATTTGGCTAATCAACTCTGGTGTTCTGACTTCCTTACTCCTTCCACACCTCTCAACCCTTACAGACTCCCTGCCTTCCTTTAATCTCTTATGCCACTCAAAAACTGATGCTCGATTCATGCAAGATAGTACAAAAGCAATCTGAAGCATTCCATACGTTTCTGTTGCATTTTAAAACAGAATTTTATTGCATATCGTTCTTCTAAATTGTCCTCATTTTTGAAATTCACCACCAGCTGTGACAGTCAGGCTTTAGTTGGGTGTATTCCAATTGCTACTGTAGCTGTTCATTTGAACCTGAAATCATAAAACTTATTCAGTCATCTCATAAGATGAATAGCGATAACATACTGAATTTTCAAGGGTCTGTGATAACTTTAAATGCCTGTACTAAATGTCTGGAAACTTATTGAAGGATCTTCGTATATTGAATAATATGTTTGGTTGGGTTGGGTTTTATTGTTGTATAGCCATGAACAACTGTACGTACACATATGCATGCAGAATCATAACAACGACACAACAAAGATGAGCGACACAGTTCTTTAGAAAAATATACCTCTCATTTTATTGAAAGAATTGTGTGTGAGAGGGAGTTGGTGACTGAACAAAGACTGCAACATATTGACCTCCCCATCTCCTCCGGATATAGTAGTGTGTCTTTTTTGTTTTCATGGGCTACTCAACCGGGGACCTGGGGCTCAGTTCTCTGCTGAGAGCTATTTCTCACGGCTTGATCTCGAACACTGCTTCAAGCTCTGAACTGCAACTGCACAATCGGGGGTCCCGAGGCCCCCCTCTGCTAAGTGCTGTTCTCTCTACAGCATCCTATCTCTAACTCATCTGAGCTCCAACTGCAACTCGAACTTCCTGTGCACTGAGTTATATTATTGTTTTACGCCCACTCAATCTCTTCCCATAACTGGCTAACGGAATATGCAACTTCCGCCGTCCTTGGAATGGCATGTTTGATCATCATCGAGCGGAAATAACTGCCATGCAGTTCACAGGTCACCCTCTTCCGGTTCATCAGTTTGTGACTGTAAGGTGGGATTTTAGCCTATCCTATATTGTCAGCCAAGCTCGCCAACGCAATCTCTTACCATAAATGGTTAATGGAATAAGCAACTTCCGCCGTTTTGGGAATGGCATGTTTGGCCGTGTTGGAGGTCAATATACAACATTATGGCATATCAACCGTTATACTTTATTTAATGCCAAATCATATTTATACATATATATTGAATGTATATATTTGGTTGGCTTTGATTTTATGTCATATCAACTTTTGTTGACTTTTAATACTAAGTCCTGTTTTTGTGTATATATTGAATATATATGATTTGTGAACACATTTTGATGATACCACATTTAAATGAGTCAGGGTTGTTTGACACAATGTTAAATAGTTTCAAGTAATGCAATCAAAAACGAATAATCCTACATACAATAAATATGTTGTTTGAACACAGTTGTTTTCAAGTTGGTTGGTTGGTTGGTTGGGTTTTTATGGCATATCAACCTTTGTAGGTAATTCAACGCCAAATTCTATCTATTGTCACGTGATAGCCCACGGAGACAAAGAGGTAAGACTGATACTATCCTCCCGTGTAGAATTGACAGTATCAAGCCGTCAAACAAGTGACCGTTAGGAAGGAATGTAGGTCACAGAGGGGATAAACAGATGTTCGTACTTAGTGACCTCAGGTCGCCGGATATCGGAAGGGGAAAGAGAGAGAAGCCAAATGATTGGCTGGGACCCCAAAACGGAAGTGGGGCTCCCTTCCCCTCAGCGGAAGTAAAGGATAAGAGGGTTAGTTTTTGAGCAGGGTTCATAGCGGGCAGACGAACCATAGCCACTTTACTCCGGGTTGAAGACAAAAGATTAACTGAGACACGAAGGACTCCAAATCCTTCAAGCCAGTATTAAAAACAGAACAAAGTCTAGTAGCCCGTGAAAGAAGAAAATTCTCCAGTGGAACCCCGTCGAAAATAAGATAAGTAACTTTGGGGACATTTTTCCTTTATACCCAAATTTCGTTTACCACTCTCTCTCTCTCTCAATTCGAAGAAGGACAAAAGTCAGAAAAGACGTTTATATTCGTGGACTGTCCAATTATATGTTTTTGACACTCTGAACGTGTATATATAAGTAGTAAAGGATTTTATGTATTTTCATTTTACCATGTGGTCTATGTTGTTACTTCATGCTTTCTTTCCAGCTTCTATTCGCCTTATGTTATCTTGCTTAGAATTGTCCTATTAATTCCTAAAGTATCACACGGAAAACCGGAGTTGCCGACAACTACAATATTAATATTATTACGACTAAGACCTATAGGCCCGTATTCTTCTGTTATCTAAGGGAAAGAAGTTTAGTGGCCTGGTGGGTGTGTGATAGTGTGAAATTTGGAACCCCTTTGCCAGCGGTGGTCAGTCTGGCCCTAAATTATTCCCTCACGTAATATGCCAGTTCTTATATGCCTGAGAGAAAAACTCTGAACAGGACTTATTCTGTAGGGGATCAAGTGCCAACCTGCCCCGTCTTCACACGTGCGAAAATAAAGTCCCGTTTTGGGACATTAGTCAATTTCGCGTCACACTATATATACATGCATACATATTCAACCAAAGATTTCAAAACGAATATTAAGGTACGTAGAATTTTCTATTAGCAGGATTTCATTTGTTTGCACAAGATTAACCAGTTTTAAGTTGTCATATTTTTTGGTACAACTCTGTCTCTTTCAAGAAGGACAGAATGTCATCTATTTTGACGTTCTCGAACAGATCGGTTAAGTTATTTACTTTGAAAAATCGCCTTCTGATAACAGCGAAAGTTCTACATTCTATAAGAATGCGTTTAACCGTGCAAGTTGTCTGGCAGGTTAAACACTGTGGTTGTGATTCCTGTTTCAAAATGAAAGAGTGAGTAAGCCGTGTATGACCAATTCGCAATCGGGATATAACAACTTGTTGTCTTCTTGATTTTCAAGTACTGCCTTATAACACTTACAATTAAACATCAGTTATTTGCGTAAACACTGTTAAATTGGCAAACAGTTCTATATCTAACAATTCAACGTAACATCAGTCATTTGGTTGTCTGAATTTCTGAGACGAAGCTAGATGATTTTTGTCATTAATATTTTTCAGACTATTGTCGCTATCTTTATTTTTATTTCCACAACGTTTAGGCTGATATGTCCTCCGGCCTTCTTCATGCTGTTTGTCGAATTCGGGAACCTACACGGAACTTCGAACTACGTCCTGTATTGAATTCATGGGGGTCACCTGTTCTGATTCCGTTAGCCATAATCGAGTACAAGTGTTAAGTATTCCTGTATTGTTATCGCCTGCTGTCAGGATTGAACCTACAACTTCTAAATGATTGTCTCCTGAGAAGCTTAAGAAACCAACGCCTATCACTGTTAAGCTATGTGTCCTCCTGGATAATATTTCACTGGAATCTGCGACAGCAAGTCTCCTCAAGTCTCCAGGACTTTTCTCAATATTCTGGCCGTTCTCAATAATGCTGTAGTTTGGATGGTCTCCAAACGTCCGTCAACTTCTAAGTCCTCCAGTCCCTTTAATAGTCCTTTAGTTACTGTACCTAATGCACCAATCACGATTGGTATAATCGTCACCTTCATGTTCCATAGTTTTTTTTCAATTCCCCAAACAAGGTTGAGGTACTTATCCTTCTTTTCACTTTCTTTCAGTTTTATTCTGTGGTCAGCCGCAACAGCAAAGTTGACGATTTTGCAGATTCTTTTTTTTTCATGCTGGGTTCAATCCCAGGTCGAGTGATACCAAAGACTCAGAAAAAGGTACTTCATAATACTTTGCTAAAGACTCAGCATTATGAGGTAAGAATCAAGGTTAAAGTTGCGCAATCCAGGGAAAGGAGTAGCGCCTTCCCCTACACCTTGGGGTAGTAGCTATCGAAAAGGGAGCCTTCGGGTCGCCCTCGAATAATGTCGCCAACTCACTTATTATTAGATCTGGACTTCTGGCCGAGAATCGGTGATCCTTGTGTATGTCAAATTCCCATAGGAGTTTATGTGTGACAATTTCTAGGACAGGTGCTGGGTTGTGCATATACCATTTGTTTATTATTATTATTATTCACTCATTAGAACTTTTCACATCAGCGTTAACCGATGGTTTTTCACTGGTGTTTGAGTGACAGCAAGTCCCCTCAAGGCTCCAGGGCTCTTCTCAGTATTTTGTCCGTTCTCAATAATGCTGTCGTTTAGATGGTCTCCACCCGTCCGCCAACTTCTAAGACCTCCAGGCCCTTTAGTAATCCTTTAGTTACTGAACACACCAATCATAATTGGTTCAATCGTTACTTCCATGTTCCGCAGGTTTTTTATTTCTCTAGCAAGGTCGAGGTACTTATCCTTTTTTTCACTTTCCTTCAGATTTATTCTGTGGTTCGCCGAGACAGTAAAGTTGATAATTTTGCAGATTCTCTTTTTTTTTTTTTTTTTTTTTTTTGGTGATTATTATGAGGTCTGGTCTTTTGGCCGGGATGAAGTGATCGGTTTGTATGTTAAAGTCCCTGAGGAGTTTATGCGTAGTTATTATTATCATTATTATTATTATTTACACTTTTGAGAGTTTTCCACACCTGCCTTAGTCGATAATTTGCTCCTGTAATTCGAGTGACAGCAAGTATCTTCAAGTCTCCAGGATTCTTCAAAGTAATCTGGTCTATCTTAGTAATTCTGTAGTCTTGATGATCCGAACTTATCCTCTTATTTCCAAGTCTTTCAGCCCCTTGGGTAATATTTTGGGGAGTATCCCAACGAGTGCACCAAACACATTTGATATCAGTCATATCTTCCACAGCTTTTTTAATTCTCAAGCAAGAACAAGGTATTTATCTCTTGTTTCGGTTTCTTTTATTTTCATTCAAGAGTCTACCGGGACAGCTAAGTCCAGTATTATTATTGTTATTATTAGTATAATTATTGCATCAAGTTTTTATTAGTATTCCATACACTTTTTTCTTACTAAATATTGTTGTTTCACTAAGTGAAGAACGTCTCCTTAAATATTCATTCTATTTATTATTATTATACTCTTTTGAGAGATTTTCACTGCAGTGTTAGCTGATGGTGTTTTAGTGGAATTTTAATGACAGCAAGTCTCTGCAAGTATCCAGAACTCTTCTCAGTATTCTAATCTTAATGTAACGGTCCTCTGGCTGGACTTCGCTTTTATTCTTACTTTCAAGTCCTCCAGTCTCTTTATCAAGCCATTAGGGATTGTTCCAAGTTTACCAATTACTACAGGTATCACCATTTCTTTCTTGTTCCACAGTTTTTTTAGTTCCCTAACAAGATTATTATTATTCTTACGCTTTGGAGAGTTTTTCACGCCTACGTTAAAACTACTGCGATTATTATTATTTTATTATTATTATTATTAGACAGTCTTTTATTTTAAATTATGGTTTTCCATGGTTGGTTCTTATCTAAGTTCAAGTGACAGAAAATCTCCTCAAGTCTCCAAGAAACTAAAAAGAATCGATGCACATTTTTGCAGTGGTGTAACTCGATGAAATCCATTCTCCTTCTAACCCTTTTAAAACTAGAATTTTTCCCAGGCTCTTGGAGCTGTACCAAGTGTCTGAACTACGACATGTTTCACCTTCATATTCCACAACTTGGGGGATGTCCCCGTGGTGTAATGGTTAAAGCGATGGACTGCGGAATCGTAGTAAACGAGTTCGAAATCCAGTCGCACGATTATCATATTTACCAACCCCTCCGCTCGGGCAGGATATGACACATGGTCAATTTTTAAGCGGACTTTAACAAGTTTTGAATTCAGAGTATTCCTTCTCCTAGACTAGTTGCCTCACCAAGGCTAAAGAACCTAGTCTGTCCTACTATTTACCCATAGCTGGAGGGAGAATAATTGGATTCATACCATTCCCAATGATATTAGTGCTATGTGAAATGCAATCAGTCTCGTCCAGGATTTGAACTCGTGTCGCCGTGTCCATTTCCTACGAAGATACCCATTACACCACGGGCACCTCCTACCAGTCGTGCAATTACGTTCACTTTCAGACAAATACCTTTAGGAAAGGTATGAACCCCCTTATCCTCCCAAATATGGGTTAAATAGTACAATTTCTATTCTTCAAGAAGGATAGCGTAGGCATTAAATAACCTACAATGCTTGATATGCCATCAAAACAAAGAAACCAAGCCAAATCCACAACTTATTCAATTTTCGAAATTCCTAGTAAATGTCTTGCTTCTCGCCGTCTTTGACTTTCACTTTGTGGTCAGCTTAAACAGCAAAGATGGTGTTAAAATATCTAATGAGTTTTATTTCAATGGAGAGACTACGCTTTGTATATATATCATTCATCTACAAGGGTGAATTTTAGTCTTCTGCAAAATTGCCTGTGGATCACTTTTCCCTCCCAGCAGTGTCTAGACTTGTAATTTTTCTGTTCAAGTTACTGCATTCACTTATCATGGAATTAACTGTTTCATCCCTTTTGCCTAAGGGGTCCTGGTGGCGTAATGGTTACAGCGCTGCGCTATAGAATCGTAGTAAGATAGTTCGAACTCATGTTGCGCTTTCACTTTCGGAATATTACGCTCAGAAAAAGTACCTCCCAAATGTTCTTCTAGAAAGGATGGCTTTGGCCCTAAATAACCCAAGACGGTTTATATGCCATTGATCAATGAAACCAAACCAAATCTCTTTCATCTCATACCGTCAATTTTTCCTTTCTTAGTTCCTATTGCAATACTCTGACATGTTATAAATATGGAATTCAATTTCACTTTTTATGTTTTCTCTGCGCAGTTTGGTCACCTAAAAAGCACTAGCCACATTTGGGCGTTTAAAATCGGTATATACTTATTTTTCTAGCCACGTTTGTTCCTCGACATTTTGTTCTTTTTTCCTGTTTTTATTACTGTTACTGGCTGCTGTAATCAATCTCTCTTAGACTTTGTTTACATATTCTTCGAGAGTGTACCATAGATTTCGTTGTTTACCAAAAAAAATTATTTCACATTCACTTTTAACGCCGATTCATGATGTGTTTGTTAAAATATCTATCTATCTATCTATCTATCTATCTATCTATCTATCTATATATATATATATATATATACGCACGCAAACACAAACATCTACCGACACACACACATGTATATATATGTGTGTGTATGTATGTAAACATATACGCATATATGAGGATTAATTAAAGTCATTTTCGTTGTTGACTGACCTTTACTTCAAGAAGTCTTTCATGTACACATCTAAAGCCTATCCGTGACTCAATATAACTAATTCAAAATATTATGAATACAAAAATATTGTCCTGCGTACACAAATATGAGTGATGAAACTTTGCAAGATATGCAAATAATAATAATAATAATAATACGCCACAGAATGATAAATAAATGCAGCTACCAAGCACAAACTAATTACGAGACTAGACACGGCTGGGTGGGAAAGGTGATCCACTGAGAACTGTGCAAGAAATTGAAATTCGATCTTACTCCCAAATCATACATGCACTAACGAACCGTCCAAGAGAATGATAAAAGATAACTAAATACTGGCCTGCAGATGTTATGTTTTGACCTTTTGACCCGGCCAAAAATGCCATTCCAAGGTGATGCACCGGAAGTGTGTGACACATTCTAATGGCAGTTATCCGAGGAAATCACGTGGGCGGAAATTGGCTGATGAAATGGGACGAGCAAGAAAAATTCCCATGGTACACTACAGAGTGATGCACCGGAAGAGAGTGACCTCTGAACTGCATGACAGTTATTTCCGCTTGATGACGATTAAACATTCGATTTCAAAGATCGAGTGGGCGTCGAACGATTATATAATTCAGTTGAGTTCGAGTAGAGTTCCAGACAGTTGGAGTGAGGTGTGGTAGGGAAAGCCACACCCGACCGAGGGAGCCCTCGGAAACCCGGATGGAGTTTGGGATCCAGAGAAGATGCTGATAAGATGCAATAAAGAAAGCCAGCATCCAGCAGTGGGCCCTAGGCCTCCGGTTGAGCATCAAGAGAATAAGAAAGACACAACGTGACGGTCATAACTAAGGGGTCAAAATATTACAGTTTATGTTCGGTCTCCAGCTCCCTTTCATAGAAAAAAACCCACACAACCTTTTCGAAACCTTACAAATAAAGTGAGAGGTAAATATATTTTTGTGAAGAAGTCTTCCTGCGTCTGTTATCATTGCGTCTGTTATCATTGCGTCGGTATGTAACCAGCATATATATGTATATTTCTGCATGAATCAGCAGATGACAATACAACACAGACACCCACCTGTGATAATAAACAAAAAACAAAACTTAACATCTAGTTGATTTTGCCGTTCTAAGTGACATCAACGTGAAAACAAACAAAAAAATGAAAGAAAATGACAAAGAACAAAGAGGCCGTAGAACCTCTAAAGATGTCAATTGTAGTTGGCGTATTTGAACCGAACCCAAAAGCTTTGGTGACCCAGTCGGTTGGAGCTGCCGAATACACCGAATGCATCTCTGCAGAGGGGTAAGACTTCCCCAACGACTGACCTAGATATGCGACTTAACGATTTGAGCGTGAGGCTCCAGTAATACTGGAGCTTTAAGGAATGCGAAGTACCCGTTTATTGCCATCGCTCCCGGTTCCACTCAGGCCCGAAGTGATAGTACCTGATAGAATCCTATCTATCGGTCAAACATAACTAGACAGTGTACTTATGCTAAACTGATTTGTTTGAAATAGAAGTGTCTAAAATGGATTTGTCTTTAATCAAACCACAATGGTTGATATGCCATAAACCCAATCCTCCCAAATCAAAAGTATCTAATATATCTATGTAAAGATGATTTGACATTAGATTACCTTCAATGGTTGATATGCCGTAAAATCAAACCAATGTAACACTATGTAGGTGGTCCGCCAAGCAGACGTTCCCTTTGTCTGTTTTGGCGCGAAACCAGACAAAGGGTTTGAACTCGAGATCTCGACGTGACCGGAATTGGGTAAGGGAACGCGAGAAAGTTGGAAAAGGAAACCAGAGGAAGGTAGTTGGCGAAGGGTGACACGAGGGGCCAGTCGACACCGGACAGCAGAGAGACCAGTCACATGAGATAGGGTCCAGCCGCATTGAGGGAAGACCGGTCAAGATGAGTCAGCACTCCTCGTGGGTTGTAAAATTTTCGCTAGAAATCCATGCTAGCGTTAGTCTACATATGCACATAGGGAATGCAATGTTACACAACTCCTCTTCTTGCTTTTAGAGTTAACCCAAGCTCATATTGTTCGTTTGTTCTTTGTTCTTTCCTACTGCTCCTTCATTGTATTTCTTGTAGCCATGAAGAAATGTGCGATGCCCCTATCGGAACCTCTAGTTGATCACCGGCCAAGAAGTGAAATGGTTTAAAGTTGTTGACTTATTCGGAGGACCGAGGGGGTATCGTCACACCAAATCAAATCATATATATTTAATATATATCCATAAAGAGTATTTGGCATTAAATAACCTACGAAGGTTGATATGCCATAAACCCAACCAAATAACCTACACTGGTTGATGTGTCACAAAACCCACCCAAACAAAATACCTATTCGCCCAGTTTGTTGGGGCTGTAGAAGACACCGACAACTTCTCTGCAGAGTTGTAAGACCCCACCCCAACGAGTGTTCTAAATATGACAGAAAACAATCTGATGGTGAGTTTTCGGTAATACTGGAGCTTTGGGGAATGCGGAGTACCCTTCATTACCATCACCGCTAGATCTACTATTGCACGGATTGGTAGCACATCTATGGGTCAAATAGAACTAAACTGAGTCTTTATGCTAAACTGGATTACTTGAAATAGAACTGTTTTAAAATAATATAAAACCGAGACAAACAAACAAAACACTTATAATTAACATGTATATATAAAATTGATTTGGCATTAAATGACCGACAATGTTTTATATGTCATAAACCCAATCCAACCAGGTCCAGTTATCTGGGGGTGTTGAATGCTGCAACTGCATTTCTGCAGAGGGGTAAGACTCCCCGAACAAGTGCCCTGGATAAGACACTAAACAATCTGATGTAATTTTATTTTACTCAATGCGTTCTGATTGGCCAATTCTATTTCTTCCGTTATTTTTTCCCCTTTTTTTAAAATTCTGATTATTAGCATACCATATTTTCTAAGCCAAATTCCATCGTCTTATCCTGATTTTATGTTCTCTTTTTTTGTATTAGAGTCTCCAATTCTCTTTCGTTTTTAACAAACAGTTTGCTATAAATAAAGGAAAAGTTATACACCACCTTATCCCCTAAAGCAGGTATGAATTAAGACGCACGACTATAGTGTTTGATAGTAAAAAATAAAAACAACCATAGTAGTGCAACACTTCTTTTTTATAGCACGAGTAGACTTCGTTTCAGCAAAATGCGTTTTCATTTGTAAAGCTTTACTTTTAGGGAAACCTTTCAATTCATTTTTTTATATTGTCTCTTTTTTCTTTCATACATCATATCACACAGATTGGTTGGGTTTTAAGGTAGCTAACCATTGTAGGTTATTTAATGCCGTTTCCTCTTCATATATATATATATATATATATATATATATTTGGTTTGGTTTGGTTTAGTTTAGTTTAGCTTTATATCATATCAAACATTGTTGGTTATTGAATGCTGTTCCCTCTTTACTTTGGTTTCATGGTATATCAACCATTGTAGCTTACTTAATGCTGTTTCCTCTTATATATATATATATATATGTATATATATGTCTGTGTGTGAGTGTGTGTGTGTGTGTGTGTGTGTGTGTGTATGTGATTTGGTTTGGATTGGTTTATTTTAGTTTTATGGCATGTCAAATATTTTTGGTTATTTAATGCTGTTTCCTCTTTAGTTTGGTTTCATAGCATATCAACCATTCTAGTTTATTTAATGTCGTTTTCTCTTTATATATATATATATATATATATATATATATATGAGATGGTTTGATTTAGTTCAGTTTAGTTTTATGGCATATTAACATTTGTAGGTTATTTAATGCCGTTTCCTCTTAATATATATATGAAGAATATGTGATTTGGTTTGATTTAGTTTTATGGCATATCAACTATTGCAGATAAATTAATGCAAGATCATATATATATATATATATATATATATATATATATATATTAAAGGAATATGATTTGGTTTGGTTTAGTTTGGTTTATGGCATATCAACCATTGTTGGTTATTTAATTTCTATAACTATTGAAACATATATATTGAACATATGACTTTTAAACATTTTGTTGATAGCATTTTTAAATGAGCCTAAGCTCATTTTTGAACACAATTAAATGGTTTCTTGTATTGCTAAAAAATTGTTACAATTTACCATCAGTTTATTGCACACATTTAAATAGATATACATGATATGTAAGAGATCAGTGTGTCGGTAATTACATTTTTTGTAGCAGCTAAAACCAGTTTGTTTGCTCGCTAGTATTGCTATTGTTGCCACACAGTAAAATGGTTTCAATTATTGCTATCAAACACTAATAATTCTATTCAATATTAATTATTTGTTTGCTGACAGTTAACTGGTTATAAGAATCACTATTCAACATCTGTCATTTGTTTACACATAGTTGAATAATCAAACAGTTCTATTTCAAACAATTCATAAATATTTCAATTTATCATAAATCATTTTTGTATACAGTCAAATATTTCTATTTAGCTCATTGGTAGGACCCTCTCAAGTGCTACCACTCCAATCCAGTGAGGACCTGGGAGCGATAACAATTAGCGGTTACTCTTCATTCCTCAAATATTCAAAGCTAGAACCTTACCAGCAGATCGTTTAAAGCCATACCCCTCTGCAGAGGAGCAGTCAGCCCCACCACCACCGACAGCAAACTCAACGGTGACTCTACGTCATCACTTTCATTATTGCTCATATTTTTTTAACTAATCTACTATGTATATGCTTAAGCATATAAGAGGTGCATACGATGAGTTTCCAGACTTTTTTCGTATGGGCACTTTTATTGATAGTACACACATGAGACACTAGTCCACTTCGAAGTAATCACCTCCGGCTGCAATACACTTGTTTTACTGTTCAAACACATTCTGGAAGGCCCTATTTCATCTCCTCAATTGTCTTATAACGACAGCCTCTGAGCTTAGTGAATAATCAAAAGTCACAGGAAGCAAGGTCTGGACAAAAGGGTGGCTGAGGAACTGTCTTGATGCCCATCTTGTTCAAATAGTCTGTGACAAGGATAGAGTTGTGGACTGGTGTATTTTTCCGGTGGAAATGCTACTGACCCGATTTCAAGAGTGCTGATCTTTTCCGACGGAATCTCTTCCTGAACTCCCTTAAAACATCAACATAGTAACCCTAACCATAACCCTTTGGGCAATCAACCCTGGTGTATTAACTTCCTTACTCCTCCCACACCTCTCATTATTCCTCACCGACTCCCTGGCTTCCTTGAATCTCTTATGCCACTCAAAAACTGATGCTCGATTCATGCAAGATGCTCCAAATGCAGTCTAAAGCATTCCATACGTTTTTGTGGCATTTTTTCCAAGTTTAAACATAATTTTATTGTATGTCGTTCTTCTAAAGTGTTCACGTCAAGATTGCATTTTTGCAATTCACCAGCTGTAACAATCAGGCTTTAGTAGGGTGTATTCCAATTGCTACTGTAGCTGTTAATTTTAACCTGAAATCATACAAATTGGTGAGTCATCTTATAAGATGTATAGCAATAACATGCTGAATTTCCAAGAGTCTACGACAATTTTAAATGCCTATACGAAAAAGTCTGGAAACTTATCGTATGCACCTCGTAAGAATAATTTGGGGGTGTCCTTGTGGTGTAATGGTTAAAGCGCTGGACAGCGGAATCGGAGTAAGCGAGTTCAAATTCCAGTCTTTACTATTCTTCTATAATGATGGCATTGGCCTAAAATAACCTATCAGTGTTGATATGCCATGAAACAAAGAAATCAAACCAAACTAAACTTGGATTAGACCCCTTGGCATTGTGGCTATTGCACTGGTCTGAGATATTGTAGTAAGTGAGTTCAGACTCTAGCCGCCACTTTTCTTCCATATGGATGACACGATCACTTGAATCAACCCCAATGGATTATTCTTCTTTTGGGGAGTACACAAGGCCAAAGTTTATTGTTGAAAACCAAGAACTGTTGTTTATTTGAAAAATTAAATTTGAGATGCATTTCAAGAAATAAATGGACAATGAGACGTGTGCCAATATGTTTGTCGAAGCGTGAGGGGTAGACTTCAAAGCTGTGTACATTTTAATGGACGACCCGTAGGCTCCCTTTTCAATAACTACTACACAAAGGTGTAGGGGAGGGCGCTACTCATTTCCGTAGATTGCTCCACTTTACCATTGATACGTATGTTATAATGCTGGGTATTAAGCAAGGGAGTATCAAGTACCATTTTAAAAGTCTTTGGTATGACGCCACCTGGGATTGAACCCAGGTCACCTGGACTACTGACAAACACTCTACCCACCGGCCAATGAGCCGGTAATATAACATAATACAATTCTGTACTATAATTAGAGACCATATAAGTTAATAAGCTAACTTAGTCGAGAGTAACAAGAAAGCTCCCTTTTTAATAGCTACTACACCCAGATGTACGGTAGAGTTCTACTCCATTTCCTAAATTGATCCTCTTTACCCTTGATCCGTTTCTTATGATGCTGGGTTAAGCAGGGTGGTAACAAGTACCATTTATTTGAGTTTTTGATATGACTCGATTTGGGATTGAACCATGGTATCCCTGACCATTAGCGAACCCTCTACTCGTTAGCCGTATGATTAATTGTCTGCTATTATTAAAACCATATAATCTGGTTCTATAGATACACACACAGACACATATATACATATATATATATATATATATATATATATAATCAGATTATATGGTTTTATATATATATATATATATATATATATATATATATATATATATATATATATATGTATATATATATAAGATTTCAGCAGAGAATAACTCATAAGGATTGGGTATGCTGTTAAACAAATAAACCAACCGAACTAAAGAAAGCTCATGAAGATGACGGAATATTCTAAGCTTGTGTGTGTGTGTGTGTGTGTGTGTGTTCTCCGAAATGTCTTTTATGTTTTTTTTTATAGTAACCGCTTTTAGTAGCTACTGTAATACATATTCTACTGAAAGCCCTGCCGTGTTAGAACCTTGCGTATCTCAAGGCCCTGACAACTCTCTTTTATTGACTCACATAAATGTAACTAGCCTTGCTTTTCCACCCGCTACTGGTATTTGACATGATAATTCTCATAAGCTTCTGCCAGATGCTTCCCAATGGGCATTGTTATTTCCCACGCGGTCATCTACTCACATACAACTGAGAAGATTACAATGAATGTTGTCTAAATGATACTATCTACTTCTTCGGATTGTTTCTTTAAGATTAACACTTAATTTCCAAACTGAGGCTTGGGTAAGTCCTAATGACGAATTTGCTAACGTGCTAGACTGCCATATCTGAACAAGTGAGTTCGAACTGCAGTCGGGCTACTGCGGTCACGATTGGACTAAATATCTTGGTAAATGTACCAGCTGTATATTCCCTTTATATACGATTATATATTACCGCTACTGTTCCTGAACTAAGATGGCTTACCCATGAATAACTGGGGGTGTCCTCGTGGTGTAATGGTTAAAGCGATGGACTACGGAATCGTAGTAAGCGAGTTTGTACTCCAGTCGCGCTATTACGTTCACTTTCGGGCAAATACCCTTAGGAAAGGTATGAACCCCCTTATCCTCCAAGCTATGGGTTAAATAGTACCACAACTTCTTCTAGGAGAATAGCTTTGGCATTAAATAACCTACAAAGGTTAATATGCCATTAAACAAAGAAATCATTATGAATATAAATTGACCGAAGGCAGAGCAAATCAACCAAGCTATTTTCTGTGAAACTTTGTTGTTGTATTGCAGGGTTTTTTTTTGTTTTTTGTTGGTGGGTGGGTAATTATTTAGTTTTATAGATATATTCATTTGTATTAGTTAATAAAATTGAATATGTAATCTCCAAGTAAATGTTATCTTTTATTGTCCACCTTATTTTTGACAACCCTGTATAAGTCATATACGCTGACACGAAGAAAGGTCTTTTTCAACGTCACATATTAACTCCTAAGTATTAGTTTTGTCACTGTAACAGATATTTTTTCTGCTCTAAATCATGTTAGAAAATCCCAGATTTCTTTAAACGGTAATTTCTGTTGGCGAAGCTTTGAATATACTGCCTGATGGTTCCTTCGTTGGGTTTTTTTACGGCTTATCAGCCCTTGCCAATATATATATATATATATATATATGAATGATTTGTAAACGAATTGTTTGTAGGTAAAATTTTAAAGAAGCCAGTGCTTGTCTACAAACAGTTGCATGGTTTCAGGTATTGCTATCTAAGTCGACGAATTCTATTTAATATTAATCATTTGTGTACCTGCTGTGAAGTGATTTCAAGTTCTGCTAGTACAAATAGTTTTATTTGCACACAAATAAATGCTTCCAGTATTGCTATGTAATACCAATAACTGAATTTTTGCGCACAGTAAAATGGTCTCATGTATCCCTAGCTAACACCATTAACTCTATTTAAAATTCATCAATTGTTTGCAGACATTTGAATGGTTTCAAATTTCGTTTTGTAACACTAACAATTCATCGTCAATCCTTTGCATGCCATTGAATGGTTAAGTAGTTCTATTTGACCCATAGATTGACCCTAATAGGTACTACCACAGTTGGCTTGAATAGGCCTTGATGTAACGGCAATACATACTCTTCATTCTCATAAGCTCCACGTTTAGAGCCTCACCGTCCGATGGTTTTGTGTCATATCCATGATATTTGATTGGTGGTGGTGGGGGGTTACCAACTTGCAGAGATGCATTGTATAGAAGAGGAAGATAACAAAACAGATGTGTAACGCTATATTCGGCTTCTTTTCATTTCGTTTTATTTCTCCAAATATGTTCGAGATTGAGTACAGAGGGTCTAAGATGGATGAGATGCACACATAGCGGCCGGCGGGTCGAGGGTTCTGTGTATTCTCTCTGAGTTTTTGCCCTTCGGGTTCTACAATGTCCTGGCGGTACACGCTGATTCTCATCGTCACGTCCTCTCCAACCTGGTATTTGCACGTAACACGTTGACACGCCTCCTTCTCTCTTGCCACCCGTACAATGTATGTAACCACGATTTTTTACCATACAAACCCACCCAATGAGGTTAAATGAGTGCGATTTGTGACACCCACAAGAAGAGTGGGCGTCAAATTATTATATAACTCGGTGCACAGGAAGTTCAATCAGTTGGCGAGAAGATGCAGTAGAGAAAGCCAGCACCCAGCAAAGTGGGCCCTCAGGCCCCCGATTGAGCAGTTGCAGTTGGAGAGAAGATGCTGGAATGAGAAACATGTCCCAGAGAGGCTGGGCCCCCAGGCCCCCGGTTGAGCAGCCCAGGAGAACGGGAAAGAAACGCGGTTATGGCCATAAGAGTGGAGGTCAATATCATGCAGATCTGTTCGGTCTCTAACTCCCTCTCACGCACAACCCTTTCAATAAAGTGAAGGGTATATTTTTCTAAAGAACTGTGTCGCCGTTATGATTCTGGATGCATATGTGTATGTATAGTGTTCATGGCTATACAACACTTTAATTTTCAGATAGAGATGTATAGGAACCTTTTTTAACTTTTGAATATCATGTTGAATGTCGGGTGACTGGGAGCACATGTATAGTAATATTGAAGATTTATGTAGCATTTCCGCTGGTGACATCATCGTCCTGATTACTTGAGGTACCAGGTGTATTTCATGTTATTTTTGTTCCCAGTGTCTGACATCTGTCTAGCATGCCATCACGCAATTAACCTGGCATTTAAGCGGGTAGACCTGCCTCCTGGTTACTTTAAGTACCAGGTGCGTTTCCTGTTATTTTTGTTCATAGTGTCTGATTTCAGCAGATTCATCAACATGAGAAAGGTCAGTCACCGTATTTGACAACCCCAACCAACAGGACTTTATGTTGTCATTGCACCCCCCCGTGGAAGAAAAAAACCCCTCCAAACATGAATTTGCATGGTATAGCACTGAACTGAATGTCGTGTTGAATATCTGGTGACTGGGAGCACATGTATAGTAATATTGCAGATATGAAGGTTTTGAAGATTTGAAGGTTGTTGTTATTCGCTTTTTAGGGTTTGGGGTTTAGATATTTGACTCCATTGGTTTTCATCTTACCCTCATCTTAATTCTTAGGCGTTTTCTTGTCTGTGAAGGCTGCACAGGAAAAAAAAGGAAGGGGACGAAGATTGGAAATATTTTTTTTATAATTAACTT
>OY757946.1:38045053-38067553 GCA_963585895.1 Sepioteuthis lessoniana | reverse complement strand
TACAGTTTCAATCTCGAAAAACAGTTCTATTTCAAATAATTCAGCTTAGCATAAGCACGGAGTTTAAATGTAAGTGCGGTTTAATAGTCAAAAACTTTTTTATTTCAAGCTATTCAGTTTACTCAAACAATTCAGTTTAGCATAAGAATGCTGTTAGTTCTATTTAACCCATAGATAGGGCCTTATCAGGTGCTACCACGCCGGGCCAGAGTGGACCTGGGAGCAATGGCAATGAAGGGGTACTTGGCATTCCCCAAAGCTCCAGCACTGCTGGAACCTCACCATCAGATTGTTTAGTGTCATCTCAGGACACTCATTAGGGGGTTTCTTACCCCTCTGCAGAGTAGCAGTCGGTGTATTCTACAGCCCCAGCTGACTGGGCAAGCATTAGTTGGTGGTATTTCATTGGAGTCTAAGTGACAGCAAGTATCCTCAAATCTCCAGGACTCTTCTCAGTATTCTAGACGATCTTAATAATGCTGTACTCTAAATAATCTCGATTTGTCCTCTGATTTTCAATTTTCTCATTCTACTTTCCAAGCCTTTAAGGACCGTTCCAAGTTCGCCTGTCACAATTGGTATTACCGTCATCCTCATGTTCCTCGGTTTTCTCAGTTCTTGGGCACGGTCTAAGCGTTTGTTTCTTTTTACGATTTTTTTGATTTCCACTCTGCTGTTTGCCGGGACAGCAAATTCCTCTCTACATCAAGTTCCCTTTTTCTTTTTGGGGGGTTGGGGGTGGGAGAATTATTATAAGGTCAACGCACGAATGTGGCACGAGGCCGTTTTTAAGGTGGGTTCGGTCGCCGGGCCGAAGCCCACACGCGTCCATCAAGGCCAAAAATACCTTCGACCCCAGATTAACAGAAGTCTTTCTCTGAGAAAATCCCAGAGAATTATATATATATATATATATCTCATTCTCCAGGTCATATTCTAATTTGTGTACGCACCATTTTATAGAATGTTAAAAGATCATTTTGGGGGGGGCATAATTTTCTCCCTTCCCCAAAATATGTCTGGTCTGATACTCTTTTTGTGTAAATTTTCTACATTCATTATTTGGGATTAACCCATCATTATTTACTCTTTTAGAGTTTTTCACATCAGTGTTAGCTGATAGTTTTTCACTGGAGTTTGAGTGACATAAGTCTCCTTAAGTCTCCAGGACTCTTCTCAGTATTCTGACCGTTCTTAATAATTTAGTAGTTTTGGATGGTCTTCACTCGTCCTCCAACCTCCAAGTCCTCCAGTCCCTTTAGTAATCCTTTAGTTACTGTTCCACACGCACCAATAACAATTGGTTATAATTGTCACCTGCATGTTCCATAGTTTTTTCAATTCCCTAGCAAGGTCGAGGTGCTTATATTTCTTTTCACATTCTTTCAGTTTTATCTATGGTCAGCCGGGACAGCCAAGTCGACAATTTTGCAAGTTCTCTCTTTTTTGTTGATTATTATTAAATCTGGTCTTCTGGCCGAGATTAGGTGATCCATGGGTATGTCAAAGTCCCATAGTTTATGTGTGTCATTTTCTAGGACAGGTGCTGGGTTGACCATTTGTTGGTATGGTCAAATTTAAATTTCTTGCACATGTATCGGTAGATCCCTTTGCCGACCCAATCATGTGTAGTCTAGCTTGTTTGTTTGTTAACCTTCTTGGGCATTCGCGCCTTTTAGTATCTCATCAAATCAACATATCTTAAAACAAACAAAAAAAAAACAAAAAAAAATGTTGGAACAGACTATATACACAATTTATACGATAACCATATACGGATAAAAATCTGTTAAGAAATTCATTCAATAGTTCCAAAAAAAGTCCTTCTAAATTTTTTTCTTGCAAGTTTTGATATTTGAAATCAATATTTCCCGAGAAATTTTTGTAAACTGTTAATTTTTAGATTATTCTTATTTTTAAGTTTGGAAATATCTTTTTTTTTTTTTCTTCTCAGCTATTTTTGCTTTTAT
Source organism: Sepioteuthis lessoniana (assembly GCA_963585895.1). Lineage (NCBI taxonomy): Eukaryota > Metazoa > Mollusca > Cephalopoda > Myopsida > Loliginidae > Sepioteuthis > Sepioteuthis lessoniana. The sequence goes on along the minus strand of OY757946.1, from coordinate 38,065,583 downwards.
AGCAAAATACATCACCTGCGTACATGTAAATTAAATGTTTGTATGGCATGAATATTTCTGTAAGAGTCCAAATACTTCTTTCTTGCTGTTGTATATACGTTATAAGAACTGCATAAATATTCTTTTTTTTTAATTTTATTTTTCCTAATGAAAGCATTGTGAAGTTCATGGGTTCTGAATTTTTTTTTGTATGATCTGTCGACGAGAAACAAATAAGATGGTTTGATCCTGTAAGAAAAGGCGACCAATCGACGCCATCTATGGCTTTGTAGATTATGAGGGAGGTCTGATAATTCGACGGGTTGATGATTTGAAAGGAAATGAACATTAACAATTAGATAGACTATAAAAAAATTATATATATATATATATATATATATATATATATATATATAATTTAAATCTTCACTTGAAAAGTTTATCTCATTCAAGACAGAATCAAGTTATTTTGTAGGTCTGTTTATTTTTTGAATTTTTTTGCTTTGATTTTCATGCTATTTTTTTACTTTTTTTATATTTTGGGGAATTGTTTTGTTTTATATGGTAATCACGAGACAATTTCAGATTAGAGAGAAGAAGAAAAAAACTTTTTAAAAAACTGCAAAAAAAAAATCCATCCTTCTATCAAATTGATTTCATCCAAGATTTTTTTGTCTTTGGAATTTTGGAAGAGAATAGATGACCTCACCAGTAAAATTGGCGCTATGCAATCTTTTTACATAGAACACCATTAATTTATAGTTGCTGAGGTGAAAGACGGCAACTATGACTAAGAGCAATGTGCCAGAACATGTTCTCTATCTCTCTCTACTTATATTATGTCTCTCTCTTTCTCTTTGTCTATATATATATATATATATATATATATATATATATATATAACAGCCCATGTCTATTTTCTATCTCCATTAACACACACACACACACACACACACACACATATATATATATATATATATATATATATATATATATATATATATATATATATATATATATATATACAGAGGTGGGAATAGGTATGACACCACATTAACTTCTAAAAAAAGTTCTTATAACTGAACACATTCCTCTGAAAATTTTCGTGTGGTACCTAGATCCAGTGGGTATTAGTATATACATTTGATTCTATAAAAACTTTCCACCCAAAAAAATGTTTCTTAAGAAAAAAAAAAAAACGTTTTCGAGGGAGGAAATAAATATAAGACAGTTTTCAAAATTTGTATTTAATCGCAAAATTGTACAAAATTCAATATTTACATTTATTCCCTTTTAATTGTAATACTTTCACACACAAGTTTTGGATTGAATCAATGAGTTTTCTGAGAGTTTCAGATGGAATTCCATTCCAATACTGTTTAATGCAATATTTAAATGTTTCTCTATCTTCAAATTGATGTTTGCTTTTGTATAATCTTCTCGACAAAAATTCCCACAATTTTTCTATTGGGTTTATGTACCATACCCATGATACGGCTATGTGTGAAACGTACATAGACAGTTCATATATATATATATATATATACATAGAACATAGAAATCTCGAAATACGAAAACACGTAACGACTTCTTAGTTCAGGTACGGAACTTTTTAATACCTTTGAGCTAAAAGTTTCGACATAAGGAAAAGAGATGCACAATCTTTCAATGATGACTTTACCATCTGCACCTCCCACCATCACGTGCGGCGCGCATAGTGTACAAATTCGTCTGGCCTCAGCGAGTCCCGAAAGTCAACCCTTCTCGTTCGGAGTCTAGCTCTCAACTCAACTAACTGACTTTTTCAGATCTCCCCAAATCCTCCGCACGCTTCCGGTGCATGACGTCATTCACATCCCCCTATCTGGGATTTTTATTTTAACATCTCTGAGTGAAACGTCCACCCTGCGCGCGTGCTTGAACACCTGCGTTCATGTTGCACCTAGCTAACCCATGCAATGAGCCGAAAGGTTCTCAGCCTAACTAAACCCAAAGGCATAAAACGAAATCCCTCGACCATTATATTACATTTAAATCTAGAGACTTTGTGGGCCAGTCCAAAACTTCAATATTTTTTTGTTTTAAACCAGTCTTCAGTGAGCTTAGAAGTGCGTATGAGTGTATTGTCCTGTTGAAAAATGGTATAATTGGTGTATAGACGATTCATAAATAGTAAGACGTTTTTTTCCCAGTACATTGACATATCGAGCAGAGTTTTGTTTCCCTACCATCACTACTAAATCAGCCTTTCCAGACGCAAAAGAAGCTCCCCAAACCATAACAGATCCTCCTCTAAATAGACTCTTTAAATACAGCTTCTGCTTCTTTCTTAAATCAAGCCAATAACACTGGGAGCCGTCGGGCCCATCCAAATAAAACTTTTTCTCATCAGAAAAAAAAACACGGTTTCCTATTTCTCCATTGCCCTTGTTACTTTTTTTCTTTTTCCAATCTACGCGCATCTTCTTGTGTTTAGCAGTTAAAGGAAGGGCTGTCCCTCTGTTTCGATATACAAGATTTGTCGATTCATGGAGAAGTTTTGTAAACTCATAAAGATATCAATAGTTATATTTACCAACCCCTCCGCTCGAGCAGGATATGACACAAGGTCAATTCTTAAGCGGACTTTAACAGTTTTGAATTCAGAGTTTTCCTTCTCCTAGACTAGTTGCCTTACCAAAGCTGAAGAACCCAGTCTGTCCTACTATTTACCCATAACTGGAGGGAGAATAATTGGATTCATACCTTTCCCAAGGGTATTAGTGCTATGTGAAATGCTATCAGTCTTGTCCAGGATTTGAACTCGTGTAGCCGTGTCCATTTCCTACGATGATAACCATTACACCACGGGCACCTGAGCTCTTTACCAGGAAAATAAAGATATCAATAATAATAATAATGATAATACAAATACCGGCGGTACGAACGAATTTCATTAATTTCTGGCTTCAGTCCTTGACAACTCGAGGAGAGACACACAAATCATAAAAAGCAATTGCTAACCATATTATGCAGACCACACCACCCACACGTGGCACTTCATGTGATGTTTAAGAACTCATTTCATCTCTGCCAGGATAGACCCCCAAATAGGATCTGATCTGATCTGATCAGATCTAAGAAACACAACCGCTACCTTCAACAGTCGACCTCAACTCTCTGTCTTTTTTAAAATCCTCAAATTCTCAGAACCATCTCTTTGGCCATAACGTCATCCACAGTCCAGCCACATTTCCTGTCTGGGGGTTGCTTATGACAGATGATGATAGTCATATCCTTTTCACGCAGGCCATGACTTCGCCATCTGACTATGCACCTGGACTAAAAGACCTGAGTAGTTCAAAGCCTTACCAAACTGATTAATAAAATATAATTAACGAAAAATGATTAATATGTCTATCAGTAGAAATCATTTATTTTTACTTCTTGTGGAAATTTATGTCAACATTAGACGGTGGAGAGTAGTCATATTGTTGGATGCGAAGAAAACAAACTCTTGTCAGGCACCGTGACCAGAAAATAGAGATGAGCAGATTCACTTGATTCTCTCTCTGTCTCTGTCTCTTTGTCTCTCTCTCTGTCTCTCTCTCACTCTCTGTCTCTGTCTGTGTGTCTGTCTCTCTCTGCTATGCATTTCTATCAGCGATTCACTCTTCTCACTTACGCTAGATGGCATTGGTGGCCGACCAACAAAGGAGTGCGTTGCTAATGAATTACTTGGTACTCTTTCTTCAGCATTGTCAAGTATGTCTTCGTTTTAGTTAGATGATCTGTGTGATGCAAGGCAAACAGTTGTACAGCTGCTGTTTTGCAGGGTGCTGCTTCTAGGATTTGTTCAATTCAGCACTTAGCATACTAGTTTGGTGACCCTTTACTATTTTATCCAAGCTCTTTGTTAAAGTCTCAGGTGGTAATATCTATGAAATACTTGAGAAGAATTCTCGTTTTCTTTTATCAGATAGAACATATTTCCATGGGGTCAATGACCTCTCGATAGGAACCCATGCCTCTTCTATGCATTGGTTGACATCGTTTTCAGTCGATGAGATATAGCTACCAAGTTTCCACGGCAAATTGCTTCCATTTATGCTTATCGTAAAACAGAAATAAATATTAACCAATATACATATATATATTGTCATCCACAGACAGACTGTTTCGTTCTATCTGAACTCTTCAGTGTGGCTAGACACGCAGGACGCTCGAAGCCGGGATCGAAACCCATCCAACTTTACGTTAGACTAAGTTTCAGACCACTCGGCTAACAAGCGGACTACGTTGGCTAAGGGAATTTTTAAGGTATCTATGTAGCAACAGCGGCAGCGTCCGTTCGTTTACATTTTAATACCCTATCGGCTACCAGAGTGCTCAATTCTTTCGAAGAGCTTTGCATTATGCGAGCGGCGGCCGGCAATTCCTTCGCCAGAGTGCTCAACCCCCAAGGGGGAGTGTATATATTGTCATCCACAGACATATATAATAAATGTATATCAGATATATATATTTAATTCATAGAATATAGACTGCTGATTCTTTTTTATACAGCGAGCGTGCTCAACCGGTTTGGGAGCTTAATATTATAACAGTGTTCGTTGTCACTAAATCATTTTGTGGGTATATATAGAACCAAGTGCAATATAATATGGAGAGTGCTCATTATGTAGGATAGAGCTATCATATGATAATAATAAATATCATTAGATATATATTTTATTCATGGAATATAAACTGCTGATCCATTTTATACAGCGAGAGTGCTTAACCGGTTTGGGAGATTAATGATATATATATATATATATATATATATATATATATATTGTCATCCACAGACAGACTGTTTCGTTCTATCAGAACTCTTCAGTGTGGCTAGACACACAGGACGCTCGAAGCCGGGATCGAAAACCGTCCAACTTTACGTTAGACTAAGTTTCAGACCTCTCGGCCACCAAGCGGACCACGTTGGCTAAAGGAATTTTAAAGGTATTTACTTAGCAACAGCAGCAGCAGCAGCCTTTGTTTACATTTTTTATACCCTATCGGTTACCAGAGTGCATTACGCTAGCGGCGGTCGACAATTCCTTTGCCAGAGTGCTCAACCCCCATGGGGGAGCGTATATATATATATATATATATATATATATATTATGTCGTGCAGCGAGCACGGTGTTTTCTGACTCTCTCTCACCATCTGTCTTCGTCATCCATCACCTATGGCAGGTCCTCTAGACTACATCTTGTGTCCGTACAGAGCTGTTGTAGGTAAAGATTGTGCAACTCAGGTGCGTCCACGTGAAGTGGTGCATCAGAGAATGTCGCTTATGAGTCCATCCGTGCTTCTCTAGCTTTGTAGTAAATGTCTTGTTCGCCTTATTAGGATAGTTTTAGTGATGTGGGGTAATTGTCCGTACAGCTGATGTTTTGCGTAATGTTGCTCCAAGAATTTATTTTGTCCGGCGGTTATTATTATTATAAATAATTTTAAGGTGTATTACTCTTCGAGCTCTAAATTATTCTTAAGTTATTCCGATATATATATATATATATATATATATATATATATATATATATATATATATATATATATATATATGTATGTATACTCAACTCTCCTCACGAAAACGGAGTTCATTAGGTTTGAAATTCATAGTTTTCACTCTACTACACAGGTTAAAATGCCTTGTTTGCCCAACTATTTACACATACCTGGAGGGAGAATGATTGAATTCACACATTTCCCAAAAGTATTCTCGCTATGTGAAATCCACTCTGTCTTTCCAGAATTTGAACTCGTGTCGCCGTGTCTATTTCCTACGATGGTAACCAATACTCCACGAACGCCCCCATATATATATATATATATATATATCATTTGAATGAGAGTCGTGGTCGTGTGAATACTACTATATGCATGCACCACATGGACGCTGATTAAGCTAAAAGTGAAAAAGCTAGACGGGAATTGCACTAGAATGCTGCTAGCTATGGGTAAATAGTTGATCAAACTCGGCATTTTAACCAGTGTAGGAGAATGAAAACTTGGAATTTAAATCTGTTAAATTTCACCTTAAACTGACCTGGCATCGCACGCTTCTCCCGCGGGGAGTTTAGGTGTATATATATATATATATATATATAGGTCGTACAAGCCAACGTTTGGAAGTTCGAATAAGACAGCACGTAACCAGAGGCATTTTAAATAGTGGCCGATCAACATCCGGGCACTCTCAGGCTATGGACTCGGCAATTGGTGAACATCTTTGAACTACAAATTGTTGCAGGACCGACTACCGGGATGATTGGTTTTCTGTTCTACATCGGACAAGGAATAAGATCCATTTGAACATCTTAGAGACGATATCTATTTGTTTAGATCGCCCCTCTCTATGCAGACCGAGAACCAATCATAACTTATACATATTGAGAGATTTACTAGATACTGGTGTGACATAGTTTCTTAATTTTTTTGTCACATATTTTCTTCCCATATTTCAAATAAAATTCCCGTTTTTAATCGTTTCTCTGGTAGTATTACATGAATAGAGCGGGACAAAAGGGCCCTCGCTTTCTTTTATCTTTTAAAAACTATTTGTCTCCCTTATACATATGATTACCCTTTTTCTCTGTCAATGTAAATTTTCGTGTACCATAAGTTTGATATATATATATATATATATATATATATATATATATATATATATATTGGAAGTGTTTGGATATATATATTTGTATTTTGTATCGATATAAATACGATTTTTATTTTTAAAAAAAGATCGTTGCAGTAAGAAATGATTTATGATCCATGAAGAAATATTTAAATTTCTTGTATACAACCAACTCCAGTTTGACTATTACGTTTAATTTTGGACAAATAATCTTGGGAAAGGCATGAACGCCTTATTCCGCAGCTACAGTTTAGATTTAACCACCTCTGATCTAAGAGGGTGGCTTGGACATTAGGTAACCCTCGAAGGCCGATTAAACAAAGGAACAGATATCAAAGCTAGATGTAAAAGACACAACAATGCCTTGAGATATTTTGAACAAATCGTGGAAGCACCACCCCAAGAAGCAACAGCCGTACGGTCAGGTACCTCCAATTAGTTAAACCATTACAATAAGACGAACAAATCTACTGGAGAGGCAAAGAGGAATTCATAATTGACTTTCTCCTATGGACCCCAACATATAGACGTGCCAACGCTGGTCCACCAACCAGAACTTATTTACATCAGCTGTACGCCGATGCAGGATGGACCTGCCAGGAACGATGGATAAGGACATGTGGAGCGAGAGAAAAAGAAAAAGATAGAGAGGCAGAGTCACGAAAATTCATGCTATCTCCCCAGTTTGATGAAAGTGATGATATATATATATATATATATATATATATATATATATATATATATATATCTTTAGGAAAAACGAAAACCGGTCACATTATATTCAGTCCAGTGATGTCAGTTACATTGAGCTCTTTACCAGGAAAATTTCAATGTTCATAGTTGAATGATTTTTTGTCCCGACAGAATCATTCCTGACTCCGGTTTAACTGGACTGAATAACACACACACACACACACACACACACATATATATATATATATATGTATATATGTGTGTGTGTGTCTTTTCACCCAACAACTTTTAAGATGCATATTCCTTTCTAAATGTGTTATCACACACACACACACACACACATATATATATAAACCAGTTAATATCTTCAAGAAAAAGCTTGTAACTTTTTTTTCTCTTGAGAGCCAAGCCTCGTATTGTTTGCTTTCCTTGTTTAATAGAATATAAACTTGGCAGGTTATATAATGCCGAAGCCATTCTTCGAGAAAAAACAATTGAGATACTGCTGAACCCATCGCTTGAGATGTATAAGAGGGTTCATACCTTCCTCTAAGCTATTAATCTGAAAGCGAACGTAATAGCACATTTGAATTCGCTTATTACAATGTCGCAGTCGAGAGTATTGGCCATTACGCCTGTGTGGCTCCACCTCATTTCGAGTGAAAGGACAAATAAAAAAAGTAAAACGACAAAAGTTAAACGGCCTTGAGTAAAATTACTACGCACCAGGTAAAAGGTACTGGATATTAGTAGAAGGTAGTAGAAATCATGTGAAAAGTACCAAATTCAAAGGAAAAGGTAACAGATACCAGATAAAAAAAGTACCAGATACAAATTTAAAGGTAACAGATACCAGATAAAAAAGTACCAGATACAAACTAAAAGGTAACAGATACCAGATAAAAAGTACCTGATACAAATAAAAAAAGGAACATATACCAGATAAGAAAGTGCTAGATACAAATTGAAAGATTTCTGAGTGCAACAAACACCTGAAAAAGCCGGAGGACATATCGGTCGAAACGTTGTTGAAATAACAATTAGTATGAAGACAATAGTCCGAAAACCCTTAATGATACCAATTAAAAGGTACCAGGTATCAGATAAAAAAAAGTGACCAGATACAAATAAAAAGGAACAGATACTAGATAAAAAAAAGTGCCAAATACAAATTAAAAGGTACTAGACACCATTTAAAAAATGTACTAGATACAAATTAAAAGGTATCAGATACCAGATAAAAAAGTACCTGATACGAATCGAAATGTAACAGATACCAGATAAAAAAAAAAGAACCAGATACAAATTAAAAGGTACCAGACACCAGATAAAAAAAGTACCAGATACAAATTAAAAGGTATCAGATACCAGATAAAAAAAGTACCTGATACAAATTGAAATGTAACAGATACCAGATTAAAAAAAAGAACCAGATACAAATTAAAAGGTGCCAGACACCAGATAAAAAAAGTACCAGATACATATTAAAACGTATCAGATACCAGATAAAAAATAGTACCTGATACAAATTGAAATGTAACAGATACCAGGTAAAAAAAAGAACCAGATACAAATTAAAAGGTACCAGACACCAGATAAAAAAAAAGTACCAGATAAAAATTAAAAGGTATCAGATACCAGATAAAAAAAGTACCTGATACAAATTGAAATGTAACAGATACCAGGTAAAAAAAAAGAATCAAATACAAATTAAAAGGTACCAGACACCAGATAAAAAAAATACCAGATACAAATTAAAAGGTATTAGACACCAGATAAAAAAAGAACCAGATATAAATAAAAAGGTACCAGATATCAGATAAAAAAAGTACCTGATACAAATTGAAAGGTAATTATACCAGAAAAAAGTACCACATACAAATTAAAAGGTTTCTGAGTGCAACAAACACCTAAAAAGGCCGGAGGACATATCGGTCGAAACGTTATGGAAATAACAATAAAGATGAAGACAATTGTCCGAAAACCCTTAATGATAGAAATTAAAACGTAACAGATACCAGATAAAAAAGGTCCAGATACAAATTAAAAGGTAACAGATACCCTCTTAAAGGTACCATATAGCGGATAAGAAGTACCTGATTCAAATTGAAAGGTAACAGATACCAGATAAAAAAAAGTACCATATACATATTAAAAGGTACCAGACACCAGATAAAAAAGTACCAGATGCAAATTGAAAGGTAACAGATACCCTGTTAAAGGTACCGTATAGCGGATAAAAAAGTACGTGATACCTACGGAAAGGTACCGGATGCAAAATAAAGGTATCGGGTACGAAGTTGTACTAAATAGCGGGTAAAACGTACAAGATATCAAGACAAATTTTGGGTTCTGATATGTAGTATACACCTAAGGATTTAGACTTTATTCCAGTAATCATGTCTTCTAATTTTCTATCGCGCGCAGTTTTACATCGGATCAAAACGGATCCTTCTTGTCCGTAGTAATTTCCAACTAAGTTGCGAGGTTCTTACAGCATGACAAGTCCATTGCCATTTAAGTTTGCCACTGGCTACTTTGTTCCCCCTGATATTGGAATGGTCTGTTAGATTGTCATTCGAGTTTGTCTGCAAACAAATGACTTGCTTAGTCGGCTGAGGCTCTATACCTTTTCCAGTACAAAATGGGAATAGCTCAGTTCAAAATGGGAATAGCTCAGTTTAAAATGGGAATAGCTCAGTTCAAAATGGAAAAATTATTATAAGTATAAATATAAATTTATAAAATATTTTTTTATATTTATACTTATAATAATTTTTCCATTTTGAACTGAACTATTCCCATTTTGAACTGAACTACTCCCATTTTGAACTGGAAAAGGTATAGAATACATTGGCTGCTTCTCTGCAGAGGGGTAAGACTTACCCAACGAGTGTCCTGGATATGACACTAAAAAAACGATGGAAGTCTGTAGTAATGATGGCGTTTTGGGGAATATGGGGTGCCTCTTTATTGCCATCGCTCCTCGGGCTAATCTTGCCCGGAGTGATAGCACCTGAAAGGGTTCTATCTATTGGTCAAATAGAGCTAAACAGTGTACTTATGCTAAACTGAATTATTTGAAATAGAACTGTTTCCTACTTAAATTGTGTACTTATGCTAAAATAAATTTCTTGAAATAGAACAGGCCCAGGTGGTTGGGGCTGTAGAATACACCGACTGCATCTCAGCAGAGCACAAGACTCCCCCAACGAGTATCCTGATAATGACACAAAATTTGTTGGTGAGCGTCCAGTAACAATGGAGCTTTAGGGACCTTTATGGTCATCGCTCCCAGATTCACTCTGGCCCGGGGTGATAGCACCTGATACCTTTGGGTCTTATTTTTGAGTCAAAAAGACGTAAACTGCGCACATGCTAAACAGAAATGTTTGCAATAGAACTGTTTTGAAAATGAACTGTATTTTTATGCTAAACCCAAATGTTTTATAAAGAACTGTTTTGACATTTAAACTGCGTTTTTATGCCAAATTGAATTACTTGAAATAGAAATGTTTTGATATTTAAACTATGTACTTATGCTAAATTGAATTGTTTGAAATAGAACTGTTTTACAGTTAACTATGTGTAAATAAATGACTAATATTTAATTAAACAGTTAGATATGCATAGCAATACTTGGGACGATTTAACTTTATTGACTAAACTGAATAGCTTGAAATAGAAAACTTTTTGACATTTAAATTATGTGTTCATGCTAAACAAACTTGTCTGAAATAGAACTGTTGATATATATATATATATATATATATATATATATATATATATATATATATATTGTCATCCACAGACAGATCTGTTTCGTTCCATCAGAACTCATCAGTGTGGCTAGACATACTAGCTTCCCGTAGCCGGGATCGAAAACCGGTTGACTCAAACGCCAATCCAAGCTTCTAACCCTTCAGCCACGAGGACCCAGTAGGAGCGAAGTATATTTTAAACGGTTGTGAATCACAATTACTATTGTTTACATACATCCGTTCAACGGCTACCAAGACCTCAATTCATATATGAAGAGACTTGCATAAACGCTAATAGCAACTCGATTACTTCACTCGCTAGAGAACTCAACCCTACGGGGGTAGGGGAGTATATATATCTATATAGTTATCCACAGACAGATCTGTTTCGTTCTATCAGAACTCATCAGTGCGGCTAGACATACTGGCTTCCCGTAGCCGGGATCGAAACCCGGTTGACGCAAACGCCAATCCAAGCTTCTAACCCTTCAGCCATTTTAAACGGTTATGAATCACAATTACTATTGTTTACATACATCCGTTCAACGGCTACCTATATATATATATATATATATATATATATATAAATGGAATCGGCATGAACTACCCTACAATGGTTGAAGTGCCATAACTCTCCAACAACAAAAAAAAACTGACAGTGGAATGGTCTGTTCGATTACCATTTAAATTTGCGAATGGTTTCTTTTCTCACCCCATTTTTGGAATGGTCATAACCGTTAGATTGGGTTGATCAACAATTATTCGGCGTGACATTACCCAACAACTTGGTTGCATCATTGTCTTACATCACTTTTCTAATGAGAGAAGGACACTTTCCTGAAAGGCCAATGAAAAGCTGGAGAATATGAAGTCGATCCATTTTTCAAGACAAACAGCAATTCCGATCACACAATTCCAGTTGTAATGCACCCTAAAAGAGGACGTGTGTTCGAGTCTCACCAGGTGCTTATACTTGTTTCCAAATGTTTGTGTGCATGGTGCCTTTCAAGATTTGTTTTAAGGAGCACATTTTCCCCATGCAATTCGACAAAGTCCAGGTGGTGCATCCATACATTAGTGCAGACATATCCACAGCTTTGAAAGAATCCCATTTTATTTTAACAGAGAGAACAGGAGTTGTACAGCGACTTACTTTCTATCTCAAAAACTGTTGGGTATCACCCACCTTTTTCCACAAATGAACTAGTCCATCTGATAAATACCAGAGCAGACTAGAAGGTGAAGAGCAGCTTCTTATAGGAATAGTATTAGAGCGTTGAAGACTGGAGATCGCACTAGATCACCTTACTTGCTACCGTAATAACGGAAGCCAATACTATCATTGGACTATATCTTTATTCTGCATTCACTAATCCTATGTTCTTGTCTACTAATAGTCTCTCTATTGTATATACCTTTTCCTGAGAATATATCTCTATTTCCTCTCATATCATGATTTGTCTTTATTTAATATTATATTCTGTATTTACTAATCCTATGTTCTTGTGTACTTATAGTCTCTCTATTGTATATACTTTTTTCCTGAGAATATATCTCTATTTCCTCTCATATCGTGGTTTGTCCTTTATTTAATATTACATTCTGTATTCACAAATCTTATGTTCTTGTCTACTTATAGTCTCTCTATTGTATATACTTTTTTCCTGAGAATATATCTCTATTTCCTCTCATATCGTGGTTTGTCCTTTATTCAATATTACAAGCGTTCACTAACCAGAACGCAACAAAATCCATTCAGGTTAGACGAACTTGACATAATAAACACTGATTGTAGATGTCATAAGTAACGTTCTCTTACGGACCACCCACCCATTGACGCGCCAGTATTAGTCGACCAGAAAGGACTTACATATATCAGCTTTTGGCGGAGATTGGACGCCATCTATACGAGCTGCCAAAAGTGATGGACAACTGGAATATATGGTGATAGGGAGAGTCAGGAAACTCCATGTTATCAGCATCATTTGACGATTATGCTGATATCTAGTTCAAGGCCTCCATGTCAACCCAGACAAGACAGAATACATGCGCTTTAATCAAAGAGGCAACGTGTCCACACCAAATAGTACCTCTCTGAAACTAGTGGACAAGTTCACCTTCCAAGGAAACAATGTCTCATCAACCGAGAATGACACACAACTAGCAAAGGCATGGACAGCTATCGGTAGGCTGTCGGTCATATTGAAGTCAAACCTGACCGATAAAATAAAATGCGTTTTTTTTTTTTTTCTAGCGGCGGTTGTGTTGATACTGCTGTATAGATGCCCTACATGGACGCTAACAAAACGTATGGAGAAAAAGCTTGACGGCAATTACACAAGAATGCTGCGATTAATATCGAACAAGTCTTGGAGACAACACCCAAAAAAACAGCAGCTATACGGCCTCCAACCACACATCACGAAAACTATCCAAGTTAGACGAATCAAACAGGCAGGACACTGCTGCAGAACTAAGGACGGACTCATAAGTGATATACTCCAGTGGACCCCTTCAAATGGACGAGCAAAGACAGGATGACCAGCTAGAACCTATATACAACAGCTCTGTGCCACTACAGGATATAGCCTTGAAGACCTGCCGGACACAATGGACGATAGAGATGGGTGGCAAGAGAGGGTCAGAGAGATACGTGCTGGCAGCGTGACATGATGATGACGATGATAATGATGATGATGTTTAGGCATGTTTTATCAGAGAAACGCAATTTTCTTTCCTCGTGATATATATTTCTTCAAGCTTTCTTGCTAGTTTTTTCGTATCAGGATCCAATTAAAAGAGAAATCCCTCTAAGTTCAGTTCCCAAGCGATTCCTAACATCCATTAATCGTCTTCAGTTGTTTTCTTCAGGGTTTTTTTTTCCGTCTTCATCTTCTTTCATTTATTTTTGGCTTCTTACGTTAAATCTCAGATACCCTTCTTTCTTTCTTTCTTTTTGATTGAATCTATCGTTTCTTTTCTTCTCCATCATTATTTTCTTTTGGTTAACTTTTTCTTCCTTCTTTAAAACCATAACCTCTTTCTTTCTTTCTTTCTTTAAATCTTTAGTCTATTTCTTTCTTTCTTTCTTTCTTTGAATCGTTTGTTTTTTCCTTCTCCGTCATTATTTTCTTTTATGTACTTTTATCTTTTTTCTTTAAATCCTTTTCTTTTTTCTTTCTTTTTTATTTATAATTTTCTTTCAACAATCCTTTTCTTATTCCTATAAATCTTGAATCTATTTCTTTCTTTCTTTCTTTCTTTCTTTTTTTTTCCAATTTATTGGACGTATATTTTTCTTCTTTTAAATTTTATATTCTTTCTTTCTTTCTTTCTTTCTTTCTTTTTTACAATTTATTACACGTATATTTTTCTTCTTCTTTTAAATTTTGATATTCTTTCTTTCTTTCTTTCTTTCTTTCTTTTTTTTTACAATTTATCACACGTATATTTTTCTTCTTTTAAATTTTATATTCTTTCTTTCTTTCTTTCTTTCTTTTTTTTTTTGCAATTTATTACACGTATATTTTTCTTCTTCTTTTAAATTTTGATATTCTTTCTTTCTTTCTTTCTTTCTTTCTTTTTTTTTTTACAATTTATCACACGTATATTTTTCTTCTTCTTTTAAATTTTATATTCTTTCTTTCTTTCTTTCTTTCTTTCTTTTTTACAATTTATTACACGTATATTTTTCTTCTTCTTTTAAATTTTGATATTCTTTCTTTCTTTCTTTCTTTTTTTTTTACAATTTATTACACGTATATTTTTCTTCTTCTTTTAAATTTTGATATTCTTTCTTTCTTTCTTTCTTTCTTTCTTTTTTACAATTTATCACACGTATATTTTTCTTCTTCTTTTAAATTTTGATATTCTTTCTTTCTTTCTTTCTTGCTTGCTTGCTTGAATCTTTCATTTCATTTCTTTTTTTTTTTTTTTGTCAGTATTATCTTTCACTGTTCTTTTTCTTCTTAATTTGAATCTTGAATTCTTTCTTTCTTTTTTGTCTTTCTTTCTATCTCTTTCATAATTTTCTTTCGCACATCTTTTCTTCTTTATTTAAATCGTAAATATCGTCTGCCTTTTGAGTTAACAAAATGCGCTCTGAAATATCTCCACAAAACACACTATCACTCCACTCGATTGTGGATTGAATGGCTGTAACCATAAGATGTTATCAATTCTCCCGAAGTAAATGCCCTACAGTTATCTGATTGACCAAATCTGTTAAAAAAATTGCTAAATTTTTATGATGTTTACACTGAAAGCGTTGTGATTCATAGTGAATATATCTGGACACTGATTATAAATTTCGTTTTTGAATCTGATAGTGTAAATCATTGATACTTCTAACAAAGTCAACGTGAGGTCGTGACCCAGGGGCTGACCTGGCCATGAACATTTTTTAGAGGTGAGTTTAAAGCAAGTTGACATCGGGAAGAAAGGTGTACAATTCCTCCCATTTTTGTCCATATTCAACAAGTAGACATAGTTTCTTCATTTCCATGTGCGCCGAATGAAATTGTCTGAGAACTTTGGGTTTCACATACATACAGAGAAACGAATACTGGTGTCGTCTTCTGGCAAAGAAGATCAACGTTATTTGAAAAGTTGAAGTTGTCGAC
Organism: Sepioteuthis lessoniana; assembly: GCA_963585895.1. Taxonomy (NCBI): domain Eukaryota; kingdom Metazoa; phylum Mollusca; class Cephalopoda; order Myopsida; family Loliginidae; genus Sepioteuthis; species Sepioteuthis lessoniana. The sequence continues at coordinate 38,049,866 of OY757946.1, read as the reverse complement.
AGTGATATAGTGTGGCAGAGTAGACAGAGTTGTTTTCCTTGTGCCCCGAATGAAATTGAGAACTTTGGGGTTCACATACATACAGAGAAACGAATACGGGTGTCGTCTTCTTGCAAAGATCAACGTTATATGAGAAGTTGAAGTTGTCGACAGTGGCATAGTGTGGCAGTGTAGACAGAGTTGTGAGCTGAAGCATTCATGTATGTTTTTTTTTTCCTTGGCCTCCAAATGAAATCGTTTGGGAACTTTGGGTTTCACACACTTGCAGAGAAAAGAATACAAACGTCGTCTTTAGATAAAGAAGATCGATGTTTGTAGAAAAATTTGTCAATCGTGGCATAATGTGTGCAGTGAAAATTGATTATTTTTTGCTGTGTCTTCACAGACGATTGCTTCAGTAACTGGCAGTGATCTAACTGTAGATGCATTATACTGACTTCTGGTTCCTCTAATCCTGCAACAACAATGATGTCTTCCGGTTGTTTGCGATGAGAATCCATGAGTATTGACGCTGTATTTGCTTGGTCAATTTTAACTGTTTACTTGAATTTGATGGTGAAGTCATCCTCCAAAAAGCATTACCGCTCAGCGGGGAGTGTCTTCGCAGTGTAACGGTTAAAGAAACGTAGTAAGCGATTCCGAATAACAGTCACGCTATTATATTCACTTTCGAAAATATACCATTGGGAAAGGCATGAACCCTCTTACCCTCCTAATTATTCGTTAAATAGTACCCGTACTGTTCTTCTAGAAATTTGGCTTTGGCATTAAGTAACCTACAAAGGTTGATGTGCTTTTAAACAAAAAACAAAACAAAAAACAAACCAAATAAGATTGCTGCTACGCGTTGCAAAGTTTCAAAAACAGAATTTGGTTTGGTTTGGTTTGTAGGTTATTTAACGCCAAATCCATGTTTATGTAAATAATCAATTCTATTTAGAAAAATTCAGTTGAGCATAAGTACACAGTTTAATTGTCAAAAACATTTCTATTTCAAGCTTATCACGCAGTTATATATAAAAATTCAGTTCAGTGTCAGTACAGTTTCAATGTCAAAAGAAGTTCAATTTCAAACAATTCTATTTAGCATAGTTTAATTGTGAAAAACATTTCTATTTCTAGCTATTCAGTCTAGTCAAGCAGTTCTAATTCAAATAATTCAGCTTATTACGAGTACAGATTTTTTTTACCCACAGTTAAATGTCAAAACAGTTCTATGTTAAACAATTCAGTTTAGTGTAAATACAGTTTCAATGTCAAAAACAGTTCTATTTCAAATAATTCAGTTTAGCATTAGCACGCAGTTCAAATGTAAGTACGCTTTAATTGTCAAAAACATTTATATTTCAAGCTATTCAGTTTAATCAAACAATTCAGTTTAGCATAAGTATGCCGTTAGTTCTATTTAACCCACAGATCGGGCCCTATAAGGTCCTACCACACCGGGCCTGAGTGGGCCTGGGAGCGATAGCAATGAAGAGGTTGTTCGTATTCCCCAAAGCCCCAGTCTCATCAGAACCTCACCATCAGATTTTTAGTGTTATTATCAGGACTCTCGTCGGTGGGGTCTTACCCCTCTGCAGAGGTGAAGTCGGTGTATTCTACTGTCTCAGCCGACTGGGCAATAAACAGAATTTTCATGTGTCAGTGGTATGGTGTTTTTAAAATGCGTTTTGAACTTAAACAGAGACGGAAGTTTGTTTTTTTCTTTTTTAAAGTTATGGTTTTCTGAGAGTCGCAAAAAACATTTATAATGTATGTACTGGTGTTTTCTTGGTTTAATGACATATCTACGTTTCTGGGTTATTTACTGTCAAAGTTATTCTTCTAGGAGAACAGTAGTGGTACCATTAAATCCATAGCTCTGAGGGTTCATACTTTTCACAAGGTTATTTGTCAGAAAGTGAACATAATAAGGCATTTGGAAATTGAACTCGTTTAGTAAAATTCGGTAGTCCATCGCTTTAACCATTACACCAAGAAGACACCCACTGGACACACGGGTGCCATTTCTAAGATTTTTTTTTTAAAGATATTCAGTTGGCTGTGATGGAATATCAACCCTTCAAGGTTATTTAATACCTAATCCTTTTTAAACTTGTATACTAAATATATATGATTTGTAAACGCCTATTTGATATCATGACATTTCTAAACAAGCCAGAGGTCATGTGTGTTCAAACAGTTAAATGGTTTTAAGTATTTCTTAAGTTACACTAATAATTCTGTTTATTATTGAACATTAGTTTGCTGGCAATTAAACGGTTCCACATATTGGTATGTACAAGTTGCATACGATAAGTTTCCGGACTTTTTTCGTATGGGCATTTTTATTGATAGTACAAACATGAAACTCTAATCCCCTTCGAAGTACTCTCCGCCGGCTGCTATGCACTTATTGTACCGTTCCAACTTCTGCAAGGCCTCATGGAAGTCCTCTTGTGTGAGCGTGTCAATGACCTTCGTCACAGCCTCTTTCATTTCCTCAATTGTCTCATAACGACGACAGCCTCTGAGCTTAGGGAATAACCAAAAGTCACAGGGAGCAAGGTCTCGACTATAGGGAGACTGAGGAACTGTCTTGATGTCCATCTTGTTCAGTCTGACAAGGATGGAGTTGTGGACTGGTGTATTGTCCTGGTGGAAATGCCACTGACCCGATTTGAAGAGTGCTGGCCTCTTCCGACGAAATCTCTTCCTGAACTCTCTTAAAACCTCAACATAGAAACCCTAACCCTAACCCTTTGGCCAATTAACTCTGGTGTATTGACTTCCTTACTCCTCCCACACCTCTCATCATCCCTCACAGACTCACTGCCTTCCTTGAATCTCTTATGCCACTCAAAAACTGATGCTCGATTTATGCAAGATGGTTGAAAAGCAGTCTGAAGCATTCCATACGTTTCTGTGCCATTTTTTCCAAGTTTAAAACACAATTTTATTGCATATCGTCCTTCTAAAGTGTCAGATTGCATTTTCTAAATTCACCAGCTGTGACAATCAGGGTTTACTAGGGTAAATTGCTGCTGTAGCTGTGACAATCAGGGTTTACTAGGGTAAATTGCTGCTGTAGCTGTTCATTTGAAGCTGAAATCATAAAAATTGGTCAGTCATCTCATGTATAGCAATAACATACTAAATTTTCAAGTGTTTACGACAATTTTAAGCGCCTATGCGAACAAAGTCTGGAAACTTATCGTATGCACCTTGTAACATTAACAATTTAATTTTAAATCAGCTATTTTCATTGTTAAATGTATATACATGTTATTTGTAAATGAGTAGTTTGTAGGGTTTTTTTTAAATAGAGAGCTAATTTTTTTGATACAATAAAGTATTGCTATTGTTTGCACACGGTTAAATGTAACAAATATAGATATGAATATGTGAAATGTACATAGAATGTCCATAACATATATACATAGAACATAGGAATCCCGAAACACAAAAACACTTACGACTTCTTAGTTCAGGTACGAAACTTTTTATTACCTTTGAGCTAAGAGGTCTTTCGACATAAGGAGAGAGATACCATCTTTCTATACTGACTTTTCCGCCACCCCCAAAACCACGCGCGACACCTGCCACAAGGCCACTGGCCTGGTTTCAGTGAGCATGCGAAAGTCAACCTTCTTTTTCCGAGCCAGGAACTCAACAAACTGACTTTTTGAAAATCCCCAAAATCCTCCTCGCGCACTTCCGGTGCATGACGTCATTCACATCCCCTGGTCAAATTCCTATCTGGGATTTTTATTTTGACATCTTTGAATGACACATCCTCCCCGCGCACGCGTGAACACCTGAGCTCATGTTTTTACCTAACCCATGCACTGAGCCGAAAGGTTCTCAGCCTAACTAAACCCAAAGGCAAGATATATAAAATGAAATCCCCCGGCCATTATATTACATAAATAATTCCAAGTATTATTATCTAACACAAGAGGATTCTATTTGATATTAAACATTTATTTGCACAAAAACGTATCAAATGTTGTTCACACTAATAGTTTGATTTGGACACAGTCAAATGGTTCCAAGCATTGCACATTTACCAAGCATAGACAGGGCTATACAAATAATTGATTAGATTGAAGGTAATCCTCCTAAAGAATTCTGAACATTTTCTTCTATTTCTTCTCATTTTTTTTGTACAAGTTGTTTTTTCGGTTACTTCTTTCTGTCTTTCTGTTTTCTTTTTTTCTTGTTTGTTAAAATACCTCTCGGAGTTTTTTTTTCTTTCTTTCTTTCTATCTTTCTTTCTTTTATTTTCTTTACAACTCTTTTTTTATTTCTTTCTTTCTATGGTTGATATGTCTTTCCATGGTTGATATGTCTTTTTTTTTTTTTTGTACAAGTTGTTTTTTCGGTTACTTCTTTCTGTCTTTCTGTTTTCTTTTTTCTTGTTTGTTAAAATACCTCTCGGAGTCTTTCTTTCTTTCTTTCTTTCTATCTTTCTTTCTTTTATTTTTTTTACAACTCTTTCTTTATTTATTTCTTTCTATGGTTGATATATCTTTCCATGGTTGATATGTCTTTTTTTTTTGTACTAGTTGTTTTTTCGTTTACTTCTCACATATTTTCTGTCTTTTTGTTTTCTTTTTTCTTGTTTGTTAAAATACCTCACTGAGTCTTTCTTTCTTTCTTTCTTTCTTTCTTTCTTTGCAACTCTTTCTTTCTTACTTTTTATGGTTGATATGTCTTTATATAAAATAAAACTAATCCGGACCAAATTCTTCTTCTTCTTCTTCTTCTTCTTCTTCTTCTTCTTCATTTTTTTGTTTATATCTTCCTCGTCGAGTTTTTTTTAAATATT
>OY757946.1:37815053-38042553 GCA_963585895.1 Sepioteuthis lessoniana | reverse complement strand
GACTTATTTTAATAAGTGCTGGAGGATTATGAGCCTGAGAAACGTGTAAAAAGTTTGTTGACGCCATATTTGAAAGCGGTCAGAAATGTAATGTCATCATCTTTTTTTATGTAGCAAAAAAAAAGTAATAAATTCAGGCAAAGTTATTGATAATTAACTTTTGTCTCAGTTATGTGATCTTCACCTCTCTCTCCGTTTTTCTTTTTCTTGTTGTCCCTCTCTCTCTATTTCTCTCTTCCAATTCTCTTTTCATTTCTCTTCTCCCCACTTTTTTCTTTCTCTCTTTTTCCGTAAGTTTTTCCCTTTTTTCTCCTTCTTTCACATTCTCTCCTTTGTCTTCTCTCTTTCCAACTCTTTGTGTTATTGTACTCTTTCTGTTTCTTCTCACTCTTTCTCATTTTCTTTCTCCCTTTTCTTCTTGCTCTCTTTTTCTTCTTTCCCTCTTTCGTTCCGTTTATTGCTTCAATGTCTCTTTTTCTCTCGTTTTACTATTTTTCTTTTTCTTTTTCTCTGTTTCTTTCTTTTCTGTCTCTGTTTCTCTCTCTGTCTCTGTCTGTCTCTGTCTGTCTGTCTGTCTCTCTCTCTGTTGTATACTCATTTGCCGTATCATAACGACTCAATAATAATAAAGACAGACGCACGCAGAAAGATAGACGCAGGAACAAACGACGCATGATAAAGACTCAGGAAGGAAGACGCAAGAAGACTTCTTCAGAAAAATATTCACCTCTCACTTTATTGCAAGATTTCGAAAGGGTTGTTCAAAGGTTTGCATGTGAGAGTATGCTGGAGACTGAACATAAACTTCATATTTTGACCCCACTGTCATGACCGTCACGTTGTGTCTTTCTTGTTCTCCTGATGTTGGGGTCCACTCCATCGGGGCTTTCCGAGGGCCCCCTCAGTCGGGTCTGGCTGTCTGGAATTCTGCTGGCAACTGCTTTGGGACCCGAACTCAACTCAATTATATAATAATTCAACGCCCACACGATCACCCACTGGATCTTTGAAATCGAATTTTTAATCGTCATCAAGCGGAAATAACTGTCATGCAGTTCAGAGGTTACTCTCTTCCTGTGCATCACTGTAGTGGAACAATGGGACCTTCAACTTGTCCCATATCATAAGCCTTAATCCGGCCACGCGATCTCTTTCGATTACTGGCCATTGGAATGTGTCACTTCCTTCCGGTGTATCACCTTGGAATAGCATTTTTTTGGGCCGGGTCGAAGGTCAAAATATAACATCTCTCTCTCTCTCTCTCTCTCTCTCTCTCTCTCTGTGTGGATATATTAGTAAAAATTTATTTCCATGTACTGAAGTGGTAGCACCTGGTAGGGTCCTATATATGAATCAAATAGAACTGCTAGACATTTAAAATGACTGAGAACAATGGCTTATACTAAATTGAATTGTTTGAAATAGAACTGTTTGACTGTATGTAAAAAAAATTACTGATGTTTAATTGAAGTGTCATTGATGCATAGCAATACTTGGAAACATTTAACTTTGTTGACATTTGCTAAATTAAACTTTTAGAAATAGAACTGTTTGATTATGATAACAGCGTGTATCTACCGAATAAATCAATAAATTATATATATATATATATGTGTGTGTGTGTGTGTGTGTGTGTGTGTGTGTGTAAATATATATATATATATATATATATATATATATATATTAACGTTAACGGGTCAAATATAAATGAAAGTAACACTCCATACACAGATACAAACGAGTAAAAAAGGGTGAACCGAAGGCTCCCTTTTCAATAGCTACTACACCACGGTGTAGGGAAGGACGCTACTCCATTCCCTGGATTGTTCCCCTTTACCCTTGATCCTTACCTAAGAATGCTGAGTGCTAAGCAAGACATCATCAAATACCATTTTTTACATGACTTGACCTAGGATTGAACCCCGGTCTCCCCGACCATTGAAAATACAAAGTGACTCCGTTATTTTTTTTTTAGATTCAAGAGTTTATTAGAGTTTGCAATATCTTACAGAGTCGTCAATAAACGAAAGAAATCAAATAAAAGGATTAAGTCATGTTGCTAGAGAAGCTGGAGTCAAAACACTTATTTCCTTACTTTACCCTATCAGTCGTCATCCTCCAAGAGGACCGACGGTCTCTCGACCCGAATCTCTCCGACGCAACTTCACCAACTGTCTGTAACCAACTGCGATCGACCCGACTAACTGACCGCTAAATCACTCGGCTTATATGATATATTAATAATCTCATCCACAAATATGATCAGAACTCGAGTCTTTAACTTTCAGTATTACGTCATCTTATCTAAACTTCTGCGGACAAAATGCATATCTTTTTAATACCTTGCCTACAACCCCGATTTCAAAAGCGAACCCTATTGAGACAAAACTGACGCGTATATAACATGTGCACGTACGTAAGTTCTGACCTTTGAAAATCGATTGCCCCGTCGGCTAGGGCTGTAGAATACACTGACTGCACCTCTGCATATGGGTAAGACCCCCCCCCGATGAGTGTACTGGATATGACATTAAACAATCTGATGGTGATGTCCCAGTAATGCTGGGGTTTTGGGGAGTATGGAGCACCCCTTCAATGCCATTGCTCCAATTTCCCCTCTGGGTTAAATAGAACTAACGGCATACTTATGGTAAACTGAAGTTTTTTACTAAACTGAATAACTTGAAATAGAAATGTTTTTGATATTTCAACCGTTCTTAGATTTAAACTGCGTGCTTATGCTAAAATGAAACCGTACTTACATTTAAACTGCGTGCTTATACTAAACTGAATTATTTGAAATAGAACTGTTTTGACATTGAAACTGTATTTACACTAAACTAAATTGTTTAACGTATTTTAACATTTAAATGTGTGTAAACAAAATATGTACTAATACTAAACTGAATTAGCTGAATTAGTAATTGCTTAAATATCAAAAACAGTTCTATCTCAAACAATTCAGTTTAGCATGAATACAGTTTTGTTTACAGAAATTTAAATGTCAAAACAGTTTTATTTAAAAGATTTCAGTTTTGCATACACACATTTTTGTTTATACACGGTCAAATAATAAAACTGTTAATTTCAAACATTTCCTTTTAGCGTAATTAGAGTTTAGTAATTTTTGACCAATGGACAGGACTCTAATTACTTCTTCACTCAACCGGTTGTCGTCCTTCTCATTGGGATCTACTTTTTCTTTCAACTGTTTGTTATCCTTCTCATTGTGATCTACTTCTTTTCTCGAATGATTGTCGCCCTTCTCATTGTGATCTACTTCTTCCCTCAACCGGTTGTCATCCTTCTCATTGTGATCTACTTCTTTTATCAAATGGTTGTCGCCCTTCTCATTGGGATCTACTTCTTCTCTCAACCGGTTGTTATCCTTCTCTTTGTCATCTACTTCTTCTCTCGACCGGTTGTCATCCTTCTCTTTGTGATCTACTTCTTCTTTGGACCGGTTGTCGCCCTTCTCATTGTGATCTACTTCTTCTCTCAACCGATTGTCATCTTTCTCTTTGTGATCTACTTCTTCCCTCAACCGGTTGTCATCCTTCTCATTGTGATCTACTTCTTTTATCAAATGGTTGTCGCCCTTCTCATTGTGATCTACTTCTTCCCTCAACCGGTTGTCATCCTTCTCATTGTGATCTACATCTTTTATCAAATGGTTGTCGCCCTTCTCATTGGGATCTACTTCTTCTCTCAACCGGTTGTTATCCTTCTCTTTGTCATCTGCTTCTTCTCTCAACCAGTTGTCGTCCTTCTCATTGTGATCTACTTCTCTTAACTGGTTGTCGTCCTTCTCATTGTGATCTACTTCTTCTCTCAACCGGTTGTCGCCCTTGTCATTGTGATCTACTTCTTCACTCAACCGGTTGTAATCCTTCTCATTGTGATCTATTTCTTTTATCAACTGGTTGTCGTCCTTCTCATTGTGATCAACTTCTTCTCTCAACCGGTCGTCGCCCTTCTCATTGTGATCTACTTCTTCTCTCAACCGGTTGTCATCCTTCTCTTTGTGATCTACTCCTTTTCTCAAATGGTTGTCGCCCTTCTCATTTTGATCTCCTTCTTTTCTCAACCGGATGTCGTCCTTCTCTTTGTGATCTTCTTCTTTTCTCAAATGGTTGTCGTCCTTCTCATTGGGATCTTCTTCTTCTCTCAAATGGTTGTCATCCTTCTCATTGTGATCTACTTCTTCTTTCAACCGGTTGTCACCCTTCTCATTGTGACCTATTTTTTTGTCAGCAAGTTGTCGCCATTCTCATTGTGATCTACTTCTTCTCTCAACCGGTTGTCATCCTTCTCTTTGTGATCTACTTCTTTTATCAAATGGTTGTCGTCCTTCTCATTGTGATCTACTTCTTCTCTCAACCGGTTGTCATCCTTCTCATTGTGATCTACTTCTTCTCTCAACCGGTTGTCATCCTTCTCTTTGTGATCTCCTTCTTTTCTTAAATGGTTGCCGTCCTTCTCATTGTGATCTACTTCTTCTCTCACCCGGTTGTCATCCTTCTCATTGTGATCTACTTCTTCTTTCATCCGGTTGTCACCCTTCCCATTGTGATCTATTTCTTCTCTCAACCGGTTGTCGTCCTTCTCTTTGTGATCTACTTCTTCCCTCAGTCAGCGGTCGTTCTTCATGTTGTGATCTACTTTTTCTCTCTTCCGGGGGTTGTTCTTTCCGTTGTGATCTTCTTCTCTTCTCGGATGGTGGTTGTTCTTTTTGTTGTGATCTACTTCTTCATGCGGCCAGGGGTCATACTTCCTTTTCTGATCTTCTTCTTCTCTCGGCCGGTGGTCATTCTTTCTTTTGTGATCTATTTCTTCTCTCAGCCGGTTGTCGTTTTTGTCTTGTGATCTACTTCTTTTGTCTGCCGGTGGTCATTCTTCTCGCTTTGATTAACTTCTTATCTCGACCGTTAGTCATTCTTTTCTCTGTAAACTTTCATTGAGGTTCTCCATTCTTCTATTTTTTGTCCTTCAACATAATCGATTAGAAATCCGGGAGTTGTTGAAGCAGAGACGGCAAATGTTGGTCTGCACTTTACAGCCTTTCTGGCCGAACTAAGTTAGAGTCAGAATCTAATTTCTAATTTTTACGATTTTTTTCACCTTACTTTATTATACTCCAATGAGAGAATTTTTTTCTTTTTCATATATACTCTATCTATGAGCTTTAATGGGTATGTCCCATTCCTCATAGATACGCTGGGCACTCTAGTGAGGGCGTTGGAAATGTTCTTATTAGTCACCACTAGGAGTGGTTTACCTTCTTAACGCCGCTGGCACGTATTGTATTTTGTTAGTGTTATAAAGATTTCCATTTCTTTCCAAACTCTGCTTTGGTTTTTTTCTCATTCAGTAACCTTTCTGATAGGTTCCAACACGTTGCTTAATAGCATATCAACATTCGTGGGTTATTTAAGGTTAGAGTAATCCTCATAAGAGAAAAAAAAGTCGTACTATTTATCCCATTGTTCGGGGATAAGAATGTTCGTATTTTTCCCGAGGGCATTCACCCGAAAGTGAACGTTATTGCGAGACTGGAGTTCGAAGTCTTTTACAATGATGTCGCAGTCTGGCATATTAGCCACTACACGACGGGCGCTGTCCTTGAAAAAAATGTCAAGATGCTGATATAAGATCTTAAAATTGTTTATCTATAATGTGTAAAAAATCTCAAGGAATGAGAGAGACTTTTATAAAGTATGTTTCTCTGGGTGAGTAATATCAGATTTCTCCAATAAATTCACTGTCCAGTCGGCTAGAACTGCAGAATACACCGATTGTACCTCTGCAGAAGGGTAAGACACCCACAAAAAACAATTCTATTTCAAATTATTCAGTTTACCATAAGCAAACAAATTAAATGTAAGTACGGTTTAATAGTCCAAAACATTTCTATTTCAACCTATTCAATTTAATCAAACGATTCAGTTTAGCATCAGTATGCCGTTAGTGCTATTTAACCCATAGATAGGACCCTATCAGGTGCCACCACACAGGGCCAGAGTAGACCTAGGAGCGATGGCAACGAAGGGGTATTTCGTATTCACGAAAGCCCCCGTATCACTGAAACCTCACTATCATATTTTTAGTGTCATATCCAGGACACTCATTGGGGGGGGGTCTTACCCCTCTGCAGAGGTATAGTCAGTGTATTCTACAGCCCCAGTCGACTGGGCCATACACAGATTTAAATGTCAAAACAATTTTATTTCAGATAATTCAGTTCAGCGTAAGTACACAGTTTAGACGTCAAAACAGTTCTATTTCGAGCAATTTAGTTTAGCATTGGTACGTAGTTTCAATGTCAAAACAGTTTTATTCTAAACAATTCAATTTAGCATAAATACGCAGTTTAAATGCAAAATCAGTATTGTGAAGGAAGCACGGTTCAGTTCTATATAACCCATAGACAGGACACTTATCAGGTGCTACCACTCCGGGCCAGGGTGGACCTGAGAGAGATGGCAATAAAGAGGTGATCCGCACTCTCTAAAGCTCCAGCAATACTGAAACCTCACCATCAGATTGTTTAGTGTCATATATCAGGACACTCATTGAGGGGAGAGTCTTACCCCTCTGCAGAGAAGCAGTCGGTATATTCTATTGCCTCAGCCGACTGGACAATAATACCGTTGTGAAAAACTCACAAGGTTTATAATAATAATAATAATAATAATAATAATAATAAATCTCGACAAGAAGACCAGACCTAATATTTGCCAAAAGAAAGAGAACCTGCCGAATTGTGGCATTTGCCGTTCCAGCAAACAACAGGGTGAAACTGAAGGAAAGCGAAATGAGAGAGAGAATCTAGACTTAGCTTAAGAATTTACAAAACTATGGAACTTACGGTGATTCCAATTGTAACTGGCACACTCGGTACAATCTCCAAAGGACTGGCACAAGGACTGGAGGACTTGGAAATAAGAGGATGAGTAGAGACCCCACCTCAACTGCAGTTTTATTTAGATCAGCCAAGATACTGAAAAGGGTCCTGGGAAAACTTGCTGTCACTTAAACTCCAGTGAGAAACTATCGGTTAACGCTGGAGTTTTAAAAAAAATCTTAATAGAATGAAAATAATAATAATAACGGTAAATTTTTTTCAAGAGACAAACTGAAAGAATTGCACACGAAATAATTTGGTTTTCGAAACCTGAAAAGAAAAACGGAATCTATTTTACAGCCGACTAGGCAACTTAAGTTTTGCGAATTTTTTAAAGGAACCATAGTGAATTATTAATGATATTTAGCAGTATTGCCTTCATCATATTTCCCTTGCTTTTACAACTAAGAGTAATTGTCTTGTGTGATACGAGGTGCATACAATAAGTTTCCAGACTTTTTCGTATAGGCATTTAAAATTGTCGTAGACTCTTAAAAATTCACTATGTTATTGCTATATATCTTATGAGATGACTGACCAATTTTTATGATTTAAGGTTTAAGTGAACAGCTACAACAGGAATTGGAATACACCCTACTAAAGCCTGATTGTCAGAGCTGGTGAATTTCAAAAATGCAATCTAACAGTTTAGGAGAACGATTTGCAATAAAATAGTGCTTTAAACTTGCAAAAAATGCCACAGAAACGTATGGAATGCTTCAGACTGCATTTCGACCATCTTGCATGAATCGAGCATCAGTTTTTGAGTGGCATAAGAGATTCAAGGAAGGCAGGGAGTCTGTGAGGGATGATGAGAGGTGTGGGAGAAGTAAGGAAGTCAATACACCAGAGTTAATTGGGCAAAGGGTTAGGCTTAGGGTTAATATGTTGAGGTTTTAAGGGAGTTCAGGAAGAGATTTCATCAGAAGAGGCCAGTACTCTTCAAATCAGGTCAGTAGCATTTCCACCAGTACAATTCCCCAGTCCACAACTCCATCCTTGTCACAGACTATTTGACCAAGATGGGTATCAAGGCAGTTCCTCAGCCTTCCTATTGTCCAGACCTTGCTCTCTGTGACTTTTGGTTATTCCCTAAGCTCAGAGGCTGTCGCCGTTATGAGACAATTGAGGAAATGAAAGAAGCTGTGACGAAGGTCATTGACACTCTCACACAAGAGGACTTCCATGGCTGCTTCGAGAAGTTGTGGGAGCGGTAAAAGTGCATTTCAGCCGGAGGAGATACATGGAAGGGGACCAGAGTTTCATGTGTGTACTGTCAATAAAAGTACCCATACGAAAAAAATCTGGAAACTTATCGTATGCACCTCGTATTTCATTATTAAAAGATTTCAATATCTTTAATGAAACATTGTCGATTACAATTCAGTTTCAGTTAGTATTTCTTTCATCTTATTTCTCTCGTTTTTACATCTAACACTAATTGCCTTTAGTTGTAACAGTTTCTTAGATGACGCATGGTTAATTATTATTTATTGTCAACTTGTACTTTTTATCATTTTTCTATTGCTTTATATGGACTGCAGAATGGTTGTAAGTGAGTTCGAACTCCAGTCGCGCTGTTATTTTCACTTTCAGACAAATAGCCTTCGGAAAGTTATGAACCTCCTAATCTTCCCAGCTATGGGTTAAATAGTACAACTACTATCCTTCCAAAAGAATGGCTTTGGTATTAAATAACTCAAAAAGGTTGATATGTCTTTGAACAAAAAACAAATCTTCCATTATTACTTTTTATTTCATAGTAATCATTTTAAGTATTTTTTTTTAAATTCTAAGATGAAGCCTTGTTAATTATAATTTATCATTAACTAGAATTTCTTTCATCTTATTTCTCTAGCTTTTACCTCTTGAAGTAATAGTCTTGAGTAGTTTTAAATTATTATAAAAATACCTTATTAATTATAAATCATTTTTTACTAGTATTTCTTATATTTTATTTCTCCTGCTTTTAGTAATAATAGTTGTAGTACTATTACCGGCCTGAGTGTTAGAGTGTTCGCCAAAGGCCCAGGAGATCGGGGTTCAATCTCAGATCGAATCATACCAAAGACTCAAAAAACGGTACTCGATACCTCCTTGCTTAGCACTCAGCATTATAAGGTACGTTTCAAGGGTAAAGTGGAGCAATCCAGGGAAATAAATAGTCATCACCTTCACTTCGGTGTAATAGCTTTTGAAAAGGGAGCTTTCGGATAGTCCTCGACTTACTTACCAGTAATAATATTAAGTTGTGTTAAATTCTTAGATGAAATATTGTCGATTATTGATAATATGTTTTAATTTTTTCTTTTACATGCAATGGTGATAGCTTTTTCTGTATTTCTTAAGGGAAGTATTATCATTATTTTAGTAGCATAAATTTCGTGTCATTATTTTTAGTTTCTTCGATGAAGCATTGTCAATTAACGTGATTTTTTGCGCTTTCTACCTTCGTCTTATTGTTAATGCTTTTTCCACCTAATTTTTATAGTTTTAGCTTTCTGAATTTTCAAGATGAAGAATTATAAATCATTATTCATTCGTTAGTAATATTTCTTTCTCATGACTTCTTTTCCTTTTATATCCAGAAGTAATAGTCTCTGTTTGTTTTTATTTCTTTTATAAAGCATTGTCAATTATTATAAATAAACTGACAGTACTTCAACATCGGCATACCCCGTAAGGCTGATATTGATCGCTAACTTGCTTGACATAATAAGCCCCCTATTTTTATCTCAGAAAAATTTTAATCATTACTACTCAGTACTAATAATAAATAGTGTCTCTTTTAGCAATAAATCAACCCAGTCCCTCTGCATAAGCAGGGTACGACACAAGGTCAATATTTGATGAAAGTTTGATTTCTGAGTTTTCTTTCGCCTAGACTTGCGTATGTGGATGTGCAGGTACTTGAATGTGTGAGTGTGGGCATGTGTACACGCGTGTGCATGAGTATGTATATGTGTATATGAGTAAGACTGTGTATATGTGTGAGTGAGTGTGTGTATGTGTGTATAAGCATGTATATATGCATGTGAGTGTGAGCGTGTTTGTACGTGTGTATGTATGCATATGTGTGCATAAGTATGTGTATTTGTATGTGTGTGTGAGTGTGTATGCATGTGTATGTGTGTATGTGTGTGCATAAGCGTGTATATGTGTATGTGTGTGCATAAGTATGTGTATTTGTATGTGTGTGTGAGTGTGTATGCGTGTGTGTGTGTGTGTGTGTGTGCATAAGCGTGTATATATGTATGTGAGTCTGAGTGTGTGTGTATGTGTGTGCATAAGTATGTGTATTTGTATGTGTGTGTGAGTGTGTATGCATGTGTGTGTGTGTGTGTGTGCATAAGCGTGTATATGTGTATGTGAGTATGAGTGTGTGTGTATGTGTGTGCATAAGTATGTGTATTTGTATGTGTGTGTGAGTGTGTATGCATGTGTGTGTGTATGTGTGTGCATAAGCGTGTATATGTGTATGTGAGTATGAGTGTGTGTGTATGTGTGTGCATAAGTATGTGTATTTGTATGTGTGTGTGAGTGTGTATGCGTGTGTGCGTGTGTGTGCATAAGCGTGTATATGTGTATGTGAGTATAAGTGTGTGTGTGTATGTGTGTGCATAAGTATGTGTATTTGTATGTGAGTGTGTATGCGTGTGTGTGTGTGTGTGTGTGTGTGTGCATAAGCGTGTATATGTGTATGTGAGTATGAGTGTGTGTGTATGTGTGTGCATAAGTATGTGTATTTGTATGTGTATGTGAGTGTGTATGCATGTGTGTGTGTGTATGTGTGTGCATAAGCGTGTATATGTGTATGTGAGTATGAGTGTGTGTGTATGTGTGAGCATAAGCATGTGTATTTGTATGTGAGTGTGAGTGTGTATGTGTGTGTAAGCATATATATGTGTATGTGAGTATGAGTGTACATATGTGTAAGTGAGTGCGTGTATGTGTTTATAAGCGTGTATATGTGTATGTGAATTTGAGTGTGTTTGCATGTGTGTGTGTGTGTGTGTGTGCATAAGCATGTATATATGTATGTGTGAGTAAGTGTGTATGTTTGGTTAAGTTTGTTGGGTTTTATGGCATATCAACCTTTGTAGGTTATTTAACGCCAAATCCATTTTTATGTAAATCATCATCATCATCATGTCGTGCTGGTAGCACGGATATCCCTGACCCTCTCTCGCCACTCCTCCCTATCGTTCATCGCCCTAGGTAGGTCTTCAGGACAACATCCCGTATCCTCACATAGCTGCTGAATGTACGTTCGTGCTGGTCGTCCTGCTTTTGCGCGGCCATGTGTGGGGATCCATAAGAGTACATCTCTTATGAGTTCATCTCTGCTTTTCCAGCAAAAACAATTCAGTTTAGCATAAGTACACAGTTTAATTGTCAAAAACATTTCCATTTCTAACTATTCAAGCAGTTGTATGTAACAATTCGGTTAAGTGTAAATACCTTTTTAATGTCGAAAAACAGTTCTATTTGAAATAATTCAGTTAAGCATAAGCACGCAGTTTAAATGTAAGTACGGTTAAATTTTAAAAGTCATTTCTTTTTCAAACTATTCAGTTTTACTCAAACAATTCATTTTAGCATAAGTATGCTGTTAGTGCTATTTAACCCATAGATAGGACCCTTATTAGGTGCTACCACTCCGGGCCAGAATGGACCTGGGAGTGATGGCAATGAAGGGATACTCCGCATTCCCCAAAGCTCCAGCATTGCTGGAACCTCACCATCAGATTATTTAGTGTCATATCAGGACACTCGTTGGCGGGGGGGTCTTACCCCTCTGCAGAGAAGCAGTCGGTGTATTCTACAGCCCCAGCCGACTGGGAAAAGTGTGTATCTATCTGTGTATGTGTGTGTATAAGCATGTATATTTGTATGTGAGTGTAATTGGTTGGTTGGTTTCTTTACACAATGACATATCAACCTTTTTAGGTTATTTAATGCCAAAGCCATTCTCCTAGAAGAACAGTAGTGGTACTATTTAACCCATTAGCTGGGAGGATAAGGGGTTTCATACCTTTCCCAAGGGTATTTGCCCGAAAGTGAACGTAATAGCGCGACTGGAGTACGAACTCGCGTACTACGATTCCGCAGTTCATCGCTTTAACCATTACACCAAGAGGACACCCCCATGTGAGTGTAAGTATGTATGTATGTGTGTACGTGTATGCATAAAAATGTATCTGTGTATGTGAGTATGAGTGTGTATGTATGTGTGTATGTGTGCATTTGTGTGCATAAACATGTATATGTGTGTGTGAGTGTGTATTTCTGCATGTGAGTGAATGTGTATGCATATGTGTGTGAGTTTGTCTATATGTGTATATATGCATGTATACGCACGTGTATGTATACGTTTATGAGTGTGTGAGTGTATGTGCATGCGTGTCAGTGAGTGTGAGTGTGAGTGTGTGAGTATGGTCAGGAGTATATGTGTGTGCGTGTGTGTATGTATGTGTGTGTGTGTGTATGTATGTGTTTATGTGTGTGTGTGTGTGTGTGTGTGTGTGTGTGTGTGTGTGTGTGTGTGTGTTTACTAAACAATTTAGCACGTGCAGAATGTTACACGAGGTCAATTTTTTGGCTGAGTTTAACATGCTTGAACTCAGAATTTTCCTTCTCCTAGACTTGTTGCCTCACCAAGGCTAAAGTGTCTTGTCTGACCAACAATTTATAGGGATGTCTTCGTTTGTGTAATGGTAAAAAAAAAAGTGCTGGACTGCAGAATCGTAGTAATCGAGTTCGCACTCCAGTCGCGCTATTATGTTCACTTTCACACAAATACCCTTGAGTAAGGTATGGATCCCCTTATCCTTACAGAACCACTACAACTGTTCTTCTACAAGGATGGATTTGGCATTAAATAACCCAAGAAGCCTGATATGCCATTAAACAATAAAACAAATAAAACCCAACAGGAAGGAGAATAACTGGATTCCTACTTTGCCTACGGGTAATAGCGCAATGTGAAATGTAAATAGCTTAGTCCAAGAGTTGAACTCGGGTCCTTGTGATTATTTTACGATGATAACCATTGCACCTCGAGTGCATCTTTTACTTTTTAAACAGTTATATAGAACAGGTCCAGAAACGGCAAATATCTATAATATCGATAAAGTGTAAAACGGAAGACATGATTGCTATACACAAACAAACAGACGGATTGATAGATATATTGATAGATAGAATAAGGAGAGTTGGAAAGAGAGAGAGAAAGAGTAAGGGGAGG
Source organism: Sepioteuthis lessoniana (assembly GCA_963585895.1). Lineage (NCBI taxonomy): Eukaryota > Metazoa > Mollusca > Cephalopoda > Myopsida > Loliginidae > Sepioteuthis > Sepioteuthis lessoniana. Next base: position 38,029,402 of record OY757946.1, on the reverse strand, counting down.
TGGGAAGAGAGAGAGAGAGAGAGAGAAGAGTAAAAAGAGTTGGAAAGAGTTGGAAAGAGAGGGAGAGAGAGTAAGGGGAGGTCGAAAGAGAGAGAGAGAGTAAGGGGTGGAAAGAGTGAAAGAAGAATAAGGAGAGTTGGAAAGAGAGAGAGAGAGAGAAGAATAAGGAGAATAGGAAAGAGAGAGAGTAAGGGGAGGTGGAAAGAGAGGGAGAGAGAGTAAGGAGAGATGGAAAGGGAGAGAAAGAGAATAGTAAGGAGAGTTGGAAAGAGAGAGAGAGAAAGGGGAGGTGAAAAGAGAGAGGGTGTAAAAGGAGGTGGAAAGAGATAAAGAGTAAGGAGAATTGGAAAGAGAGAGAGGGTAAGGGAGGTGGAAAGAGAGAGGGAGAGTAAGGGGACGTGGGAACAGTGAAAGAAGAATAAGGAGAGTTGGAAAGAGAGAGAGAGAGAAGAATAAGGAGAATAGGAAAGAGAGAGAGTAAGGGGAGGTGGAAAGAGAGGGAGAGAGAGTAAGGAGAGATGGAAAGGGAGAGAAAGAGAATAGTAAGGAGAGTTGGAAAGAGAGAGAGAGAAAGGGGAGGTGAAAAGAGAGAGGGTGTAAAAGGAGGTGGAAAGAGATAAAGAGTAAGGAGAGTTGGAAAGAGAGAGAGGGTAAGGGAGGTGGAAAGAGAGAGGGAGTGTAAGGGGACGTGGGAAGAGAGAGAGACAAGAGTAAAAAGAGTTGGAAAGAGAGGGAGAGAGAGTAAGGGCAGGTGGAAAGAGAGAGAGAGAGAAGAATAAGGAGAATAGGAAAGAGAGAGAGAGTAAAGGGAGGTGGAAACGGAGAGAGAGAGAAGAGTAAGGAGAGATGGAAACAGAGACAGAGAAAGAAAGGGGAGGTGAAGAGAGAGAGAGTAAGGGAGGTGAAAAAAGAGAGGGTGGAAGGGGAGATGGAAAGCGATAAAGAGTAATGAGAGTTGGAAAGAGAGAGAGAGAGAGAGTAAGGGGAGGTGGAAAGAGAGAGAGAGAGAGGAGTAAGGAGAGAGATAACAATTTAAAAAATCACAGAAACACACTGAAAGGAATAAGATTTATTTAATTTAGTTTTATTCTTTTTATTTTTATTTTTTTACTGAGATAACGTGCAAACAGCATTTCTCGTAAGATAACGCTGTCGAAAAAGAAACACATTACCTTGATAGGTTTTATCTCCGTATAGAAATGAAGTCTTAGTAACGGCCTTTAGATAATCCATCTCTTCCACGATGTCTTCACGCTTTCATTAACGACTACACCGGATGTATAATTTCAAGTGGCCATTCAGAAAAATCACAATTGTCTCTTTTCCTTTTCATGAATTGTGGTAAAAAAAAGTAACAGCAAAAAACAAGCGTCTTCAATGTTGATAGTCGGAAGATCAAATTTTTGATAACTTTTAAAAAGAGAATCACAGTTCACCCAACGGAATAATAATATTTGACTAAATAGAAATTAACGAAGAAGAAGAAGAAGAAGAAGAAGAAGAAGAAGAAGAATATAGCAAGAACCTTATTAAAAGGGATAAATACCTGTGCTGGCACCTCGTAAGATATTCAGAACCATTCTTGAAGAAGACCAAAGAAGAACTTAAACAAATGGACCATAGAACAAGAAAACTAATGACTATTCATAAGACATTACATCCTAGAAATGACCTTGACAGTTTATATGTCAAGAAAAGAAGCAGGAAGACATCGTTGACACATCGATACAATGACTCGAAGAGTATATTTAAAAAACACAGAGGAAGACTGGTTACAGCTACCAGAAAGAATAATGACTACACGAGGACCAACAGAACAAAAATAACTAGAAAACAAAAATGGAAAAAAACCCAACTATATGAATGTTTTGAGTGACTAATAAGCAACATATCACACGAGAAAGCCAGGACGTAGCTAAGAATGAGAAACCTTAAGAAAGAAACTGACACTGTTCTAATAGCAGCACAAAACAACGCTATAAGAACCAATCTTATGAAAGCAAGAATAGATAAGAAGCAACAAAACAGCAAATGTAGTTTATGTCGCGATAGAGATGAAACATAATAAGCGAATGCAGCAAATTAGTAAAAAAGGACTATAAGACCAGACATGATCGGGTGGGCAAAGTGATCCACTGGGAATTGTGCTAGAAGTTTATATTTGACCATGCGAACAAATGGTATATATATATATATATATATATACAACCCCTTCGCTCAGAAAGGATATAACACAAGGTCAATTTTTTAAGAGGAGTTTAACAGATTTGAATTGAGAGTATTCCTTCTCCTAGACTAGTTGCCTCACCAATGCTCAAGAAATCAGCCTACCCTACTATTTACCCATAGCTGGAGGGAGAATAATTCGATTCATACCTTTCCCAAGGGTATTAGTGCTATGTGAAATGCCATCAGTCTCATCTAGGATTTGAACTCGAGTCGCCGTGTCCATTTCCACCGACGATAACCATTACACCACGGGAACAACCCAGCAACTATCCTGAAGAATGAGACGTAGAAACTCTAATGCGATTGTAAGATACAAACGGATCACCTAATCTCGGCCAGAGGTCCAGACCTTATAATAATAACAAGAAAATGAAACCTTTCGAAATTGTAGACCTTGCTGTTCCAGCTGACCACAGAGTAAAGTTGAAAGTAAGCGAAAAGAAGGATAAGTGCCTGAACCTTGCTTGGGAATGGAAAAAAAACTGTGGAACATTAAAGTGACGTTTATATTTGCAGTCGCTCAAACTTCAGTGAGAGACAATCAGCTAATGCAAACGTGAAAAATTCTTATAATTAAAAACTAAACTGTGGAACATGATAGTGATGATTATACCAACTATAATTGGAGGTGCCCGTGGTGTAATGGTTATCGTCGTTGGAAATGGGCATGGCGACACAAGTTCAAATCCTGGACGAGGTTGATTGTATTTCACATAGCATGAATCCAATTATTCTCCTTCCAACTATAGGTAAATAGTAGGACAGACTGGGTTCTTCAGCTTTGGTAAGGCAACTAGTCTAGGAAAAGGAAAACTCTGAATTCAAAACCTGTTAAACTCCACATAAAATCATTGACCTTGTGTCATATCCTGCCCGAGCAAAGGGGTTGGTAAATATGGTAATTGGTTCTCTGAGTACACTCACCAAAGAATTGATACAAGGAATCGAAGACGAGTGGAAACCATCCATAGAACTGCATTATTGAGATGGACGAGAATACTGAATAGAGTTCAGAAGACTAGAGGAGACTTGCTCACACTCAAACTCCTGTTAAAGACGATCAGTGAACACTGGTGAGAAAAACTCTCAAGGAGTAACTATAATAATAATAATAATGAGAACTAGAAAACTACTCGAGACAAAACTCTCAAGCAGAAACCTTATCAAAGGAATAAATACCTAGGCTGTACCCGTCGTTAGATATTCCGGACTCTTTCTGAAGTAGACGAGAGAAGAACTTAAACAAATGGACCAAAGAATAAGAAAACTAATGACTATGCCCAAAGCACTACATCCACGAGACAACGTTGGCAGACTACATGTATAAAAAAAAGGGTTGAAGAGGACTAGCCAGCATCGAAGACAGCGTTGACGCATCGATAAAACGGCTCGAAGACTACATAGGAAAACACGAAGGAGGACTGTTTACAGCCATCAGAAACGATGACAACACGATGGACAACAGAATGACAATAACTAGGAAACAAAATTGGGAAAAAAAAGAACTCTATGGTGGCTTTTTAAACGACCAATAAACAATATCTGACACCAGAAAACCTGGACCTGGCTAAGATGAGGAAACTAAGAGAGAAGCATAATCACTCCTAATAGCTGCACAAAACAACAAAGAAATGGTATATGCACAAACCAGCACCTGTCCTAGAAAATGACACACATAAACTCCAATGGGACTTTGACATACACACGGATTACCTAATCTTGGCCAGAAGACCAGTCCTTGAAATTATCAACAAAAAAAAGAGAATTTGCAAAATTGTCGACTTTGCTTTCCCGGCTGACCAGAGAATAAAACTGAAAAAATGTGAAAAGAAGGATAAGTACCTCGACCTTGCTAGAGAATTGAAAAAACTATGGAACATGAAGGTGACAATTATGCCAATTGTGATGGGTGCTTTTAATGCAGTTACTTAAGGATTATGAAAGGGAGTGGAGGACTACAAAGTTAGCGGACGAGTGGAGACTATCCAAACGACAGCATTATTGAGAGCGGCCAGAATACTGAGAAGAGTCCTGGAGACTTGAGGAGACTTGTTGTCTCTCAAACTCCAGTGAAAAACATCAGCTAACGCTGATGTGAAAAACTCTAAACGAGTAAATATTTATATTTAGTAAACATGTGATGCTTCAAATAATTATTTTTGATACAAATAAGTTGCAAACAGTTATATGGTATCAATTATTCCTAAAAGTCCTGGACTACCTCTTCAAACTAAGTTTTGGGTGTCCTCGTGGTGTAATGGTTAAAGCGATGAACTGCGGAATCGTAGTACGCGAGTTCGTACTCCAGTCGCGCTATTATGTTCACTTTCGGGCAAATACCCTTGGGAAAGGTATGAACCCCCTTATTCTCCCTCCAGCTATGGGTAAATAGTAGGACGGACTAGGTTCTTCAGTCTTGTTGAGGCAACTAGTCTAGGAGAAGGAAAACTCTGAATTCAAACCTGTTAAACCCCGCTTAAAAATTGACCTTGTGTCATATCCTGCCCGAGCGGAGGGGTTGGTAAATAGTACCTCTTCAAACTAAGCGAGTGTGACAACCAGGGACACTATTACATTCACTTACGTGCGAAAACTTTCGGGAAATGTATAAACCCATAATCTGCTTCACCTATGGGGGAAATATCCCAGATATTCGTCTACAAGGATTGCTTTAGCATTAAATAACCCACAAAAGCTGATACACTATTAAACAATATATATATATATATATATATATATACAATCGAATCTTAGTTTATATGGTAGCGAGTATTCCAATGTAATAAAAATAATCTATTGAGAATTATATGGTATCAAATATTGCCATATGATACGATTAATTTTCAAAACACCCCAGTCAGCTGAGGTTGTAGAATACACCGACTCTATTATTGTAGCGGGGAAACGATTCTCTTTTTAAGACACAGAACAAACTGATGACAAGGCTTCAGACTTGAAGCAGTGGTGAATTTGGAGTACCCCTTCATTGCCATTGCTCCCAGGTCCACTCTGGCCCGAAGTGGTAGCACCTGATATAGTCCTATGAATGGGTCGAACAGAACTGTTTGACATTCAAACTATGTGCAAACAAATGACTTTTGCCAAATTGAATAGTTTGAAATAGAACTGTTTGATCATTTAAATGTGTGTAAACAAATGACTGATGAATTATCGAATTTGTAATGATACATAACAATACCTGGAACCTTTTAACTGTGAGCAAACGAATGAATAATGCAGAAGAGAATGATTAGTGTTTAATAGCAATAAATGAAACCATTTAACAAACAAATGCTTAATTGCAAAAATAATTATTCATATTAGATAGCAATAATTGAAACCCTTTGACTGTGAGTATAAAATATGCTCAGGCTCGTTTAAAGATGTTATCAAAATACATGTGTTTACGAATCATATATTTAATATATGTATAAACATGTCGTTTGGTTGGTTGTGTTTTATTGCATATCAACCTTTGTAGGTTATTTAATGCCAAATCCATTTTTATCAAATAGTCACTTCTCTTTCAAACAATTCAGTTTAGCATGTGTACACAGTTTGTCAAAAACATTTCTATTTCAAGCAATTCAGTTTATGGTAGATTGTTTGGGTTTATGTAATACCAACCTTTGTTGGTTATTTAATGCCAAATCCTTTTTTCTAAACCAATAATTAGTTCTATTTCAAACAATTCAGTTTAGCATGAGTACACAGTTTGTCAAAAACATTTCTATTTCAAGCAATTCAGTTTATGTTAGGTTGTTTGGGTATATGGAATACCAACCTTTGTTGGTTATTTAATGCCAAATCCATTTTCTAAACAAATAATTAGTTCTATTTCAAACAATTCAGTTTAGCATGAGTACACAGTTTGTCAAAAACATTTCTATTTCAAGCAATTCAGTTTATGGTTGATTGTTTGGGTTTATGTAATACCAACCTTTGTTGGTTATTTAATGCCAAATCCTTTTTCTAAACCAATAATTAGTTCTATTTCAAACAATTCAGTTTAGCATGAGTACACAGTTTGTCAAAAACATTTCTATTTCAAGCGATTCAGTTTATGGTAGATTGTTTGGATTTATGGAATACCAACCTTTGTTGGTTATTTAATGCCAAATCCATTTTCTAAACAAATAATTAGTTCTATTTCAAACAATTCAGTATAGCATGAGTACACAGTTTACTTGTCAAAAACATTTCTATTTCAAGCTATTCAGTTTAGTCTAACAGTTTTAATTCAAACAATTCAGTTTAGTATAAGTATAGATTTTGTTTACAGACTGTTAAATGTCAAAAGAGTTCGATTTTTAACAATTCAGTTTAGCCTAAGTAGAATTTCAATGTCAAAAACAGTTCCATTTCAAACAATTCAATTTAGCAAAAGCACGGAGTTTAAATGTAAGTACACAGTGTTATTGTGAAAAACATTTCGATTTTAAGCTATTCAGTTTAGTCAAACAGTTCTTATTCAAGCAATTAAATTTAGCATATGTATGCAATTTAATTCTATTTAACCCATAGATAAGGCCCTATTAGGTGTATATCATTCCAGGCTAGAGAGGACCGGGGAGCAATGAAAATGAAGAGGCGCTCTGCATTCCCCAAAGCTCCAACATCAGATTATTTAGTGTCATATCCTGGACCTTAGTTGGGGAGGTCTTACCCCTATGCAGAGAAGCAGTCGGTGAATTCAATAACCCCAGTATACTGGGCATGTGTTATATAATTAAGGAATAATTTTTTTTATATTAATCATTTTATCATTTATTTTATCATTTACTTTGGTTGGGCTTGGAACTATTCGGGTTAAGAGTTCAGGTGCATCGTCATTGGGTGCAGTTTTACGCTCGGGCGCAAAGTAAATGGCAATCACCGTTGGAACTCATATCGCCGTGTCCATTTCCTACAACCATAACAATTACACCACGGACACCCCATTTCAAACAATTAATTAAATAATAAACCCTCTGACAGGAAATGGGGCTGGAGTGGATGAAACCAAATAACTTTTGTTTGGTTTGGTTTGGTTTCTTTGTTTAATGGCATATCAACCTTTGTAGGTTATTTAATGCCAATGCTATTCTCCTAGAAGAACAATAGTGGTACTATTTAACCCATACCTAGGAGGATAAGGGGGTCCATCCCTTTCCCAAGGGTATTTGCCCGAAAGTGAACGTAATAGCGCGACTGGAGTACGAACTCGCTTACTACGATTCCGCAGTCTATCGCTTTAACCATTACACCACGAGGACATCACAAAAAGATTTTGTGTAAATAAATGATTGATACTAAATTGATTAATTTTTGTCAGTTATAAAAACCTTTACCTATTAAACTGTATGGAAATATAATCAGTTCAGGCTTGTTTAAAATGTTATCTACAAACTATGCGTTTATAAAGGATACATCAAATACACTTGTATACGTATAAAAAGGATTTGGCATTAAACAAGCTACAATGGTAGATATGCCTACCAACTCTATTTTTCAAACAGATCTATTTCAACGTCAGAATAGATTTATAATTATTGTCAATGAAGGGCCACTCCACACTCATTTGAGGTCCAGAACAGAGTCATCATCAGCAATTCTAGTAGTTCAGACGGTTGGGCTGTGGAATACACGGCTGCATCTCTGAACAGGTAAGACAATCCCAAAGAGTGCCCTGACATAAGACTAAATAATCTAATGTTAAGGCTTCAGTAATGCTGGAGCTTTAGGGGTTTCGGAGTACCCCTTTATTGCCAGCGCTCCCTGGACAACTATGTTCCGAAGAGGTAGCACCTAGTAGGATCTGTTCTGTGGGTCAAACAGAACTGTTCGACATTTAAACTGAGTGCAAACAAATGATTAATACCGAAATTAATTGCTTGAAAGGGGGGTGCTCGTGGGGTAATGGTTATCGTCGTAGGAAATGGTTATGGCGATATGAGTTCCAAACCTAGACGAGACTGATAGTATTTCACATAGCACTAGTACCCTTTGGAAAGGTAGGAATCTAATTATCCTCCCTCCAGCTATGGGTAAATAGTAGGGCAGACTAGATTCTTCAGCCTTGGAGCGACAACTAGCATAGGAGAAGGAATAACTCTGAATTCAAACCTGGTAAACTCGGCTTAAAAGTTGACCTTGTGTCATATCCTTCCTGAGTGCAGGGGTTGGCAAATATGAAATGGAACTGTTTGATTATTACTCATAAGAAAGCAAATTGATTTTTAATTGAATGGTTAGTGATATATTGCAATCCTACAAAAAATTATTCCGTGTGAAAACTAATTATTAATAGGAAATAGATTAATTCGAGTTAGATTGAAACGAGTGAAACGATTTAGCAGTGAGCAAAAAAATGGGCTCGGGCTTTTTTGGGAATGTTATCGACAAAATGTGGTTAGCAATCATAAATTTGATATATACGTATGAAAAGGATTTGAATTTAAATAAATTTAAATAAATTCATGCAGGACACTGCCGGAGAAGCAGGGACGAACTCATAAGTGATGTACTCTTGTGGACCCCCACACATGGCCCTGCCAAAGCAGGACGACCAGCACGAACATACATTCAGCAACTATGTGAGGATACGGGATGTTGTCCAGAAGACCTGCCTGAGACGATGAACGATAGGGAAAAGTGGCGAGAGAGGGTCAGGGATATCCGTGCTACCAGCACGACATGATGATGAAGATGATGATGACAATGATCGATATACAACCAAAACAAACCCAACCAGTTCTAGATTTGTTGTATAACCTCATAATACATTCTCAACTATCCTATTTACCCACCCCTCCGCTCGGGCAGGATATGACACAAGGTCAATTTCTAAGCCAAGTTTAACAGGCTTGAATTTAGAGTTTTCCTTCTCCTAGACTAGTTGCCTCACCAAGGCTGAAGAACCTAGTCTGTCCTACTATTTTACTCATAGTTGGAGGGAGAATAATTGGATTCATACCTTTCCCAAGGGTATTAGTGCTATGTGAAATGCAATCAGTCTCGTCCAGGATTTGAACTCGTGTCGCCGTGTTCATTTCCTACGACGATAACTATTACACCACGAGCACTTCCTCTTATTTACCAACCCCTCTGCTCGGGCAGGATGTGACACAATGTCAATTTTTAAGCCAAGTTTAACAGGCTTGAATTCAGAGTTTTCCTTCTCCTAGACGAGTTGCCTCACCAAGGCTGAAGAACCTAGTCTGTCCTACCATTTTACCCATAGCTGGAGGGAGAATAATTGGATTCATACCTTTCCCGAGGATATTAGTGCTATGTGAAATGCAATTAGTCTCGTCCAGTATTTGAACTCGTGTCGGGGTGTCCATTTCCTAGCCCGTAACCATTACACCACGGGCACCTCCTACATAGTCAACTATACACAGAAAAATAGTCAACAATAATGACGAACGAACACACTTCTTTTGAAAAATATACCTCTTACACTTTATTCTCGAAAGGGTTGCCAAAGGGTTGCAAAAGGGTTGATGTTGGTTATGTGTGATAGATGAGTTAGAGACGGGGACAGACTGCAACATGTATTATAGCAGTACTTCTTCCTCATTCTGCTGGGCTGCTCAACCGGGGTCCTGAGGGCCCAAGCACCCTGTCTGGCACTGGCTCTCGCTATGGCATCTTGTCCCCAACTGCGACTGGAACTCAAACTGTGACTTCAACTCGAACTGAACTCTGCCTGCCTTGAACTCCACCTGACTCAAACCGTCTGTGGCACCTGGCTATATAATTGTTTGACACCCACCTGCTTCCTGTGGGCGTCGCATGTGCACCGAATTCAACCCATCCACAGGTCAAGGTGATATCCCGATATCTTTGACCGGATGCACCTGTTTCTTGATTGACGGCTCAGTCGAAAGTCATTATGTTACAGATTACCGTCCGACCCTGCGTGTTATATACACAAGATTTTTTAAGGTAGTTACAACGAGAGATTTATTTTGAGAAAAAAACTTATAAGTGAATGAAAAGTAAGTATTTGTGGTATAATGGTTACCATTACTGGAAAACAAGATGGCCCTTGAGATAAAGTATGTTTATATTTTCGATAGTGCTAATACTCATATGAATGATCTGAACTCAGCTTATTTCACCCATCTTAGGGGAAGAAATACGGTACACTGTTTTTTTAACCTTGAATTCAAACAAATTAAACTCGGCATAAAATTGACCTTGTGCCACATACTGATCGTTCAAAGGGCTTGGTATATATATATATATATATATATATATATAGTAAAGGGAAGAAAGTGGAGAGGAGAATAGGAAGAAAAAAGAGCGACCCAGAAGATGCAAGAGGTTGAGAATAAAAGAAAAACGGAAGGAAAAATAAATAATAATCTCATAAACAATATTTAGAAGACGCGTGCAAAAGAAAAAAGAAAACTGAAGCGGTGATAGGGTTCTAATAAATAGAAATACGTAATGAGAATAAAAAGAAAGAAAATCGAGGGCCATCAAGGAAAAAATGGAAGTTCGGTGAAGATTTGCAAACTGCTAAAAGAGAAAAAAAAAAAAACATTTGCACTTAAATCAAAGTCTGAACATCAGAAAAAGGCGTAGACAGAAAAATATTGATAGAAACGAGCAAAGGCAGATGACATTAAATGAAATTTTGTTTATGGCACGAATATATTCGTATATTATTCGGTGAATTCTAACATAAATATAATATGAGATGATATATAAAAGAAAGAAAGAAAGAAAGAAAAAAGAAAGCAAGAAAGAAAGAAAAAATATGTCATGTATTATAGGAAAATGTAAGGTAAATTTAGGCAAAGGTAATAGAAAGAAAGAAACAAAGAAAGAAACAAAAGAAGAAAGAAAGAAATATGCCAAATAGGAAGAAGTAGACAAAATTTAGATGACAGGGAAAAACAAGAAAGAAAGAGAAAAGGGAAAAAAAGAAGGAAATATGTGGAAAAAGAAGATGTAAGCTAAATTCTGACCAATGTAAAAGAAAGAAAGAAAGAAAGAAAGAAAGAAAAAAGGAAAGAAAGAAAGAAAAAGCATATACAAAAGTAGAGAAAAAAGCTGAATTCAGATGAGGGGAAAGAAAGAAAGAAAGAAAGAAAGAAAGAAAGAAAGAAAGAAAGAAAGAAAGAAAAAATATGCCAAATAGGAAAATGTTTATTAAATTTAGACAAAGGTAATAGAAAGAAACAAAGAAACAAAGAAACAAAGGAAGAAAGAAAGAAAGAAATATGCCAAATAGAAAGAAATAGACAAAATTTAGATGATTGTGAAAAACAAGAAAGAAAGACAGAACGAAAAAAAAGAAGGAAATATGCCGAAAAAGAAGATGTAAGCTAAATTCTGACTAATGTAAAAGAAAGAAAGAAAGGAAGAAATGAAGAAAGAAAGAAAGAAAGAAAGAAAGAAAGTAGAAGAAAAAGCCGAAACCACAAAGAAAGTAACAAACTAACAATCAAATAAAATAGTCCAAAAGGATATATATAATTTGTTAACTAACCACAAGAGATAATAAGAAAGAAAGAAGGAAAGAAAGAAAAAAAAGAAAGAAAGAAAGAAAAAAGAAAGAAAGAAAAACGAATACAGAAGTAAAGAAAAATTACGATTAATTCAGACGAAGCTGAAAGAAAGAAAGGAAGAAAGAACATATACAAAAATAAACAAAAAATAAGCTAAATTCAGATGTGGGTAAAATAAAGAAAGAAAGAAAGAAAGAAAGAAAAAAAGAAAGAACATAAATTGAGAAGAAAGAAAGAAAGAAAGAAAGAATGAATGAAAGAAAGAAAGAAAGATTAACGTTTTCCAACTTTTAGACAATAGATTCTATAATGGATATGTATATATATATATATATGTCAAATCTTTGGCAAGAAAAATATTGCATTCAATGTTCATTATATTCATCAATCCATAACTTTGCAAAATCCTCATCAAGATTTTAATACGTACGAATGCAACAAAAACGTATTCGTACATTTACAGTAAAGTTTGCTCCCTTAGAGACTGAATTATTGATCTGTAAAATTCCTACGAAATGATATCTAATATCGAGAATCAACTACAAAAACTTTTATATCTGTCTATGTCTCTCGTTATCGCATGCAAATATAAATCTCCAAATATCACCTGTTGTTTATGCTGCCTTTGGTGTCAACATTTTTAACATATTCCCACATCAACCTTTCGAAGGAAAATAGAAAAACATTGCTCACAAAATCATCATCATCATCATCCTGCTGCTTGCACGGATTTTCCTGACCTTCTTTCGTCACTGGTCTCTATCGTCCATTGATCCCGGCGGGTCATTCAGGCTTCATCTAGTATCAGTACAGACCTGTTGTAGATAGGTTCTAGCTGGTCGTCCAACCCTAGTTCGTCCATGTGAAGCGGTCCACAGTAGTACGTTTGCGTAACGTAATTGAACGGTTCACAGAAAATCGAATCGAGGAATAAAGAAATAGATAAATAAATAAAGTTGACGGTAGTCTCCAAATAGGAAGGGCGAGGCACTCGTGGTAATTAAAACTGACTAGAGATCAGAGGAACGTGTGCGTATATGCAAGCGGAACTGGATTATTCTACTCCTGACACGGCAGGCGGAAGTGAGGGGACGACTTGTGCCCTTTGAGGAGTTGAGGGTGTGAAGTGATGAGGTAAAGACGTCAATCGAACACAAGCCACGAAGATGTAAAGAGAAGAAAGTTTGCGAGCATTCACTTGTGGAGGTGTTTCAAAGGGGGTGTTTGATCCAGTATTAGGCATGTTAGAACGGGGGGAAAAGCCATAGTCTGTGTCTGCTTTCTCTTTCCCACGATGACATTTTGCTTATTTTTGTCTTGTTGACGACCGTCTCAGGTTTCTATACTCTCTTTCTTTATCTCGGCAACAACCTACAAGTTGAGGTAGTCAATAAACATTTAGTTTAATAGAGTTTTCTCATTTGCCAACTTGTTACCATGGCAGGGTCACAAGGGTCCGAAAAATCTCTTAGATACAACAATGGTGCATTCGTCTTTTCTTCTCTAGCCGTGTCCAACATGCTGGACACATAGCGTAACACTTGTACCCGCTTATGGCTATCGGAATCAGAATAGGCAACCCACATGGATTCAGTGAAGGACGTAGTTCGAAGTTCCGTCTAGGTTCCCGAGTTCGACAAACATCTGAAGAAGGCCGACCAAAACGTTGTGAAAGTAACAATAGAGATGAAGACAATAGTCCGAAAACCCTTAATGATAAAAATCATCTAGCATCGTCTCAGAAATTTAGACTACTAGTTTTAATTGACCAATTGATAGAGCTCTATCAGGTGCTACATCTCTGCGTCAAAATTGGCCTGGGAGTAATGGCCATAAATAGGTATTCAACATTTCCTGTACACGCACCGACTCGTTAATTAAACTTTACTGTTGTAACCAAAGAAAAGGTTACTAAATGAGAAATAAATAAACTTGACGTTGGAAATTAAATGAAAATCTTTATAAAAGTAAGAAAAGTTGGCAACAGCAATCGATGAAGACTCGAAGGCTCCCTTTTCGATAGCTACTACAATAAGTTGTAGGGGAGGGTACTACTCCTTTCGCTGGATAGCTCCACTTTACCCTTGATCTGTACCTTATAATGCTGAGTGTTAAGCAATAGAACTATCACGTACTATTTTTTTTGAATGACTCGACCTGGGATTGAACCCAGGTCTCCAGAGCTATTAGTGAACACTCTAACCATCATACCAATGTCCGGTCATATTGATAATATCACTAAAATACAATACATTCGCCAGCAGCGTGAAGTTGGTAAACGACTCCAAGTGGTTTACTACTTAATATTAAGGTATTTGTCCTAAATCTCACCAACTGGATGAGTACGGCACAAGGCCTTTTTAGAGTAGGCCCGGGCGCAGGGCTTTTGCCCAGACACACCCGGGGGCTCCAAAAATGCCTCGGCTACGTCGGCATACGATAAACCTAGCACTTCCGAGGAGGGTTAGAGCTTACAGAAGACGGCCTCCTGAGGTTTGGTGAGGGTCGACCGCACGTTGTGAAAGCTAAACTTCCCCGGCACCCACGTCATGCACTTTCGACCGAGTAACTGCCGAATCAATCACCATATTAGTAATTTACAAAGCTCTTTGCTTCGATGTGGCGCAAGGCCGAATTAATGGGGTGCCCAATGAGACTCGAACTCACTCATGTAGGTTTGCTAGTCTAGCTTGCTAACCGTTACACCACCAGAGGTGCCCAATCAATCAGCATATTAACCCCCTCACAATAGTGGTAATTTACTAAGCTTTTTGCTTAGATGTGGCACAAGGCCATGTGAAAGGGGTACCCAATGAGACTCGAACAATAGTGTCCAACGTATTTATGAAGAATGGGACGTACCCTTTAATGTTCATAGGTACGGCATATAACATTAAATTAGTTTGGTACCAGGCCAGAAATATGAGGCACCCAGTGAGAACAGAACTCACTAACCACGGTCTGCTACCTTTGGTTGGTTGGTTGGTTTGGTTTTATAGCATATCAACCTTTATATTTTATCCATTTTTATGCAAATAAGCAGTTCTATTTCAAACAATCCAGTTTAACATGAGCACACAGTTTCATTGTCAAAATCGTTTCTATTTCAAGCTATTCAGTTTAGTCAAGCACTTCTAATTTAGCTAATTCAATTTACTATAAGTACAGAATTTGTTTACACATAGTTAAATGTCAAAACAGTTCTATATTAAACAATTCAGTTTAGTATAAGCACGCACTTTAAATGTGCGTACACAGTTTATTAGTAAAAAAAAATCTTTTTCAAGCTATTTAGTTTAGTCAAACAGTTATAATTTAAACAATTCCGTTTAGCCTAAGTATACAGTTAGTTCTATTTAACCCATAGATAGGGCCCTTATCAGATGCTACCACTTCGGGTCAGAGTGGACCTGGGAGCGATAGCAATGAAGGCGTACTCAGTGTTTCTCAAAGCTCCAGCATTATTAGAACCTTACCATCAGATTGATTAGTGTCATATCCAGGACACTCATTGGGAGTCTTACCCCTATGCAGAGGTACACTCGGAGTATTCTATAGACCCAGCCGACTGGGCAATACACAGAGTTAATGTCAAAACATTTTTAATTCAAACAATTCAGTTAAGCAAGAGTACACAGTTTAGATATGAAAACAGTTCTATTTCGAGCAATTCAATTCAGCCTAAATACGCAGTTTAAAAAGAGTTCTATTCAAAACAATTCAGTATAGCATAAATATGCAGTTTAAATGTAAAAAAAATGTAAAGTCAAGAAACCACGTTTTAGTTTTATTTAACCCATAGATACGAACCTTATCAGGTGCTACGACTCCGGGGCTGAGTGGATCTTGGAGTGATGGCAATGAAGGGGTACTCTGAATTCCCCAAGTTTCCAGCATTACGAGATTGGTTTGGTTTGTTGGGTTTTATGGCATATCAACCCTTGTAGGTTATTTAACGCCAAATCCATTTTTATCTAAATAATCAGTTCTATTTCAAACAATTCAGTTTAGAATGAGTACACATTTTAATTGTCAAAAACATTACTATTTCAAACTATTCCAGCAGTTATAAGTAACAATTCAGTTTAGTGTAAGTACAGTTTCTACGTCAAAAACAGTTCAATTTCAAATAATTCAGTTTAGCATAAGCACTCTGTTTAAATGTAAATTCAGTTTAATTGTGAAAAACATTTCTATTTCAAGCTGTTCAGTTTAGTCATGCAGTTCCAATTCAGGTAATTCAGTTTAGTATAAGTACATATTTTGTTTACACACAGTAACATGTCAAAACAGTTCTAAGTTAAACAATTCAGTTTAGTGTAAATACAGTTTCGATGTCAAAAAACAGTTCTATTTCAAATAATTCAGTTTAAATGTAAGTACGGTTTAATTGTCAAAAACATTTCTATTTCAAGCTATTCAGTTTCATTCAGTTTAGCATAAGTATGGCGTTAGTTATATTAAACCCATAGATAGGGCCCTATCAGGTCCTACCACTCAGGGCCAGATTGGATCAGGGAGACATTGCAATGAAGGGGTACTCCGTATTCCCCAAAGCTTCAGCATTACTGGGACCTTGCCATCAGACTGATTCGTCTCATATCCAGGACTATCGTTTGGTGCAGTAGGAGTATTCTACAGCCCCAGCCGACTGGCCAATTTCAGGAACAAGCTAAACAATTAATGTCGTTTTTTTTTTTTTGCCTTATGAACAAAAATTTAATATATGAAATTAAATAATTTACTGAATAAATATACCTATATTTGTTCTATTTGTTTCTATTGTGATGCTGACAAAAAGACTCGGGGAACACAAAAAGTGTTAATAGAAAAACACACACATATATATATATATATATAAGTAACAGAAACAAGATACAAGTTAACCTGGTTAAACAGTAATTAGTTGATAGGAAGCTGAGAGTCCAGTGGGGTAGTGACTATCCGTCGACTATGCAATTGGTATCACACGTGATTGTTTCACGCTGATTGGTGAACTTTATTCGTTTTCCGTCCCACCACCGGACAAGTACGACAAAAGGCCTTTTTAAAGTGGGTCCGGACGCAGGGCCACAGCCCACACGCATCCGGTAAAATCCAAAAATACCTTTGACCCTGTCGGAACCTCCCAAAGTTGGCGCCCCAGATGCCAGGAAAAAAACAACAAACAATTAGTAAAACAATGTGTGAACTCCGTCTGACGCTCTCGTTGACGTGTATTTATGGAGGAGGGAGAGTCCATTATGTCCGGAGTACAACAGTTTAATTAACAGATAAAGTTAAATCCCACTATGAACAGAAACTCACCTTTACTTGGTTCTTTAGCCCTGGTTGTGCCGCCAGTCTTGGAGAATAGAAATTATGAATTAAATCCAGCTTTAAGCCGCCTAGAAATTGACCTTGTTTCATTAAATACCAGAATGAGTTGTTGTTGTTGTTGTTGTTGTTGTTGCTAATCTTTCAACTGAAAAAAAAAAAAGAAGGAAATCGGACGCAAATGGACAAGTTGACTCGATTTGATTTCTTGTTTGAAGGACGTGAATTCGTAATCAGTGACCGTAGGGGAAATTGAGGAGTAATTATAATTCGCACTTCGCTACGGGGTATCTAAGGGGGGGGGGAATACAAGGAAATTAAAGAAACAAAGAGAAAGAATCGAAAGTGAGAGAGAAAATGAAGAAGAATAAAACGAAAGTGAAAGAGAAAAGGAAAGAATAGAAAGAGGTGGGGGGGAAAGAAAGAGATTAAAGTAAGAAAAGCAGATTAAGAAATGAAGAAAAAAAGGATTTAGAAAAAAATGACACGAAAGAAGAAGAAGAAGACGAGAAAGAAGAAGAAGAAGAAGAAGAAGAAGAAGAAGAAGAAGAAGAATATTTGTGAAAGGGAAATATATATATATATATATATATATATATAAATTGAAGAAGAAGAAAAACAAGAATGAAATAGAGAAATATATGTGAAAAGGAAATATATATATATATATAAAGAGAGAGAGAAGAAGAAGAAGAAGAAGAAGAAGAAGAAGAAGAAGAAGAAGAAGAAGAAGAAGGTTTGTGAACGGGAAATATATGTATATATACATATATATAAATATATATGTATATACATATATATATAGAGAGAGAGAGAAGAAGAAGAAGAAGAAGAAGAAGAAGAAGAAGAAGAAGAAGAAGAAGAAGAAGAAGAAGAAGAAGAAGAAGAATCTTTGGCAAACTAAATCCTTCCTATCATGGGTTGATCACGACGAATGTACTGTCAGAAATCCGCCATATTTATTTCCACAGAAACAATAAATACACCAATATCTATTCATATTGCACAACTCAGTCGCTGTCTCCCTTTATAGCATGCAAATTGTTTTTTCCCGCCACACAGTGCGTTCGTTTCTTAAGTTTTCCGACTTGATTATCAACAAATACGAAACAATCTTTTATATTCACCAAATATCTTCGAAAATGAATTATACCGCATCCCATAAATGTTAAATTATGGCTCGCCAATAGGTGATGCTGAATAAAATGTGTATCTTTTATTACTGAAGTTAGAGGGAAATTTATTCGTTGTTTGAAAAAAATATATCTTTAAATCGAGAAGTAATAATTCTTATCCCTATGTGCATTTTATATTAAGTATGGAGAAAAAAAAAGTGTAGCAGATGAATAACTATTTTAATGACTTGGTCATACTCGCTTCATTTCTATACAAAGAATTTGTAAAAGATTATCTCAATCCAATTACCTGTTCAATATTTATGTAATATTATACTTCCTTCACGAGTTGCGTAACATTACACTTAGACCATAACGTTCAGAATCATCATCATCATCCTGATTTCACTGTTTCGTTATTCCACCCTTCCCATCTTTTTCTCGCTCTTTCGATCCTGTCTTATGACCAAACGCTCACAGAAAGTCCTCTAGAATGCATCCAGGGTTCGCACAGAGCTGATGTATGTATTTACCCGATCCCTACTTTCGTGTGCGATATCGACACAATGTCAATTTTTGAGCGGAATTTAATAGGTTTTCCATAGGACTATCTTGGTTAGCCCATGAACTTTTCAGCCGGCGTTCGTACTTTTTTTTTTTTACTGGTAACGCCACCGAAGATTTTCTCCTTTCCTCTTAAAAGAATAGTCGGTTGGGGCTGTAAAATACACCGACTGCATCTCTGCAGACAGGAAAGACCCTCCAATGAGTGTCTTGGATATGACATAAACCATCTTATTGTGAGGCTCCCGTAATGCTAAAAGTTTGGGGAATGTGAAGTATACTTTCATTGCCATCGCTTCCAGGTTCACTCTGGCCTGGTGCAGTAACACCTGAAAGGGTCCTATCGATGGGTGAAATAGAATTGTTTGACTTGCTAAATTGAATTGTTTGAGCATTTAGCTGTGTGTAAAAAATGACTGATAGTTAATTGAATTGCTTGTTATACATAGCAATACTTGGAACCATTTAACTTTGTTGACTTATACTAAATTGAATTGTTAAAAATAGAATTATTTGATCATTTAACTGTGTGTAAAAAATGACTGATGTTTAATTGATTTGTTAGTTATACATACCAATACTTAGAACCATCTAACTTTTTGACTAATGCTACATTGAATTATTAGAAATAGAACTGTTTGATCATTTAACTGTGTGTAAACAAATGACAGATGTTTAATTGATTTTTTAGTAATACATGGCAATACTTGGAACAATTCAACTTCGTTAAGTTAAGTTTATAAATCATATATACATATTTACCAACCCCTCCGCTCGAGCAGGATATGACACAAGGTCAATTTTTAAGCGGAGTTTAACAGGTTTGAATTCAGAGTTTTCCTTCTCCTAGACTAGTTGCCTCACCAAGACTGAAGAACCTAGTCTGCCCTACTATTTACCCATAGCTGGAGGGAGAATAATTGGATTCATACCTTTCCCAAGTGTATTAGTGCTATGTGAAATGCAGTCTTTCTGCAGAGGTATCATGTGGTCATCTTTCTTCGGGAACATGCCATCTAATGATATTGAACCACGTTGATGTTAAAACATTATTACTGAGTTTGATTCTCGGTAGTTGTCTGATACTGCTGGCCTTGTACCACACTAAGCAAAGTTTGACATATAACAAGGTGCTTGAACAGAGTAAATAAAGTTGACGCCCTTACTCGAGGGTGACCCGAAGCAATCCAGGGAACTAAGTAGCGCCATCTCCTACACCTCCGTGTTGTATCTATTGAAAAGGGAGCCTTCGGGTCACCCTCGAGTAAGGGCGCCAACTTTATTTACTCTGTTCAAATTGATCCTTACCCTATAATGCTGAGTGCTAAGCAAGGTGGTATCAAGTACCATTTTTTGAGTCTCCCAGTTGCACTCTGTAATGAAGTGTTAGTACCTGTTCCGTTTATAAGTAATTTATATGACTCGACCTAGGATTAACCCCCCGGTCTCCCCGACCGTTTGCGGACACTTTACTCATTAGACCAATGAAGACTCGCCTAATGTTCGTCTGAGGCAAAGCATTAAAGATTTTACAAAAAGGTAGTCCATCTTATAAGTAATCGTATGTATTTAAATCCCTTCCCCAGACATGACCATGATGAGACACAAGGTTAATTTTTGAGTGGAGTTACAATTTTTATCCAACCCCTCCGCTCAGGCAGGATATGACGCAAGGTCAATTTTTTTAAAGCGGAGTTTAACAGGTTTGAATTCAAAGTTTTCTTTCTCCTAGACTAGTTGCCTACCAAGGCTGACAAACTTAGTCTGCCCTACTATTTACTCATTGCTGGAGGGAGAATAATTGGATTCATACCTTTCCCAATGATATTAGTGCTAAGTGAAATGAAATCAGTCCAGGATTTGAACTCGTGTCGCCGTGTCCAATTCCTGCGACGTTTGATTTAGAATTTAGTTTTCCTTTGTCTTTGACTAATGGCTCAGCCAAATTTAAAGAGGATAGCCGATACTACAATCTAACCATAGTTCGGAGAAGAACAGATAGTATCATGTCTTTCCCATGATACATTAGCGTGAAATGAAACACAAAAATCTCCAACATAATCCACTGGGGCAGTAGAATACGCAGACTGCACCTCTTCACAGGGATAAAAAAAAAAACCCTCAAGCGAGTGTCCTAGTGTGGTAGGGTCATATCTATGTGTTAAATAGATCTAAACCGTGTTTTCTCGACTTTATTGGGGTTTTTTTTTGCGTTTAAACAGCGTATTTATGTTAAACTGAATTGTTTAAAATAAGACTGTTTTGGCATTTAAACAGCGTCTTTATGCTGAATTGAATTACTTGCAATAGAACTCTTCTGATATCTAAACTACGTACTCATGCTAAACTGAATTGTCTGAAATAAAACTGTTTTGACATGAACTCTGTTTTGCCCAGTCGGCTGGGGCTGTAGAATACACGAACTGCACCTCTGCAGAGGGGTAAGATCCCTCCAATGAGTGTCCTAGTTATGACACTAAACGATCTGTTGGTGAGGCTCCAGTGATGCTGGAGCTTTGGGGAATGTAGAGCACCCCTTCATTGCTATTGCTCCCATGTCCACTCTGGCCCGGAGAGATAGGACTTGAATGGGTCATATCTATTCAATTAATCATGTCGCTCATTTGCACACAGTTGAAACGTTGAACATTTATATTCGACAAATAGAACCGTTCGCCGTTTTAACTGTGTGCAAATAAATGACTTATGTTTAATTGAATCGTTAGGAATAGAACCGTTTTATCATTTTACCGTGCGCAATCAAATGACGGATGTCTAATTGAATTGCTAGTGATACATAGCATCATTTTGAACCATTTGATTGTTGGCCCAGTTGGCTGTGGCTGTAGAATACACCGGTCGCATCTCTACAGAGTGAAATGACATTAATTAACCTAATGGTGAGGTTCCAGTAATGAAGGATCTTTGGGGAATGCGGAGTACCCCTTAATTGCCATCCCTTCCAGGTCCACTCTATACCGAATTGGTAGTACCTGACAGGGTCCTATCTATGGGTCAAATAGAACTAAAATTATGCTAAACAGAGTTGTTTGAAATAGAACTGTTGTGACATTTAACTGTCAGTAAATAAATTACTGGTTTTTAATTCAAGGGTTCTCAATACATAGCAATACTTGGAAGGATTTAACTTTGTTGAATAAACCGAATTATTTGAAATATAACTATTTTTGACATTTCAACCGTGTCTTTATTCTAACTCGAATTGCTTGAAATAGAATTGGTTTCATGAATAAAAATTGATATGCCATATAACCAAGCCATAACATGCGATTGTGTGCTAACGAATGAGTAATTATGATCATACTATTTACAAATTCCCTTTATTCTTTTGTGAGGAGAATTGTAAAATACAGCTTGGCTGACAATATGAGACAAGGTAAAAAAATATTCTTACTGTGCCGTCAAAAAGTGATGCACCGGAAGAGAGTGACCTGTGAACTGCATGACAGTTATTTCCGCTCGATGACGATCACACTTGCCATTCCAAAGAGAGCGGAAGTGACACATCCCAATGGCCAGTAATCGAAAGAAATCGCGCAGGTGAGCTTGGCTGATAATATGGGACAAGGTGAAGGTCCCACCGTGCTGCTACAGAGTGATGCACCGGAAGAGAGTGACCTGTGAACTGCATAACAGTTATTTCCGCTCGATGACGATCACACTTGCCATTCCTAAGAGAGTGGAAGTGACACATCTCGATCGCCAGATATCGGAAGAAATTGCAGAGGCGTTGAGGCGTGTCCATATCTCCGCGTGGGAGTTTGAAGGTAATATAAGGCCGACGAATTGAACAGAAGACAGTGAAAAGATTCTGCTGTTCACGAAAGCTGATCCCGTCGTCACTCTGTGTGCGTTGTCTCGGCCATCGTCTACTTACATCGAAGAGTTCAAGCCTCATAGACGAACGATTCTAATTCCTCTCCTGACTGCTCCTACTTCACACAAGCGTCCGTCGAGAAAATAAATATATATTGTGATATATATTCCGTGTTCTCGTTTGTTTAACCAGAGAGCGGAATGTAACAGAATCCTCTATCATATTTTGTGAAAAATTAGCAATAAAATTGTGATCATAGGGGTTCAGTTTAAAGCAGATTTATTATGCGTAAGATACTCTCGGATTTTCCGATATATGATATCTATTTACCTGGTAAATTGAATGTGAAGTTCTTGTCGCAATGTCAAATAGAAATATTAAATAATTTAGTATATTTGAAAGCACTTCGCAGTATGCAAACAAATGACTGATGTTAAACAGTTTTACATGGGAATACTTAAAAACATTCTACTGCGTGTAAATAAGGCTGTTATTATTACATTGAACAGTGATCAAATAAATGATTCATGATAAATTGAATTGTTAGTATTACACTGCAATACATAAAAAAAGTTAACTATTTCTCGTTTAAAAACTTGGCCAGTCGGCTGGGACTTTAGAATACTCCTACTGCACCTCTACTCGAGTGGACATGGGAGCAATGGCAATGAAGGGGTGCTCTGCATTCCCCAAAGCTCCAGCATCACTGAAGCCTCACCCTCAGATCGTTTAGTGTCATAACTAGGACACTCATTGGAGGGGTCTTACCCCTCTGCAGAGGTGCAGTTCGTGTATTCTACAGCCCCAGCCTACTACAGACTACTTACTATAACGTA
Organism: Sepioteuthis lessoniana; assembly: GCA_963585895.1. Taxonomy (NCBI): domain Eukaryota; kingdom Metazoa; phylum Mollusca; class Cephalopoda; order Myopsida; family Loliginidae; genus Sepioteuthis; species Sepioteuthis lessoniana. The sequence goes on along the minus strand of OY757946.1, from coordinate 38,006,001 downwards.
GTTCTTTACACCCCAATGAGTGTTATACATACGACACTATACAATCTGATGGTGAGGTTCCAGTAACGCAGGAGTTTTGGGGAATGCAGAGCACCCCTTCATTGCCATTGCGCCGAGGTTCATTCTGACCCGGATTGGTAGCACCTGATAAGGGTCCTATCTATGGGTTAAATAGAACTAACGGCATACTTAAGCTAAACTGAATTGTTTGACTAAACTGAATAGCTTGAAATAGAAATATTTTTGACAATTAGACCGTACTTATATTTAAACTGTGTGCTTATTCTAAACTGAATTATTTGAAATGGAATTGTTTTTTGATATTGAAACTGTACTTACACTAAACTGATTTGTTTGATATAGAACTGTTTTGATATTTAACTGCGTAAATAAAATTTGCACTTATACTAAGCTGAATCAGCTGAATTAGAACTGCTTTAATAAACTGAATAGTTTGAAATAGAAATGTTTTTGACAATAAACTGTTTAGTCATACTAAACTGAATTGTTTGAAATAGAACTGATTATATACATAAAAATGGATTTGGCGTTAAATAACATACAATGGTTGATATGTCATAAAACCCAACCAACCAACCAACCTATCGTTTAAAAACGATGTTACATACTAATAGGTAAAGTAAAGGAAAGTTGGTAACTTTAGTCGAGGGTGACCCGAAAACTCCATTTTCAATAGCTACCACAACGGAGTGTAGGAGAGGGCTCTACTCCATTCCTTGGATTACTCCACTTTACCCTTCCTACGTACCTCATAATGCTGAGTGTTAAGCAAGGCGGCATCAAGTACCATTTTTTTGTGTCTTTGGTATGACTTTACCTGGGACTGACCCCCGGTCTCCCGGACCAATAGAGAACCCTCTACTCATTAGGGCAATATCCCTGTCCCCTACAAACAAATACTCGTGTACAAACGTTACAAATACTCATATATATATATAGGGCCGCTCAATATACATGTGACTGCTAATAATCCTAAAAAACAATGTTATATATTTTTTATATCAGATTTGTCAATAGTATACCATAACAACTATTAATCCTCGATCACAATGCCTTGGACATGAAAAGAAAACATTTTGCGTCATTACTTATTTGGAGATAAAATCATTCCAAACTATTTCAAAATAGATGCAAGCATAAACATGATAATTATTTATTAATGAGACAAGAAACTTTAAAAAAAGATTGCATGTCCTGGAAGGCGATATGATAACAATTTAAAAAAAAAACATTGATTTGATATCTCTAGCTCATAGGATGCATTCTTTACAGGACGGGTTCCAAATAACTGCCACAGCGCTTGTCTCAGTATTAAATCATTATATCAATCGGTTGTATCTATTTTGAGACACCCTGTGTGTGTGTGTGTGTGTGTGTGTGTGTGTGTGTGTGTGTGTGTGTGTGTGTGTGTGTGTGGAAACGAGACTTGGCATTAAATAACCTACAAGGGTTGATATCCCATAAAACACAATCGATGAATAAATGTAAGGTTAACACTATGTTCATTTACTGTGCTTTTTGCTTTGTTCTTTTGGGGGTTTTTTTCTGAAAAAAATCATATGTATTTAAAACTGCAATTTGGACAAATGACTTTTGCTAATTTGGGAAAATTCTTGATTTCTGAGAAAAATTAACTATGAAATTGTAACCAAGTCAAATGGTAATAAAATAGTTAAGGAATTCTTTTTACAACATACAGCATGAATATCAATACTGAATCATAATTTTTTAAATATTCGACTGAAAACAGATGCATATCTGAGCAAATTGTAATAAGAAACTGACGATATTGAAAGAGACGAAGTGAAACGCAAATAACCCCGTCCAGGATTTAAACTCGCTCCAACGCGTTCATTTTCAAGGAAAAAAGTTACATTTCCGAATTGCAACAATTTGAGTATTGGTCAAATTTCCTTAGCATTTTTTCACAATATCTTATAAGCCCAGTCAGCTGAGTCTGTAGAATACACCCTCTGCATCTCTGCAGAGTGGTAAAACCCCTACTCCAACGAGTGTTTTGGATATGTTATGAATATGATCCTGGCTATATGAATATGATCCTGGCTATCAAATGCTGTTTAATGTCAATTAAACAGCATTTGATAGCCAGGATCATATTTACCCAACCCCTCCGCTCGGGCAGGATATGACACAAGGTCAAATTTTTAAGCGGAGATTTGGGCAATGTGGAGTATTACTTCATTGCTATTGCTCCCAGTTCCCCTCTGACCCTGAGTAGTAGCACGTGACAATGTCCTATCTATGGGTCAAATAGAACAAACCGAGTACATAACAATGACAGATGTTAAATTGGGACTATTTTATAGCAATACTTGAAGCCATTTCACTCTGTGCAAAATAGGACACAAGCTCGTTTAAGAATGTTATCATATTTACCAACCCCTCCGCTCGGGCAGGATATGACACAAGGTCAATTTTTAAGCGGAGTTTAACAGGTTTGAATTAAAAGTTTTCCTTCTCCTAGACTAGTTGCCTCACCAAGGCTGAAGAACCAGTCTGTCCTCCTATTTACCTATAGCTGGAGGGAGAATAATTGGATTCATACCTTTCCTAAGGGTATTAGTGCAATGTGAAATGCGATCAGTCTCGTCCATGATTTGAACTCGTGTCGTCGTGTCCATTTCCTCGTTTTAGAATGTTATCAACAAAATGTCTATAAATCATATATACATTCAATATAAATGTAAAAGAGGATTTGGCATTAAATAACCTGTAAGGGTTGATATACCATAAACCCAATCAAGCCAAATCATATGTGTCTAATATATATGTATAAGTAGGATTTGGCATTAAATTACCTAAAAGGCTTGATATGCCTTAAAACCCAACCAAACTAAATCATATATATTTAACATATATGTATAAACATCATTTGGCATTACATAACCCACAATGTTTGATATACCGTGTCAATGTACGTCCAATGAGATATTTTTAAATATGTGACTTAAATATCAATGTTGGTTGATTGGTTGTGTTTTACGATATATCAACCTTTTTTAGGTTATTAAACGCCAAATCCATTTTTATGAAAATAGTTCTATTTCAAAGAATTCAGTTTAGAAGTATGCAGTTTAAATGAAAGTATAGTTCAACAGTGAAAAACATTTCTATTTCAAGCAAGTCAGTTTAGTCAAGCACTTCTAATTCAGCTAATTTAGTTTAGTATAAGTACAGATTTTGTTTACACACAGTTAAATGTCATAACAGTTCTATATTGAACAATTCTGTTTTTGAGTAAGTGCAGTTTCAATGTCATAAGCAGTTTTATTTCAGATAATTCAGTTAAGCATAAACACGCATTATAGATGTAAGTACAGTTTAATTGTCAAAAACATTTCTATTTCAAGCTATTCAGTTTAGTCAAACAATTCAGTATGCCATTATAAGTATGCCATTAGTTCTATTTAACTCAGATATAACTCTATCAGGTGCTACCACGCCGGGCCAGAGTGGACCTGGGAGCAATGGCAATGAAGAGGTACTCCACAGTCCCCAAGCCCCAGCCTCACTGGAACCTCACCATCAGATTGTATAGTGTCATATCCAGGACAGTCATTAGGGGTGTCATACCTCTCTGTAGAGGTGCACGGTGAATTCTTCAGCCCCAGCCGAGTGACATAGTTTATTTAAATTTATGAGATGAAGCGTAATAACATTTATCATGTTTCTTCAGACTACTATCTTCAACTTTGTTGATGCATTCAAAATGTTTCCTGCCGGACACATGGCGCAACTGATACAGGCATTTTGTTTGAAGTTGTTCAAATTGAAATAAACTGGAGGTGACTGGTTCAATCCCAAACATAGATAAGCATAGTCTTGGTTTGGTTTGGTTTTATGGCATATCAACCTTTGTAGGTTATTTAACGCCAAATCCATTTTTATGTAAATACTCTGTTCTATTTAAAACAATTCAGTTTAGCATAAGTACACAGTTTAATTGTCAAAAACATTTCTATTTCAAACTATTCAAGCAGTTATATGTAACAATTCAGTTAAGTGTAAATACAGTTTTAATGTCGAAAAACAGTTCTATTTCAAATAATTCAGTTAAGCATAAGCACGCAGTTTAAGTGTAAGTACAGTTTAATTGTCAAAAACGTTTCTATTTCAAGCTATTCAGTTTACTCAAACAATTCATTTTAGCATAAGTATGCTGTTATTTCTATTTAACCCATAGATAGGGCCCTATCAGGTGCTACCACTCCGGGCCAGAGTGGACCTGGGAGCGATGGCAATGAAGGGGTACTCGGCATTCCCCAAAGCTCCAACACTGCTGGAACCTGACCATCAGATTGTTTAGTGTCATCTCAGGACACTCTGCAGAGAAGTAGTCGGTGTATTTTACAGCCCCAGAAACATAGATAAGTAAAAAGACTACTTACAATAGCTTAGTTCTTTTACCCGATCATGGTTAACGGAATTAGAATAATTTACCCCCGTAGATTAAATAAAGGGTTAGGTTTGGAGTTCCCAGAGAAATGAAGTACCTGAAGAGGGCCAAAGTATGTATTGGCCGAAATGTTGTCAATATAACAATGAAGATGAAGACAATACTCTAAAAGTCTAAGATTAAGAGTACATGTTTTGTGAAAAAATATGCAAAAAGCTCAACCCTACTCTACTTCAAACAATAAACGTATGTATCTATTCATAATATTTCATTCAACTTTTATTTATTCATTTATTCGTGTATTTATCAATTGTACATTTTGACAAGCCATCGAAATGTATTGTCAAAAAATCGTTTGAGCCCCAAATTACTTCCCCATAGCGTAATAACTAAAATGCTTGACTGTGGACGTTAGGTAAGCCAGTTAGAACGCTCGTAGCGCAATTATATTTACTTTCGGACGAATTCCATTGGGAAAGGTATGAATTCTTAAATAGTATGATTGTTATTCTTCAGCAAGGATAGGTTTGGTTTCTTTGTTTAATGGCATATCAAGGTTATTTAATGCCAAAGCCATTCTCCTAATAGAACAGTGGTGGTACTATTTAACCCATAGCTGGGAGGATAAGGGGGTTCATACCTTTCCCAAGGGTATTTGCCCGAAAGTGAACGTAATAGCGCGACTGGAGTACGAACTCGCGTGCTACGATACCGCAGTCCATCGCTTTAACCATTACACTACGAGGACACCCCCTCAGCAAGGATAGTTTTGCCATTAAATAACCCATGACCGTTGATATACAATTAAACACGAACGTTGATATACCATTAAACAAGCTGTTGTTGTAAAGTTGACGACCGTAATCGAAGACGACCCGAAGGCTCCTTTTTCAATAGCTACTACACCGAGGTGTAGTGAAGTGCACTACTATGTTCCTTCAGTTGCTCCACTTTACCCTTGATACGTACCTTATAATGCTGAGTATTAAGTAAGGAGATATCAAGTAAGATTTTTGAGTCTTTTGTATGACTCGACCTGGGAGTAAACCCCGGTCTCCCAGGGCATTGACAAACACTCTACCCAATAGTCTAATGGAACGGTTAAACTAAAAAAGACCAAAAAATTCCCCAATATAACAAATATGTATACATATAAAAATTAAAAGTTTTTGCAGATTTTTATTGTTTTTATATCCAGAATATCAATTTTATACAAACAATCATTTACCAAGATGAGCTTGGTACAAGGCTAGAAATCTGTAGTACTCTCAGAGAATCAAACTTACGAGGTACATACGATAAGTTTCCAGACTTTTTTCGTATGGGCACTTTTATTGATAAGACACACACTCTAGTCCCCTTCGAAGGAATCTCCTCCAACTGCAATGCACTTGTACCGTTCCAACAACTTCTGGAAGGCCCCATCGAAGTCCTCTTGTGTGAGCATGTTAATGACCTTCGTCACAGCCTCTTTCATATCCGCAATTCTCTCATAACGACAGCCTCTGAGCTTAGGAAATAACCAAAGGTCACAAGGAGCAAGGTCTGGACTATAGGGAGGGTGACGAACTGTCTTGATACCCATCTTGGTCAAATGGTCTGCGACAAAGATGGAGTTGTAAACTGGTGTATTCTCCTGGTGGAAATGCCACTGACCCGATTTGAAGAGTGCTGGCCTCTTCCGACGTAATCTCTCGCTGATCTCCCTTAAAACCTCAACATAGTAACCCTAAGCCTAACCCTTTGGCCAATCAACTCTGGTGTATTGACTTCCTTACTCCTCCCACACGTCTGATCATTCCTCATAGATTCCCCGCTATCCTTGAATGTCTTATCTCACTCAAAGACTGATGCTCGATTCATACAAGATGCTCCAAAAGCAGTCTGAAGCATTGATACGTTTCAAAGGCATTTTATGCAAGTTTAAAACAGAATTTTATTGCATATCGTTCTTCTAAAGCGTCAGATTGCATTTTTGAAATTCACCAGCTGTGACAATCAGGCTTTAGAAGGGTGTATTCGAATAGCTGTTTATTTGAACCTGAATGGGTCAGTCATCTCATAATATGTATAGCAATCATCATCATCATCATCATATCGTGCTGGCAGCACGGATATCCCTGACCCTCTCTCGCCACTCCTCCCTATCGTTCATCGCCCCAAGTAGGTCTTCAGGACAACAACCTGTATCCTCACATAGCTGCTGAATGTACGTTCGAGCTGGTCGTCCTGCTTTTGCACGGCCATGTGTGGGGATCCATAAGAGTACATCTCTTATGAGTTCATCTCTGCTTCTCCAGCAGTGTCCTGCATGTCTGGTTCGTCTAACTTGAATAGTTTTCGTGATAGGGGGCAGGTGGCCGTACAGTTGGTGTCTTGTGGGGTGTTGCCGCTAGGACTTGTTCAGGATTGCACGCAGCATTCTTGTGTAATTGCCATCTAGTTTCTTCTCCAGCCGTTTTGTTAGCGTCCATGTAGTGCATCCATATAGCAGTATCGATGTGACCGCTGCCTGGAAGAAACTGCGTTTCATTTTATCGGTTAGGTCTGATTTCCATATAACCGATAGCCTATTGATAGCTGTCCATGCTTTCGTTAACCTCGTTTCGATGTCCTTTTCGGTTGATTCGACGCTGCTTCCTAGGTACGTGAATTTGTCTACTAGTTTAAGTGGGGTTTCTTCTAGAGTGGAGATGTCCCCCGTTTGGTTATAGCACATATATTCCGTTTTGTGTGCGTTAACATGGAGGCCTATGCTTGCTGCTGCTCGTTCCAAAGAGTCTACGACAATTTTAAATGCCCATACGAAAAGAAGTCTGGAAACTTATCGTATGCCCCTCGTATGTAAGCCACTACCCCAATGCAACTTCCCCCGTAGAAAATTCTGAATTCAAACTCGTTGTATTTCGATTAAAATTCCTCTTGTATCGCGCCCTACTCGCTACGGAGGAATTGCGTAAATTCCTATTCCATTTACTGACCATCCTCAATGCAATATCTGCAAAGTTATATGCAAATCAATATTTGCTTTGTAGTCACGTGTCCATTTCCTACGACGATAGCCATTACACCACGGGCACCTCCAAAAAAGAAAAACTATATATGAGCGTTGTGCGTGAACATGTGTATGTGTGTGTGTGTGTGTTCGTTTTTGGGAGAAAATTCAATTTGGAAAGATGCCTCTACGTTTTTTTTTTCTTTTAATCGACCCGTCGCAAATCATTTTGCATTTTGCCTGAAGAGAAAATTCAAAAAGCAATGATAACCTCCCATAACCGAATAAGAAGGTAAGGAAATATACAACTTCTCGAATATCGATCGATTTAAAAAAAAAAAAAAAAAGGAAAAAAGAACATACACATTAGAAAATGTTATAAAACGAATTTATTGAATGAACATTACAAACACGACCTTATTTTATAATGTAATGAACCTTGCTGGCTTCTGTTTATTGCGATCGTTCAATTTTTGTCCTAAATAGGAGAAAAGTTCCCGGGCTATTCAGAATATATGACGCGTCGAACCAGTCTATAGTTCTAACGAATCAATTAGACACAAGAGAAACATTAAGAGGGTCAATCAATGTGAAAATGTAATGTAATGTACTTATGTTAGTTGGTTGGTTTATTAATGGCATGTCAACATCAGTTTGTTTGTTTTTTTCAATGTCGAAGTCAGTTTTTTTGGCAAGCCAATGCATGGTTTCAACATGTCAGAACAAATCAATTCAAATTTTATCATTTAGAATATTCAGACTAATGTATGGTCTTTATTGCTATCTCTGTCTAATAGAACACGTGGTGCAACAGATATAGGGGATTGTTTAGAAAACTTCTAAGTGAAATCATCACTACGTTGCGGGTTCAATCCTGACCACTGAAAAATACCAAGGAATACGTACAATAGGATAGCTTTTGTACCCGGTTTTGGTTGCTGGAATTAAAATAATCTACCCCGGTGGATTTAATGAAGGGTTCGGTTCGTCGTTTCATGTAAGCTCTCAAGTTCGATATCATCATCATCATCATGTCGTGCTGGTAGCACGGATTTTCCTGACCCTCTCTCGCCACTTTTCCCTATCATTCATCGCCTCAGGTAAGTCCTCGGGACAACATCCGGTATCCTCACATAGTTGCTGAATGTTTGTTCGTGCTGGTCGTCCTGCTTTGGCACGGCCATGTGTGGGGGTCCATAAGAGTGCATCACTTATGAGTTCGTCCCTGCTTCTCCAGCAGTGTCCTGTATGTCTGGTTCGTCTAACTTGAATAGTTTTCGTGATAGGAGGCAGGTGGCCGTACAGTTGGTGTCTTGTGGGGTGTTGCCGCCAGGACTTGTTCAAGATTGCTCGCAGCATTCTTGTGTAATTGCTGTCTTGATTCTTCTCCAGCCGTTTTGTTAGAGTTCATGTATTGCATCCATATAGCAGTATCGATGTGACCGATGCCTGGAAGAAACTGCGTTTCATTTTATCGGTTAGGTCTAATTTCCATATAATCGATAGCCTATTGATGGCTGTCCACGCTTTCCTTAACCTCGTGTCGATGTCCTTTTCGGTTGATGCGACGCTGCTTCCCAGGTAAGTGAATTTGTCTACTAGTTTAAGAGGGGTTCCGTCTAGAGTGGAGATGTCCCCCGTTTGATTATAGCACAGTCGAAGGATGGGTCGCCCGAAACGATTAAAATATAACACTGGATACAATAGTCCAAATACTCTAAATGATAAAACTTATCAAGCTTCATTTCAAAAACTTGCAAAAATAAACTAGATTCAAATAATCGTTGTTATTTTAAAAGTATTTCATAGTTATATGCTACAAATATATAATACTGGCAGCTTGCACCCAAAAATATGATTTCTGGTTTGCATATTTAAATCAGACAGGTTTCACACACTTATATAGTCGCTCGGCCAGCTTTAATAGAATGACTGCAACTATGCACAGGTGTAAAACTCCTGCCACAAACGTGACTATCTTTTTAGGGGTAATGCTTAAGGACAGGATACTGGGGTTTCAGTAGTCCATTACTCGTCAAGATAAGTGATCCCGAAGCATGAGACAATCCTATGGTGCCCTTACTGAGTTATACAGGCTAGATCTGATCAATTGGGTGATCATATCAAGTTCTAGCACTTTTCATTATCTCGGTCGTATTCCTAAAACTGCTCTTGTGACAATCAAGTTCCCTTTTATTTTAAGAGGGTTGGAAAGCTGTTGTTGAGGTTCAACTACGCTGAGATAGAATTACAAGAAACCATTCAAACTGTGTGCACGAAAATGATTAATATTAAACAGAAATATCAATATCAGAAAGCTATTATTTCGAGTTTTCCTTCTCTAAGAATGGTTGTCATACCATGGTTAAGGCACCCTTTCTACCCGACCTTTTAACTCTGGGGGAATAGTTGGATTCATTTTTTTCGCTAGGATATTGGCGCAAAGCAGAGAAGATCATACAGGATTTGAAATCAGGTTGCCATTTCAAATCCTCACGACAGTAATCGCTACACCACGAAGACATTTATGTACAAGACATAGATCCTCTTCTTCCCACATCTCAGGGTAAATAGAAATACTGACTAGGCTTCTGGCAAAGCAACCAGTTTGGGAGAAGGAAAAAAACGCCATTTAGCGAATCTGAGCCATACTTGTAAAATATTCTTCCTTTGGCAACGCTTTTACAAAGTATGGATGGTCCTGCAAAGACCCTCGATGCAATAAATACATCAACTTTGTGAGCAGTGTAGCTGAGAACATCCGAAGTGTTAATAATAATAATAATAATAATAATGATAACTCCGCTCTTCCCAGAGATCAGAAAGTGGAGCCCCATCATCAAAGATAAATATGTGGATCAGTCGGCTGGGGCTGTAGAATACACAGACTGTGCCTCTGCAGAGGAATAATGCCATCACCCAATAAGTGTTCTGCTTATGACACTAAACAATCAGGTGGTGAGATTCCAGCAATTCTGGAGCTTTAGGGAATTCAGAGTACCCCTTCATTGCCATCAATACCAGTTCTACTCTAGCCCGGAGTCGTTGTACCTGATAGGTTCATATCTATGGGTCAAAAAGAAATAAACCGTGTATGTATGTTAAACTGAATTGCTTGAAATAGAACTGTTTTGACATTTAAACTCCATACTAAACAGATCTGTTTGCAATGGAATTGTTTTTGTATTCGAAACTGAATTGTTATTGACATTGAAACTGTACTGACGCAAGACTGAATTATTTCAATGAGAACTGTTTGATTCAACTGAATAGCTTGAAATAGAAATGTTTTTGACAATGAATCTGTGTACTTATGCTGAAATGAATTGTTTGAAATAGAACATTTTTTTTTGGATAAAAATGGATTTGGCATTAAATAACCTACAATGGTTGATGCGCCATACGACCCAAACAAACGACTCCCAAAATGACAAACCTATGGAAAATACAAGTCCTCCCAGACCTTGAGTGGTACTTTGGACCCATCCATGGGCCAAATAGAATTATTCAATTAATTTACAAAGGAGTTTAGTAATAATTCTTTGTAAACAAATTGAAGGATTAATCTTCTTATAATTTTATATCATTCAGCTGTGTGAAAATTATGCATATTACATAGAAACGCTACATGAATAGAATTAGATATTTTCAAAAAATACTTAAAACATTAAACTGTTTGTCAAGTCGGCTCGGGCTGTAGATCCCCCCAATGAGTGTCCTGGATATGACACTAATCAATCTGATGATGAGGTTCCAGTGATGCTGGAGCTTTGGGGAATGTGAAGCACCCCTTCATTGCTATTGCTCCCAGGTCCACTCTGGCCCGGAATGGTAGCACCTGATAGCACCCTATCTCTGGGTTAAATAGAATTAAACTGCATCATTATGCTAAACTGAATTGTTTAAAATTGAACTGTTTCACTAAACTCAACAGCTTTAAATAGAAATGATTTGAAAATTAAAATGTACTTACATTTAAGCTGCGTGCTCATGCTAAACTGAATTGTTTGAAATGGAACTGTTTTTGACAATGAAACTCTACTTACACTAAACTTAATTCTTTAATATAGAACTGTTTTGAGATTTAACAGTGTGTAAACAAAATCTATACTTATACTGAACTGAATTAGTTGAATTAGAACTGTTTAAATAAACTGAGTAGTTTGAAATAGAAATGTTTTTGACAAATAAACTGTGTACTTATGCCAAACTACATTGCTTAAAAATGGATTTGGCGTTAAATAACCTACAAAAGTTGATATGCCATAAAACCCAAACAACCAACCTTTAACTGTGCTCAAACAATTGAATTGTATTAGATGGAATTATGAGTTTGAAATAGAAATAGGTGGCATCATTTTACAGTGAGCAAAGAAAGGATCCATATCAAAAATAATTATTAGTTTTGGATTGAAATTCTTGAAAACATCTGGGTGCAAACAAATAAAAAATAGAAAAATATGTAATTTAACTGTGTGAAAAGAATCTATTAATGTTAAAAAGAATTGTTAGTGATGGATAGGAATACTTGAAAATATTTCATTGTATACTAGGAGATAGTTAATGCTATATAGAATTATTATTTCTGTTAAATAATAGTAGTGTAAACAATTTTAAAGCTCGAACAACTCGTTTAAAGAGGAAGCTACCAACAAATAATAGATTATCAATCATATGTATATATATATATATGTGTGTGTGTGTGTGTGTGATGTTGCTTTAAATAAGTCACAAGGGTTAACATGTCATAAAACACCAAGCAATAAACAAACAAATCCACTGATAAGTGTATAGGAAAATTGAATTATTGAATAAAACTATTTGTACAAAATATTTTGTTTATATATATATATATATATATATATATGAGGGTCTTTTAAAAGCTCTTATCTTCACCCAAATATAAAAGTCAGGGCTGTAATTTTTACTTATGGCAACGTAGGATCATTTCTTATAAAACAAGAAAAACTAAATCAAATTATATATATATATATATATATATATATATATATAGTGAGTTGGCTGTGTTTTTTTATGGCATTTCAACTATTATGGGCTACTTGATGAGATTTCTTGGGATAGATAGTTTTTACGTCAATAGTTTGTTGATAAAATTTCTCAATAAAACAGAGATCATTTCTTTGCATACAGTCAAATGGTTTCGAATATTGCTATTGTTTGCACACAGTTAATTAGATTCCTGGTTGGTAAATGATTAAACACTTCTTTCTTACCCATTGTTTGGATACTAAAAGTAAGTGTACATCAGATCAGAGAGACCTAAGAGAAATGGCAATTAAATGGTTATCTACATCCCCCAAAGAATGGAGAGGGTGTCCTCGTGGTGTAACGGTTAAAGCGATGGACTGGGGAATCGTAGAAAGCGAATTCAAACTACAGTCACGCTATTACATTCACTTTCGGGCAAATACTCTTGGGAAAGGTATGATCACCCCTTCATCCTCCCACCTATGGGTTAAATAGTACAACTACTGTTCTTCTAGGAGAATAGCTTTGACATTAAATAACCTACAAAGGTTGATGTGCCATTAAACAAAGAAACCAAACCAAAACAAAGACTGGAGCCTCACGATCAGATCCAGCTGATTTTTCCATCCAAGATACTCGCTAGGGGATGCTCTTACATCTCCAAGCTTTCATTGAATAAGTCCTGGCGGCAACACCCTACAAAGCACCAACTATACGGCCATCTGTCTCCCATCATGAAGACTATCCAAGTTAGACGAACCAGGCACGCAGGACACTGCTGGAGAAGCAGAGACGAGCTCATAAGTGATGTACTCCTATGGACCCCCACATATGGACGAGCTAAAGCAGGACGACCAACTAGAACATACATACAGCAGTTACGTGAGGATACGGGATGTAGCCCTGAAGACCTGCCAGAGGCGATAAACGATAGGGAAAGGTGGCGAGAGAAGGTCAGGGATATCCGTGCTAGCGGCACGATATGATGATGATGATATATAATCTCGCAAAGTTTGTGTAAAAGTTTCCATTTTTAGTGTGAATTCTTTCGGTATTTAAAAAAAAACTGGCCTATCTGCACACACCCTTTTTTATAGATGTAATGTACAAATATATACACAGATAAATAAACAAAAAAATAAACAAACATTATATATATGTATATATATATTCTGGCAAAGTTACATGTTTCAAAATGCACATTTCAGCCGGCACGCTCCACCCCCTGCGACGCTTCTACCCGTGTATGAACAATGGTGTTTAGAACCCGAAATTTGGAACGAGGGAAGGCGGAAGAGGAAGAGGTGTACGATCACGTGTTATGGCCTATGCGTTGATGTATACTGCAGAATGAATCAGCTCTGAAATGACTGCGGCAAAAAGATCTTCCTCCCGGGAGGAAAAGATAAGTTCCAGGCATCTTGGCTTCCTTTTACCAACTGCCTGGGAAATATCAGTGGCTGCTTAAAGAAAATTATTCTTCATTTTGATTTATGCGTCTAGTTGACGGCAATACGTGTGTATATATATACATATATATACGCATACAAATATATATAAATATACAATTATTTGGTAAGGGGCTAGTTCTTGAGATTTTGAAAGTGTGGAGTACCTCTTTATTGGCATTATCTCTAGGTCCACTCGAATCTTTGGTGGTAGTATCTGTTTATGCCTAAGCTATTCATATAAAAGGACAGTAAGGGTAATATTTAGCCCATTGCTTGGAAGATAAGGCCTCCCAAGATTTAACCAAGGGTACTCATTTGTTGGTCGTATAGATAGGTTTAGAAATTATTTGTATTAGCGAGTAACATTTCATGCAATACACAGTAAATTATCTTTTATCAAAATAGTTATTTAAAACGGTAATAGTTTACTGAGAATTGTTATTCCCAGTGAGTTTTTCCTCATCAGTTTTAGGTGATGGTTTTTCACTGAGATTTGAGTGACTGCAAGTCTCTTCAAGTCTCCAGGACTCTTCTCATTATTCTGGCTGAGGTTTGGATGGACTTAACTCGTCCTCCACCTTCAATGTCCTTCAGTCCCTTTAATAATCCTTTAGTTACTGTATCAAAAGCACCAATCACGATTGGTATGAATGAACCTTCATGTGTCATAGTTTTTTATTGTTGTTTTTTTCCCTAGCAAGGTCGAGGTACCTATTTTTCTTTTCATCTTCTTTCAGTTTTATTCTGTGGTCAGCCGGTGCAAGTTCTCTTTTCTATTGTTGATTACTATAAGGTCTAGACTCCCGACAAAGATTAGGTGATCCCTTTGTATGTCCAAGTCCCATAAGAATGTATGTGTGTCATTCTCCAGGACAGCTACTGGGTTGTGCAGATACAATTTATTCGTATGGGCAAATCTAAATTTCTTGCACATTTCCCAGTGGATCACCTTGCCCACCCAGTCGTGTCTTGTCTTATACTCCTTCTGTGCTAATTTGCTCCATTCGCTTATTATGTGATTGATCGTTTTGTTTCTATCTCCACACAAACTACATATGCAATTTTATTGTGTCTTATTTATTCTCACTTTGATTTGATTGGTTCTTACGGTGTTGTTTTGTGTTGCTATTGGCATATATTTTGTTTTTCTTTCAAAAATTCCTTTCATTAGGAACATCCAGGTTTTCTCGTGTGAGGTGTTGTCTATTAGTCGTAAAACAGTTATAGAGTTGTTTTTCTTCTCATTTTTTGTTATTGTCATTCTGTTGTCCATCATGTCAATATCTTTCTGGTGGCTGTAATCAGTCCTCCGTGTTTTTAGATGTAGTCCTCGAGTTGTTGTATCGATGCGCCAGTGCTGTCTTCAATCCTGGCAAGTCCACTTCTCCGCTCCTTTTTTGATACATATAATCTGTCAACGTCGTATCTTGGTTGTAATGCCTTATAGATAGTCATTAGTGTTCTTGTTCTCTGGTCAATTTTCCTAAGTTCTTCTCTGGTCCACCTCAAAAAAGGTCCCGAATATCTAAGGAGGAATACAGCCCAGGTATCTATTCCTTTGATAAGGTTTCTGCAAGACAGTTTTGTCTCCAGTAGCTTTCTAGTTCTTCTGTGATATTCTTTCTTAATTTTGTCTTTCATCTCCACTTGTTTAATGGTGTCAGCTTTTTGCTATTTTGTTGCGTCTTATATATTTTCCCTTTGATTTGATTGGTTCTTATGGTGTTGTTTTAGGCTGTTATTGATAGAGATTCTGTTTATGTTTTAAAGTTTCCTTTTTTTTAGCTATGTCCAGCTTTTTTTGTGCGAAATGTCGTTTATTAGTCATTTAAAGCGTTCATGGAGTTGTTTTTCTTCCCATTTTTGTTTCCTAGTTATAGTCATTCTGTTGATCACTCTGTTGTTACTATTGTTTTTGATGGTTGTAATCAGTCTTCCTTTGTATGGTCAAATTTAAATTTCTTGCACATTTCCCAGTGGATCACCTTCCCCACCCAGTCGTGTCTAGTCTTATTCTCTTTCTGTGCTAATTTGGTGCATTTCGGGGTGTTTTAATCAGCCTTCTTTTGTATGGTCAAATTTAAATTTCTTGCTCAATTCCCAGTGGATCACCTTTCCCACCCAGTCGTGTCTAGTCTTATACTCCTTCTGTGCTAATTTACTGCATTCGTTTATTATGTAATTGATCGTTTCGTTTCTGTCACCACATTTTCTATTTTGTTGTGTCTTATCTATATTCTTGATTTGATTGGTTCTCATGGCGTTGTCCTGTGCTGCTATTAGGAGAGATTCTGTTTCTCTTTTAAAGTTTCCTTTTCTTAGCCATGTCCAGGTTTGTCGTGTGAGATGTTGCTTATTAGTCGTTTAAAACACCCATAGAGTTGTTTTTCTTCCCATTTTTGTTTCTTAGTTAATGTCGTTCTGTTGTCCATCGTGTTGTCAGTATTGTTTCTGATGGATGTAATAAGTCCTCGTTTGTGTTTTCCTATGTAGTCTTCGATTCGTTCTATTGATGCGTCAACGCTGTCTTCGATGCCAGCAAGTCCTCCTCCTCCCTCTTTTCTTGATACATATAGTCTCTCAACATCGTCTCTGGGATTTAATGTCTTGTACATAGTCAGTAGTTTTCTTGTTCTTGGGTCCATTTGTTTAAGTCCATCTCTGGTCCACTTGAGAAAGGGTCCCGAATATCTAACGAGGTACAGCCCAAATATTTATTCCTTTGATAAGAATTTTGTCTCGTGTAGCTTTCTAGTTCTCGTGAGATATTATTTGTGATGATGAAGCATCAGATCTGTCATGAAAAAAACACACATATGGAACTATGTCTTTCAAGATTTTTTAAACTATATACGAGAGGAAGTTCAATTTAAACACATTTCTACTCACTTGTGAAGATCGTTCAATTCAGTTTACTGAAGTCGCTTTGATTAGTCAGTCCATTTGCACCATAGCCACAATTAACGCTTTAATTCTTGTAAAGATTTACAAGAAGGCACAAGGCCTGAAGTTTTTTGGGGGTAAGGGGAAGGGTGCGGTCTTGCATTAAACTGTATTTTCTAAGAGGACCTAGCCAACCACATTTGCCGACCCATTCATCAGTACAATATATAACAATTCACTCATCGCCATGTGCGCATCAACCACCAAAATATCACATTTGCTCTATGAAAAAATACCTACTTAAAACCCCGAGAGTGATGCACGATTGACAATTTTATGGTTTATTTACAATGAAAAAATGTATGATGGGGATGGGAGAAAAAAACCCGAAAAACAAAAAGTTATGAAATCCAGGAAAAAAATTCCCCGTTGTTTTGCCCTCCCCTCACCCCGTCTACGAAAAGTGTAGGCCGGCTGTTTTCCAATGTCGGAAAACACCGAAAACAAGCCTGACCTACCCTATGTGGGACTGGGGTCCTAGTCTAGTGGGGCAAAAAAATACGGGGTTGGGCGCGGAATGGGACAATAAAAAAAGGCAGGTAATAAGGTTTTTTTTATATATATATACATGTGAATTAGCCACAATTAACGCCATGTGCGAAATAGATATATAATGTTCATAACGATAGAACATGAAAAGAACATAGGAATCTCGAAATTCGAAAACACCTTTTTATTAACTTTGAGTTAAAGGTTTCGACACAAGGAGAGAGACACAATCTTTTTATGTTGTCTTATTCATCTGGCCCCATAGGGTGCAAATTTGCCGGCTTCGGCGAGCTTGCAAAAGTCGAACCTCCTCGTTTGGTGTCTAGTTTCCAACTCCCTAACTTTCTTTCAATTCTCCACAAACCTCCGCGCGCTTCCAGTGCGTGACGTCACCCGCACCCTGTCACCCCGTCCCGTCATCTCAGGCTATTGTGACATCTCTGAGTGGCACGTCCGCCCCGCGTGCACGTTACCACCTACATCAACGTTTGCACCTAACTGACCCATGTGCTGAGCCGAAAGGTTCTCAGCCTAACTAAACTCAAAGGCATGAACCGAAATCCCTTGGCCATTACGTTACACATTTTGATATGTCAACACTTCAATTGTCCTTATTTCCCTTTCACGACAATGACCTTGAAATGACGTCATTTTGTTTTTATGATTTCATTTACTCATCAAGCGAATTTTAAATTCTCTTCCAAAACACTGACTAGATTCCATTTGTCACTGAATAATTTACCAGGTTGATAATTTCTTTTGATCGACATTCAATAACACTGTTTTTAAAACAAAAAAAAAATCGTGATATAATAAACAACATTTTTCTTTCTTCACGGCCATTCCAAAAGCGATTATACATTCGCAATGTGTTTACTCCAGTCTTCTAAAATCCACATTAACTTCATTCTTTTTTCTTGGTATTAAACTCCATCGAACGGTATCACTCTGTTGCAAAATGTCATTACGAAACTATTGTACCATAAGACCAACGTGTTGTGCTGTAAAGAAAGAAGTCCACAGAAAAAGAAATACTCAAACTCGAAGGTAAGGGAAGAAAATATTGCAGTCGTTTATTCGTCAGCTATGATCGTTGCAACTCGAAAAGTTCATTTTAGTTGCGTCCTTCTTCTCCCTTCCTCTTGATGGTGACTGGGTGTGGGTGAGAGCTGGCTATTGACACATGCCTGTCATAGCAGACTGGGTAGGACGGGTCGGAGCCTCGGAATCTTTGACTCGCCTGTTTTGAAAGCTGCCTTCAACTCTGCCAAAACCTCGTTACTTGTTTTCTTATATAGAGATTTTGGAGAACAAATCGAAGATTCCCGAATGTTCGATGTCACCAGTGAAACATAAAATAGTTCATCTGTGATTATTTTAAAATCACGTCTAACTTTGCAGGTCATTCTGCCCGCACGCGCTAGTCTCATGACACATGCATTGATTGACGACAGTACCCGTCCGTAAAATTACACTATGTCCCCCATCAAAAAAATTATTTAGAAGAATTTAATTATTTAGGAGGTACATATACAAACAAGATTTGACAAAGGTTAATTAGTTCAATAAAAAAATATAAATTAATAAAAAGTTCCTCCCTGACTTTGTCGAAGTATGGTTCGTGTTTATTTCTTCCTTTTTTTTCTGTTCCCTATCTCTTTTGTTTTTGTTTTTCTTTTTTCCTTCCGCCTTACACCCTAACAGTATCGACGCGGTTTCATTCATCTGTTTTGCCAGACACAAAAAAAATATCTGCCTCTTAGTTGCTCTGCCCCAATGGCGATGTCATTCGAGACAGTCCTTGGTTGATACGGACAAGAAAAGTCCGAGACAATATCCATGTCCCCGAATTGTTGGTATCAACAGACTGTACAACAGTCCTTCCAGTCACTGTCCGTTTCAATATTACACTATGTCTTTCAAGATTGTCTTTCAAGATATATTCAGAAGAAATTTTAATTTCAACACATGTCCACACAGGAGTCAGGTTTTCAAGTTGGTCAAGAACATTAAAGCTCGTGTCACTTGCTAAGATTGTAAGGCAATGCATTACTCATAATCTGTTCCTTCGACAGCCATCCGAACATCCAAGAATGTCAACAGGGTTCAAGAATCAGTCAGCCAGAGTTCGATTTCAACTGTGCTTTCAATTAAACTTCCGTCATCTGAAGCATGTACTCTGGGGTTCTTCCTGACATTTTCGGTTCAAGTTTGAAACTCAATAGTTGCAGATCCTAATATGTTATATTTTCAGCTTTCAATAAATTTAATTTTCATTACTCTATCCCACACAGTTGACTGAAGATGTAGAGTATGCCGACTGCATTTCAGCAAAAAGTGTAAGACCTCACCTCGGGTGCCCTGGGTATAACACTCTACTATCTGACGATGAAATTCCAGTCATTGAGTTCAAGCGAACGAGGAGTACTCTTTAAATACTATTATTCTAAGGTCCACCCTACGTCGAGTAGTAGTACCTCTTGGGTCCCATCTATGGATCAATTGGAACTGATTGACCAATTAACTACGGGTAAACAAGGTTTGGTTTGGTTAAGTTTGTTGGGGTTTATGGCATATCAACCTTTGTAGGTTATTTAACGCCAAATCCATTTTCATGTAAATAATCTGTTCTTTTGAAAACAATTCAGTTTAGCATAAGTACACAGTTTAATTGTCAACAACATTTCAATTTCAAACTATTCAAGCAGTTATATGTAACAATTCAGTTAAGTCTAAATACAATTTTAATGTCGAAAAACAGCTCCACCCGAAATAATTCAGTTAAGTATAAGCACGCAGTTTAAGTGTAAGTATGGTTTAATTATCAAAAACATTTCTATTTCAAGCTATTCAGTTTACTCAAACAATTCATTTTCGCATAAGTATGCTGTCAGTTCTATTTAACCCATAGATAGGGCCCTATCAGGTGCTACCACGCCGGGCTAGAGTGGACCTGGGAGCAATGGCAATGAAGGGGTACTCTGCATTCCCCAAAGCTCCAGCACTGCTGGAACCTCACCATCAGATTGTTCAGTGTCATATCCAGGACACTCGTTAGGGGGGGTCTTACCCCTCTGCTGAGGTGCAGTCAGTTGACTGGGCAAACGGGTAAACAAATGACTGATGTTAGATAGAATTATTAGTGTTAGATAACAATACTTGAAACCATTTAACTGAAATGAATTATTGATACTAAATATGATAATTTGTATTTGATAAGAATGCCAGAAACTGTTCAAATGTAAGCCAAATTGGGGTATTGATATTAGATTGGAATACTTGAAAACTTATTACTGTTTGCAAATGAATGAATAGTGTTGAATAGAATTATTACTGTTAAATTTATATACGCAAAACCGCTTGTCTAAGTCAAAAGAACAGATAAATAGAATTATTTGTGTTGGATAGGAATACTTGAAACCATTTAACTGTGCGAACAAATGAGTTATGGCTCTGGAAAAATGGTATCTACAAACCATCCGTTAACAAATTATATTTATTTAATAAGTATGTACAAACAGGATGTCCAATTAAATAACCTCCATTGGTCGGTATGCCAAAAATCCAACCAACCAACCAACCAACTAACCATTCATTATTCTATCATTTTTCGACCTTATTTTGAGCCTAATTATTTTTTTGAAAGAAACAACTCTTTGTTCTAGGATTGTACAATTTTTCGACTTGTTTTACAGATTGTCTATGATTAAGAAATAGGTCGTAAATAATAGTCAATTATATGCGTTTGGATATCATAACAAAATACAAATAGGTGTTGGCAAAAGAAAAAATTAAAGACGGTATTTTTTACAATCAGATTATTTGAAGCGAGAAAAAAGCATCTTATAAACATGCATAAACTCCTATTCCCTTAAACAACATATTTCAGATAGGCAAAAACCTATTACAATGTAACACGATTTCACTGGGAGATCTATGATGGGATTTTCTGACGAAGAAAAAGCATTAGGATCGGTAGTTTCATTCTTTTAACCATATTTTGATTTTTCTTCAGCCTGCAGAACAATATATCATTCGAGGTTTGTTCAAAAAGAACTACTACTCACCCAAAAAGAGGAGAGCTGAATATTTTTTGTTACAAAACACTAACACTTCTAAAACTAGAAATATAAGTCTGATTTCTGTTCTAATTGCTGTCCTGTTGGGGCCTATACAAACAATAGAGGTGTGCCACACAAATCTAAACTCCGCTTGAGGCTTAGAATTTTTTGAACGACGTTTACAAACACACACACACACACACAACACACACACACACACACACACACACACACACACACACACACACAGAGGCATATATATATATATATATATATATATATATATATATATATATATATATATATATATACCTCCAGCGTCAGAAAGAATCTATCTAGGTTTCACCTAACCAGATCATCATACATACATGCACACATGCACACACATACAGAAGCATATATATATATATATATATATATATATATATAATATATATATATATATATATATAAATATATATATATATATATATATATATATATAACGAGTTTAATTTTTTATTTTATTTTTTTTTTTTATTAGGATCAGATTCGAGGTTTTAAACTTATTATAATATAGAACGAGTTTTATTTTTTTATTAGGATCAGATTCGAGGTTTTAAACTTATTATAATATATAACGAGTTTTATTTTTTTATTAGGATCAGATCGAGGTTTTAAACTTATTATAATATAGAACGAGTTTTATTTTTTTATTAGGATTATATATTATAATATAATTTTATTAGGATTATATATTATAATAAGTTTAAAACCTCGAATCTGATCCTAATAAAAAAATAAACTCGTTATATATTATAATAAGTTTAAAACCTCGAATCTGATCCTAATAATATATATATATATATATATATATATATATATATATATATATATATATATATATATATGCCTTCAGAATCAGAATAAATCTATCTAGGTTTCACCTAACCAGGTCATCAAGACGCTTCTGACTAAAGATGGGTTGGACCAAAACTCTCCTTTTATTGGTTAAAGACTGCGAGAAAAATAAAGTTAACGCATGAAAGAAAGAAAGAAAGAAAGAAAGATATAATAAATAAATGAATAAATAAATTCAAATCGTAACTTATCTATTAAGTAGCCAACTTTTCTTATGTCTACAAACATCAAGTATTTCTGACCTTTGATTAATTAATTCTTTGGGATTATTGTCGGAAGCTTCGGCAAGTTTTTCCGCCATACATAAGTAAGTAAAGTTGTCTCTCTTTTGTCGTGGGTGAGCAGGTGGCTCCCTTTCTAATAGCTACTACACCGAGGTGTAGGGGAGGGTGCTACTTCTTTCCCTCCATACATAAATGACAATATTTTCCCGGCTTAATATTTACAGCATCTTTTTAGTATGTCCCTTTATAGTATATTGTTTGTTTGTTTGTCTGTTTGTTTGTTTTTTTATGCCATATCAACCTTTGTAGCTTATTTAATGCTAAATCCATTATTATATTTTAACCTATAAAATGATCCTAGACGATTTGACATCCCTTTAAAATCAATTAGTCATTCAATCAATTCACTTCCCTAGCCTGTAAGCATAAAATAATCCTGGACCTGTTGGCATGCCGTTAAAATCTTTCTATCATTCAAGCAATATAATCCACTACGATTAGGCATAAAATAACCCTAGATGTGTTGACATGCCGTCAAAACAAACTAATCAATCAAAGGATTGGTTTATTTCTCGTGTAACTTTTAAGTCATTGTATTTGTCAATTCAGCAAATATATGGTAATTTTTATGATAAAGATGTGAATTAATAATTCACCAGTCAATAACAGCACCAATTTAGATGCATTGTAACTCTGGCCACGTCGTAAACACTTGCAACCGCTACTTGGCGGCCTACAGTACGTCCATTCTTCTATTATATAGACTGGATGGGATGTAAGAAAAGTTCACATTTCCCTCACTGAGATGAGGTTTAAATATTAAACAGGAAACATGGATGTCCGAATCACGAGCAGAAGCGGAGGGGGTCGAGATCGGAATCAGGATTTTCATTTGGCCCCTTGTATGGTTAAGAATTGAAGGTGTCCGGAACAGGCAGACTCCTACTTGTTAACTTTCATAGATACGAACACTTGTTTTAAGCTTGTTTTGGAAGTGAAAAATACTGACCCCCAAAATCAAGCTGCCTATCTCTTGTTACCTATCCCTACTTATTAACTTTCATTGATACGAACACACCTCTCTATAAACGCTGATTTAAGCTTGTTTTGGAAGTGAAAAATACTGACCCCAAAAATCAAGCTGCCTATCTCTTGCTACCCGTCCCTATCATATTTGCCAGGGCTTCTAGTCTGTATCCAGTGCCCGCAGAGTTCTGATGTATGTTAACTCATTGTGATCGAATAACACTTCTGGGTTCATGAATAGAAGTCTAAAAGAGAATGCCCGTGGTGTAATGGTTATCGTCGTAGGAATTGGACACGGCGACACGAGTTCATATCCTGGACTGATTGCATTTCACATAGCACTAATA
Source organism: Sepioteuthis lessoniana (assembly GCA_963585895.1). Taxonomy (NCBI): domain Eukaryota; kingdom Metazoa; phylum Mollusca; class Cephalopoda; order Myopsida; family Loliginidae; genus Sepioteuthis; species Sepioteuthis lessoniana. The sequence continues at coordinate 37,982,138 of OY757946.1, read as the reverse complement.
CCCTTGGTAAAAGTATGAATCCAATTATTCTCCCTCCAGCTATGGGCAAATAGTAGGGCAGACTAGGCTCTTCAGCCTTGGTGAGGCAACTAGTCTAAGAGAAGGAAAACTCTGAATTCAAACCTGTTAAACTCCGCTTAAAAATTTGACCTTGTGTCATATCCTGCCCGAGCGGAGGGGTTGGGTAAATATGATAAGAGAATGTTGCTTATGACTTCGTCTTTTCTTGGCCTAGTTGTGACCATCTTGCTCGTTCTACTGAGTGGCTTTATATAGGGGAAAGTATGTGGCTGTAAAAATAATTTATTTGTGGTTTGGTTTGTTTGGGTTTTATGGCATATCAATAATTTCTGGTAACTTAAAATCCTGTTTTTGTATATGTATTAGATATATGATTTGTTGACACACTGTTAGATGATAAAACAGTTCTATTTCTAACAATTCGATTTAGCATAAGTCAACAAAGTTAAATGGTTCCAATTATTAGTAGGTATAACTATTAATTCAATTAAACATCAGTCATTTGTTTATAGTTAGATGAACAAACAGTTATATTTCAAAAGTATTTTGGGGTATAACTTAAAATTCAATAAAACATCGGTCATTAGCTTACAGAGTAAAATGATCAAACAGTTTCTATATCAAACAATTCAATTTTTGAATAATTCATTTGTTTGCACACAGTTTAAATAATGAAAAAGTTTGACTTGACCAACAGATAGGACCCTACCAGTTCGGATCAGAGGGCGCCCCGAGTGGCTTAATGGTTTGCTAGCTAGACAAGCTCGATGAGCTCCGAAAGTCAACCGTCTTCTTACGAGGCAAAAACTCAACTAACTGACTTTTCTCAAATCTCAGCCCACGCTTCCGGTGCGTGATGTCCCTCTGGTCTCAATTCCTATCTGGGATTTATATTTTGACATCTCTGAATGACACATCCTCCCCCCGCGCGCGTGAACACCTGCGCTCATGTTTCACCTAACTAACCCATACGCTAAGCGAAATGTTCTCAGTGTAACTAAGCTGAAAGGCAAGATATATAAAACGAAATCCCTCAGCCATTATATTTCACAAAGGATCATATGAGGAATAAGAAAATTTCGAAATGTCTATATTGTGGTGAATTTTAAATAATAAACACGCACCATTGCTTCGTATCACCCTCGATAACTTCACTTCATTGCTGTCAAAAAAATACCAATTCAAAGATGAGATGTATGAAACAAATCTGATATCTGCGTGTGGCTAAAAACCTTTTGAATGCCCGCCCCTCTCTCTGTCTCTCTGTATATATCATATTTACCAACCCCTTCGCTCGGGCAGGATATGACACAAGGTCAATTTTTGAAGCGTAGTTTAACAGGTTTTAATTCAGAGTTTTCCTTCTCCTAGACAAGTTGCCACACCAAGGCTGAAGAGCCTAGTCTGCCCTACTATTTACCCATAGCTGGAGGGAGAATAATTGTATTCATACCTTTCCCAAGGGTATTAGTGCTATGTGAAATGTAATCAGTCTCGTCCAGGATTTGAACTCGCGACGCCGTGTCCATTTCCTTCTACTATAATCATTACACCACGGGCACCTCTCCCTGTATTTATATATATATTTATATATGGGGGTCGGTATGTGTGTGTTTGTGTATTTTTGTGTATGTCCGTTTAACTCAATCACTCACAATGTGTTCGGATATCTGATTATTCTAGTAGCTAAAATCAATAACAACATCAGTCTCCATGTCTCTCTCTCTCTCTCTCTCTCTCTCTCTCTCTCTCTCTCGATATATATATATATATATATATATATATTACAACTACTACTCCTGGTAATACTGTAGTATACTATTTGGTGATATCAATAATAACAATACAGGCCGGTTCTGTTGATTCAGACATGAGCGGGTTTATTATTTTCTGGCCTCGGTCCCTGGCGACACGGGGAGAGGGACAGAATTCTTAAAAGCCTCTGCTAACCATACAACGCTGACCCCACCTCAACGTGCGGCACATCTTGTGATGTTTAAGATCTCAATTCATCTCTGCCGGTCGAGATCCGAAAAACTCAACAACATGCCTCAACGGTAGAAAACCCAACGGACGTCTTTTCAAAATCCTCAAATTCTCAGGATCATCTCTTCTGGGCATGACGTCATCTACACTCCATCCCCATTTCTTGTCTGGGAGTTTATTATGACAAATGGTGATTGTTATATCCTTTTCGCGCGAACGTAAAACGGCACCAACTGACTATGCACCTGGATTAAGAGACCCGAATAGTTCAAAGACCTACCAAACTGAATAATAAAATATAATAAATGAAAAATGATTAATATAAAAGAATCATTCCTTAATTATATAACAATACTGCTACAACATTTGATCAACATAATGTAATATATTGACCCTCGACCGAGCCATCAATCAAGTGATGCGCCAGTGTAAATAAGCGGAAGAACAGCGGAAGCAGGTGGATGTTAAACAATATTATAACCAGGTGCAGAGACGTTTCGAGTCAGTTTGAGACCAGATGCCGAATTGAGAGCCAGCGGCAGACAGAGAGCTTTGGGCCCTCAGTGACCCATAGTTGAGCAACCTCAGCCAAGATGAGGAAGAAGTGCTGCTATGGTCGCGAGAAGAACTTGGATCAATATAGCAGTCTGTCCCTGTCTCAAGCTCATCTCACACACAACAAAGATCCCTCTTTCGAAAATATAGTGTGAGAGATTAATATTTTTATGAAGAAGTGTATTCGTTCGTTCATTGAAGTTCGTATATTATGTTTGATTATGTTCCAGTGTATATTTGTATACGCCTAGTGTACTATACAACATATACGATTTGGTGCTTAGGGCCATTTCACGCCCTGATGTCGTTGTTTCGAACCTGACGATCAAGGAAGTGGCCGATATCAACAAATCAAGAAAATTAGAAATGAAAAGCTGGAATGAATCAGATAGAAGAAAGAAAAAAAAAGAGGCAAGAACGAAACGGAACGAACGAGACACGAAAACAAAGAAAAAAGGCAACCGACTGGGAGAAAGAAGAAAACCAGAACAGACCAACAACGAAAAACAGAAAAGATGAAAGAAAAAAAAGCGAAACACTCCAAAGACTGTAAGTCACTTGCTCATTCTAAGAATAGTGTAAATTTGTTTCTCTGTCGTTCATATTAGGGGTTTGTAGAAAGAATTTAAAATGATTAGAAATAAAAGCAATAATGACAAGTAGGAAGTAAGATAAGTCTTGTTGTCTTATATATTAATGTTATTTGGCCTTTCAAAAAATTACAGGGAAAAAGATGGCCCCTGGGACAGAAATATTGTCCCTATGTAAAATGATTGATAGGTCGTAATGTAAACGTCAACTTTGGTTTTGAGTTTTAATTTTTATGAATGAATTTGATAGTAAACAAAATTTTTATGAATGAAATTTTGTAGTAACTTGTGAATGCTGTCCTAACGTATAGTAATTCGAAAATAGGATTTTAATCCGAGATCTGGGAGGATTACGGGGCATCAATGATGTTGTCTGGAGAATGCTCATATAGCTTTGGATCCGTAGTTAAGGCTGTGGGACGGGTTCGATGTTTGGAAAAGTTTTAGAAATTGGAAATGTTCTGTGAAGTCAATTGCTCATTCTAAGAATAGTGTAAATTTGTTTCTCTGTCGTTCATATTAGGGGTTTGTAGAAAGAATTTAAAATGATTATAAATAAAAGCAATAATGACAAGTAGGAAGTAAGATAAGTCTTGTTGTCTTATATATTAATGTTATTTGGCCTTTCGAAAAGTTACATGGAAAATAATTTAAAGAAAACCAAAACAGATTGAGCCCTACATACAAAGCATTGAAATATGATTTGTAGGAAGTAGCGTCTCATAAATCGAAAACGACATCGACACACGACTGACAAAAGCATGGACAGCTATCGATAGGCTCTCGATCATATGGAAATCAGACCTGACCGATAAAATGAAACGCAGTTTCTTCCAGGCAGCGGTCACATCGATACTGCTATATGGATGCACTACATGGACGCTAACTAAACGGCTGGAGAAGAAGCTAGACGGCAACTACACAAGAATTTTGAGAGCAATATTGAAAAGTCCAGGCAACAACACCCCACGAGACACCAACTATACGGCCACTTGCCTCCCATCACAAAAACTATACAAGTTAGACGAACCAGACTCGCAGGACACTGTTGGAGAAGCAAGGACGAGCTCGTAAGTGATGTACTCCTATGGACCCACACATATGGCCGAGCAAAAGCAGGACGACCAGCTCGAACTTACATACAGCAGCTATGTGAAGACACAGGATATAACCCTGAAGACCTGCTAGAGGCGATGAATGATAGGGAGAAGTGGCGAGAGAGGGTCAGGGATATCCGTGCTGGGAGCATGATGATGATGATGATGATTACAATGCGTAATTTAGAAACGAAGTAAGTGAGAAGAAATTAGAAGAAAGAAAGATGGCCCCTGGGACAGAAATATTGTCCCTATGTAAAATGATTGATAGGTCGTAATGTAAACTTCAACTTTGGTTTTGAGTTTTAATTTTTATGAATGAATTTGATAGTAAACAAAATTTTTATGAATGAAATTTTGTAGTAACTTGTGAATGCTGTCCTAACGTATAGTAATTCGAAAATAGGATTTTAATCCGAGATCTGGGAGGATTTCGGGGCATCAATGATGTTGTCTGGAGAATGCTCATATACCTTTGGATCCGTAGTTAAGGCTGTGGGACGGGTTCGATGTTTGGAAAAGTTTTAGAAATTGGAAATGTTCTGTGAAGTCTCCCTATAATGGGATCGATATCTTGGGTACTTGTAGAAGCATACCAGATTTTGTGAAGGTCTCTCCCGAGAGAGGGGTTAAGATTCTGTGAGACAGAATTTTGAAGGTCCCCCTCGGATGGGGTTTGAAAATCTTCTGGTATTGAATTACTTACTGGTTAGTGGCTAGACTGAGTTGTGAAGGTTCCCCTGGATGGGGTTTGACTTTTGTTCTTGAAAAGGTTACTTTTGAAATTCTATTGAAGAGTATATTTGAAACGGGATAGGAGATTGGGAGTATATGTCCAAAATCATGACGATCTCGTTGATGTGCCAGAAAATTTGTGGACTCGGATTTGGATTGTTCTTCAGGGGAAAATGTGGTTGGCCGAATGGATAAAAGGTTTTGGTTGCTTGGGAAAGACCTTCCGGGATGTTTTGGTTCATCTTTGGAAGTGTTCAAGAAACTAGTATTGTGTTGTCGTATTCAGAACTAGTAAAAATGTAGAAATGATGGCTGGATACGAGCCATGCTTTTGTAGAGATACTTGCTGAAAGAAGAAAGAATATTACTGAAAAAGTTTGACTAACGAACCATGCTTGTTTTATGGAAATACTTGTTAGTAATTGAATAAATGGGGATGCATCAACCAATAGTTATTATATTAAGACAGTTATTATATAAAGATAGAGAGACGCGGATATAAGGTTGAAAAAATAGTCAATGAGCAATTTATTGATAATAAAGGACAACAGGACAATGGGAAAAGACAAGAAAAAGAAAAGTAAAGAAAAAAAGTAACTTGAACACTATTGAACACAGCATAAAAATCCCCCAAAAAACACCCGAATTTTTTCAGGAAAAATAGACAGTGCATAAATTGAAAAAAAAAGCTGAACATTTGTGAAAGTTGATTGTGGACATATTATAAATATTGTTGATTTGTTCAGAATAGTTGAAAAATTAGTAAAAAAAAAAAAAGAGTTTGTTTGAATTCAAAGGCGACATTAGATTTTTTTTTCTGTTTCATATTATGAAATTTGACGAAAACCATTAACAGGGGATATGATATTAAGTTTATGAAGATTTTGAAATTATGTTGATTCTAAACTTTTTTGAAATATTGGGTTTTCATGGAATAGGAAATAATTTGGGGGGTCTGTTTTTGAGCGTATCCTGGGCTGATTCGAGATTAGGACAGAGATTCATCCAAGTTGTGTTACAGATTGTTTTGGGCATACAGCAAGTAGTAATTCTATAGAGGAATTCACCGTCCCATGGATTTGTTGAAGACTTGTGGTGGCCAGTATTTTCAGATTGGAGTTCAGAGTTGATGGAATAAAGGAAAGAAAGGTGTGGCCTGCTCAAATATTTTGTGGATGATGTCTGAATCTTTCAGTCCAGATGATTTTTTTGTATTTGTGCGTGGTTTGGTGAAGTGAAATGAATCTAGAAAATGCGAGGTACCTATATCTTAGTAGACACGAGGGTTCTTGATTAAATTGAAAAGCAACCCGGTGAGGGTGTGATCAGGTAAAGCATGTTCCTCAAGGGTTTACAGACAAAATAGGTACGGTAACAGGAACTTAATAATAAAAAAAAAGAGTAACACATTGCTAATAAATATTGTGTGTGGTCTATTTTAGGTGGTTTACTGCATCTGTATCAGATTGTGATACATTTAGATGCATTGTTATTTTTTAGAATTGTGATTCATTGTTTTGGTCCATGGTTTTTGTAGATTTATGAGGAATGTTTTGGGCCTTGAAGATATTGTTTTTTTACTTGGTGGAATTCTCCAGTTACTCCAGGTAGGAACCTATTGAGCGAAGGACTGGAGCGTGGTCATAAGGAATCCAGGCAAAATGTATTGCTGGAATGACCAGGGTCACTAGGTTTGTGACCAGGATCTGGGACCAGAGTATGGTCCTTTTATGGTTTTGAGATTCTTCAAGGAGTTGCAGAGGGCCCTATTGTGTTTGGGAGGATGAAAGATGCATCTGTATTGTACTTTCATACCCGCGTGTCAGGATAGCCAACCGCGCAAAGAATAGTATGAAATAAATTTACATAATAATTAGCCTGGGCAAGTTTTACATAGTGAGAAGGTCGCCTTCTAATTAAGATGTTTGTATTTTGTTGTTGTTCAAGTAATTTCTTTTTGTATTTTTGTTGTTGTTGTCCTTGAGCATTATTTGTAAGATGTGTATGTGAGGGGGATGGAGACGGACGTAAAGAAAATGTCCACATGTGGAATTTTGAAAAATAAGAATAGGATGATTGTTATATATTGACCCTCGCCGAGCCGTCAACCAAGAGATGCACGAGTGTAAATAAGCAGAAGAACAGCGGAAGTAGGTCGACGTTAAACAATAATATAAACAGGTTCACAGACGGTTCGAGTCAGTTGGAGACTAGAAGCCGAAGTGAGAGCCAGCGGCAGACAAAGGGCTTTGGGCCCTCAGTGACCCACGGTTGAGCAACCCCAGTCAAGATGAGGAAGAAGTGCTGCTATGGTCGCAAGAAGAACTTGGGTCAATATAGCAGTCTGTCCCTGTCTCCAGCTCATCTCTCACACACAACAAACATCCCCCTTTCGAAAATAAAGAGTGAGAGATTTATATTTTTATAAAGAAGTGTATTCGTTCGTTCATTGAAGTTCGTATATTATATTTGATTATGTCTAAGGCATAAGATCATATAAGTATAAGAATATTTCACAATTCCCTAAATTATAAATAGGAACCATTGCTGTCAGGATCACAACTGACTGGGAAGGGTCGAAATTGGAACTAGTCATTTGATTCGTTCTTGCTTTGGCAAAACTTGATTGTTTCCTGTCCGTACGTTTCTCTTCTTAGAAACTTTCATGGATGTGCAAAAACTTCTCTGTTTTTAATCTATTTATATTTTTGGTTTCTAACTAGACTTTTTCCAGTGTAGATACCTAAGGGATGGTGATACCTCCTTCTTTACGGCTTCCAAATAATTGAATACGTCCTAAGCAGGCGTTCCCCTAAATAGAAACGTTCATAGATAGAAAGAAACTTATATGTAGATGTAATGTTTTATGAATGCAATGTTTTGCGAGATAAACTATAAAAAAAAGTAATATATATGCTCATTGACAATCTGTTAAGACAATACAGCAATTGGTCGTCTATGAAGCAAAATATTTGCTTGAGTTCTTTATAAATACAGATGTTTCGGATATCTTAGCACATCCGATTCTCGATAAGACACCACTTTTTTCTCGGTAAGATGTTAAATTGCTTTAGGGGACGTGGTTCCAGCTTGCAGTGTGTGGGCAATGATATTGAGCCCCTGAAAAAATGTTATTATCAGTGGGATGGATGGTTGGTGTTTTATGTCAATTCAACTCTTATGGGGTTATCTAATGCTAGAAAGTTATTTACAAACTACTCGCTAACTAACCACTCACCCCCATATATATATATATATATATATGTGTGTGTGTGTGTGTGTGTGTGTGTGTGTGTAAGTGAATAGTATTTTGTAAACTTAATTGTAAACGGTTTGTTAGAGCTCATTAGTGGCCCAGTTCTCTGAGGCTGAAGAGTACACCGACTGCATCTCTACAGAGGGTCTGACTTACCCAACGAGTGTCCTAGATATGACACTAAACCACGGATATATTTCATTAATTGTGGATCTTTGGGAAAAGCGGACTACCCCTTCATTGTCACCGTTCCAGGTTTATTCTGGCCCGGCGTGATAGCACCTGACAGGGTTTATCTTTGGGACAAATAGTACTTTGACATTTAAACAGAGTGCAAGCAAATGCTTTATGCTCAATTGAATTGCTTGAAATAGAATTGTTTGATCGTTTAACTGTTTGTAAACCAGTGACTAGTGTTTAATTGAATTATTAGTGATAAATTATGATACTTGAAGATATTTAAATGAAGAAACAAAGGATCATTAGGAATTAGAATTATTCGTATTTGATAGAAATAATTAAATTGTGTGTAAAAAATGAGCTTAGGCTCGTTTAAAAATGTTATATACAAAGTGTGTTAAGAAATCATATTTAATATATGAATAAAAGGGATTTGGCATTAAATAACCTACAATGGTTGATATACCATGAAATCAAACCAAACAGCTATTTTGTATGCACAAAGTGAAATAGTCGAAAGTATTCCTACTTAACATCTATAAATCTATTTATCAAATAATACAGAGGTGGTGCCCTCGAGGTGTTATGATTAAAACGCTGGACTACGGAATCGTAATACGCGAGTTCGAACTCCAGTGGCACTATTACGTTCACTTTTGGACAAATGCATTTGGTATGAACTCCCTTATCCCCCCAGCTATGAATGAAATAATACCACTACTGTTCTTCTAGAAGGATTTGACATTAAAAACCCAAGAAGGTTGATGTGCCATTAAACAACAAATCAAATAATCCACTTGAATGATAATTATTTGCACACATGTGAATCGTTTCAAAAAACGTATGATAATAATTTTCAGTAAATGATTAAACTGTTCCACTTAATCCATAGATAGGACTTTAGCAGGTATTACCATTCCCCGTCACAGTGGATCTGGAAGTAATCACAATGAAGAGGTACGCCTCATTGTCATACAGAGGACCCTCATGGGGAGTACACCTGGACAGTTGACAGGGTGGCAATTATGCGAGTGTGGGGGTAGATAATTCAGGTAACTTATGGTAGTGGCGATAATTTTATGGTTTCATATTTACCCGTGATAAACAATGTAACGAGCAATTCATGACAAACAATATATTTTATTGCCAGTAGAAACTTAATAGAACGAATACAGAAATCACATCAAATAATTAGCGATAACATTATGGAAAAATATACTTCTCTGCGGATGGAGAGTTGTATGACTGAAGTTGATACTCGTTAATTGCTTGCCAAGTCGGCAGGGGCTGTAGATAACTCCGACTGCATCTCTGCTGAGGGTAAAGACTCCTCCAATGTGTGTCCTGGATAGGATACTAAACAAACTGATGGCGAGGTTCCACTAATGCCGGAGCTTTAGAGAATGCAAAATACCACTTCATTGTCATCCCTCCAAGTCCATTTGCCCAGTCGGCTGGGGTTGTAGAATTCACTGACTGCTTCTCTGCAGAGGGGTAAGACCCCCCCACAACAAGTGTCCTTCATATGACTAAACAATCTGATGGTGAGGTTCCAGCAATGCTGGAGCTTTAGAGAATGTAGAGTACCCCTTCATTACCATTGCTCCCAGGTCCACTCTGGCTCGGTGTGGTAGCACCTGATACGGCCCTATCTACGGGTTAAATAGAACTAACAGTATACTTATGCTAAAATGAATTGTTTGAGTAATCTGAATAGCTTGAAATAGAAATGTTTTTGACAATTAAACCGTACTTACATTTAAACTGGGTGCTTATGCTAAACTGTATTATTTGAAATAGAACTGTTTTCGACATTAAAACTGTATTTACACTTATCTGAATTGTTACATATAACTGCTTGAATAGTTTGAAATAAAAATGTTTTTGACAATTAAACTGGATACTTATGCTAAACTGAATTGTTTTAAATAGAACAGATTATTTATATAAAAATTGATTTGGGGTTAAATAACCTACTCAGGTTGATATGCCATAAAAAACCAAACCAAACCAAACCAAACCAAAACCAAACCAAACCAACCAACCATCCAAGTCTATTCTGGCGCGGAGTGTTAGGACCTGATAGGGTCCTATTTATCGGTCAAAAAGAATTAAACTGAGTACTTATGCTGAACTGAATTGTTTGAAATAGAACTGATTTTTCACATTGAAACTACGTGCTTATTCTGAACTGAATTGTCTGAAATATAACTGTTTTTGTATGCTAAACTGAATTGTCTGAAATAGAAATGTTTTTTGACATTTAAACTTAATCCTTTTGCTAAACTGAATTATTTGAAATGAAACTGATTTTCACAGTGAAACTGAGTACTTACTCTAAACTGAATTGTTTCAAATAAAACTGCCCGTGGTGTAATGGTTATCGTCGTAGGAAATGAACACGCTGACACGACTTCAAATACTGGACGAGACCGATTGCATTTCACATAGCACTCATACCCTTGGGAAAGGTATGAATCCAATTCTTTTCCCTCCAGATATGGTTAAATAGTAGGGCAGACTAGGTTCTTCAGACTTGGTGAGGCAACTAGTCTAGGAGAAGGAAAACTCTGAATTCAAACCTGTTAAACTCCCCTTCAAAAATTGACCTTGTGTCATATCCTGCCCGAGCGGAGAGGTTGGTAAATATGGTTTCAAATAAAACTATTTATATGTATAGAAATGGATTTGGCATTAAATAACTTACAGTGGTTAAACCAAACCATACTCGTTAATTGCGTACGAATGAAATAAAAAGGAAGAGGTGAATATAGACTAAATGTTTAACGTCTTGTGCAATGAGATTTGAGATCACTAGGGGGCGCGACAGTTGCTCTCTTTTGAAACTACAAACAAACAAAAAATTGACTTCGTCATACACTTGTTTCATATCTTATTTTCGTCACACACCTGGCGGCCATTAGTTGGATTATATTACAGACAAGGGATTTTATTCAGACAATGTCGTCATATCTAGAGAAAGTGGTGCCATTCATTCTCGTTCATAAGTCGACGCTGAATTATTCAGTTATCTCTCACAGCACCTTTTATCTTTCCGATAGATATTCCATTTTTTTTTTTTTTTTGAACTTCCCATTACGTTTATTTATCTATTTATTTATTTATTCCATTGCTTCGTATTTTGTTAATTTCATTAAATTTTCTTTTAATAAATCAAATAATTGAAATGGATTACCGACAGATGCATGCTTGACTATTCTTAATTAAGCATCACTATTCATGTCTCTGTCTCGTAACACAACACAAGGCTATTCCGAAAAGGATGATCGGTTATAAATCTATATATATATATATATATATATAAATATATATATATATCATTGTTTGTTATAAATCTATATGTAAGTAGGCGACCATAGTCGAGGGTGACCCGAAGGCTCCCTTTTCGATAGCTTACTACACCAAGGTGTAGGGGAGGGCGCTACCGGAAAAGGGATATCCTCGTGGTGTAATGGTTAAAGCAATGGACTGCAGATTCGTAGTAAGCGAGTCCGTACTGCGTTCACTTTCGGGCAAATACCCTTGGGAAAGGTATGGACCCATTTACTCCCTCCAGCTATGGGTAAATAGTAAGACAGACTGGGTTCTCTAGCCTTGGTGAGGCAACTAATCAAGGAGAAGGAAAACTCTGAATTCAAACCTGTTAAACTCCGCTTAAAAAGTGACCTTGTGTCATATCCTGCCCGAGCAGAGGGGTTGGTAGATATGAAAACACCGGACATTGGCATGGTGTTTAGAGTGTTCACTAATGGTCCGCGAGACTTGGGTTCAATCCCAGGTCGAGTCATACCAAAGACTTAAAAAAATGGTACTTGATGCATCCTTGCTTAACACTCAGCAATACAATGTAAGGGTAAAGTGGAGCAATCCAGGGAAAGGAGTCAATTAGTCAACGACGCTCGCTGACGGTCAGTTTATCGTTGGTAGATCTTCAGTCCAAGGCTTGGTGTACACGCAGTATCACCGATATTTACCACTCAGCATTTCGAAAAAGGGCAAGCCATTCAGTTATAATATTCTTAGAGAGTTTTTCAAATTATTACCTATTCTTTCTCTCTCTCTCTCTCTCTCTGTATATATATATATATATATATGTATGTAAAATTTATATATATATATATATGTATGTAAAATTTATATATATATATATATGTATGTAAAATTTATATATATATATATATGTATGTAAAATTTATATATATATATATGTATGTAAAATTTATATATATATATATATACACGATATTCAAACTTTTAGCATCCAAATAAACTGGACTTTTTGTTACATATTTTTTTTTCTATTTTACATTTTTTTAAACAACGTATTTGTCTGTTCCTCTAAAATCAGGATAAAGTTAGATGTATCTTTATCACCTTTTGTGATTTGTCTACTCCCTTACAATTTCAAGAACAAACGATATCAAGAACCTTGCCTCCAGATTCTAGAGTAGTATGCTCTGCTATTCCGAGGAATTTGTTTTTCTACATAGTCAATTTTTCTACGCAGAAAGTTTATTACATAGTCCGTTTTTCAACATAGACCGTTTTTCTAGATTGTCATTTTTTCGACAGGGTCCTTTTTTTTTCTACATAATCCGTTTTTCTTAATACTCCGCTTTTCTATATTATCCGTTTTTTTTCTATATCGTCCGTTTTTCTACAAAAACTTTTTTCTAAATTGTCCGTTTTTCTACATAGTCCGTTTTTCAACATAGTCTGTTTTTCTACATAGTCTGTTTTTCTACATAGTCCGTTTTTCTACATAGTCCGTTTTTCAACATAGTCTGTTTTTCTACATAGTCTGTTTTTCTACATAGTCCGTTTTTCAACATAGTCCGTTTTTCAACATAGTCTGTTTTTCTACATAGTCCGTTTTTCTACATAGTCCGTTTTTCTACATAGTCTGTTTTTCTACATAGTCTGTTTTTCTAAATATCCCTTCTTTCCATATAGTCCGTTTTTCTACATTGTCATTTTTTACAAAGTCATTTTTCTACATAGTCGTTTTTTTCTAAATCGACATTTTTCTACATTGACGTTTTTCTACATAGTCCTTTTTTTCTATACAGCCCGTTTTTCTAGATAATCCGTTTCTTTTAAATATTGTCTGTTTTCTACATAGCCCTTTTTCCAACATTGTCCTTTTTTTCTACTTTATCATTTTTCTACATAGCATTTTTTCTACGTACTCTTTTTTCTACACAGTCTTTTTTTCTACATAGTCTGTTTTTCTATAGAGCCCTTTTGTCTACATAATCCTTTTTTACATAATCCTTTTTTTTTTACTTTGTCCGTTTTTCTACATAGTTCTTGTGTCTACACAGTCCATTTTTCTAAATTATCATTTTTCTACATAGTCCGTTTTTCTATATAGTCGCTTTTTCTACATAGCTATTTTTTCTACAAACTTCTTTTTTCTACATAGTCTGCTTTTTTACGTAGTTCATTTTTTACAGGCCCAGTTGGTTGTTGCTGTAGAATACTCCGACTGCATCTCTGTAGAAAGGTACAACTCCTGTATATGACACTAAACAATCTCACGGTGAGGTTCCCGTAATTTTAGAGTTTTGGGGATTTCTGATTACCCCTTCATGGTCATCTCTCCCGGGTCAACTTTGGCATGGAGTGGTAGGGGTTTATTTATGGGTTGCATGGAGTGGTAGGGGTTTATTTATGGGTTAAATAGAAGTAAACTGTAATTACGCAAAACTGAATTGTTTAAAATTAAATGTTTTTCAATTCGACTGAGTAAACCAAAATGGTACTTATGTTAAATTGAATTGATTGAAATACCTCTGTTTTGACATTTGATTATATAAACAAAGCTGTAGTTATACTGAACCGAATTGTTTGAAATTTTAATCAAAATGACGTAATTCGGTGTTAAATGACCCAAAAAGAGTAGATACGCCGGTAAAAAAACCAACCAACCAACCAACCAACAAAACAACCGTTGTTCTACATAGTCCGTTTTTCTACATAATCCGTTTTCCTATATAGATGGTTTTTAATCGGCTGCAAAGCACTCATCATCATGTTGGATTGGGAGGATAATCTAATCTGATTTGTGACTCAGGTCACTGTCGGCACTAGTGAAACGCATTATTCTGCTTTGTGTAGATAGTTCGGTTTCCATGAACATTAAGAGAGGTTGATGAATGTTACTGAGACAGGAAAATCTTTGAAGATTTAGTTCAAGTGGATCTTTTCCTGAAATGATATCGACTTCTTAAGAAAGTATGTAAAATGTTTTTGATTCGAAATCATCCAAGCAATTATTGTTAGTGACTAATTAGTGAAAATTCTTATATATGTGTCCACCCACCCATATTCGTTCCCGAGAGCTTATAAAAGCATGTGCGTACACACTGGTTTATTGATATGTACACAAAGATAAAACCAGATGAATATATATATATATATATATATATATATATATATATATATATACAGGCATCCTTAAGAAGAGGTACACACACATACTCAAAGATACATACACTATAATAATACACAGGTTTATTGATATATACACAAAGTCAATGATAAAACCAGATATATATATATATATATATATATATATATATATATGCATACATAAGAAGAGATACATACACATACTCAAAGATACATACACTATGATAATATATGATATAATATAATGCTTATGAAAGCATGTGCGTGCACGCAGGTTTATTGATATATACACAATCACAGATAAAAGCAGATATATATATATATATATATATATATATATATATATATATATGTATGTATGTATATATATATATATATATATATTCATACATGCATACATAAGAAGAGGTACACACACATACACAAAGATACATACACTATAATGGGGAAAAATTTGATGGAACAGACACAATCTAAATTGATTAATATGATATATTTTATCATATATATATATATATATATATATATATATATATATATATATATATAAGTGCGTGTGTCTGGGTGTTTATATTTGTATATAAATAATGATATGACTAGCAGTTACAAAAATTAACACACCCAGATACATTTGTATATTGGTTGAAATGAATAGTTGAGGAGAATGTATGGATTATTAAAAAAGAAGGTTCTTGTTTCTAAGCGAAATAAAGTAAAACCAATCGAATGAATATAAAAATTATTCTTTTGTTCTTAAAAACCAAAACACTTTTTGTTCAAAAGAAACATCGATTCTTATTGTCTTCAACTTTTAACCAACAAATATGAAGAAAAACCTGCAGGCCCAATATATATATATATATATATATATATATATATATATATATATATATATATATATCTTCTTGCGTGAACAGTCCTAGTTTAATATCCAATTGCTTACTAATAATTCTGGTGATTGGTTCATGCGTAACTTTCGGTGGGTTTCCTAGTAGATTTCCGAAATGTTGTTTACACAGTTTTATTCTTTCTTGTTGGTTTGCAGCTTTCAATTTAGCTTTGGTTGGGCTCTTCCTTCTACTCACTTCGTTTATCGTTTGCCAGGCTATCCTAGATTGCCTATCTTCCATTGAGTCTCTAAAAGCAGTTTCTTCAAAGCAGCGGTCGTGTCGATATTGCTGTATGGATGCACCACTTGCACGCTAACAAAACGGCTCGAGAAGAAGATAGACAGCAATTACACAAGAAGGTTGCAAGCAATATTGAATACGTCCTGGCGGCGACACCCCACAAAGCAACAACTATACGGCCACCTGCCTTCCATCACGAAAACTATCAAAGTTAGACGAACCAGACACGCAGGACACTGCTGGAGAAGCAGAGACGAGCTCGTAAGTGATGTACTCCTATGGACCCCCACACATGGCCGGGCAAAAGCAGGACGACCAGCTAGAACATACATACAGCAGCTATGTGTGGATACGGGATGTAGCCCTGAAAACCTGCCAGATGCGATAAACGATAGCGAAAAGTGGCAAGAGAGGGTCAGGGATATCTGTGCTTGCGGCACTCTGGTGACGGAATTTTCGGTCGCCTCTCACATAATGCAAAGCTCTTTGAAAGAATTGAGCACTCTGGTAGCCGATAGGTTATAAAAATGTAAACAAACGGACGCTGCTGCTGTTGCTAAATAAATACCTTAAAAATTCCCTTAGCCAACGTGGTACGCTTGTTGGCCGAGTGGTCTGAGACTTAGTCTAACATAAAGTTAGAAAGGGTTTTGATCCCGGCTTTGAGAGTCCTACGTGTCTAGCCACACTGAAAAGTTCTGATAGAATGAAACAGTCTGCCTGTGGATGACAATATATATATATATATATATATACATAAAAATAGCCAATTCCCTGAAACTGACGGGCATAATACAGAACCGTGAATAAGATATATTCTCCAAATATAATTTCTCTCCATAAAAGAACACGCAGTGAAGTAACTATTGATACAAAGAAGCAAGTGGACATTTGCGTTCCAAATACCGCAATAAGTTTTTAACTCTGTGTTAATTCGTGAAAAACACCCCGTTTCTTATTACGTGTTTGGTTATCCCAAATAGAATTACTTAACAAAGAAGGTTCGGTAATAAACAGAACAAGTGTTTCATTTTAATAAGACCTTTTAACTGTAAAGAATACGTGTAGGGAACTCTGATCCCTCCCTATGTTATACAAGAGTCACATGCATTCAAAGAACAGAGAAATCCCTCCAGCCAAACGGTAGAAACTACTAACTCTTCTCCAGTCTGGAATATAAAGGAAGGCCCCGCGTTTTCCACTGAGGAGCGAACCACCATATATGCTGATCCTGTTTGTGAAAGAGGCGGATTCCCTGGTTCAGCCTGTGAAGAGTCCAAAATTGACTCATAAAGTAGAAGTGTTCCTCAAACACAGTGACAAGGAGAACCATTCTGTTTAGTCTCCCAACACCGCTAACACCCAAGGGGAAAGGTATGAACACAACGATTCCACTCCCAGCCATGGCTAAATAGTAAATTGGTAGGGGGTATTTAACCTCGTAATGGCAACCGGTGAAACTTTGAATTCAAATACAATAAACTGCTCAAAATATTAACCTAGCCTCACATCCTGCACGTGCGAAAGGGTTAGGTAAATATTGATATAATTTCTCCTTGTATGTCTTTGTCCGTCTAAATCTCTCTCTCTCTCTATATATATATATATATATATACGAGGATCATTAAATAAGTTTCTCGACTTTTTTTCGTATGGGCACTTTTATTGATAGTACACACATAACACTCTAGTCCCCTTCGAAGTAATCTCCTCCGGATGCAATGTACTTGTTGTCCCGTTCCAACAACTTCTTGAAGGCCCCATCGAAGTCCTCTTGTGTGAGCGTGTCAATGACCTTCGTCACAGCCTCTTTCATCTCCTCAATTGTCTCATAACGACAGCCTGTGAGCTTAGGGAATAACCAAAAGTCACAGAGAGCAACCTTTGGACAATAGGGAGGGTGAGGAACTGTCTTGATGCCCGTCTTGGTCAAATAGTCTGTGACAAGGATGGAGTTGTGGACTGCTGTATTGTCCTGGAGGAAATGCCACTGACCCGATTTGAAGAGTACTGGCCTCTTCCGACGAAATCTCTTCCTGAACTCCCTTAAAACCTTAACATAATAACCCTAACCCTTTGGCCAATCAACTCTGAGCCTAACCCTTCTACAGAGATGCAGTCAGTGTATTCACTATCATTGAGGAAATGTGTATATCCATTTAAATAACCCTTGATAAATATTAAGATTGCTTGATTTTTGGTAGTCTTGTTAATATTTCCGAATATACAGTCATAAAGTATAAGTCAACCATGTATTTTTCCAACCCAATCTGCCTCGGTAGGATCTGGTACAAGGTCTAATTTTAGGACAACTCTACCTGGTTCGAATTCAGGGTTTCCCTTCATAGAGGCTGACTGCTTTATTCATGTTATGAAACTCAGGATGCTGAACAATTTAACTATTGTTTGGTAGGGGAAAAACAGATCGATTCATGCCTTTGCCAAGGGCATTAGCACTATGTAAATTATCCAGGCAATGAACTCAGGTCACTAATTAGATTTCCTATAAAGATGACCGTTACAGTAAGCACGCGTCCAGGGCGTAGATCTAAAACACAAACCCGCAAAAACCTACTTGGTTCTGAAATCAGAGTATCACAGGCACCGTTTGTCTGCAGACCTATGTTCTAGAAGGAATCTCTAGGCGTCTAAATATGGAAAAAAGGAAGAAAGAAAGGCTGTTCCTGTGCGCACGCGCGTGTGTGTGTCGGTGTCGGTGTCTGTGTGTGAGTTTGTTTGTGTAAGATATGCCAGCAAAATGTTATGTGAATAAAACTTCTCAATCCTTGGAAATTACTCAGGCGGATCAGTCGGCTAAACCACAGGTAATGAAACAAGCCTTTTATTTCCGGGCCATTGTCTAAGAATCTGGGGAACTGACTTCTTCGGGTCGAGAAAGACTGGAAGAAAACTTACTCCCGTCTTCTTTCCTGGGTCTACGTTGTCCTTCTATTCCACCTACCATCTCACCCGCGTTTCACCCAGACATTGTGTCCATTTGGCTGGATTTCTAACCAAGTTCCGTTAGTTTATTTTGAAACCGACATTAATCATCACCCACAACCCTGTTTGCATTGCCTACCCTTATGATACCCAGAAAAATCAATAGATTTCCTATAGAAAATCGAGAACTACAATATTCTTGCACTACAAATGTGGACTATCTAAATTCTTATTTATGGCTACTTAACTCTCTTTAATCTGGCATGAGGCCAGACGCTTGTCAATTGGTGTAAAGATAGTTTTGTTGCACTAGTTATCAAAGGAAAATACTTCCAGCAACGAAAATATTAGTTTATTAAAAATTTCTTCGGCATTTTTCGTGTTTTCCCCTGAATAGTTTTTAAGGGATATTCTATGAATCCAGAACGTTCGACTTTCTGAAAGAAAACTATTGCGCATCGCATCTGTTATTTGTGTATGTACTGTTAAGAATAAAACAACAAAGAAAAATAAACAATGCAAACATCCTCCAAGCGTGCGAATCTAATGAATTGTATCAGGGGTAATAAATATTCAAGGTGTCTCAAGATAGATGTAAATAAAAAGTAAAGGCTCCCTTTTCAATAGCTACTACATCGAGGTTTAGGGGAGGGCACTTCTCCTTTCCCTGGATTGCGTCACTTTACCTTTGATACGCAACTTTATATTGCTGAGTGTTAAGCAAGGATGTATCAAGTACCATTTTAAAGACTTGGTATGACGCGACCTAGGATTGAACCCAAGTCTCCCGGACCATTGGCGAACACTCTACCAACTAGGAAAAACCCATTGATATAATAATGATTTATAACTGAGATTAGCGCAACAGCAGTCATTTGGAACATGTCCTGTAAAAATGCATCCTTTTTGTTATAGTATCATCATCATCATGTCGTGCCGCCCGAACGGATATCCCTGACACTCTTACGCCACTTTTCCCTATCTTTCATCACCTCCGGCAGGTCTTCTAGACAACATCCCGTATCTTTACATAGATGCAGTATGTAATTAATAGGAATTAATAGGACAATTTTAAGCAAGATAACATAAGGCGAATAGAAGCTGGAAAAGAAATGTGACATAACAAACTCGTAGAAGACACTGCAAATAACAACTTCGTCCACGTGGGAACATTAAAATATATCAATCTTTTACTACACTTAGATATACACCTTCAACGTGTCAAATATATAATAAATGAACAGTCCATGAACATAAATGTCTTTCTTCTTTTCTTGTCTTTCGTTTTTCTTCAAATTGAGTGAGAGAGAGAGACGGTATATAAAATTGGGTATAAGGAGAAATGGTCTCAAAGTTTACTTATCTTTTTTCTTTGATGGAGTTCCTGTGGAGAATATTTCCTCTTTTACGGGCTAATAGACTTTATGCTATTTTTAATATTGGCTTGAAGAACTTGGCTCCTTTGTGTCCGAGATATTTTTTGTCTTCTTCTACCCGGAGTACTGACTTTGGTTCCGGCTGCCACGAACCCTGTCCAACAACTAATTTTCTTATTATCTTTTTCACTGACGGGAAGAAGGTGCCACTTCCGTTTTTAGGGTCCCAGTCAATAATTTGCCTTCTACTTTCTTCCTTCCCGTGTCAGGCAACCAGTGGGAGGTCACCGAGTACAAACATCTGTTCTTAACGGTCATTCTCTGATGGCTTGCTACTGTTAATTCAAACAAGAGGATAGTAGTAATCATATTTCTATCTTCTCAATGGGACACCACGTGACAGTATGTTTGAATATATATAAATATAAGTGTATGTCTGTATATATATATAAATATATATATATATATACATATGTATGTGCGTGTGCGTGTGTGTGTGTGTGTGTGTGTGTGCAGGGTGTCTAAATATACATGAGTCAAATGTGACTGCTAATAACTATACAAATAATAATGTTTCTGTTCTTTTTTATTTCTGAATATGAAAAGAGTACACTATAACAACTATCAACGCCTCGATCACAGTGCCTTGAACAAGAGAGGAAAAAAATATTTTACGCCACTTCTTGTTTGGAGACAAAATGATTCAAAACTGTTTCAAAATGAATGAGACACATGAGTATGATATTGGTTTATTACTGAGGCAAATAAGTCAAAAACAAATTGCGTGTCCTGAAAGTCGATAAAAAAACAATTTAAAAAAAACATTGATTTAATATCTCTAGCCCAAAGAATGCATATTTTACAGGCCGTAGTTTAAATGAGCGCCACTGGGCTTATCTCATTAATAAATAATTATCATATTAATAGGTTTCAGCTATTTTGAAACACTATATATATATTTATATATGGGTTTATATGATTTTGCTCAAATAACAGTTCTTGTGGGTTTATAAAAATCAAATACTCTTAGTAAGATCTTTGAGCCGATACAAGTTGAATTATACCATAATGATGGTATTTTATACACCACCGATAGTGATGGTCCTAAGTGTTCTAGTATACCAAAAAAAAAAAAAAGATCATAAGAACTTTTAGAATTTTAGGATTCAAAATTGAAATTACTTCAGATATTAAAATAGTTAATTCTCTTAACCTTTCAGACAACTCTTATAGGCCATTCCGTAAAACAACCCAATATCCCTCCTATATTAATGTAAATTCAAATCACCCCAGTTATATAAATAAACGAGTGCCGAAAGCCGTTAATACGAGGATAAGAAGATTATCAAAGGCATGAAAACTTACTTCTCGATGCGTATTACTCAATAAACGGGAGGTTTTCTCTCGTTTCATTGGGAAATCCAAAATTTTCAAATATGTTTCCACGTGCCAGACACATTCTTATGACTTTTGAATTATGAACTTTATGTGCACGTCTATGTATCTTTTCGTTGTATATTTCCCATTTGCTCCTGTCATCTCAGCCAGCATCCATCGCTATGTAAACTATTTTGATATCCATGTCCTGGTGATGGTTACTGAAACCGAAACGTTAACGTCGACATTACTTCATAATATATTCACCAATTTGGATTATGTTTTTTTAGCTACCTTCCAATATATATATATATATATATCATATTTACCAACCCCTCCGCTCGCGCAGGATTTGACACAAGGTCAATTTTTAAAGCGGATTTTAACAGGTTTGAATTCAGAGCTTTCCTTCTCCTAGACTAGTTGCCTTACCAAGGCTGAAGAACCTAGTCTGCCCATTGCTGGAGTGAGAATAATTGAATTCATAGCTTTCCCAAGGGTATTAGAGCTATGTGAAATGCAATCAGTCTCGTTCAGGATTTGAACTCGTGTTACCGTGTCCATTTCCTACGACGATAACCATTACACCACTGGCACCTCCATAATGTCATATATATATATATATATATATATATATATATATATATATATATTGTGTGTGTGTGTGTGTGTGTGTGTGTGTATATATGTATGTATGTATATACATATATATATATATAAGTAAAGTAAGTAAAGTTGGCGACCATAGTCGAGGGTACCCGAAGGCTCCCTTTTCGATAGCTACCACACCAAGATGTAGGGGAGGGCGCTACTCCTTCCCTGGATGGCTCTACTTTACCCTTGATCCGCACCTTATAATGCTGAGTGTTAAGCAAGGAGGCATCAAGTACCATTTTTTGAGTCTTTGGTATGACTCGACCTGGGTTTAATCCCAGGTCTCCCGGGCCATTGGCGAACACTCTAACCGCTAGGCCAATGTCCGGACATATATATATATATATATATATATATATATATATATATATATATATATATATATATATATATATATATATATATATATATATATATATATATATATATATATATATATATATATATATATATATATATATATATATATATATATATATATATATATATATATATATATATATATATATATATATATATATATATATATATATATATATATATATATATATATATATATATATATATATATATATATATATATATATATATATATATATATATATATATATAATGAACGGCCCATTATTCCCTCAACTGTGGCAAATATTGTATCGATTCATCTTTTTCTGTAAGGCTGGTTTGGGCATTAAATTCTCCATGAAAGTTGATATGCAATCGAACAAAT
Organism: Sepioteuthis lessoniana; assembly: GCA_963585895.1. Lineage (NCBI taxonomy): Eukaryota > Metazoa > Mollusca > Cephalopoda > Myopsida > Loliginidae > Sepioteuthis > Sepioteuthis lessoniana. The sequence continues at coordinate 37,959,076 of OY757946.1, read as the reverse complement.
ATACCAAATCATAGCGTCAACTATATTTAACAGAAAAAAATTTGTAGATTCACGGTATCAACTTTTTTTACCCGATACAAATAATTTATTAACACTTTTTCAATTCATGAATATAGATGGGATCCTAACAGGTATTACTGTTCCGGGTTAGAGTGGACCTGAAGTAATGGCAATTAAAGAACCGCACCGGATCTCCACAACTAGAGACTCCCTCTCTTACTTTAAAGACTCGTTTTAAGGAATCTTTCCCCTCTGGAGAGAGTTTAAGTCAACATATTCTAACGCTTGTTGATTCAGACCAGAAGTACCTATCCCTGATGGAAGGTCAACTACTTGTTTTATCTTGCATGATACACTCACTATCATTTTTTTCGTGTTTAAGTAAAGGTGGTGACCGTAGTCGAGGGTGACCCAAAGGCTCCCTTCTCGATAGCTACTACACCAAGGTGCAGGGGAGGACGCTGCTCCTTTCCCTGGGAAATTATAGTTAGTTGGCGACCCTAGTCGAGGGCGACCAGAAGGCTCCCTTTCAATAGTTTCTACACCGAAGTGTAGGGGAGGACGCTACTCCTTTTCCTGGATTGCTCCACTTTACCCTCGATACGTGTCTTATATTGCTGACTGTTTAGCAAGGAGGTATCAGGTACCATTTTTAAAGTCTTTGGTATAACGTGACCTGGGATTGAACCCAGGTCTCCCGAACTATTAGCGAACATTCTACCCTCTAGACCAATGAGTCAGTGAGTATTTACTCGGCTAAAAAAACTGCAACCACCTCGCCCTTCATTCGAAAAGAAGCGAATTCATGCTTTTTTCGAGGGCATTTTGGTGAAATGAACCCAAACAGTCACATCTAGAATTTGTTCTCGTCTCGCCGTTTCCATTCTCTACGTCCAAGTTTGTAAGTAAAGAATGAAAAATCACAGCCCTCGGCAAACATCCACAAACTTTCCATCTTAAACATCATCGCCACTGTCTATTGCACGCCACACTCCGAGAGCCAACTTCAGAATAAGTTTGAACATCCTGAAAGCTGTCCCAACCAGCTGCGTTTACTGACCCATAATGGAAGGTCATGTCGATGTCTGCGGGCTATTCACCATAGCCTGAATAACCATTCGCCATTTCATCCATTGTATGCTGCGGACTACAATTTTCCTATCGACGGACGCCATTGTTGTTTGACCTCTTGTCATATATTTGCAGGTCTTTGGGTTGGGACCTCTGGAACCGTTAAACTTTTAAATTCCATAGAACCCCTCCCAACCAAGCCTGGCCTTGAATCATATGGTATTTGATCTAAAAGTGGAGACTAGAGGCCCCCTAAAATACGTCGTTGTTTCAGGTGATGCCAAGCAGAAATGGTAATTGTTATTGTGATTGGTGAATTGTTTACCTTCTTTTCGGTTTAGAACAGTAATGTGAGTCTCTTTGGGGATCGGTGCTTCATTTTTTTTCTATATTGGCAATATGCGTTTTGATGAGCAAACTGTTGTATTGATTTGCCCAACCTTCTTGTAAAAAGCAGGAAGCGACACAAGGTCAAGTTTGAAGTAGATTACTGTTGGAAATAGTACAATTATATGAAATAATATTTTTTTCACAATTGTTAATAATATTAAAACTTTTTTTTATTACAATTCATACAGATCATCTCTTCCATCGGTGAGAGAAAGAGAACACATTTAAATAAACAAAAAAGCTCGAGGAATTAAGATAAAGGTTAATTGTTCGGTTGGGTTTTAATGGCATATCACCCCTTAAGGCTTAATGCCAAGTCTTGTTTATATATATATATATATATATATATATATATATATATATATATGTGTGTGTGTGTGTGTGTGTGTGGTACAATTTGATGGAGACTCAAACTCGGTTAAGTCGTCATAATAAATTTATTTCGGCGGAAAATATTACTATACTCTCCGTCTCGTCAGATGACAATTTACATGCCTCTCTCTCGTCGCGGAGTAGCAAATGTGGAGTTACAGTTCGTATTCAGGAGATAAAACAATAGAATTAAAAAAATAAAAAAGATAAAAAAATGAAAATAAAAATAAAATAAAAATAAAAGAGGAAATCAAGTAACAAATTATTTCATTGATAGGCGTGGGCAGAGGGGGTCAAAATGTTAGGTGTTAGAACGATTAAGACACGGGAGTGGGATTAATCTACCGGTCAACCCCTCCCAATTTTGCAGGGTGGGGGTTTCTTAGCAGTATGCTTTTCTAAACAGACTAAGATCGTATAACTAATAGCTATCTCATACATGATTTACATTTATTCCTAATATGTCTGTTTATTAACTCAGCTGTTGTCATCCTAGATATTCCTCTTGTTTCAATTAGGACCGAGATAGTTAAACAAGATAAGGTGAAGACATTTTATATAGCTGTCAAGTGTTTTCTAATTGACCCTAAAATTGGTCAAGGGGAATTAACTACTCCAGAATCACAGGCCCTAATTTTTGGATTAATATTCTACGTTCATCTGGCCCTCATTTATCTTTATCTTTCCTTGTCACGGTGATACCCACTATTGAGGTGATCGCTATTAATTTCTAATACATCTTTTTCATTGTCTTTGCGATTACATAGGGACTGGTGTTTCAGTGGCTCTCAGTCAGGATAATTTGAATTTTCCCCTATGTCTACACTTAAAGACGATCTCGTTTCTCTCGTTCAACTATAGTTTTCGATTTTTGAAATTGATAATGCTAATATATATATATATATATATATATATATATATATATATATATATCATCCCATAACCTATAAGTATAATGGTTAGAGAGTTCGTCTATGGTCCAGGAGACTGGGGTTCAATTCCAGGTCAAGTCATACCAAGGACTCAAACAATGGTTCTTGATATGGCCTTGTTTAACACTCAGCTTTATAAAGTACGGATCAAGGGTGAGTGGAGCAATCAACAGAAATTCGTACACCTTTATATAGTAGCTATTCAAAAGGGTGCCTTCTTGTCGTTCTCGTCATAAATCGACCAACTTACATTATATATATATATATATATGTGCATATTAAACAATTTATTTTTGGTTATATATATATATATATATATATACAAGCCAGAGTTGATTTGTTTGCACACAGTTGAATGCTTTCAAGCATTCCTATTTAACAAAAGTAATTCTATTCAATATTAATCATTTCCCTTCCATCTGTAAAATGGTTTCAAGTATTGCTTGTAAATCGATTTAATTCATGTCAGTAACGTTTTTGTACATCGTTAGTTGGTTAAACAGTTCTCTTAGACCCAAATGTAAGAACGGATCAGAATGGACCTGAAATCCATGGATACGAAGGGGCACTCCATATTCCCTAAAGCAACAGAGCTGGAACCTCCTCATCAGATGGTTCCGTTTTATATCCAGGACTCACTTTGGAGTAGTTTTATCCCTCTCTAGAGACTTTGGAGTAGTTTTATCCCTCTCTAGAGATGCCGACTGGCTGGAAGATAAAGGATTCTAATGTTTCTTTTTTCTTATTTAATGTTATATCAACCTTCTTGGGGTATTTAATTCCAAATCCATTCTTCTAGAAGAACAGAAATGGTGCTATATAACCCATATCTGGGAGGATAAGGGAGTTCATACCTTTCCCAGGGGATTTGCCCTAAAGGGAACGTAATAGCTCGACTTGTGTTCGAACACGCTTATTGCGATTCACTGAACAGCACATTAACCTTTACACTAGGAGGAAACCCTCCCCAGATTCTAATATATATATATATATATATATATATTATAATTATATATATATATAATTATATATATATATATATAATTTCTAATTAGTATCAAATCTCTAGTCTTAAGTGAAAAGTAATTAGAATTTTTTAAAATAAAAATAAAATTTAATTAATTACTATAATTCTAACCGACAATAATAAAAAACGAAGTGGGCTAAATGAGGAGATAACTCTTCACCCCTCTTCTATCCCCACCCGCCTTCTTTCCTGTGTCTTTTCTGATTTATTTTATCCATAAGATCTGAAGAAGTCCTGTTTAATTTTTTTTCGTATTTTTTGATTTTATCAAAAACACATAACAGGATGGAAATAAATTTTAATCCTAATGTGACCGTTTTTGTTTTTTCTTAAGAAATTATTGCCCTTTAATGTCAGTTACATTGAGCTCTTTACCAGAAAATTTAATGTTCACTGTTGTAATTTACTAAGCATTTTGCTTAGATGTGGCACAAGGCATACGAAAGGGCACCCAATGAGACTCGAACTCACTCGTGTAGGTTTCTTAGTCGAGCTTGCTAACCATTGCACCACTTGTCCTGATGGATTCCCTCCCACACCGGTTTAACTGGACCGAATAATATATATATATATATATATATATATATATATATATATATATATATTATTATTATTATTATTATTATTATTATTTTTAAGTTATTGCTCTGCAATGTCTGTTACATTGGGCTCTTTACCAGGAAAATTTAAATGTTCACTGTTGTAATTTACTAAGCATTTTGCTTAGATGTGCACAAGGCCATACGAAGGGGCACCCAATGAGACTCGAACTCACTCGTGTAGGTTTCTTAGTCGAGCTTGCTAACCATTGCACCACTTGTCCTGATGGATTCCTCCCAACACCGGTTTAACTGGACCGAATAATATATATATATATATATATATATATATATATTATTATTATTATTATTATTATTATTATTATTTTTAAGTTATTGCTCTGTAATGTCTGTTACATTGAGCTCTTTACCAGGAAAATTAAAATGTTCACTGTTGTATAGTTTTCTTGTCCTGATGGAATTACTCCCAACTCCGATTTAACTGGACCAAATAATATATATATATAATATATATATATATATATATATATATATATACACCAAGCTCTGGCAACGTGTAGGACGTGACATGATGATCAGTGGAAAGTGATGTTAACAGGTTTGAATTCAGAGTTTTCCTTCTCCTAGACTGGTTGCAATAACAAGTTTAAAGAGGCTAGTCGTCTCTACTATTAATGCATACATTGAGAGAAATTAGTTTAATGCCTTTCCCAGGGGGATTTATGCTATGTGAAGTACACATAGCCTCTTCTAAGATTTGAACTCAGTTCATTTCCTCTGTCTCTTTGATGTTGTCGAAAATCGTAGATATTATATGATATTGATTTCTTAGTGTAATGAAAATGAACTTTATTCATGAAATAGAACTAAAAATTATTTCATTTTATCGAGGCAATGAGGAGAAGGTTTGTGAGAGAAGAGTAGGTTAAACAGGTGTTCTGCTCTCGAAAAACTAGAATTGGCACAGTACGAAGAAGCACACTTCAGGCGTTCTTTTTTGGTTTTGCAGGAAGAGTTAGGGTTAGGTTAAAAACAGTTAAGAGACCAAGCATGTTGTAGACAAAAATTGCAGATATGATTTGGTATTGGCTTCTTCATAACAGCAAATAAATAAATAACAAATATGACGCAAAACTTTTTTTATTTTGTAACCTTTACTCTTCGTACAATATTCCTCGAAAAAAAAAGATTAGATAATGAAAATTAATAGTATATTTCTTTCTTGGCATGCATGAATATTACGGTGATCATAGAAGCATATGAGGATGAATAGGTAAAAAAACTTTCAGAGAGATACGCCCGAATTTAAAACAACCTTTAAAATATTGCTTTGAAATCGAATGGACAGATATCTGTTTGCTCTTTTACTCATAAATGAAGTAAAATATTCAAGTAGAATCTCTGAAAAAAGCAAGTATGAATAATCTAAAATTTCCAAGTGGATTTTCTCGCTACCAGATATTCATTTAAAAACAAATAGATATCAAAATTATTCTTGGTCTGTAGAATACACTGACTTTACCTCTTCAGAGGAGTAAGACCCTCCTCCAATGAGTGTCCTGTATATGACTCTAGACGATCTGAGAGTGAGCTGGAGCTTTGGGAATGAGGAGCACCCCTTCATTGCCATTGCTCCCAGGTCCACTCTGGCCCGGAATGATAGCACCTGATAGGTCTCTTATCTATGGGTTAAACAGAACTAACTGCATACTTATGCTAAACTAAAATGTTTAAATTAGAACTGTTTGACCAAACTGAATTGCTTGGAATGTAAACATTTTTGACGATTAAACTGTGTACTCATGGTAAACAGAATTGTTTGAAATAGAACTGCTTATTTGTATAAAAATGAATTTGTATAACAAAGGTTGATATGCCATAAAACCCAACCAACCAACAACCAACCACACCCTTTCATACATAGGATGCTTCTTAGGACATAGTCCAGCGAAAAAAAAAAAAGGAATTGTCGAGAATATTTTAGGAATTATGATGCTAATCAATATACTTAAAAACTTTTCTTGACAACTTTCTTTTTCGCTGGACTCTGTCCTAAGATCGAGAACAATTAAAAAATAAATAATTACAACGAAAACGTCCTGTCTCATAAATTTGGCTACTTTCTTATATATATATATAAATATATATAGGCAGCTGCTGCTAAATAAAATACCTTAAAATTCCTTAGCCAACGTGTTCGCTTGGTGGCCGAGAGGTTCTGAAACTTAGTCAAACGTAAAGTTGGACGAGTTTCAATCCCGGCTTCGAGCGTCCTGCGTGTCTAGCCACACTGAAGAGTTCTGATAGAACGAAACAGTCTGTCTGTAGATGACTATATATTCGCTCCCACATAGGGGTTGAGCACTATGGCGAAGAAATTGTCGGCCACCGCTAGCGTAATGCAAAGCTCTTCGAAAGAATTGAGCAATCTGGTAGCCGATGTAAACAAAGGCTGCTACTGCTGCTGCTTCTGCTGCTAAATAAAATACCTTAAAATTCCCTTAGCCAACGTGGTCCGCTTGGTGGCCGAGAGGTCTGAAACTTAGTCAAACGTAAAGTTGGACGGGTTTCAATCCCGGCTTCGAGCGTCCTGCGTGTCTAGCCACACTGAAGAGTTCTGATAGAACGAAACAGTCTGTCTGTGGATGACACTATATATATAGTGTAATCGGATGTAAACTAAAACTTGGTTAAGTCGTCTTTATAAATTATTTCGGCAGAGAATATTACTATACTTGTAACATACCCATAATATACGGATGTGTGAAATAGACATAGGGAATCCGATATACACGACATTGGTTCAGGTACGAAACTTTATTACCTTTGAGTTGAAGGTTATTCAACACGAGGAGAGAGACACACAATCTTTCTATGCTGACTGTTTTTACATCTACCCCAAACCACGTGCGGCACCCCATAGGAAAACTACTGGGCCCCGAAAGTCAACCTTCCCGTTCGGACGCAGCAACTCAACTCTCTGCTTTTCTCAAATCCCCAAATATCCTCAGTGCTTCTGGGTATGACGTCATTCACCTTCCCGGTCGTATTTCCAATCTGTGAAATTTTATTTTGACATCTGTGAATGACACATCCACCCCGCGCGCGCGTGAACACCTGCGTTATTGTTGCACCTAACTAACACATACACTAAGTGAAAGGTTCTCATCCTAACTAAACGGAAAGGCAATATATATAAAACGAGATCCCTCTGCAATTACATTTCATATTCTCCGTCTCGTCAGATGACTTTTATATGCTTTACTCGAAGTTGCCCAACAGCAAATGTTGAATTACAGTTCATATTAAAAAAAATAAATATAAAAACATCAAAAATACGGAACACTGAACATCTGTTTCGACCTTATTGAGACTCAGCAGGAGTGCATGCCGTGATTTCCATCACTAGAGATAGAAACGGCAACCCCAGAATGCAGAAACCGAACTTCTACCCATGGGCCACCTGTTCATGCCACACATAAGCAATGCTAAATCAAACAGCCATGGAAAGAAAGCGTGACCACATGATCTAATGTATCTTGAAAGTACGTTTTTACTTTACAGAGGACACGACCACCTCTAGGGCTACGTCTTCTCAAATCGGTCTTATGAATCAACATAGACTATTAACTCATGGGCAGGAATTAGATTTGATCGAACCGGGTAGAAGTTCGGTTTTCTGCATTCTAGGGTTACCAGTTCGAACTCTAGTGGTGGAGATCACGGTATGCACTACTGATGAGACCCAATAAGGTCGAAAGAGCTGTTCAGTGTTCCGTATGTCGCATATGGATGTTTGCCGGATTTTCTAGTCATGGTAATTTAATTAATAAAAATTATTTAAATTCACAGGCGAAGTCAGTGTGGTCAAAATATTAGGTGTTAGAAGCATCAAGAAACAGGAGAGGGGTTTTTCTGTTGGTCAATCTATCCTAATTTACGTATTTGTAGGTGGCCCAGAAACAGGTGCAATTTTCTAAACAATATACCCACTGTCTTTGGACGCTGACTATATATAAATATATATATATATATATATATATATATATATATATATATATATTGACGTTCACGCACCAGCGTCGAATCAACCGAAAAGGACATCGAAACCAGGCTAACGAAAGCATGGACAGCTATCAATAGGCTATCGATTATATGGAAATCAGACCTAACCGATAAAATGAAACGCAGTTTCTTCCAGGCAGCGGTCACATCGATACTGCTATATGGATGCACTACATGGACGCTAATTAAACGGCTGGAGAAGAAACTAGATGGCAATTACACAAGAATGCTGCGTGCAATCCTGAACAAGTCCAGGCAGCAACACCCCACAAGACACCAACTGTACGGCTACCTGCCCCCTATCACGAAAACTATTCAAGTTAGACGAACCAGACATGCAGGACACTGCTGGAGAAGCGGAGATGAACTCATAAGAGATGTACTCTTATGGATCCCCACACATGGCCGCGCAAAAGCAGGGCGACCAGCTCGAACGTACATTCAGCAGCTATGTGAGGATACAGGATGTTGTCCTGAAGACCTACCTAGGGCGATGAACGATAGGGAGGAGTGGCGAGAGAGGGTCAGGGATATCCGTGCTACCAGCGCAATATGATGATGATGATGATGATGATGATAAATAAATGTACATTATTATATGTACGTATTTACCGAGCTTGCTAACTTGCTAGCTATCTCACGCTGTTTGCTTCCGTCTGTCAGTCTATTTCTTATCTATGTTAATCTGATTCATCTATTTGCATCTCTGTCTCTCTGTCTCTTTGTCTCTCTCTTTCTATCTCTCTCTCTCTCTATATATATATATATATATATATGTGTGTGTGTGTGTGTTTGGTTGGTTTGGTTTCTTTGTTTAATTGCATATCAACTCTTTGTGGGTTATTTAATGCCAAATCTATTCTCCGAGAAGAACAGTAGTGGTACTATTCAACCCATAGCTGGGAGGATAAGGGGGTTCATGCCTTTCCCAAGGGTATTTGCTCAAAAGTGAACGTAATAGCGCGACTGGAGTACGAACTCGCGTACTACGATTCCGCAGTCCATCGCTTTAACCATTACACCACGAGGACACCCCGTGTGTGTGTGTGTGTATGTGTGTGTGTGTGTGTATATGTATATAAAGGGACCGACAAAGATTTAAAAAAAGTGAAGATAAAAGAACATTTCGTAATCGAAACAAAACCAAAATAAAACTGAAACAGTTGAATTATAAAAATTGCGAATATAATAGTTTTTGTAGAGGTTTGAAAGATTCAATATATCTATATGTGTGTGTGTGTGTGTGTGTGTGTGTGTGTGTGTGTGTGTGTGTGAAAGAGAGAGAGAGAGAATGTGGGCAGTTTACTTTATGTGTCTATTTCTATGTTTGCAGGTGTGTCAGTGTGTCTTTGTCTCCATGTATGCGGATGTGTGCATATGTCTGTGTGTGTGGTGTGTGTGTGTGTGTGTGTGTGTGAGAGAGAGAGAGAGAGAGAGAGAGATAGAAAGAATGTGTGGGGATGTCTTTATGTTTCTGTTCGTAAATTTACAGGTGTGTCTGTGTGTTTATGTCTCCATGTATGTGTATATGTGCATCTCTGTATGTGTGTGTGAGAGAGAGAGAGAGAGAAAATGAGAGAGAGAAAGAGAGAGAGGGAGAGAGAATGTGGAAGGGTGTCTTTATGTGTATGTTTGTATATTTGCAGGTGTATCTTTGTGTCTGTGTCTCCATGTATGTGTAAATATGCATCTGTGTGTGTGTGTGTGTGAGAGAGAGAGAGAGAGAGTGAAAGAGAGAATAAGTGAGGTTGTCTTTATGTGTCTGTTTGTATGTTAGCAGGTGTGTCTTTGTCTCCATGTATGTGCATATGTGCATCTGTGCGGAGGTGTTTGTGTGCGTGCGTGTGTCTAAATGTGTCTATGCGTTTGTGTTTGAGACAGTGTTTATGTAAGAGTGTGTGTCTGTATCTGTGCTTCATTGGAGTTCTCTTTGTGTGTGTGTGTGTGTGTGTGTGTGTGTGTGTGTGTGTGTGTGTCTGTGTGTCTGTGTGCATCTGTTCTTTTGAGATTCTCAATGTGCCTGCTTGTGTGTTTACATGCGCACGTGCCTGTTTCCGATGCGTGTGTGAGTGTTTGCGGACCTGTGTATATGTGTTTGTGTGTGTCACTTTTAGGGCTCTATGTGTATGTGTGTGGGTATTGGTGTGTTGGTATGTTTTCGAACGCGTTTGTAAGCATGACACTAATTCCTACCATAATGATTAAAAACATGCACGAAATAATTTTCAATATAATCGCCAACATTGCCAATACACCTGATCAAGTGAAACCCATATATTACTGAGTTTATATATATATATATATATATATATATATATATATCACGAAATTCAATCAGGTGGTGTATGACATTTTTGGCAAAATTTCAACAAAACGATGCCATGTCACAAAAGAATAAATGACGTAGAGATCTGATTTGGCCTGAAAAGGTGAAAATCTGCACAAAATGCATTCGTTTTATTTTCCCTTCAGGCACTTTGGCCTCAACCATTCATTTCTGTCTTTTTGTCTTCATAAATCTTTTCAGGCTATTCACCCATCAATTTAGCTACTTTTATTTCTATATCTATTACATCCTGCACATGTCGTCTGATATATATATATATATATATAAAGGAGGTCTGTCCAAAAAAGTTTAAAGCCTATCTTAGAAAAAAGATCATACCTGAATACTTTTGTTGTGGCAACACCCAACGACTTTATCTAAAACTAAAAAAAAAATTAATTTGTTTTTCTTGATTTTTATGAAGTGATAGTGTGTTGCACAACAAAAATGTTCATATGTGCTTATCTTTCAGGGTGTAAAAATAACCCCTCGGCACCCCGAATACATCAACTGCTTTAAACCATTTCAATCTTGGCCGGTGATCATCTAGAAGTTCCGACAGGGGTATCACACATTTCTTTACGGCACAAGAAATATAATCAAGGGAGTGGGAGAAAAAGAACAAAGAACAAACGAACAATAAGGGCTTGGGTTAACTCAAATGCAAGAAGGGTGATTCTGTGACACTGCATTCCCTGTGCCTCCGTAGACGAACGCTTGCGTGTATTTCTAGCGAAATTTCTACGAAGCCACTAGGAATGCCAACTCATCCTGACTGGCCTTCCTTCACTGCTTCTGGACCCTAACTCATGCCGACTGGTCTCTTCTGCGGTCCGTTGTCGATTGCGGACTGCCCTTCTGCGTCTCCCTTCGCCAACTCCTTCCTCTTGGTTCCTCTTTCCAACTCTCTGACTGACCGGGGTTCCCGTGCCCACTTCCGGTCGTGTGGAGATCTCGAGCTCAGACATTTGTTTGGTTTCGCACCAAAACAGACAAAGGGATCGTCTGCTTAACGGACCACCCACATAGTGTCACAAGGGTATATATATATATATATATAATTAGAGGAATTGATATTGTATTAATTAAATTACCATGACTAGAAAATCCGGCAAACATCCATATGCGACATACGGAACACTGAACAGCTGTTTCGACCTTATTGGGTCTCATCAGTAGTGCGTACCGTGATCTCCACCACTAGAGTTCGAACTGGTAACCCTAGAATGCAGAAACCGAACTTCTACCCGGTTCGATCAAATCTAATTCCTGCCCATGAGTCTATGTTGATTCATAAGACCGATTTGAGAAGACGTAGCCCTAGAGGTGGTCGTGTCCTCTGTAAAGTAAAAACGTACTTTCAAGATACATTATATCATGTGATCACGCTATCTTTCTATGACTGTTTGATTTAGCATTGCTTATGTGTGGCATGAACAGGTGGCCCATGGGTAGAAGTTCGGTTTCTGCATTCTGGGGTTGCCGGTTCGATCTCTAGTGGTGGAGATCACGGTATGCACTGCTGATGAGTGCCAATAAGGTCGAAACAGATGTTCAGTGTTCTGTATGTCGCTTGTGAGTGTTTGCCGGATTTTTTAGCAACGGTAATTTTAATTAATATATATATATATATATATATATATATATATATATATATATATATGTGTGTGTGTGTATAAACAGCAAATGTCAATATGAACGCACAGTGTATAAGTTGGAGGTAGATTGCTGCAGACATAACAATCGTAGCAATAATGTTGGTAGTAATGATAAAAAATCTATACGTAAGTTCTACCTATGGACCTTTCAAAAAACGATATTACAACTATAGAAGTAGTTTACCACTCGAAATAATCTGAATATAGATACAGAGCTAATTTATCTAACTACCTGTGGGAAATTAAAGAGAAACAAGGTATAGATTTTATATTAAATTGGGTGATAGTAAAAAAGAACCCTGTAAATATAAGGCTGGTGATAAATATTGCTCCTTATGTATGGAAGAAAGATTGGTTATAGATTCCTTCAATAAGCCAAATGGAGGGTGCCCTATTAGTGTAATGGTTAAAGCGATTGATTGCAAAATCGTAGTACGCGAGTTCGAACTCCAGTCGCGCTATTACGTTCACTTTTGGACAAATATCCTTGGGAAAGGTATGAACCCCCTTATCCTCCTAGCTATGGGTTAAATAGTACCATTACTGTTCTTCTCGGAGAATGGCTTTGGCATTATATAACCTACAAAGGTTGATATGCCATTAAACAAAGAAACCAAACCATGTTCACTTTCGAGCATTAAACAAATAACCCAAATGAATTACGCTACCCAAGATTGGAGATACTTAATGTTAGTTGACAGGGAAAAAAACTGTTTACTTAGCAAATAAGATAAGTGATCTTTGAATGTATTTTTTCTGTTTAAATATACTCATTTTTTATTCTTTTAGGTGACCACTTTATGAATAAAATATCGTTCGGCTAACACCCTCTAGTCAGATTTTCCTGAGGATTTGATTGGTGAGACATTGGTAGATTACTTAAGGCTCTAAATACAAATGCTCTTGAAGTAAGGGTTGTAGTTGTAGGAAATTAATGCGGTGTTCCAAGTACAAATCCTTGAAGAAGTTCTTTGAATTTTGCATGAAGCATTGGGAACAGTTTTCTTAAATATTCTTTCTCCAGCTCAGGGTAAATCCTTGGATAGACAGAGCTCTTGAAATATTGTAATATAATGGACGAGGGATTTCGGTTCATACCTTCGTGTTTAGTTTGGCTGAGAACCTTTCGGCTCAGCACATGGTTTGGTTAGGTGCAAACTTGATGCAGGTGTTAACGCGTGCGCGCGTAGAGCGGACATGTCACTCAAAGATGTCACAATAGCCCAAGAAGAGGAACAGGGTGACAGAGTGCGAATGACGTCACACACCGGAAGCGCGCGGAGGTTTTTGGGAGAACTTGAAGAAAGTTAGAAAAGTTAAAAGCTAGAGACCGAACGAGACGGTTGACTTTTGGGCTCGCAGAGGCGAGACGAATTTGCGTGCTACGGGCGCCGCACGGATGTGTGACCAGAGGAAGAAGTCAGCGTAAAAAGATTGTGTCTCTCTACTTATGTCGAAGAAACTTTAAACTCAAAAGTAATAAAAGGTTCGTACCTGAACTGAGAAGTCGTTACGTATTTTTCGAATTTCGAGATTCCTATGTTCTATACGTATATAACATATGAGTTATGAACATTCGATGTCCATTTCAAACATAGTCATATCATGGCTATGGTACACTATGACGACTGGTAAAGGAGAAAGAAAAAAATTGGCCCAGTCAGATGGGGCAACAAATAACACCGACTGCACCTCTACAAAAGGGTAAGACCCCCACCAACGACTGTCCCCATTGTGACACTAAAAAATCTGATGGAGAGGTTCAAGTAATGCTGGAGCATTGGGAATGCAGAGTACCCTTTCATTGTAATCATTCTCAGGTCCACTCTGACCCGGAGTGGTAGCATCTGATAGGGTCTTATCTATGGGTTTAATAGAACTAAACTGTGAACTTATGCTAAACTAAATTGTTTGAAATGAAATGTTTTGACATTTAAACTACGTACTTATACTAAACTGACTTGCTTGAAATAGAACTGTTGTGACATATAAACTACGTATTTATTCTAAACAGAATTGTTTGAAGTTCAGCTGTTTTGCATGTTTAACTGAATAGTTTGAAGTAGAACTATTTTTGACATTGAAACTGTACGTACGCTAAACTGAATTGTTTGAAACAGAAATGTTTTCACATTCAACTATGTGTAACCAAAAACTATACTTATATTAGACGGAATTGTTTGAATTAGAATTGTTTGATTAAACTAAATGGCTTTAAATAGAAATGTTTTAGCAGTTAAACTGTGTACTTATGCTAAACTGAATTGTGTGAACAAGAACTGTTTGTTAGTATAAAAATGGATTTGGCATTAAATAATCTACAAAGGTTGATACGTCATAAAACTCAAACAAACACATAAACAAATCCTTATTGTGTAAATCAATTTGGGCGGTTATTTATATTGATTATTTTATTTTTTCGTTTGTTGTGGTTGTGGACTGGATACAAATCGACGAGAGTAAGTGTAGTTCCTTGCAAAGATCAAATGCGTTCACAGGTTGTGACCAGGTTTAAACATCTCTCGTGGGGAGGGACAGAATATGAATAATGAACAAATCAAAGCTTGTTGGCCAGCCTGGAGAAACAAATGTTAATGACACATGTTCTAATATGACTTGCTGATGCAATAATTAAGATATATCCGAAAAGATAATTTTGGATTTAGGAGGAGTTGAGATTTGAAACCCAAAGAGACACGTTGTGTTAGACGTTGGTCATTACGATGAGTTGGTGTCTCTTTGTAAGAGTAAGAGAGATTCGGTGAGGAACTCAAAGAAATATCTTCCTCTCTGCTCGTGGTTGGGTCGAATTGCTAGGATTGGAAATAGTCTGAATAAAAACTTTTTTTTTTAATTCCGAATAACCGAGTCACATTATGATTTTCGAAATTTTGATATTTCTCATTGACTATCGTATTACAGTGGCAGATGCTGTTCATCCGGAGTGGTTCTTGAACACACACACACAAACACACACACACACACACACATTTATATATATATATATATAGATATTGCTGTGTGCGAGATTATACCAATTCATCAATTCAATCTTATCTATCAATCTTTCTCTCTCTCTCTCTCTATATATATATATATATATACATATATAAGTAAGTTAAGTCAGCGACCTTAGTCAAGGGTGACCAGAAGTCTCCCTTTCAATTGCTAATACGCTGAGTTGTAAATGCTATCGAAGTCCCTACACCGTTTCCAGGATTGGTCCACATTTCCCTTGATACATACATTATATTGCTGAGTGTTAAGAAAGGAGATATCAAGTACCATTTTTAAATTCTTTGGTATGAGGTGACTTGGGATTGAACCCAGTTCTCACGGACCATTGGTTCACACTCTCCCCACCGGGACAATAAGCCGGTTATATATATATATATATATATATATATATATATATATATATATATATATATATATATATATATATATATATATATATATATATATATATATATATATATATATATATATATATATATATATATATATAATCTCATTTTTTGTTGTGGATCCAAAAGGAGAAAACTATTTTAAAAGGAGTAGGTCCACGAAGAAATTTGTATTCTTTTTAGGATTTATTTGTTTATTTCGTTCTTACTCGTACATGTATGTTTCCAGTTTTTTGCTTTTGTCAGGGAACTTATATGGCACAAGGCGTTGTTAATGGGGTACTCAATGAGTCTTGAACACAATCGTGTTTGAAGTTTGAATAGTTTCCTTGGTCATTGGTCTATATATATATATATATATATATAGGGGTTTTTTGATCAAAGGACCACTACAATTCATTTTTGGTATAATGCGCATCTGCACAGCTAGATAGATAGATAGATAAGATAAATATTTTGAAATCACACACACGCACACACACACACACACATGGAATTATTAGCTTTGTATTTTATTTTATTATTTTCCATTGAGCTCTCTATTGGA
This sequence comes from Sepioteuthis lessoniana, assembly GCA_963585895.1. NCBI lineage: Eukaryota > Metazoa > Mollusca > Cephalopoda > Myopsida > Loliginidae > Sepioteuthis > Sepioteuthis lessoniana. The sequence goes on along the minus strand of OY757946.1, from coordinate 37,942,721 downwards.
TTTTTAATTATATGGTTATTGAAGAAAGAAAATCCTAAAATAGAATCATTCCTACCATCGGCTGACTTCGTTTTGAATAATATATATATATATATATATATATATATATATATATATATATATATATATATGTATTATGATAAGTTTAAAACCTCCAACTTAGTCATTAGAAATAATTCCTCTCCCTGGACTGGAGTTTTGCAAAAAACCAACGTTATATATCAATTTTAATGTCCTTTGGGAGATTTTATCGCTGATAATAATAATATATATGTTGATTTAACCTCAACTGCTCTGTCGAGGAGACTTACAATGCACCTTTCTGATACAAGTTCAATAGCTCTGCATTTAAAAAACATTCTTGACTAACAACACTATTACGGAAAATTCTCACCGACAGCACAACAATATTAGAACATCAAAATAATAAACAAAAGCAACAGATTCTCGAAGCACTACATATTAGAAACATGCAACCGATACTTGATAGAATTAATTTTCAAACCAGTTCTAATGTACTTAAATGTCTTTAGCTTGTGACACTAATTATAGAAACCCATTTAAAAGCAAACGTCATAATCTTCAACAGTAAAGACGCTCTTACAGAGTGGTAATATGCTAAGACAAAAGTTACATCACTTTCGTAATAGATCCTCCCCTGATGATGGCCTGAATTCGGGCAGAAAGTACCAGGGATACATACAACTATGGACAATACATAAATCAATTCCCCCCAAATACGATGAAAGTAGTACGGGAATTCGAACGGATCTAGAAGAAAATATGTAGACATAAAATGTCTATTATGTTTAATGAAATTTGTATTAACGAAGAAATACTGCCAATATATATATATATATACGTGTGTGTGTGTGTGTGTGTCTGTGTCTGTGTGTGTCTGTGTGTGTGTGCATTGGGTTGAAACATCTCGGCCACAAAACTTTTCGTATACTGTTAATCCATGCCGCGGTATGAATTAAATACCGTCACATTATCGAATAAAACTATTTTCGATTATTCTTGTTTTATAAAGCCAAAAGAAAATGACATGAAATTAGGTGTGATTTGTTTGTAAGTATTTATCGCACCCTCCTCAATGCATTTTCACAATCTTGATTTTAACCCAAAAAATAATGTTCTCCATCATATAATCAACTCAGCTGTGCGAAGATATTTATTTAAATTTTTGAATTGTTTATTTTTTTTTTAAAGTTAAAAATTAAGCATTGCTTGCTTTTGATCACACCTCGTAAGTTCGATTTATACTCTTGTCTTTCTCTTGAAAATGTTTTTTTTAAACAGCAAGGACAAAACTAATTTAACGTCATTTTATTCATTTTTGATGTGGTCGTGCGAGATTTCTTCAATTTGGTTTTAATATTTGGTTTAAAATTGCCGAAGATGTTTTCTTCGTGTGCTTTACACTCACATTCATTATTTGGAAGGGTATAATTAAGATATTATGAAAATGACTGATATGATTGAGGAGTCATAATTACCCCTCACCTCTCTCTCTCTCTCTCTCTCTCTCTCTCTCTCTCTCTCTCTCTCTCTCTCTCTCGCTCATCAAATCTCTCTTTTAAAAATAAAACCAAGCTTCTATTCCACTTGCCTCAGTTTTTATCTTTCGAAATGATTGTTGGCGATTTGTTTTTCTTCAGATCGTTTATTCTCCCTATTCAAATTATTATTAATATAACCAAAATCTTGTACTTGCTGTTGGCCATCGCTGGTAACCAAATGACAGTTCTTTCAGTTTGTTGTCAGTCTTCCCGCTAATTTTATTCGTGCCGTGGTCTAGATTCTCTTGCATTTTCCATCAATCTTCAGTTTCCCCTGTTTTTTCGCGCTTCTTCAGCGATCTTTAAAAGGTCATCAATTGCAATCGGTATCACTGTTATTTTCGTGTTTTATTAATATTATTATGAATATTATTTACTCATTAGAGTTTTTCACATCAGCGTTAGCTGATGGTCTTTCACTGGGGTTTGAGTGACAACAAGTCTTCTCAAGTCTCCAGGACTCTTCTCAGTATTCTGCCCGTTCTCAATAATGCAGTAGTTTGGATGGTCTCCACTCATCCGCTAACTTCCAAGTCCTCCAGTCTCTTTAATAATCCTTTAGTTACTCTACGAAAACCACTTATCACAATTGGTATAATTGTCACTTTCATGTTCCATAGTTTTTTCAATTCCCTAGTAAGGTCGAGGTATTTATCCTTCTTTGAAAATTCTTTTAGTTTTATTCTGTGGTCAGCCGGAACAGCAAAGTCGACAATTTGGCAATTACTATTTTATTTTATTTTTTGTTGATTATTATAAGGTCTGGTCATTTTGCCGGGATTAGTTGATCCGTTTGTTGTTGTTGTTGTTGTTGTTGTAATTATTATTATTAATATTATTATTATTTACTCCTTTTGAGTTTTTCACATCAGCGTTAGCTGATGGTTTTTCACTGGAGTTTGAGAGACAGCAAGTCTCCTCAAGTCTCCAGCACTCGTCTCAGGATTCTGGCCGTTCTTAACAATGCTGTCGTTTGGATAGTCTCTACCCGTCCGCCAACTTGCAAGTCCTCCAGGCCTTTTAATATCCTTTAGCTATTGTGCCAAAACGACCAATCACAAATGGCACAATTGTTACTTTCATGTTCCACAGTTTTTTTTTTTTTAATTCTCTAGCAAGGTCGAGGTACTTCTCCTTCTTTTCATTTTCCTTCAGATTCATTCTGTGGTCCGCCGGGACAGCAAAGTTGACAATTTTACAAATTTTCTTTTTTTTTTTGTTGTTGATTATTATGAGGTCTGGTCTTCTGGCCGGGATTAGGTGATCCGTTTGTATCCTAAAGTCTGATAGGAGTTTATGTGAGTCATTTTCTAGGACAGGTGCTGGGTTGTGCATATACCATTTGTTTGTATGGTTGAATTGAAATTTCCTGTACATTTCCCAGTGGATTACCTTGCCGACCCAGTCGTGTCTCGCCTTATACTCCTTCTGTGCTAATTTGGTGCATTCGCTTATTATGTGATTGATCGTTTCGTCTCTGTCACTGCATAGCCTACATATTATTATTATTATTATTAGAATTTCAATCCAAGTGCGTTCGTCACACTAGTCTTAACTGGTGGTATTTCAGCAGAGGTTGAGTGACAGATCTAGACTTCTGAATACTTTAGAGTCTGCAGATAACATTCTATTAAGTAAGTCCTCCTCTTGAATTATCATTTCTTCTGAAACTATCGAATTTAATAAAAAATTTTCATACAATTACTGTTTTTAATCTGATTAGGCAATTTATTCCAAAATATATTTCTATATTTGCGAAAAATACAATTTGTAAGTAGATTTTATTATTTTATATTTCTATCGACAGAAAATTCCAACTTTGAGGAGAAATATAAAAAAAATCTCTTCTATAATTATAAATTATTTATTTTGAAAGTTTTAGTTTGATCACATCTCAATTTTCGTTCGAGAGAGGTAATGCAAATTTCTCTGATCTCTCTTTCTCTCTCTCTCTCTGTAACTGTAATCTTTTACACTTGCTATTAGTTTTGTCACTCTTCATTGTATACTCTCCATTCTTAATATTACACTCGAATGTTCATGTCTAGACATTGGAGCCCAGGCCTGGGTACAATATTCGACTGGTGTACTGTTGTGTGTGCCAAACCCATTTCACCAAAATGGACTCTTTTCACCGTTATTAGTACTGAGAGATTTCGCTGCCAGAGGGGCAGATCAATATCTGTGTTATCTGAACAGTACGAGACATCTTACCTTTTCTATGTAACTCTATCTTTCATGTGTAATATAATCTGTTATCTAATATCCGTGTTTGCGTTTTCATTAGTGACCTTTTCCGGGACCACAACATGTACTAAACTATAAAAAAATCAATTTTCAAATTGATCCTCACACTTTTGAGACAGGAAAAGAGAAGAGTTCACGTCTTTTAGGCTAAGATCTGAAAATAAACGCAAGCAGCCTCGTCCAGGATTTGAACAAAAAATTCAAAATCAAAGTTAGATATCCGAAAGATTTTTGGTAACGTAGATTATCTCTGAGGAAACCATATTAATAAGATAGGATTTAAGCAGATTTACAAAAGTGAATAATGGATTTAAATTATAAACGTGGGCGAAAATGGAATATCTTTTTAAAGTTTGAACAGAATTAAACTAGCACAGAACATGCCGAGCAGAAATAATACGTGGTTTCAGGAGATTCGTATCAAGCTAAAAATCGGGATATCCAATGCTAAATGCCAATGTATTGATTGGTTGATTTTAATGGCATGCCAACCAGTTTAGGGTTATTCTATGTGTACCATAGCCATGATATGGCTATTTGGGAAATGTACATCGATTGTTAATTACTCATTTAGATAACATGTATACATAAAGAACATAGGAATCTCGAAATTGGAAAACACGTAACGACTTCTTTGTTCAGATACGAAACCTTTTTATTATTTTTGAGTTAAAGGTTTCGAAATAAGGAGAGAGACACAATCTTTTTATGAGGGCTTCTTCATCTGGCCCCTATCTCGTGCGGCACCCATGGCGCGCAAATTCGTCTCGCCGCTGCGAGCCCGAAAGTTGACCGTCTCGTCCGCTGTCTAGTTTCAACTCCCCTAACTTTCTTCGTTTCTCCAAAATCCTCCAGCGCTTTCGGTGCGTGACGTCACTCGCACTCCGTCACCCTGTTCCTCATCTCGAGCTATTGTGACATCTCTGAGTGACACGACCACTCTTCGCGCGCACGCGTTAACACCTGCATCAAATTCGCACCTAACTAACCCATGTGCTGATCGAAAGGTTCTCAGCCTGACTAAACCCAAAAGCATGAACCGAAATCCCTCGGCCATTATATTACATATGACTACAGATTTGGGAATTACCTTCATATTTACATTTTTGTAACATTGTTTCTTAAGAGATTTTTTATCTACGTGTTTTTTTTTATTTGCACATGGTCCTATCGAATAGGAACAATTTTAACAGAGCTATATCTTTTAAATGGCATATCAATCTTTGTGGGTTATTTAATGCCAAAGTCATCCTTGTAGAAGAATAACAGTGATACTATTTACCCATAGCTCTAGGGTAAGAGGACTCCTATTTTTCCCTGGGTATTAGTCCGAAATAGACTGCAAACTCACTCATTTCGAGGATGCAGGCTAGAAGTTAAACATACGCTACGGTGACTCCACATAACTTCTCCGAGTCAGAGTAAACCTTGGAGTAATGGAAATGATGTTGTATTTCACTATTCTTCCGATATTCATAACTGGGTACTCAACATCAAATGGAATTTAGCGTCTTACCCTGAAAGGTTGAGGTCATAAAAAGTCCCCTGTTTGAAAACCTTGGCGCAACCAAATATTCCTTCATTTTTAACAGTGTATCAGATTAAGCTGATTTTCCACTTTTGTCTGTATCACGTCAGGTTTGAGAACGTCGAGTAGAGGTGAAAAATGAAATGACTGATGATTTTCAAGACTGGCAATATTGGATTAAATTTATAAACGTGGGTGAAGCACAGAAGAACCTATTTAAAATTCGGAACAGAATTAAACTAACACTTAAAATGCTGAAGTGGTTTCTGGAGATTCAAAACCAGATAAAGACCAGAATATTATGCTGATTTTCAAAGAAGATAAACAGCCCACTGGTAGAAAAAAAAAGAACATAGAACGAGACTTGTGCTACATACCCTTGTTACTCTCAGTTTACCTTCTGCTATATTAAGCTAAGCATCTAGTAATGTTGAGAATTGCTGGAATACTTTGGAGAGTTCCGGAAGTTTAACTTTAAGTTATATTGAGACCAACTAGAATACTTAGAAGTGTTCTGGAAGCAAAATATTTAGTTACACTGAGACCTGCTAGAACATTCTTAAGATTTCTGGAAGATAATATTTATAATGAGACCTGCTAGAATACTTTCAAGAGCTATGGAAGCTTAACACTTAGTATCATTAAGATCTGTCAGAATATTTTGAAGTGCTCTGGAAGCTAAATATTTAGTAACATTGAAACCTGTTAGAATAATTTGAAGAGTTCTGGAAACTTTATATTTTGTTATATTGAGACTCACTTTAATCGGCCTTCGGGCTTTTGACCTTGTGTCAAGTCCTGTCTGGTGGGCGGCAGCAACAAATAACTTATATTGAGACCTGCTAGAATATTCTGGAGGCTAAAAATTTAGAAAAGTTCGAGATTGGCTTAAATACGTTCAGAGAAAGAATCAGGACCATACATACTACTTCAGTCTCAAGATTAACTAGGATACTGACATAGACAAATACTTGGACCTCATCAGAGTGCTGAAAAAGCAGCAGAATTCTAGGTGAAATAGGTTTCGAACGTAGTCAAGGCTCTTGACACAATTCCGAAGAATCTAGAAAGCGGCCGAGAGAACAGAAGATTAAATGAATAATCGAGACCACCCAGATCATAGAAATTTTAAGATCTGTTAGAATACTTAGAAGAGTCCTGGAAACCCCTGGAAACTTTCTGTGACTCGGACGGAAATGAACTGGCACCACTTAAAACCGATGTAAAAAATAAAAAAAACAAAACAAAAAAAAAAGTTCACTTAGTCTGAAAATAATAATTAGTACGATCTCTAAATAAATGAAAAAAGTCAGAACAAGAAAGTTTCAATAAACTTGGAGATTAGCGAAAATCACGTTACGTCTTGTGTGAAATAATAATAATAATAATATTAATAATAATACCAATTGTGATTGGTGCTTTTGGCACGGTAACTAAAGGATTATTAAAGGGCCTGGAGGATTTGCAAGTTAGCGGCAGAGGGGAGACCATCCAAACTACAGCATTATTGAGAACGGCCAGAATACTGAGAAGAGTCCTGGAGACTTGAGGAGACGTGTTGTCCCTCAAACCCCAGTGAAAGAATATCAGCTAACGCTAAGGTGAAAAACTCTCTGTATTAATAATAATAATAATAATAGCACAAAAAAGCCCCCATGAAAACAAACTACGTTAAAGCAAAAAGCATTTAGAAGCAAAAAATACAAAATGTAGATTATGTGGCGATAGAAACGAAACAATTAATCACAGAATAAGCGAATGCAGCAAATTAGCGCAAAAAAGAGTATTAGACTAGACACCACTAGGTGAGGAAAGTAATCAACAGGGAAGTGTGCAAGTATTTGAAATCTAACTAAACGAGTATGTGGTATATGTCCAACCTAGAATCGGTCCTGGAGAATGAGACGTATTTCTCAAAAGATTTTGAAATTCAAACAGATCAACTAATCTCGGCAAGGCGACCAGACCAAGAGATAGTCAACAAAAAAAGGGAAACTGCTGAATAGTGGACTTTGTCATCCCAGTAGACTACGGAGAAAAGGTAAAAGAAAGCGAAAATAGAGATAAATATCAAGACCTTGCTAGAGAACTAATGAAAACAATGAAGCATGGAGGTGACTGTTGTAATAGGTACGCTCGATACAATCCACAGATGATTGGTAAAGGGAAAGTAAGATTTGGAAATAAGAGGGAAAGTGGAGGCTATCCAAACCTGGGACTTGAGGAGACTTGTTGTCACGCAAACTCCAGTGGAAAACCATTAGCAAACGTTGGCGTGAAAATCTCTCATAAAGGTAAAAATAATTATGATAAATACGCAATAGAATCAAAGGTAAATTTTGTTGTGATAGAAAGCAAATCTTTCATCATATAAGCAAGTCTAGCGCAAAAGGTGTAGAGGTGTTGACAGGACTGGATGCGGAAGGTGATCCACTGGGAATCTTTCTAGGTATTGAAATTTGAAAATACGGACATGTCGTATATGCTCAAACAACAATCTGTTATGTTGAAGGAACTACAAAAAGTACAGGAAGTTTTAACACAGGGATTTTCTTCTCCTATCCTGGTTGTCTTTCTAAAGCTAAAGAACCTAATCTGCCTTACTATTTATTCATTGCTAACGGGAAAAAATGGTCCACATTTTTTCTCAAAAGGCTTTAGCATGAAGGGAAACGCAAAACCTTTAAGATAGATTATAAAGTGACTATTTCTAATTTGAAGATTTTGCAATTTATACAGAGAGAGAGAGAGAGAAAACAGATAGAGATAGAGAGAGAAAGAAAAAAAGATTGAGAGATCGAGATCAAGATAGATAGATAGATAGATAGATAGATAGGAAAAGATTGGGATGGATATAAAACAATGTGTATATACTTTATTTGAATTTTTTTAAGAGGAAGAAATAGAGATAAAGATAGTTAGAAGGAAAGAGATAAAGAGAGAAAGAAAGAATGAGATATTAAGCTCGAGATAGATAGATAGATAGATAGATAGATAGGAACAGAGTGGGATGGATATAAAACAATGTGTATATACTTAATTTGAATCTTTTCTTTGATAGATAGATAGATAGATAGATAGATAGGAATAGATTGGGATGGATATAAAACAATGTGTATATACTTAATTTGAATCTTTTCTTTAAGAGAAAGATATATATATATATATATATATATATATATATATATATATATATATATATAGAACAAGATAGCGAGAAGAAGAGCGATATAAATAGATAGATAGATAGATAAATAGATAGATAGATAGATAGATAGGAACAGATTGGGATGGATATAAAACAATGTGTATATACTTAATTTGAATCTTTTCTTAGATAGAGAGATAGATAGATAGGAACAGAGTGGGATGGATATAATACAATGTGTATATACTTAATTTGAATGTTGTTTTTTTTTAGGGAAAGAGATAGAGATATAGAGAGAGCAAGATAGCGGGAAGGAGAGAGATAAAGAGAGAAAGAAAGAAAGAACGCGCGAACGATAGATAGATAGATAGATAGATAGATAGATAGATAGGAACAGATTGGGATGAATATACAATGTGTATATACTTAATTTGTATTTTTTTTTAGAGAAAGATTTAGAGCAATGAACAGATATAAATAGGGAGACAAATAAAACTTACGAAAAGGAAATTAGCAAAAGAAAAAAAAAACAGGAAAAAGCGCAGTTCTGATTTTTTTTATGGTGTGATTCAGATTCAAAAGAACGTACCATTCCAGGCATTAAGTACTAGGGCTTTGCCAGAGAACTAAAAAAGCTGTGGTACATGAAGGTGACGATGATACCAGTTGTAATTGAATCGCTAGGAATGGTTCCTAAAGGGTTTCTAAGGAGGATGGAAAATTGAAAATAAGAGGACGAACAGATAATTAATTTTTATTTATTGCGGACGTTTTTGTCCTCATCTTGGTAGCTTTTGTGTTGTTTCTTCTTTCACTACGTTTCGGCCAAATTTCACCTCTGGTCTTCTTCAGGTGATTTTACCGTGACCTCGGATAGGAATGCTGAGTCTTGTAACCGTGTCCCCAGTAATTACTGCCTTCCATAGTTGTTGTCTATCGCAGCACGTTTTTGACCAAGTAAACAAAAAGTCCGCAACAAATGAAAATTAATTCACAGATTAAGAAGCCTCATCTCAAAATGATTCTAATTAAAGACACGAACAGATAACATCTGAACTAAAGCATTGATAAGATTGGTCAGATACGAAGAAGAGACCAGTAGACTTGAGAAGACTTGCTGTCACCTAAACTCCAGTGAAGGACCATTAGCTAACGGTGAAAACTCGCATGAATTAAAAGTGAATATTTTTAAAAGAGCAAAGTAAATATAAATTACAGGATCCATTGACAGTAAAATCATCAGGACCAACGTAAGGACAAAAACAAAAAAAAAACAAAACAAACAAACAACAATAAAAACAATATCTTAAATCAAATCAAATATATTAGAGAAATAAAAATGGTAAAAAAAATCGAATTACGATCAAAAGTGCAAAAAAAAAAAAAAAGAAATTCGATCTGCTGTGACACTTGATCAGGAATAAACAAAAGCCAATCGGTAAAAATAATAATAAACTAAACTAATTAGCAGTGATCGAAAGTTCGAACGTATTTGAAAGCAAAAAGAAAAATAACATTATTAAATATCACTTTCTTAATTCAATAATTTTGATCAGATTGCTATCACCAACTTGCTTAATATGTCAACACCTCTATCATTGACAGCTAATGTTCCTACCAATTCCAGACGTGCCAGCTCTCTAGAAGTATTGCATTTGGCTTAATATACGAATTAGTTCGTAGTCAGTTCGATTCTAGCTGAGAATGGATTCGTCGGGAATATTCAACATCAACAGATCGCAGCCCTTGAAAAGAAATATGATTGGTTGGTTCTTTTGGTTTTATGGCATATCAACCTTTGTTGATCCATTTTTATGCATATGGCTCTATTTCAAACAATTCAGTTTAGCATCAGAACACAGTTTAATTGTCAAAAGTATTTCTATTTCAAGCTATTTAGTTTATCATATTTACCGACCCCTCCGCTCGGGCAGGATATGACACAAGGTCAATTTTTAAGCGGACTTAAACAGGTTTGAATTCAGAGTTTTCCGTCTCCTAGACTAGTTGCCTCACCAAGGCTGAAGAACCTAGTCTGCCCTACTATTTACCCATAGCTGGAGGGAGAATATTTGGATTCATACCTTTCCCAAGAGTATTAGTGCTATGTGAAATGCAATCAGTTAGGTCCAGGATTTGAACTCGTGTCGCCGTGTAACCATTACACCACGGGCACCTCCCGCTATTCAGTTTATTCTAATTCAGCTAATTCAGTTTAGTATAAGTACAGATTTCGTTTACACTCAGTTAAATGTTAAAAAAAGTTCTATATAAAACAATTCAGTTTAGTTTAAATACAGTTTCAATGTCAAAAACAGTTCCATTTCAAATAATTCAGTTTAGCATAAGCATGCAGTTTAAATTTAAGTACAGTTTAATTGTCAAAAATATTTCTATTTCAAGCAATTCCGTTTAGTCAAACAGTTCTAATTCAAACATTTCAGTTTAGCATAAGTATGCAATTAGTTATATTTAACCCATAGATACAGCTCTATCAGGTGCTACCATTCTGGGACACAGTGGACCTGGCAGCAAAAGTAATGAAGCGGGGGGGGGAGATCTCTGCATTTCCCAAAACTGCAGTATTACTGGAACCTCACTATCTGATTGTTTAGTTTCATATTTAGGATACTCGTTAGGGGTTTTACACCTCTGCAGAGATGCAGCCGGTGTATTCTACAGCCCCAGCCGACTGGGCAATGAAAAGAAATATGTTCCCTACAAAGAAAAAGAACTCATCTGGGTTTGACAATAATCTGCATCTGGAGATCTAAGATATGTAAGTATCCCTTTATTGTCATTACTGCCGGATCCACTTTGAAATTTAGTGGTAGTGCCGATTTTGATATCATCAATGCGTCATATAGTTCTGTTTTAAATTGTATTCAGTAGGAATACTTTATACGATACAACTGTTGATTATTTGTATTAAGATCAAGATACAGGTAAAACGTGCTGCTAACATTTCTAACCACAGACAAAGGGATCTTATGTAGACCTAGGGGGTGTCCTCGTGGTGTAATGGTTAAAGCGATGGACTGCGGAATCGTAGTACGCGCGTTCGTACTCCAGTCGCACTATTACGTTCACTCTCGGGCAAATACCCTGGGAAAGGTATGAACCCCCTTATCCTCCCAGGTACTACTGTTCTTCTAGGAGAATAACTTTGGCATTGTGGGTGTCCTCGTGGTGTAATGGTTAAAGCGATGGACTGCAGAATCGTAGTATGCGCGTTCGTACTCCAGTCGCGCTATTACGTTCACTTTCGGGCAAATACCCTTGGGAAAGGTATGAACCCCCTTATCCTCCCAGCTATGGGTTAAATAGTACCACTACTGTTCTTCTAGGAGAACAGCTTTGGCATTAAATAACCAACAAAGGTTGATATGCCATTAAACAAACGAACATTACATATATGTAGACCTATTACAACTTTTTCGACGCAGATTCGATCCGAGCAGTGCGGAGATAATTTACTTGTATGTGTTTGCTCACACTTAGATCTCTTGATGCTCCCAATATATCAGGTGTGTAATTTGTTCCCAAAAAAGAAATATATATATATATATATAAAAATACGTGTAGGTGTGTATGTGCGAGTCTTAGCGTGCTAAAGTTTAATCTTTAAACATTATAAACTTCATTGGGGCGTTAACCGTGAAAATGGTATCAAATTCTGGATATCTGAAGAATTTGGAGCGCCCTTACTCTGACAGGTCCATTTTGCGCAGGAATGAGAGAACTTGATATTAGTTTTAGAATTATTGGGATTCGATAAGAATACCTGATTCCTTAAAACTGTAAATTACTCGTGTTTAGACGGAACCTCTCTGAAACTGGTAGACAAATTCACCTACCTAGGAAGTAGCGTCTCATCAACCGAAAAAAGCATCGACACACGGCTAACGAAGGCATGGACAGCTATCGACAGGCTTTCGATCATATGGACATCAGACCTGACCGATAAAATGAAACGCAGTTTCTTCCAGGCAGCAGCCGTATTGATACTGCTATATGGATGCACTACTTAGACGCTAACAAAACGGCTGAAGAAGAAGCTGTACGGCAATTACACAAGAATGTTGCGAGCAATACTGAACAAGTCCTGGCAGCAACACCCCACAAGGAACCAACTATACGGCCACCAGCCTCCCATCACGAAAACTATCCAAGTTAGGCGAACCAGATATGCAGGACACTGCTGGAAAAGCAAGGACGAGCTCATAAGTGATGTACTCCTATGGACCCCTGCATATGACCAAGCAAAAGCAGGACGACCCGCTCGAACATACATACAGCTGCTATGTGGGGATACGGGATGTAGTTCTGAAGACCTGCCAGAGGTGATGAACGATAGGGAGAGGTGGCGAGAGAGGGTCAGGGATATCCGTGCTAGCGGCACGACACGATGATGATGAAGATGATGATAATGATGATATTAAATATCGGGGTAAGGATACACAGTGAAATAAAGAGTTAATTATTTATTAACTGAAGTGGTACAGTCTAACAAATGTGATAAGTCTCGCGCTGTGGGTGTTATGTCTGAAGTTGGTCTTATTACTAACCGAGATCTTGCAAAATCCTTGTGCTTAAGAAACACAACGTCTTTTATACGTCCGCGATACCGGAAGTCACGCGGTACGAGCCCCTAAACAACAGTTACTGAGAAGACTACAACTGTATGCAAACAAATGATTATTATTATATAGAAATAATTACCTGAAACAATATATTTAATTGGTTAGGTTGGTTGGTTGGTTGGCTGGATTTTATGGCATATCAACCTTTGTAGGTTGTTTAACGCCAAATCCATTTTAATGTAAATAATCAGTTATATTTAAAACAGTTCAGTTTCGCATGAGTACACCGTTTAATTGTCAAAAACATTTCTATTCAAACTATTCAGTTTATTCAATCAGTTATATACAACTATTAAGTTTAGTGTAAGTACAGTTTCAATGTCAAAATTAGTTTAATTTCAAACAATTTAGTTTACCAAAAGCACGCAGTTTAAATCTAAGTACAGTTTAATTGTGAAAAACATTTCTATTTTTAGCTATTCAGTTTAGTCAAGCATTTCTAATTCAGCTAATTCAGTTAAGTATAAGTACAGATTTTGTTTACACACAGTTAAATGTCAAAACAGTTCTATGTTAAATAATTCAGTTTAGTGTAAATACAGTTTCAAGTCAGTTTAGCATAAGCACGCAGTTTAAATGTAAGTACGGTTTAATTGTCAAAACATTTCTATTTCAAGCTATTCAGTTTATTCAAATAATTCAGTTTAGCTTAAGTATACCGTTAATTCTATTTAACCCGTAGATAGGGCCCTAACAGATGCAACCACTCCGGGCCAGAGCGGACCTGGGAGCAATAGCAATGAAGGGGTGCTCTGCTTTCCCCAAAACTCCAGCATCACTGGAATCTCACAATCATATTATTTAGTGTCATATCCAGGATACTTGTTGGGGGCGGGTTATTACCCCTCTGCAGAGTTGCAGTCGGAGTATTCTACAGTCCCGATTTATACGTGGAACGGCGAGACTCATCATATTAAGAATATATACTAAACGATATAATTGTTCACTGAGGTTTATTATTTGTTGCTTGAAATGATATAATTGTTGGGCAAAAAGATATTAGTTTTAAGTATTCAGTCAGTTGTTTTTCTTCCCATTTCTGTTATCTGTTTCTTTTTTTTTATTATCATTTCTATTATTATTACATACAAACATACACTCTCAGGGGGTGTCCTCGTGGTGTAATGGTTAAAGCGATGGACTGCGGAATCGTAGTACGCGAGTTCGTACTCCAGTCGCGCTATTACGTTCACTTTCGGGCAAATACTCTTGGAAAAGGTATGAACCCCCTTATCCTCCCAGCTATGTTCTTCTAAGAGAATGGCTTTGGCATTAAATAACCTAAAAAGAGTTGATCCTATTTACCCAACCCCTCAGCTTGGGGAGGATATGACACAAGGTCAATTTTTAAGCGGAGTTTAACAGGTTTGAATTCAGAGTTTTCCTTCTCCTAGACTAGTTGTCTCACCAAGGCTGAAGAACACAGTCTGTCCTACTATTTACCCATAGCTGGAGGGAGAATAATTGGATTCATACCTTTCCCAAGGGTATTAGTGTTATGTGAAATGCAATCAGTCAGGTCCAGGATTTGACTCGTGTCACCGTGTCCATATCCTGCGACGATAACCATTACACCACGGGCACCTCCACAAAAGAGTTGATAATCCATAAAAACTAAAGAAACCATATACCCTCACTCACACATAGATAGATAAAAAAACGTTGAACTGTGAATATTACACCAAGTTTGAACTTTGTCAAGTCTCAATTTAGTTTGATGAATCTGAATTTATAGTTTTAGCCGACATACAAAATATACTACATAAATTCCTTGCTGCTTTTTTTGTTTTGGTTCATTAATTCGTAGTTTGATGGATCTGAATTTATAGTTTTAGCCGACATACAAAATATACTACATAAATTCCTTGCTGCTTTTTCGTTTTGGTTCATTAATTCGTAGTTTGATGGATCTAAATTTATAGTTTTAGCCGACATACAACTTTAGAAGATTCACCAAAGAAGACTTATCAATCGTCATTTTAAAGAGATAAAGAATATTGAATTAAATTAATAAAATCCGAGCCTGAAAAAATTAAATCTGTCATAAGAGCTCAAAGAGGGATAACTAATTCTTAATTCTAATTGCATTGAAACCATATATTTATTCCTGTTTAATAAGAATACTTGAAACTATCGAACTATATACAAACTATTTGTATTAAAAATGGATACTTGAAATCGTGCAACTTTGTGTCGAAAATAACTGTTAAGAAACAACAGCATAAAAAGTATATTGAAGTACTGAGAATGCGAGTCCCTAACTTCAAGAAATGAAAATAATACTGAACAGGTTGACCTGGTGTTAAAAAAAATTAATCAACAATTAAATTCATTTTTCTCCACCTACTACGGATTAACTGGGCAATATATTACATGGTTTCCTCTCCAAGATTCCTGTACTATTATTGGTAGTCTTCGAGTTGGAACTCTAGTTGTGCTATTATGTTCATTTTCCGACTAATAGACTTTTGAAAGTTTGGGACTTCCTTGTGTTACGAATACTTGGACAAAATAAGGATAAAGGCAACGGAAAAGTAAAAAGGACACAAGGCTTTTGTTTTTGCAAAACAGTGTATGAACAAGATCTGTCAACATTTGCAATAAAGGTGGTGTTAATGTAGTGTAAATTGCAGCTGCAGTATAAATGAATTATCAATAATAACTTATATGTCGCAGTATAAAAGAGTTATCACTTAGTAATGAGTAGGCTGTAGAATAAAGAGTCATTGATAAGTACAATAGGTTGGAAAATAATTTTCCTCTTAAACTCTTGTCACTAGTGTTTCTGTCCCACTTGTAATTTTAGCTTTAATTCAATCAATGGTTTCCAAAGTTGCTGGCTTTTGAATATGTCTTCTCGAAAAGTTGCAACCAAAGAGACAAACTCCTCTTGCATTTAAATTTATTCACTAAAACTAAGCACAATGAATGTATTTTTTGTATGTTCTGATTGGTTGCCGACCATTGGCGTAACAATTCACCCCGGTTCTTTTATCAAATTATGGTTTAAATTCTGTAACATTAGAAGGGCGCACATTATTTCTTTTAAATTTTTTATCTTATGCCCCACCCGAGATATGGATTAAATAGCTCCACTACCGTTCGACAGGGATGGCGTTGGTGTTAAATAACCCACGGAAGTTGATATGCCATCAAACAAAGTAACCAAACCAAACCAAACAACTAGTTGGAATTCAACTGCTATCCAAATATTTGGTAAATATAGTTTACCTTTTAATTAGCATTACTCCCATGCCCACTATGACCTGCTGTGGCAATGCCTGTTAATGCGTTATCTTTGGGTCAAATGGATTAGTTCAATCATATACTAAAGGTTATTATTATTAGTCGTAATTAGAAACTAGACATTGTTTTGTAAATTATTATTTGGGGTACTTGATGAATAGAATTGCTTACATTAAATGGCAATACTTGAAGCCATTTAAATGTGTATGAATATAAATTAACATTTAGCAATGTTACGGTGCGTAGCACGTCGCTATCAAGGAGGCAGCTTGATTCTAGAAGAGTCATGACGGGGGTTGCTGTTTGAGCCGATATGATGCGGAACCTGATTTCGGCGACGAAAACAGTGCATCACTGATGACCTCCCTTGATGCATCTAGAATGTATGACTTAAAAAAAATAGGATAAATTGTTAATATTATGAAGAAATACTTGAAACAATTCAAATGTGAGCAGAAAAATATTTACTGTTACGTATTATCATTAGTTTTAAGAATGAGTGAAAACATTTTATCCCGTTGGTTTGAGGTATAGAATACGCCAAAAGTACAGGAGTAAGGTCCACACATTTAAAAAAATTTACTTGTATAGGAGTTTACACTCCTATAATTTAATTTGGGCGGTATGCCACTTGTTCCCACAACAAAGATGGCAGACACACAAATATTCAGTCTCGGGAAACCATTGGTCAGGAGAACCACGTAAAACTACGTCCGCACTGAAATTTCGTCCCACCTTTTTTGGAGCCGATTCCAAGACACGTATTTTCTATAAATACTTCGTCTTCAAACACTCTTTCTCTTTTTCCTAATTTCCATTGCAGCGCTGACACACTCTCTTCAGTGTGACTCTCTTTTTATTCTCCAACGAGAGAGCAAAAAAGAGCAAAAAATGGATAAGACTCGCAGACATTCATTTCTTCAAATCACTTTGACTAAGAGACTTTTTCAAGTCTCAAAGAAACCGACTGTTTCAAACCACAAGAAGAAATCATCATCATCATATCGCGCTGGTAGCACGGATATCCCTGACCCTCTCTCTCCACTCCTCCCTATCGTTCATTGCCTTAGGTAGGTCTTCAGGACAACATCCTGTATCCTCACATAGCTGCTGAATGTACGTTCGAGCTGGTCGTCCTGCTTTTGCGCGGCCATGTGTGGGGATCCATAAGAGTACATCTCTTATGAGTTCATCTCTGCTTCTCCAGCAGTGTCCTGCATGTCTGGTTCGTCTAGCTTGAATAGTTTTCGTGATAGGGGGCAGGTGGCCGTACAGTTGGTGTCTTGTGGGGTGCTGCTGCCAGGACTTGTTCAGGATTGCACGCAGCATTCTTGTGTATAGAAGAAATAGACATTTTAAATATATAATCAACCTTAATAGAACGCTTTCATTATTAAACTTTTCTGTAGTTTAGTTGTGTTTGTTACACACACACACATACACACACGACTATTTTACTAACAATGTAGAATTAGCAATATTTTGGGATCAATGCATATTTTGTTATAGATATATATTTGTTTTGTTTGTCGCCTTTTTTGGAATGTTCCTTTTGTCCGCGCCGTTTCTTATCCTTTACTCATTCGTTTCATATCTTCATTCATATGCTTCATTTGCTGCATTTGTCTCTATGTGCCTATTTTATCTTTTCACGTACCTTTTTCTAAACATACCACTAAACTAAACATAAACTAAACACTATATAAAATTTCAACATAATATTTTGGGGGACTAAACATATCTACCAAATAACATGTCCCCCTACACTTGAATTAGCTAAGAACACGTAAATCAGAATATTCTAGAAAAAAAAGGGACCCAAAGCTCACTTAGGATACTTTTAAGCCAATCACCAAACATAGAATATTCTAGAAAAAAACGGATCAACCATTAACTTGCCGAAATATTTTTCACAGAATATTCTAATCTATGTGATTCTAAGTAAGGTTTGGATCCTTCTTTTTTTCTAGAATTTTCTGATTCACGTGTTCTTAGCTAACTTAACTAAAAAAATTTTTTAAAAGAGAGGATCCTATTCACTACAACGAGTGTCCTAGATGTGACAGTAAACTATTTGGGTCTTCAGTCTTGAAGCTTAAGAAATTTTGAGCATCCCTTCATTGGCATTACTTCAGGGTTCACTCTGATCCAGGATCCACTCTGTCTATTGTGGTTTTATCAAGGGAAAAACAGATGTTGAACTGTTGAATTATTCATGTTAGAAAATACTTGAAACCATTTAACGGTCTGCCAAAAAATGAGCTTTACCATATTTAAAAATGATACAACAAACCATTTAATAGAAATCATATTTAAACAAGATTTGGTATTAAATAACAATCATGAGTTGGTACGTGGTGCCTTCAATAAGTTTCCAGACTTTTTTGTACAGGCATTTCAAATCGTCCTAGACTCTGGAACATTCACTATGTTATTGCTATGCATGTTATGAAATGACAGACCAATTTATGATTTCAGATTCAAATGAACAGCTACAGCAGGAATTCGAATACACCCTACTAAAATCTGACTGTTACAGCTGGTGAATTTCAATAATGCAATCTGGACGTGAGGACACTTTAGAAGAACGATATGCAATAAAATTGTGCTTTAAACTTGGAAAAAATGCCCCAGAAACGTATGGAATGCTTTAGACTGCTTTTCGACCATCTTGCATGAATCAAGCATCAGTTTTTGAGTGGCATAAGTGATTCAACGAAAGACAGGGAGTCTGTGAGAGATGATGAAGGTGTGGGAGGAGTAAGGAAGTCAATACACCAAAGTTGATTGGCGAAAGGGCTAGGGTTAGGGTTACTATGTTGAGGTTTTAAGAAAGTTCAGGAAGAGATTCCGTCGGAAGAGGCCAGCACTCTTCAAATCGGGTCAGTTGTATTTCTACCAGGACAATGCACCAGTCCACAACTCCATTTTTTTCACCGACAATTTGACCAAGATGAGCATCAATACAGATCCTCACCCTCCCTATAGTCCAGACCTTGCTCTCTCTGACTTTTGCTAATTCCCTAAGCTCAGAGGCTGTCGTTATGAGACAATTGAAGAGATGGAAGAGGCTGTGACAAAGCTCATTGACACGCTCACAGTAGAGGACTTCCATGGGGCCTCCCAGAAGTTGTTGGAACGGTGCAACAAGTTCATTGCAGCCGGGGAGATTACTTCGAAGGGGACAAGATTTTCATGTGTGTACTATCAATTAAAGTCCCCATACGTAAAAAGGTCAGGAAACTTATTTAATAATCCTCGTATATCAATAAAGCTAAAACACATTTAACAAATGAATAATATAAAATAGGATAATTCGTATCAGATATCAAAACGTGAATATTTTTTACCGCCCACAAACGAATGAGTTCTAACTCGTTTAAGAATAAGTCACCAACAATTATTCACTAATAAATCATAGATACATAATCATCATCAAGCCATTCTGTGATACAATGGCGGAGGGATTTCCTTTTATATATCTTGTCTTTCGGTTTGGTTAGGCTGAGAACCTTTCGCTTAGCGCATGGATTAGTTAGGTGCAACATGAACGCAGGTGTTCACGCGCACGCGGAGAGGATGTGTCATTCAGAGATGTCAAAATAAAAATACCAGAGAGGAATTGTGACCAGGGTATTTGGATGACGTCACGCACCGGAATCGTGGGCTGAGATTTGAGAAAAAGCAGTGAGTTGAGTTCCTGCCTCGGAAGAAGAAGGTTGACTTTCAGAGCTGGGTGAGGCCAGACGACTTTGTGCGCTACGGGTGCCGCGCGTTGGTTGGGTTTAGAGCTGACGATGTAAAAGCAGTCAGCATAGAAAGATTGTGTGTCTCTCTCTCCTCATGTCGAAAAACCTTTAAACTCAAAAAGGTGAACAAAAGTTTCGTACAAGAACCAATTTCGTAATGTTTCGTGTTTCGGGA
Source organism: Sepioteuthis lessoniana (assembly GCA_963585895.1). Taxonomy (NCBI): domain Eukaryota; kingdom Metazoa; phylum Mollusca; class Cephalopoda; order Myopsida; family Loliginidae; genus Sepioteuthis; species Sepioteuthis lessoniana. Next base: position 37,922,423 of record OY757946.1, on the reverse strand, counting down.
TTCCTACGTTCTATATATATATATATATATATATGAGTATGAACATTCTATGTACGTTTCACATATCCGTATCATGGGTATGTTTCAATTTTTTAAGGACATATTTCCCTGATTTACTTTCTCTGTTTCTTTCTATCTCAGGCTCAGTCGGCTGAGGCTGCAGAATACACAGACTGCATCTCTGCAGAGGGGTAAGACTCGACGCAACGAGTGTCCTGGATATGCCACTAAACAATCTGATCCTTATGTTCCAGTAATGCAGGAGATTCGGGAAATGCAGACTCCTTCTTTATTTGTAGATGCTCTGTGTACCCTTACAACCCGGATTGGTAGCACCTGAAAGGGTCCTATCTATGGTTTGAATTGAACTAAACAGTGTACTTATGCTAAAACTGAATTGTTTGAAAAAGAGCTATTTTCAAGATTTAAACGGTGTACTTATGCTAAACTTAATTGTTTGAAATAGAACTGTTTTTTTATTTTAAACTATGTACGTATGTTAAACTGAATTGTTTGAGATAGATCTTTTTAGATGTATAAAAATGATTTGGCATTAAATAACCTACAATTGTTGATATGCCATAAAACCAAACAAAACCAATCTGTGTGTCTGTCTGTCTGTCCGTTGGTCCTTGTCATTCATTGCTCCAGTTAGATCATCAAGGGTCCTATCTATGGTTTGAATTGAACTAAACAGTGTACTTATGCTAAAACTGAATTGTTTGAAAAAGAGCTATTTTCAAGATTTAAACGGTGTACTTATGCTAAACTGAATTGTTTGAAATAGAACTGTTTTTTATTTTAAACTGTGTACGTAAGTTAAACTTAATTGTTTGAGATAGATCTGTTTAAATGCAAGAAAATGATTTGGCATTGAATAACCTACAATTGTTGATATGCCATAAAACAAAAAAAAAACAATCTTTCTGTCTATCTGTCTGTCTCTTTCCATTTGTCCTTGTCATTCATTGCTCCAGTTAGATCATCAAGGGTCTGTACAAAGCTGCTATAAATATGTTTTTGCTTGGCAGCCAACTCTGTGACGTCCATAAAAGAACATCACTTGTGAAGTCACCCTTGCTTCTCCAGTAGTGCCAGGTGTGTCTTGTCTGTGTAATCGGGTGGTTTGTGAGATTGAAGGTAAGTGGCCATACAGTTGCCGTTTTCTTGTTCAAAACAACAGTTAGCATTCTTATTTTGTCCCTATCTGGTCCATCCTTTGAGTAGTATAGACATTTCCACTCCTCGGAAGAAATCCCGTTCTCTTTTTATAAGAGTAATTAGATTTCTATAAACTTGATAACCTGTCGATAGAAGTCAACGCCTTCGTCAGGGGTAAGTTGAATTCATTTTCAGTAGATGAGACACTACTGCCGAGATATGGGAACTTATCTACGATTAAATGCCTGTCACTTCATATGGCTCTTGTTCGTTTAAAACTTATGAACGCTGTTTCATTTGGTTCTCGTCGAGGCCAATTCTTCTTACTGCTCACTCAAGGCAATAGGTTGGGATTCGGCTTAGGCAGATTTATCTGAGAAGCACGAGATTATCTACATAGTCTATGTCTGTTGTAGTTTTCAAAGGATATCGTCTGCTTCTTGCTTTTTTTTTTTCAAGTAAATCTATTTTTTGCAAGATCTATCCATTTTCAAAGTACATAGTCTAGGCAGATTATTCCAAATAAGACACTAATATATCACTTGGCAACACTCTTGTGACGATGTCTAAGAAGTCGGTGTCGCCACCAGTAGAGCGAACAATTGCTTTCGTATTTTTGTAACACACACACACACACACACATATATATAAATATATATATATATATATGGGCACCTTTGGTTGTAATATTACCAAGCTAGACAAGCAAACTTTCACAAGTGTGTTCGATTCTGACTTGGTACCTTTTGCGCCATATCTGAGCAAAACGCTTGGTAAATTACTACATGACTTTTTTTTTCTTTTTTCATGGTCTAGTGAGAGAAAAAAGGAAATATTTTAATATGAATTAGTCTACAAAGAAATTTACTTTTTCAAGTTGTTTGTTTTGCTCCACACGGGTTTCTATCGTCGTATTACAGCCACACAAACTCATAAATACACAGTACGGTCGCCACGATATAAATCAAAGTCGATGCCGACAACAATTTGTATCACTCCCTGAAGATAGAGATAAGACACTAGAAACACGTATAAAAAGAAAATGAATAACTTAAAAAATAAATTTCTTAGTGGACCTATTCATTTATAAATAATGCAAAACTTTTCTAACGAACTGACGACTCCCATCTCCGCTCGCGTTCATGTAAACAAAAAAAAATAAATCATATTCTTTAAACTCCCTTGCTTCCGTTGAGACTGCTGATGGCCGTTAGGCTATGTTATCAAGCTGACGTAAAGTTGGTTGGCTTTCGATCCCAACTTAAGTAATATTGTGTGTCTAGCCACACGGTTGTCGATGTATGAGGTGTAAAATAATTGAAATATAACTTTTTTTAAAAACTAATTTACTATAATTCTAACCGACAATAAAAAAAAAAACGAAAGTAGGCTAAATGAGGAGATAACTCTTCACCCCTCTTCTATCCCCTCTCACCTTCTCTCCTGTGTCTATTCTGATTTATTTTATCCATAAGATCTAAAGAACTCCTGTTAATTTTTTTTATGTTTTTGGAATTTTCAAAAAAGTATAACAGGATGGAAATGAATTTATAATCCTAATGTGACCTGTTTATTGTTTTTTTTTTCTAAATGAAATTATTGCTCTGTAATGTCTTTACCAGTAAAATTTAATAGTTCATTTTTGTATACTTTTCTTGTACTGGTGGAATTACCCCTAACTCCGGTTTAACTGGACCAAATAATACATACATATATATATATATATATATATATATATATATATATATATATATATATATATATATTATCTGACATTAGATAACCTACAAGACTTGATATTCCATAAAACACGTACCAACCAACAGACATCGTGATAGTAACACAACCGGAAATGCTAGCTCCGCCATTTTAATATCTTTGTATCTTATCTATATTCCTTTATAACAATTCATAAGCCATTCTTTCTTGAACACATTAGCGATTAATTTGAACTGAAAACGGTAAAGAGAATTCTGACCGCATTGTTTGGGTAGAAATTAATCATTTTAAGGGAGGAAGAGACAGGAAGATGGGAGAAAAGAGACAAGGGATAAAATATGACGAGTGGAGGATAATTAGAATGAATGGCTTTATCTTTTCTTTGTGATTTTTTCCCCGCTAAATAAGCAGAGTAATTAGGGTGATTATACAGATAAATATTATTATTCATGAAAGATAATATTAACTCTACCAAGTATCAGGACGGCGAGAGAAAGTTAATGATATTGTTGCTAATAAGCTTTAGAAGAAATAGAAGTGGATGAAAAATGGGAAGAAGAAGAAGAAGAAGAAGAAGAAAAACAACAACAACAACAACAACAACAACAACAACAACAACAATTTCAAGAAAAAAACTTTATTAGGAGAGGGAGAGAAAGACATTTAGATTGATGGTTCTTTCATAGAATAAGAAAGATAAACAAATAGAGGATTCGAAAGAAGAAGACGGAGAGAAAGAAAGCGTAAGGATTTCCAGAGAAGGAGAAGACGTAGAGGAAGAAAGAGTAAGGTTTTTCAGAGTTAAAGAACTAGGAAGAAAGGGTAAGGATTTCCATAGAAGAAGACAGAGAGGAAGAAAGCGTATGGATTTCCAGAGAAGGAGACGACGTAGAGGAAGAAAGAGTAAGGTTTTTCAGAGTTAAAGAACTAGGAAGAAAGGGTAAGGATTTCCATAGAAGAAGACAGAGAGGAAGAAAGCGTAAGGATTTCCAGAGAAGGAGAAGACGTAGAGGAAGAAAGAGTAAGGATTTTCAGAGCTAAAGAACGAAGAAGAAAGGGTAAGGATTTCCATAGAAGAAGACAGAGAGGAAGAAAGCGTATGGATTTCCAGAGAAGGAGACAACGTAGAGGAAGAAAGAGTAAGGATTTTCATGGCTGAAGAACGAAGAAGAAAGGGTAAGGATTTCCATAGAAGAAGACAGAGAGGAAGAAAGCGTATGGATTTCCAGAGAAGGAGACGACGTAGAGGAAGAAAGAGTAAGGTTTTTCAGAGTTAAAGAACTAGGAAGAAAGGGTAAGGATTTCCATAGAAGAAGACAGAGAGGAAGAAAGCGTAAGGATTTCCAGAGAAGGAGAAGACGTAGAGGAAGAAAGAGTAAGGATTTTCAGAGCTAAAGAACGAAGAAGAAAGGGTAAGGATTTCCATAGAAGAAGACAGAGAGGAAGAAAGCGTATGGATTTCCAGAGAAGGAGACAACGTAGAGGAAGAAAGAGTAAGGATTTTCATGGCTGAAGAACGAAGAAGAAAGGGTAAGGATTTCCATAGAAGAAGACAGAGAGGAAGAAAGCGTATGGATTTCCAGAGAAGGAGACGACGTAGAGGAAGAAAGAGTAAGGTTTTTCAGAGTTAAAGAACTAGGAAGAAAGGGTAAGGATTTCCATAGAAGAAGACAGAGAGGAAGAAAGCGTATGGATTTCCAGAGAAGGAGAAGACGTAGAGGAAGAAAGAGTAAGGATTTTCAGAGCTAAAGAACGAAGAAGAAAGGGTAAGGATTTCCATAGAAGAAGACAGAGAGGAAGAAAGCGTATGGATTTCCAGAGAAGGAGACAACGTAGAGGAAGAAAGAGTAAGGATTTTCATGGCTGAAGAACGAAGAAGAAAGGGTAAGGATTTCCATAGAAGAAGACAGAGAGGAAGAAAGCGTATGGATTTCCAGAGAAGGAGACGACGTAGAGGAAGAAAGAGTAAGGATTTTCATGGCTGAAGAACTTGGAATAAAGGGTAATAATTTTCAGACCTGAAGAAGTAAGATAGGAAGAAAGTGTAACGATTTTCAGAGTTGAAGAAGGAGGAGAGGAAGGAAGAGTAAGGCTTTTCAGAGCCGAAGAACTAGGAAGAACGGGTAAGGATTTTTAGAGAAGAAGACGGAGAGGAAGAAAGAGGAAGGCTTTTCAGTGCTGAAGAACTAGAAAGAAAGGGTAATGATTTTCAGAGCTGAAGAAGGAAGAAAGAAAGCGTAATGATTTTCAGAGCTGAAGAAGGAGGAGAGGATGAAATCGTAAGGATTTTTAGGACTGAAGAAGGAGTAGAGGATTAAAGCAAAAGGATTTTTAGGGCTGAAGAAGGAGGAGAGGATGAAAGCGTAAGGATTTTTAGGACTGAAGAAGGAGTAGAGGATTAAAGCAAAAGGATTTTTAGGGCTGAAGGAGGAGAGGATGAAATCGTAAGGATTTTTAGGACTGAAGAAGGAGTAGAGGATTAAAGCAAAAGGATTTTTAGGGCTGAAGAAGGAGGAGAGGATGAAAGCGTAAGGATTTTTAGGACTGAAGAAGGAGTAGAGGATTAAAGCAAAAGGATTTTTAGGGCTGAAGAAGGAGGAGAGGATGAAAGCGTAAGGATTTTTAGGACTGAAGAAGGAGTAGAGGATTAAAGCAAAAGGATTTTTAGGGCTGAAGGAGGAGAGGATGAAATCGTAAGGATTTTTAGGACTGAAGAAGGAGTAGAGGATTAAAGCAAAAGGATTTTTAGGGCTGAAGAAGGAGGAGAGGATGAAAGCGTAAGGATTTTTAGGACTGAAGAAGGAGTAGAGGATTAAAGCAAAAGGATTTTTAGGGCTGAAGAAGGAGGAGAGGAAGAAAGGGTAAGGATTTTCAGAGCTGAAGAAGGAGGAGAGGATAAAAGCGTAAGGATTATCAGAGAATAAAAACTAGTTTTAGTTGGAAATATGCGAAGAAATTAGTTTTATACTTTACAATCACATCTTACTTTTAAATTATTAAACGCTGTATATGTTCATTTCTTTGTTAATGTTCAAAACTTTGGGAATGATAAACTAAATAAAAAAAATCGAATTAACGAGCTAATCTTGTCTTGTCCTTTTACGATAAATGAAAATTAAAATAAATGAAATTAATTTTAATGTATTCGAATATTTAAACATTCTTTTAGCCAATCATAATTGAAGATTCGACTAAACAAAATAATTCTCTCATTGGGTGAGTTTTTTCTTGTTTTATGGCATATCAACCTCTTTTGGATTATTTAATGCCAAAGCTAGTATTTTTGTAAGTAATTTAACAATATCAGAAAATATTTCATTTAATAATCGTTTGTAAATGATTTTTCCTTCAAACATGTATTCTTAATACATTTATTTTGCACGCAGTGATACAGTCAAAAGTATTTTCTGTCAATTATTCGCAGTTCCCGGAGCATAGTGACTAAAATTTTGGTCTACGACATAGTGGTAAACAGTTTCGAACTCCAGCCGCGGTGTTACGTTTGGCTTGGTTTGGTTTGTTTGTTTAAAGATATACAAACCTTTGTAGGTTATTTAATGTCAAAGCCATCCTTTTAGAACAACAGTAGTGGCAGTATTTACCTATATGTGTGGATGAGTGGGTTCATACCTCTCGCAAGGGTATTAAACCGAAACTGAACGTAATAATTACATTCTATTTCCAAAAAATTAAATTACTTATAAACATGAACAGGTACTACCACTTCATTACAGAGTGCAAGTGGGAGTAATGTCAACAACAGTAATTTTTTATCAATATTCTTGCATTGTTCGAGTCATACCAAAGACTCCAAAAATGGTACTGGATACCTCCTTGCTTAACACTCAGCATTATAAGGTACGTATCAAGGGTAAAGTTGAGTAATTCAAGGAACGGAGGAGCGCCCTCCACTGCACATTGGTGTGGTAGCTATTGAAAAGGGAAACTCCGAGACGCCCTCGGTTGTGGTCGATAGCTTTTATTGACCAATTGGCGTTTATGCGCTTTTTAAAACATTTCTTTTAGATTTCACTAATGACGCTGTTTGACTTGTAGCAAAAAAAATGTTTAAGAATCAAAACGTAAAAGACTTATAGAATTTTTTCTTTCCTATATTGTTATAAATACATTTGTTAACCGATTGATAAATTATCAATTTCTTACTCTTATTTAGAACATAACTCAATTTTATATAGCCCAGTCGGTGGGAGCTGTAGAATACACCGACTGCATCACCCCAACAAGGAACCTGTCCTGGATATGACACTTAACAAATACGATGATGACGCTCAAGTATTGGTTAATTGGATATGTGGGGAATATGGAGTATACCTTCAGTGCTATTGCTCCGAGGTCCACACTAGCACGGAGTGTTAGCACCTGGTAGGTTCCTATCTATTGGTCAAATAGAACTATAATAAACTATGTGCAAGCAAATGACTTATACTAAATTGAATTGTTAAAAATAAAACTGTTTGACCATTCAACAAATGATCGCCTAATTAAATTGTTAGTGATACATAACAATACTTAAAACCATTTAACCATGGGCTAAAAAATGTTTCAGGCTCATTTGAAAATATTTACAAAATGCCTTTACAAATCATATTTTGTATAGCTGTAAAAACAGGATTTGGCTCACAATGGTTAATATGCCATAAAACCAAACCAAACGAAACCAGTAAATTTCATGAATAAGCGATGAAAAAGATAACTTCTCCGTAGAAGTTCTGTAAATCTACTAAAAAAATCGACTTTATTTCTTCTAAGTGAAAATTTAACATTCTGTTTCTTTAAGGTTTGGATTTAATTTCAACATCGCTTAATTATTTGAAATTGTACGAACATATATTGTTTATTTAGATATACTAATATAACACTCTTCACTTTGTGATATTTTTTGCTGAAATCGTAAACCTATCGGGGTATAAATATATTTTCCTTCTTACATAATCTATATAAAAATCCTTTACTCACACGAAATATATTATGACACTTTCATTTAAGTGTCAAGGAGTTGGCTGGCGAAATTAATTAAATGAAATTAATTAATTTTATTAAATCATGATAAGTATTTTATTAAAAATAAATTCATTTTGGGTGTCCAAGTATTTTTTGAGAACCGTGTATAAAATAAATACCAAGTGATTAAGTACAAAAAAGTTTGAGATCTGATCAAAACTTGTTGACCTATAAATCTGTCCCCAAAAAATAAACATCCGCACACCTGCAAAGAGCTGTCAAAAGAGCCATCGGATTTCAAAACATAAACAAAAAGATGTATTTTTAAAATAGCGGACAATTTGGGTTGGTGTCACCAAGTTTGGCACAAGGCCTTGAATCACTAAATCATTGGTCAACCAACCACAGGACTACTCCTGGTAGCCCCTCCTGATGACTGTGGCTGATTGACCGATTGTCTAAACCAATCAGGGGCAAACCGGGGGGATTGTTACGATGATAGCCATTGGTCGGCAGTCCCCATTGGCTGACCAATCAGAAACTGATTATTCGGGATTCGGGCCCATAAATAGAGGACACCCAAAGCGAAAAATTGAGTTGGTCCAGGAATTCGCCGCTTAAAGAACCAAATCTGTTGCCATTGCATTCGCCATTTTGGCACTGCGTAATTGCTGTTAAAACTCCGCCAGTCAACTACTTTCACCCCCAGTTCGCGGTGTTTGATGAAAAATTATTTAAACAACTGTGTAAATAAACGTTTGTTACTGTTTATAACAAACGCCTTATTTTTGTCATTTTTTAAAATTTGCTTGGCAACTTTTCTTCTCTCCAACACGAATTCCAACCTTCATCGACTGGACCACATCCATCTTCTCTTTCCTCGGATCTGAAAGCAACGTGGGCGTGGAAAGAAACAGAGAAAGACCACTCGACACATGTGGTAATCACGAGACTAGCGGCCAACTTGGTTAGCATGATGCTATAGTACCACATATTATCGTGAGTTTTACCATGCGAATAGCTAAATTGAATAACTTAACTTTTCTTTCTTCTACTGTAAATATTAGTGAATATTTACGCTCAACTCTTAACTTGTCTTTAAATAAAAGTCTTTGTCACTTTTGTTTTTCAACAAACATTTCATTCCAATATATAAAGAAATGAAATTTATTGAATTTGTAGATCGGTGATTTATTCAATCATTCAAATACTTTTCTGCAAAGAATGTATACATTTGTCAGCTTTTAAGATATGAAAAATCGAATCTGGGCCAGAAGACTAAGAGGCTTCATTAATAAGAAATTTATTAAGATTAAATAAAGAATATTTAATAATTATTGAAAATTAACAAATAACGAAAGTAATTGAGAAGTTGGTGGCATTTTTTCGGTTACAGACATTCATAATCTCTATTACGATATGTATGTGTACAGCAAATGATTTTTGTATGTATTTCTAACAAAAGCTTATTTCATATATATCTATATACATAGAGATAGACAGATAGAGAGAGAGAGAGGGAGAGAGAAAGAGAACACAATTATATTGTTATATACTATTTCATTAATTGAGGGTGTGTTTCTATTTCAAACCAATCAGTTCAGCATAAGTACACAGTTTAATTGTCAAAAATATTTCTATTTCAACCTATTTTGTTTAGTCAAACAGTTCTAATTCAAACAATTCAGTTTAGTATAATTACATTTTTTACATTCAGTTAAAGGTAAAATTAACTCTATTTCAAACAATTCAGTTTAGCGTAAGTACAGTTTCAATATCAAAAACAGTTCTATTTCAAGCTATTCAGATTGCATGATAATGCAGTTTAAATATCAAACGGTTCTATTTTAAGAAATTAAGTTCAGCATGAGTACGCATTTTAGTTCTATTTGACCTATAGATAGGACCTTATCAGGTGTTACCAATCCAGGTCAAGGTGGACTTGGGAGCGGTGCCAATGAAGGTGTATTCCACATTGTCCAAAGCTGCAGCATTAATAGAACCTGACCATCAGATTGTTTAGTGTCATATCTAGAGCACTCATATGTAGGGGTCTTGCCCATCAGCAGAGATGCAGTTGGTGTATTCTACAGCTACCTCCTGTTATATAATTACGGAATGATTTTTTCATATTAATCATTTTTCATTAACTATATTTTATCATTCGGTTTTGTTGAGCTTTGAACTATTCAGCTCTTAGTGCAGGTGCACACACATTGAGTACAGTTCACGCTCACAAGCAGAGGATATGACAATCACAAATGTCATAATAAAAAACCCAGATAGGAAATAGGACTGGGGTGTGAATGACGTCATGCCTAGAAGCGACGGGCTGAGAATTTGGTGATTTTGAAAAAGACGTTAGTTGAGATTCGACTCTGGGTCGGACCAGTCCAGCTGGGGGTTGACTGTGGAAATTTACTAAGCTTTTTGCTTAGATGTGGCACAAGGCCATATGAAAGGGGCACCCAATGAGACTCGAACTCACTCGTGTAGGTTTGCTAACTGGGGGTTGACTGTGGACGATGCAGGAAACAGTTGGTTTGTCTACCTCAATGGCAGACAGTTGAAGTTGAAGTCTGACCATGGAGTTCTGCAGATATCTACCGACAGAGATCTTGGGGGCTACGGGCTTCGCAGCGCGTTTGTTGGGTCAGATATTACAGTCAGCATAGTAAAAATTCTCTCTCTCTCTCTCTCTCTCTCTCTCTCTCTCTCTCTCTCTCTCTCCTCGTGTCGAAAAACTAAAGTCAAGAAGTTAATAAACGTTTCATACCTGAACAACGGAGAGTCGCCAGTGTTTCGTATTTCTCTGCATCTGTATATTTGTATAAATATATTGCGACTATACAAAACCTCCCAGCCGATTGGGCAAATGCGAAAGACGAACGATGCCTAAGGAGCTAAAACAAACAGATAATAATATTTTTGAGGTTGATGTGAGAAAATTGCTAAAAGGAGGGTAGCCTAATTAGCTATAACAAACAATTAAGAATATTTTTATGGTCGATATGGAAAGATAGTAAAAATATGAGATATCCAAGGATGGATAAGAAATAAATAATATAATAAAGATGATTAAGTTTTTCATCTATGAGATGCTAAATATATGATATCAGATAAGTAATTTTCTTAATAATTGATGCTATATATTTATTTCATATCTATTCTGTTTATTATAACGTTAGTTTTACTCACAACATATAACTTAATTTAGCTAATAATGAATTTTCCTGAGATCATACTTGATTTTTCACAAAATATAATATGTAGAAGTTAATCAAATTAACAAGCTCATTCCTTATCATGTGACAATAGGCATTCTTAATGTAAAGTTTTAAAAAAATCATTGTCGTAAAATACCTTTTAAATGATGACTAATTAAAAAATTAGAGACGTTTTTTCTGAACATTGGAAAGTTGCCTGTTTAAACTTAATTACATAAAGTGTCAAAATATCGAAAGGCTTTCAATTATTTTCCGTAGATCAATGTCTGCTGTCAAACATTATTTTGTAATGGGAAGCGGTTATGTTCGAAGAATATATATATATATATATATATATAGAGAGAGAGAGAGAGAGAGGGAATGAGAATACCTAAGAGAATCAGAAACTTCATACCCAGGTTTCACCTTACAGGTCTTCAGGATATTGCTTATTAAGTAGGGTTGGCCCAAAAGACATTTTATTATTAAAATGGTCACCAGAAATAATTTTTAAAAAGTTAACCATAAAAAAAATCAAACACACATTTTAACTGTAAAGGAGACTGGCTTATTTTTTTGCTTGCAAGCATCTAAGATTTCAAATCACTGGTTAAGCAATTATGGCAACCGATCACGGAGAAGGCAAACTCAGAATTCAAACTCTACTTAAAAATTGACCTTGTGTTTGATCTAACTCGAGCGGGGGGGTTAATATATATATATATATATATATATATATAGTCATACAAAGACAGACTATTTGGTTGTATCACAACTCATCAGTGTGGGTAGACATGTGAAATGCTTCAAACTGGGAAGGAAACCCGAATCAATTTACGCCATTTGGATATCTTACCGTTGACCCATCGGCAATCTCAACGTAAGCAAAGGAATTTTAGGTATATATGTATATTTTTCTTTTTTGTTTAACATATATGCTTAACGGCTACCGGAGTGCTCAATTCATTAAAAGAGCTTCGCATTATGTGAATGTGGGCAACCGGTAATTCCTCGCGAAAGTGCTCATTCCCCAGTGGGGGAAGCATAATATATTGTGTTCCAAAAATATGTACAAACTTTGATTAGTGACTGAGTTTTTTAAAAAGATAATCCAATTAAACGTGACACAAATAGGCCACACCACACTGTAGCCATTGGTGAGTTTATACGGTGTTTCACCTCGACGTTCAAGTTCCGAGATGCCCAGTAGTTGCAATAATGGAATGTCATTGTGCTATTTAACATTATCGTGAAAAACGTACAGCAGTAGAGTAGAGAGTAATTCATGAAAGGAAAGGTACCCAAATAGGGGGTGAAACATTTTCTGAAGTTTTCAATTGAAACAATTCTTATTTTCAGCATTGGCTTAAACAGAAAAGTCATCAGTTCGAACTCCAGCTCAGAAAAGTTCGCAATATCACCAGTTTATGTAATTAGCACTGTTTGGACTAGAAAGATGATTATTTCAAACACCTGCAATAGCTAGAAATAGACTTTTTTTTCTCCTCTTTCATTTGGCCAGTTTGCTGGCCTGGGGCTGTATAATACACCGACTGCACCTTTGCAGAGGGGTAAAACCCCGCCTAGGAGTGTCCAAGATATGACGCTAAACAATCCAATGGTGATGCTCCAATAATGCTGCAGCGTTGGGGAATGCAGAGTACTCTTTCATTGCCAGCGCTCCCAGGTCCACTTTGGCTCAGAGTGTAAGCATATGATAGTACTATCGATGGGTCTAAGGAAACTAATTGTGCATTTATGTTAAACTAAATAGCCTGGAACAGAACTATTTTGCCATTTAAACTACGTACTTATGCTAAACTGAATCGTTTGAAATGGAACTGATTTTATTCTAAACTAAACTGTTTGAAACAGAACTGTTTGACTAAACTTAATAGCTTGAAATAGAAATTTTTTTTGGCAACTAAATTGTGTACTTATGCTAAACTGAATTATATAACATAGAATTGTTTATTTGTATTAAAATGAATTTAGCATTAAATAATCTACAAAGGTTGATATGCCATAAAACCTAAAAAAAACCCAAAAAACCCCCACTCTTCTTTAATTTGGATGAGCAAACTCATGTATACTTTATACATTGGATTCATAATAAATTACGAGTTTTAGTTTATTTTCCATATAAAGGAGTATATATATATATATATATATATATATATATATATATATGAAAGTAAAAATGGTGACCGTAGTCGAGGGCTACCAGAAGGATTCCTTTAACATTAGCTACTACAACGAGATGTAAGGAAGGGCACTACTTCTTTCCTTGGATTGGTCCACTTACCCTTGATCCATACCTTATCATGCTGAGTGTCAACGCGAAAGTATGAAGTGCTAATTTTTGAGACTTTTGTATGACTCGACCAAGGATTGAACCCCGGTCTCCGGGGATATATATATGCGTGTGTTTGTCAGTTAAAATATATAGAGAATATCCAGAAAATATGTGTTGGGAATGATTCATATTGGGAATTCATAAGAAGATTTTTATAAATCTCCAGAAGTGCTAAATGTATGATTTGTGAAATATAAATTTAAAAATGTTTACGTCTTATAATGAGAAAATTTACATAATTGGAAGAAAAATCGACTGAATGTCATTTGGCTAATAAATTCAGTTCACCTTGATTAAATAGATTAAATATGGACATCCGGATATCGGGGGTCCTCGTGGTGTAATGGTTAAAGCGATGGACTGCAGTAAGCGAGTTCGTACTCCAGTCGCGCTATTACGTTCACTTTCGGGCAAATACCCGTAGGAAAGCTATGAACCCCCGTATCCTCCTAGCTATGGGTTAAATAGTTCAACGACTGTTCTTCTGGGAAAATGGCTTTGGCAATGAATAACCTTGGGAGGTGCCCGTGGTGTGATGGTTATTGTCGTAGGAAGTGGACACGGCAACACGAGTTCAAGTCCTCGACGAGACTAATTGCATTTCACATAGCACTAAAACCCTTGGGAAAGGTGTGAATCCAATTATTCTCCCTCCAGCTATGGGTAAATAGTAGGAGAGACTTAGTTCTTCAGCCTTGGTGAAGTAACAAGACTAGGGGAAGGAAAACTCTGAATTCACACCTGCTAAACTCCACTTAAGAATTGACCTTGTGTCATATCCTGTCCGAGCGGAGGGGTTGGTAAATATGATAAATAACCTACAAAAGTTGATATGCCATTAAAAAAGAAACCAAACCAAACCCGGATATCGAATTGATATCATAAAAGGTCTCGTCTTATTTTCAAACATTGATAACACCTGTTCTACGGTTGGCCATCTCACTGAGAAATTAACCATAATTATCCAAAAAAAAATCTGATTAAGGGAAGAACTAAGGAAAGAGTAAAAAGAAATCCATTTCATTATCCCTTCTTTTTACTTTCCCTTTCTTTTCATTCGATTCTAACATTTGTTTAAAGATCGATATTGTTACCAAAATGATTGATTTTAACAGCATATCAATACGTTTGAGGGGGTGTCCTCGTGGTGTAATGGTTAAAGCGATGGACTGCGGAATCGTAGTACGCGAGTTCGTACTCCAGTCGCGCTATTACATTCACTTTCGGGCAAATACCCTTGGGAAGGGTATGAACCCCCTTATCCTCCCAGGTATGGGTTAAATAGTACTACTACTTTTCTTCTAGGCGAACAGATTTGGAATTAAATAACCTAAAAAGGTTGATATGCCATTAAACAAAGAAACCAAATCAATACGTCTGAGGTTAATTTATACCCAGAGGTTAGGGAATCGTGTACTTTAATATTTACATTTTTATGCATTTTTTCTTAATTCTTTTTTTTTAATATTCGTTTTAGTTATTTGTTGAGAGAGTTAAACGACGTCTACTCTCTCTTATGCAGTTTTGGTAGAGTTTATAAAGACAAGACTTGCAACTCACTGAAAGTAAGCCTAGAGGAATACTGAAAAGCAGTATGTCGTGATGAAATAGAAAAGTCGGGTATGGCTGACCATATATGAAAGTTAAAAGGAAACCATCTCGCCTTGTGGGACCAAGCTAAAATAATTGTCAGGGAGGAACATTGGAAGATAAGGCGTGTCAAAGAAGCTGAGCACATGTTAGGCTACAGTATAGACATGAATACAATTTAGGAACCATTAATCAAAAAGCTTGTTAAAAATCGTAATATGAGCTATCGTAAAAAAAGTAGCATGATGGAGACATTTGGTTTGTCAGTACTGCAAATTTATTTCGAATTATCTGAATAGGAATCATGGCGTAGTGGATAAAGCGCTTAGTTTAAAGGTTCTTGATGGAGAGAAGTCATCGGGAGATTACAGGATCAATCAAGACAAACAAAGGGTACCTGCTATAACTTGCGCATGGTCATAGTAAATAGAATTAAAACAGTCTACTCCTGTAGTTCAAATAAAGGGATTAGTTTGAGATTATGTATGAACTCCCGACTTCGATATGAAACACCCCAAGAAAGCTGAAAGTTGTATAAGCCGAAACGTTGGGTTTATAGCAATGAAGATGAGGTCAATAGTCCGGCTATTCTGAGTAATAAAAATTCGTTCTATTTGTCAGGATTCAGTGGAATCATTTTCTGATAATTAATTTGTATGGTACTGATCAAGTTTATGAATATAACTTTCGGTATAATTTTATTTCTCTCAAGAAGGACGAACTGTCTTCTATATAGATATTTTTAAATAAACTCTTCACATTGTTTGCGTTAAAAGAAAACTTGTCTAATGAGAGCTCAATATCCGAATTCAATGAGAAATTATTCGTCTTCTTTTGATTGCGATATCCGATACGAGAAGTTGATTGGTTGGGTTGGGTTTCTTTGTTTTATGGCAAATAAACTTGCGCGGGTTATTTAATGCTTAACCCGTACTTGTAAAAGAACAGCTGTTGTACTAGTTCACCCATAGTGAGTGGTGGATAAGAGCTGCTTTCTAAGGGTTCTTAATCCGAAAGTAAACTTTCCAAGCACTAGTGGAGTTCGAACTTGCTTACTGTGATGTTGCAGTACAGGACGTAAGCCACAACAGCTTAGGAACAGACCCTAATTAAAATCAAATATAAATTCATGATTTGCCATCACTATGAATGCTTATTTGTTATACCTTCTTTAGCATTTCCTTTTTTTACTGTATTCCAACATGAACCTTAAATTGTCATAAAACGTATTGTTTAAATGATGACGAATGAAAAAAAAGTAATGTTTTTCAGATGATTGGAAAGTTGCCTGTTTAAACTTAATTATATCAAGTGTTAAAATATCTAAAGGTTTTCAATTATTTTCTGTAGATCAATGGCTAGTGTCAAATCATATTTGATAGGGAAGGTCTGTGGTAAGACCTTTTACAGAAACGATTAAAAGAACGTTTTCTGGTAAATTAATGAGTACAATCTAATAACGGTAATGCATTGCTTTTAAGATACACTTTCAAAGCATAGTATGCTGTGCCATGATCAATTCCACCGTCACTTTTCCGACAACAAATGTTTTTAATTGCTTCCATAGTGTTATAGCTTGGTGTCGACTGATAAAGCATAGGTTCTCAAATTAATCTACGTTGCATTTTCCACTGTGTGGTTTTTAAACCACACAAAAAATGAAGCAATGAAAATTTTACATGTGCACCATCTAAAACCGGCACTTGAGGTTATGATACTGCCTGTGTTACGATTATTTTACTTAAAGAAAGAAAGTAATGAACCAGTTATATATATAGTCATCCACAGACAGACTGTTTCGTTCTATCAGAACTCTTCGGTGTGGCTAGACACGTAGGACGCTCGAAGCCGAGATCGAAACCCATCCAACTTTACGTTAGACTAAATCTCAGATCGCTCGGCCAACAAGCGTATCACATTGGCTAAGGGATTTTTTAAAGGTATTTTATATAGCAATAGCAGCAGCAGGTTCCGTTTGTTTACATTTTTATACCGAATCGGCTACCAGATTGCGCAGTTCTTTCAAAGAGATTTGCATTATGCGAGCGGCGGCCGAAAATTCCTTCGCCAGAGTGCTCAACCCTCATGGAGGAGCGTATATGTTGTCATCCACAGACAGACTGTTTCATTCTATCAGAACTCTTCAGTGTGGCTAGACACGTAGGACGCTCGAAGCCGGGATCGAAACCCATCCAACTTTACGTGAGACTAAGTCTCAAACCGCTCGGCCAACAAGCGTACCTCGTTGGCTAAGATCCTTCTTTATTAAGGTATTTTATGTAGTAACAGCAGCAGCAGCAGATATATAAGGAATTCTTGATTTAATAGTTTTAAATTTTAAAAATAGCGACAAATGTCTTCAGTCTTTTTGTTTTTAATATATATATATATTCCATTTGTCTAGAAAACATTCGATTTCCATAGATAGCGATCTGTTTTGAATTCGTTCGATGTCATCGGCAGCTCAGTTTTATCCAACTTTGCGTTCACGCAATTTTGTAATGTTATAAAAAACTTAAGACCTTAATAAAAAAAAAAAAAAAGAAACACTCTTCACACTTGCAAACATCCCCTGATGATGGCGTATGAAAAGTGCGAAAATGCTCGCAACAATTTTCGTAAATTCATCTCCAAGGTTCATTAAATAAGTTTCCAGACTTTTTTCGTATGGGCACTTTTATTGATAGTACACACATGAAACTCAAGTCTCCTTCGAAGTAATCTCCTCCGGCTGAAATGCACTTGTACCGTTCCAACAACTTCTGGAAGACCCCATGGAAGTCCTCTTGTATGAGCAAGTCATTGACCATCGTCACAGCCTCTTTCACTCCTCAATTGTCTCATAACGACAGCCTCTAAGTTTTTCCTTGAGCTTAGGGAATAACCAAAAGTCACAGGGAGCAAGGTCTGGACTATAGGGAGGGTGAGGAACTGTCAGGATGTTTTGATGCCCATCTTGGTCAAATAGTCTGTGACAAGGATGGAGTTGTGGACTGATGCATTGTTCTGGTGGAAATGCCAATGACCCGATTTGAAGAGTACTGGCCTCTTCCGACAGAATCTCTTCCTGAACTCCCTTAAAACCTCAACATAGTATTCCTTGTTGACTGTCTGTCCAGTGGGAACCTAGTGCATGTAGATCATGCCAGTGTTGTTAAAAAAGAGATCATAAAAAGTTTGTGGGTGGATTTGCTCTGTCTGGACTTCTTGGGTCTGGGAGAGCCAACATACTTCCACTGGGAACTCTGTCTCTTGGTCTCTGGGTCATAGCAGTAGATCCAGTTTTCATCGCAGGTCACCAGAGCATCAAGAACTGCGGGATCTGAATTGATCAGCTCGACCATCTCCCTACAATCATGACGACGTCTTTCTTTCTGATATTCTCTGAGCACCCTTGGGACAAACTTCGTGCAAATCGTCCGCATCTTCAGTTCCTCGCTAATAATTGTGTGTACATTTCCAAAATGACATCAAACTGTGCAGTTATTGTCTCTATAGACACACCACGGTCCTTATCCATGAAATTCATTATCTGGCCAATCAACTCTGGTGTTCTCACTTTCTTACTCCTCCCACACCTCTAATCATCCCTCACAGACTCCCTGCCTTCTTTGAATCTCTTATGCCACTCAAAAACTGATGCCCGATTCATGCAAGATGCTCTAAAAGCAGTCTGAAACATTCCATATGTTTTTGTGGCCTTTTTTCCAAGTTTAAAACAGAATCTTATTGCAAATCGTTCTTCTAAAGTGTCCTCACGTCCAGATTGCCTTTTTGAAATTCACCAGCTGTGACAATCGGGGTTTAGTAGGGTGTATTCCAATTGCTGCTGTAGCCATTCATTTGAACCTGAAATCATAGAAATTGGTCAGTCTTCTCATAAGATGTATAGCAATAAGATACTAAATTTTCAAGAGTCTTCGACAATTTTAAATGCCTGTACAAAAAAGTCTGGAAACCTATTGAATGAGCCGCTTACCATTTCTAACCTAAAACCAAGACACCTGTCAGGAAATTTGAAACGATTTTCATAAAATTATATCGACAAAATGTATCTTTATTATTTAATCAAACATGCGAATTTTTCCCCTTCTTTGATTATTAAAGTTTTTTTTTTAACTCATTGTAAGTGAGTGAAGTTGGCTGACCATAGTCAAGGACAAACCAAAGTCTCCCTTTTCATCAGCTACTACAGACAGGTGTAAAAGAGGCAGCTAATCCTTTCCCTGGATTGCTCTGTTTTAACCTTAATCCGTATTACATGATGGTGAGTGTTAAGGCAGGCTGCATCTAGTATCATTTTTAAGTTTTTGGTATGACTCGACCTTGGATTAAACGACGGTCTCCCGGGCCATTGACGAATACTCTACCCATTTGTCGTCCTAGATCCACCATCAACTTTGTTTTCTAATTACGAGACAATCTCAATATTTGGAATATAGATAAATCTTTAATACTTTTACCATGGTACTATTTACCAACCCCTCCGCTCGGGCAGGATATGACACAAGGTCAGTTTTTAAGCAGAGTTTAACAGGTTTGAATTCAGAGTTTTCCTTATCCTAGACTAGTTGCCTCACCAAGGCTGAAGAACCTAGTCCGTCCTACTATTTACCCATAGCTGGAGGGAGAATAAAGGGGATTCATACCTTTCCCAAGGGTATTTGCCCGAAAGTGAACGTAATAGCGCGACTGGAGTACGAACTCGCGTACTACGATTCCGCAGTTCATCGCTTTAACCATTACACCACGAGGACAACCCCCAATACTTTTACCATGGTAATGCATTGGGCGTTAGGAAGAAAGGGATTGTCTGTGGTCAGAAATAAAGTATGCAATACTGACGAACTTGCATTAGTGTAACACTATGTAGGTGGTCCGCCAAACAGACGATCCCTTTGTCTGTTTTTTGCGCGAAACGAAACAAAGGCCTGAGCCGGCGATCTCGACGTGACCGGAAGTGGGTAAGGGAACGCGAGGAGGAGTTGGACAAAGGAACTCAGAGGAAGCAGTTGTCGAAGGGTGGCGCGAGTGACCAGTCGGCACCGGACAGCAGAAGTGACCAGTCGGCATGAGTGAGTCCAGTACCAGTGAAAGAAGACCGGTCAAGATGGTTTGGCATTCCTTGTAGCTTTATAGAAATTTCGCTAGAAATTCACGCAAGCGTTAGTCTACATATACACAAAGGGAATGCAATGATACATAATTCCTCTCTGGCACCTTGTGTTAACCCAAGTATTTTGTTCGTTTGGTCTCTTTCCTCCCACTCCTTGATTGTATTTCTTGTAGCTATGAAGATATGTGCGATGCCCCTATCGGAACCACTAGTTGATCACCGGCCAAGAAGCGAAATGGTTCGAAGTAGTTGATGTGTCGGGAGGCCGAGTGGGTATCGTCACATTAGTTCAATACTCAAAAGCCATTGGTAAAGATGCTTTAGACTCATACGTATAAAATGTTATCTCTTCTTTTCGGTTTTATTGCGAAATGATCAAAACGGTTCGCGAAATAATTGTCTAAGGACAGGAAGTCAGGATATGTTTTAAACCAAATTCAGATACGGAATTTTTAGTGAATCGATTCTCTTCGTTCTGCCTCCACGAGGTTGGCACAGGACCGACATAAAACTTTCAATCATCTCTGCATCTCCTGCTTGCTTCTTTTACGAGAGACTGCTACTGGGCCAATTCAAAACATTTAATCATCTCACTTCTTTCGGGAGACTTGTACTGGGTCGAGTTAAACATTTATCATCGTTGTTTCTTCTCCGTGCTTCTTTCACAAGACTGGTACATGTCAATTCAGTTACAGAGGACTTCGCTAAGCTCTTCTCTTTCCCTCTGGAAACATATTCATTTTCGACTTAACGAATCTGGTACATTTCAGCCTTTTCTAGACTTCTCAAATCTAGGTTGTTTGGCCCCTGACCCGCCCAGAGCGCCATGAAGTCTACTCATTCTCCCAGCTCAGCCCACTGCTCAAAGGAGAAAATCTTCCGTCGTTTTATATTTTTCGAAGGCCCACACACCTCGTGGTTACTCTTCAATACGGTATGCCACTCACGTTGTATTTCCGCTGTCTTTTGTTTATATTCAGACACAGGTGCATCCTGTTTTTATGTCTATGTAACTTACGTGGTCATTCAAAAGTCGAATATGAAACATAGAGTTGCCAAAGAGAAATCTGCTGAAAATCAACAAACCAGTGTTCAGGATTAAATGAAAGTATTATCAGGTTATTTTTGGATAGTGTAAATATTATGTTTAGTTTGGTTTATGCACGGGCAGCGGTCGTGTCGATACTGCTATATGGATGCACTACTTGGACGCTAACTAAATGGCTGGAGAAGAAGCTAGACGGCAATTACACAAGAATGTTGCGAGCAATACTGAACAAGTCCTGGCGGCAACACCCCACAAGGCCCCAACTATACGGCCACCTGCCTTCCATCAAGAAAACTATCCAAGTTAGACGAACCAGACATGCAGGACACTGCTGGAGAAACAAGAAAGAGCTCGTAAGTGATGTACTCCTATGGACCCTGCATATGGCCAAGTAAGAGCAGGACGACCAGCGCGAACATACATACAGCAGCTATGTGAGGAAATGGGATGTAGCCCTGAAAACCTGCCAGAGGCGATGAATGATAGGGAGTAGTGGCGAGAAAGGGTCAAGGATATCCGTGCTAGCGACACGACATGATGATGATTATGATGATTTATCTATTTATCTATTTATTAAACTCCTTAGTTATCTCCCCTTCTTACACCCGCCTTAAAATATTTGCTTAGAACATAGACCTTATTAATACAATATTATTATGATATATTCATTTACTATGTCTCCTGACTTTTATCTACCCTTTTTACATCAAACTTAGAAAAAATATTTGCACTGATCGTATACACTATTTATACAATATACCATGAAATTCAGTTTACTAATAATAAATTATCTCATGACGACATTTGATTCACGTATAAAATTTTGATTATTTAAATCCTAAATATTTTCACCGTTTAATTGCAGTCATTTTGGACCATTTTGTCTGAAATAATAATAGATATTCGTAAACGCAGATATATGTCATCAAGTATTTTCATCAAATGCTAATGTTGTATATTGACCTTTGACCGAACCGTCAATCAGAGATGCGCCAGTGTACTAACACTAAACTGAATTGTTTGAAATAGAACTGATGATTTGTATAAAAATGGATTTGGTATTAAATAACCTACAAAGGTTGATATGTCGTAGAAGTAAACCAAACCCAACCAAACCAAATTCAAAATACCCTGAACTCTAGAGCTGTAGTCCCACTACTGCAGACAGTTTAATGTTACATGCGAGCCAACCCCATTTTGTTCATAGGGGTTATCCTTCAGCAGAGATTTTAGTCGAGACATTCTAAGACCAGCTGAGACGGAAAATGTTTTGTAATTGAGAACTAATTCTCTGTAACGATGTTGTTAGATTCTTCTATCTAATGTAGTTGTCCCGGAAGTATATGGGAGCCATTACTGTCCGAGAACCCATATCAACACACACAGACACACACACACACACCGTGCCCGTGGTGTAATGGCTATCGTCGCAGGAAATGGACTCGGCGACACGAGTTCAAATCTTGGACGAGACTGATAGCATTTCACATAGCACTAATACCTTTGGGAAAGGTATGAATCCAATTATTCTACCTCCAGCTATGGGTAAATAGTAGGAGAGACTGTGTTCTTCAGCCTTGGTGAGGCAACTAGTCTAGGAGAAGGAAAACTCTGAAATCAAACCTGTTAAACTCCGCTTAAAAATTGACCTTGATATGCCCTTCCCGAGCGGAGGGGTTGGTAAATAGGATTATCCTAGTCGAGACATTCTAAGACCGGCTAAGACGGAAAAGATAAACAATGTTTTGTAATGGAGAACTTATTCTCTGTAACGATGTTGTTAGATTCTTCTATCTAATGTAGTTGTCCCGGAAGTATATGGGAGCCATTACTGTCCGGGAACCCATAACAACGCACACACACACACAGACACAGACACACACACAGACACAGACACACACACACACTCATATATATATATATATATATATATATATATATATGAATTAAAGTTATTGGGTATCATGTCAAAGCTAAGTGTTAATTTATATAAATTACTTCTATGATTACGAACCACTCTATCACAATAACCTTCCGATCCGTAATAACTATAAGAGTTATTACTGTCGATGTCAATCTTCTCAATATTCCAATGATTTGGAGATTTTGTCATGCCAACCAGGCATATTAATCAATGGTTTATTTCTCTTTTGTGTCTGTTCTGATATGGATTGAGACGCCGATGTAGTACCTTTAACAATGACTTTTCTATTTAGATTTGCCTTTAGGTTATGCCACTTACACCTGATTATCGTCGAAGACGACCATCTAACTGGCGGGAGAAGCAAATCAAGAAAAATAACATCATCATTTTATACACACACACACACACACACACACACACATATATATATATATATATATATATATATATATATAATGATGTATATATATATAAATATATTGTATAAAATGATAAATATATATATATGAGCACTCTGACGAAGAAATTTACGGCTGCCACTCGTATAATGCAAAGCACTTCGAATGAATTGAGCACTCTGGTATCCGGTAAGACAAAAATGTAAATAAACAAAGGTTACTTACGTAAGACCTTATAATTCCCGTGCTGCCATGGTTCGCTTGTTTGCTTAGCGGTATGATATTAAGTCTAACGTAAAGTTGGGCGGGTTTCGATCCCAGCTTCAAGCGTCCAACATGTCTAACCTCATTGAAGATTTGTGATACAACGAAACAATCTATTTTTGGATGACAATATATATATATATTGTATTTTGCCAGCACGTCGTTATCTAAGTTTGTTCTGTTAAACATCGATGAAGAATGCGCTGATAGCGACATGTGTGGTTTTAACACAGATCTCAAGCTAAAAACACAAATGTTGAAATGGAATGTGCCACTGGAGTCACGTGACCAGAATAGGTAGATATATTAATCGGTCAGCCGGGGACATTTGCGAAAATAACGGTAAAATGTAACAATTCAAGTACGAACTGCTTTGGCATTCCATACTGAATATTAGAAATTGAAGAGATTGTCCTATTTACCCAACCCCTCCACTCGGGCAGGATATGACACAAGGTCAATTTTTAAGCGGGGTTTAACAGGTTTGAATTCAGAGTTTTTCCTTCTCCTAGACTAGTTGCCTTACCAAGGCTGAAGAACCTAGTCTGTCCTACTATATACCCATAGCTAGAGGGAGAATAATTGGATTCATACCTTACCCAAGGGTATTCGTGCGATGTGAAATGCAATCAGTCTGGTCCAGGATTTGAACTCTTTCCCTATCCTGTTTCATGGCTTTTTGTTTATATTATTATTATTATTATTATTATTAATTACCAACCCTTCTGCACGGGTAAGGTATGACACAAGGTCAATTTTTAAGCGGAGTTTAACAGGTTTGATTTCAGAGTTTTCCTTCTCCTAGACTAGTTGCCTCACCCAGGCTGAAGAACCTAGTCTGTCCTAAAATTTTCCCATAGCTGGAGGGAGAATAATTGGATTCATACTTTTCCCAAGGGTATTAGTGCGATGTGAAATGCAATCAGTCTCGTCCAGGATTTGAACTCGTGTCGCCGTGATCATTTCCTACGACGATAACCATTACACCACGGGCACCTCCTAGATATTGAAGAGATTATAAAGTATCACCAAATTTGCCCCACCCCCACCCACGCAATATTATAAAAGTGGTGACGAGGAATAGATTTTTTTAAGATCTTAAAGTGAAGACGTTTAAATCTTGTTATTTTTCCTATGTTTGGGTCAAGTTGCTAAAGAAAGTGCTCCTCATTAACCCATTTGGAGTGGGGGTTTTTTGGGGGTGGACTCCTTCTGTTAAGAGGGTGGTAAGCTTAGTTATTAATAAAATAGCATTCAATACAGGTATGAACGTATTAAACATATTCAATAATTAACCCTACCACTCCTCCTAATTGAATGAACCAAAAAAACACTCCAAATAAATATCTAAAAAAAACTCCGCAGCAAATTACAGTAACAATCAACCTTGAATAACCCCCGAGGAAGGTCAACAAAGAGTTTGAAAGCCCTCGGGCCAGTATGGAGCACTTTCTTCACCATTTTGATCCAGACAAAAAAAAACCAAGAAGATTTGAACGTCTTTACTTGAAGATCTTGAAAAGAAAACAACCCGAATTCTTTAAACGAACATGCTTATATATATATATATATATATATTTGTGTGTGTGTGTGTGCGTGTATGTGTGTGTGTGTGTGTGTGAATTATAAAAAACTATGATAAAAATCAAAACTCTGCTATATTTGCTTTCATCCATGACAGGGATAAACGAAGAATAATTGAAGCATGTTCCATAGCATACCACAACACAATGCCACAACGACAAAGTTTTTAACAAAGTCAATGGGAACAACCGCAGTCTTTCGTCTCACAACACTGTGGATGACCTACTTGAATGGAGTTTACGATGCTTTCCGTTTCTTTTATTTCGGTAGGCTAAACAATTTTAGTGAGGCCTGCAAGATCTCTCTTTTAAATGTAGATCAATTTGCATATCATGGCTCAAACTGGTATTTGTTTTATGAATGCAAATTACGAAGCCGTTTCAAAATGGTTTCCAGAGACTGTTCCAGTAAACATTAAAAAAAGGTAAAAGATTGAGAAATAGTTGGATCATTCAAGAAAGCTGAAAATGCAGAGAAATATGAAAGTGTCCCTGATACCACTTCTAGTTTGTAACTACGAAATGATCCCCAAAAGCCTGGAAACGAGTCTGAGGAAGCTGAACGTAGGAAAAAGAATCGTCGTCATCCGGACCATACCAGTGTTAAAATCTAATAATAATATTATTGCGTCATTTTCTTCCGCATCCGGAAATCAAAGAGCATCTTCAGCGGCTTTGAGCATCAATTTAAAATAAAGTTTAAAATTTCCAGAAAATCAATATTGTATCTGAAAGAAAATGTTTTGCGGATCAGCCTTAACGATCTGATCACCCACCCCATGCATCGTGAACTCAAACGCATGTGTGGGTGTTCTTACAGAGAGGAAAGAGTCAAAATCTGACCTTGAATGGAGATAAGAAGAGAAAGAGGTTAAAAGCTGACCTTGATTGAAACCAGGATGGAAAGGGTTTCTAAAAGACAAATAACAAACCTAGTTTGCTGGTTGGGCGTCTTGACGATTTAAGGCAGTCCTTTAAGGAAGGACACAACATGTGTAATATTACTGCCGGGCGCTGTCGTTGAGAAGGCGCGAGCACATCGGCTGTCATCAATCACTGAAAAATGTCACGAACCTAGCGCGTGCGGGCAGAATGACCCGTAGAGTTCGAGGGTGATTTTAATATAATCATGCATGAACTTTCGCACTTCACTATTATTTTCACTGGTGTCACCGAGCTTTCTGGAACCTTCGAATTGATCCATCAAATCTCTATATAAGAAATCAAGTAACGAGATTTGGGAGAGTTCAAGGCAGGTTTCTAAACAGGTTCGGCAGAGGTCCAGGTCACCCTGACCCGTGCATACCCAGCCTGTCAACAATACGACTGATATGAATGTATCAACAAGGCCGCTATAACGACGCTGGTGTCAACCCAAGAAGGGGAAGGAGTAAGAATGCTATCGAACAAACTTTTTTACTGTCGCCCGGTGTTGTCCCCATCAATAAAATCGACTACTATTTTATTCCTTAAATTTCGAGTTTTGAGTGTTTCTTTCCCGCGGATTCTTTTCTTTCAGACACAACGTATTTTAGTCCTATGTTACTCATGGACTTCTATAGATAACGAAGATATTTTCTTTCTCAGTGAGAGATGATGAAAGACTCATAAAAGTTTGATATGAGTTATTAAAACTCGATGGCGAAGCTGAAAATACATGTTTGTGAATTTGTTGTATTTTGACCTTCGACCCGGCCAAAAATGCCATTCAAGGTGATGCACAGCAAGGAAGTGACACATTCTAATGGCAGTTAGGAGAGGAAATCGCGTGGGCGGAAATTGGCTGATGAAATGGGACGAGGTAAAAAAAAATTCCCATGGTACACTCATAGACTGATGCACCGGAAGAGAGAGACCTGTGAACTGCATGACAGTTATTTCCGCTTGATGACGATCAAACATGCCATTTCAAAGATCGAGTAGGCGACTGAGTGGGCGTTGAACGATTATATAACTCATTCAAGACAAGAGTTGCAGTTGCAATTAGAGACGGAGTTATAGACAAGATGTGGTAGGGAAAGCTATATCAGGCCGAAGGGGCCTTGGGGCCCTGATGAGTTGGGGTCCAGAGAAGTTGCTGATAAGATGCAGTAAAGAAAGCCATCACCCAGCAGAGTGGGCCCCAGGGCCTCCGGTTGAGCATCTGGAGAACGAGAAAGACACCACGCTGACGGCCATAAGAGTGGGGTCAAAATATTACAGTTTCTGTTCGGTCTCCAGCTCTCTCTCTCTCTCACACGCATACCCTGAGTTGCCCTTTTCGAACCCTTACAATAAAGTGAGAGGTAAATATTTTGGTCAACAAAGAGTTTGAAAGCAAAAAAAAGTTTTGGTCAACAAATAGTTTGAAAGCCCTCGGGCCAGTATGGAGCACTTTCTTCACCACTTTGATCCAGACAAAAAAAAAACAAGAAGATTTGAACGTCTTTACTTGAAGATCTTGAAAAGAAAACAACCCGAATTCTTTAAACGAACATGCTTATATATATATATATATATATATATATATATGTGTGTGTGTGTGTGTGTGTTCGCGCGCGCGCGCGCGCGCGCGTGTGTGTGTGTGTGTGTGAATTATTAAAAACTATGATAAAAATCTAAACTCTGCTATATTTGCTTTCATCCATGACAGGGATAAACGAAGAATAATTGAAGCATGTTCCATAGCATACCACAACACAATGCCACAACGACAAAGTTTTTAACAAAGTCAATGGGAACAACCGCAGTCTTTCGTCTCACAACACTGTGGATGACCTACTTGAATGGAGTTTACGATGCTTTCCGTTTCTTTTATTTCGGTAGGCTAAACAATTTTAGTGAGGCCTGCAAGATCTCTCTTTTAAATGTAGATCAATTTGCATATCATGGCTCAAACTGGTATTTGTTTTATGAATGCAAATTACGAAGCCGTTTCAAAATGGTTTCCAGAGACTGTTCCAGTAAACATTTTGTTAAAGAAGTCTAGTTTCTGGTTTCCAGAGACTGTTCCAGTAAACATTTTGTTAAAGAAGTCTAGGCTCGTCCTTTATCATTGTGTCATTGTGAATTATTTTGCATGAATTTGCATATGACAATATAACAAATTTCTTTCATCACAAAAGATCTTCTTTGAATTTCAAGAATAGAATAATAACAAAATAGCAGAGCGAAAGGTTTTACTACATTCTCGTTTGTGGCGGGAATAATACGTGACAGATGCAATTCAAGAAGTAGAAGGTGCCTACCGTGGTTGGCAGCATGTGGTAGTTGGTTCGCTACATTGCAGTACATTACTTCTCTCTGTGGGATTTGAAAATCAGACCGATGAAAGGGACTAAATCGAAAAGTTATGCTTTAAATGTGTGAACTGGGCTATACCGTGTTGGGTGAAGGTATAGTTTATATGAAAACATTAGCAAGATAATTGTTGTAAACTCATATGCAGATACATGCATAAAGAATCATATCGCCACACAATAAAGAAGAGCAACACAGTCTTTTTTAGAAAAATATACCTCTCACTTTATTTGAAAGGTTTGTGCGTGAGAGAGAGTTGGAGACCGAACAGAACTACAACATATTGACCCATACTCTTATGGCCATCAGCGTTGTGTCTTTCTCGTTCTCCAGGGTGGCTCAACCGGAGGCCCGGGAGTCCAGCCTTCTGCTGAGTGCTGGCTTTCTCTACCACGTCTTGTCTCCAACTTCCGAACTCCAAGCTGCTCAATCGGGGCTCCCGAGGGCTACTTCTACTGAGTGCTGGCTTTCTCTACCACATCTTCCCCCCCTCCAGCTGGTCTGGTCTCCAAACTGACTGACTTCCTGTCTTTACCGAGTTATATAATAGTTCAATCGCCCACTCAATATCTCCCCATGACTGGCTATCGGAATGTGTTGCTTCCGCGTCTTTGGAATGGGATGTTTGATCGTCATGAAGCGGAAATAACTGTCATGCAGTTCACAGGTCACTCTCTTCCGGTGCATCAGTCTGAGTGTACCGTGGGACTTTAACCCTGTCCCATATCGTCAGCCAGACTCACCCACGCCAATGGAATAAGCACTCCTTCTGTCTTTGGAATGACATGTTTGGCGGGGTCGAAGGTCAATATACAACATGATTAATGAAGTTTAGCTTGAGTTGTAAAGACTTCGACATGCGGAATCCTTGTCGCGTACGGGCTAACGCACTGGACTGGAACATCATAGTAAGGGAGTTCGTACTCAAGTCACGCTACTAAGTTCACTTTCGGATTAATACTCTAGCGAAAGGCATGAACCCTTAACTCCCGACAATGAGTTATTTAAACCACTACTGTTCTTCAACAA
This sequence comes from Sepioteuthis lessoniana, assembly GCA_963585895.1. Lineage (NCBI taxonomy): Eukaryota > Metazoa > Mollusca > Cephalopoda > Myopsida > Loliginidae > Sepioteuthis > Sepioteuthis lessoniana. The sequence goes on along the minus strand of OY757946.1, from coordinate 37,892,788 downwards.
TAATGGTTTTGGTACTAAATAACCAACCAACACTGATATGCCTTTAACAAATAAATCACACTAAACCAATGAACTTATTCTGAAGTTTTGTTCCAAGCTTTAAAAGAAAATTGGGCAAGTTGTACTTAGAGGGTATCAAGCGATTTCGATGTTTTACAGTCCAGTGTTGTTTGTCATCTTGAGAACTTTGACAAAATTCTGCAAAACGTTTTACTCAACCGGGTAATGACCTATTCGACTTGGACTGTAGAATAAACCAACTACATCTCTGCAGAGGGGTAAGACTCCCCCAACGAGTGTCCCGTGGCCCCGTCGACTGAGGCTGTAGAATAAACTAGTTGCATCTCTGCAGAGGGGCAAGACTCCCCCAACGAGTGTCCTGCATAGGATACTAAGCAATCTAATGTTGAGGCTCTAGTAATGCTGGATTTCTGGGGAATGTGAAGTACCTCTTTATTGCCATCGCTCCCAGGTCTTCTTAGGCTCAAAGTGGTAACTCCTTATCGGGTTCTCTGAATCGGTCAAATAGAAGTAAACAGGGTACTTATGCTAAACTGAATTGTTTGAAATAGAACTGTTTGTATGAATAAAATTTGATTTGTCATTAAATAACTTTCTATGGTTGATATGCCATAAAACCAACCCAAATAAACCAGATATTGTAAAAATCTTAAAATATCATATTCCAGTTAGTGTGACGTCAGATATATTTTTTCGTGAAGCTTGTCATGTTGTTGGAGTAACCCTAATGTTTATTGACTGACACGTGACAGGTTACGTAATTGGATATATTCAGATAGCCACTTCAGAAAACACTAATATCATTATCCATTGATGTACATTATTATTAATCAGAGGAGGAATCCAGTCCATAGGAAGTAGAGAGGATCAGAGTATTGGAGAAACTCGTTATCACACGGACTTTACGAATGATGTGAAAAGCTCGTAAATTGATGAAGATTGTCATGAGGATGTTGATAACTAAGAGATTCAAGACCATGATTGATCAGTCTGTTATATAATTACGAAATGATTTTTTTTTATATTAATCATTTTTCGTTAATTATATTTTATCATTCATTTTGGTTGGGCTTTGGACTATTCGGCTCTTACTTCAGGTACACAGACATTGAGTACAGTTTTACGCTCGTGTGCAAAGGATATGACAATCACAATTGTCATAATAAACCCCAGATGGGAAATGTGACTGGTGTTTGAATGACGTCATGCCCGGAAGCGATGGTCCTGAGAATTTGAAGATTTAGCAAAATAGTCAGTTGGGAGTTGCCTTTGGACTATGTAGGCAGACAGTTGGGTTATCGGCCTCAATGGCAGACAGTTGAAGTTGGGGTCCGACTAAGATGTTGAGAAGTTGGGTCCGACCATAAAGTTGAGCAGTTGGGTCCGACCATGATGTTGAGAAATTGGGGTCCGAGCTTGGTGTGGAGAAATTGAAAACTCCTCGATATATGCCGAGCGTTTAGATGTTGTTAGCATAGTATGATTACGAAAGACTTTTAAGAATTGCCTCTCTCCTCGTGTCGAAGAACCGAATTCCAGAAGTTAATAAACGGTTCGTATCGGAACACCAGAGTCGACTGTGTATTTGAGTCTGCCTACTGTGTTTGTATTTGTATATGTATTGTTGTTATTGATATCATTGAATTATGGTTGTGGTATGCCACAAGTCGTCAATGATGGTGCATACCATGATGCTACCAAAAGACTAACTCTTGCTATGTCAATAATGTCCTCATCATCATCATGTCGCGCCGCCAGCATGGATATCCCTGGCCCTCTCTCGGCACTTCTCCCTATCACTCATCGCCTCCGGCAGGTCTTCAGGGTTATATCCTGTGTCCTCACATAGTTGCTGTATGTAAGTTCGAGTTGGTCGTCCTGCTTTAGCACGGCCATATGTGGGGGTCCATAGGAGTACATCACTTATGAGCTCGTCCTTGCTTCTCTAGCAGTGTTCCACGTGTCTGGTTCGTCTAACTTGTATAGTTTTCGTGATGGGGGGAAAGTGTCCGTATAGTTGGTGTCTCGTGGGGTGTTGTCGCCAGGACTTGTTCAATACTGCTCTCAACATTCTTGTGTAGTTTCCGTCTAGTTTCTTTTCCAGCCGTTTAGTTAATGTCTATGTAGTGCATCCATATAGCAGTATCGACACAACCGCTGCCTCGAAGAAACTGCGTTTCATTTTATTGGTTAGGTCTGATTTCCATATGATCGAGAGCCTATCAATAGTCGTCCATGCCTTCGTCAGTCGTGAGTCGATGTCTTTTTCGGTTGATGAGACGCTACTTCCTAGGTAGGTGAATTTTTCTACTAGTTTCAGAGAGGCTTCGTCTAGTGTGGCAATGTTGCCTGTTTGGTTGTAACACATATATTCAGTTTTGTGTGCATTGACATGGAGGCCAATGCCAGCTGCGGCTCGTTCCAGACTATGTAGTAGTGTCTCTGCTTGATTAGGCGTATTCGCCAGTAACACCAAATCATCAGCGTAGTCGGCGTCCGTGATTGTTTTTGCGGGGTATCTTTTGCTTCTTCTCTTAGTCAGCTCGAAAGGGGTCTCAATTTACATGGGACCCATGTGATCTACTAGTAATAATCATTTTCAGAACTGAAATATACAATAACAACTATTAATCCTTGATCACCATGTTTTAGACAAGAAAGAAAATATATTTTACGTCACTGCATATTTTGCATACTCATATGCATACATGGAGAATGACACAACAATAACGACGTCACAATTTTTTTTTTTTATGAAAAATATACCTCTCACTTTATTTGAAAGGGTTGTATGTGAGAGGGAGTTGGAGACCGAACAGAACTGCAACATATTGACCTCCCTACTCTACTGGCCATAACCACGTTTTTTTTTCCCGTTCTCCGGGGCTGCTGGTTTTCTTTACCGTATCTTATCTCCAACTGGTCTGATCTCCAAAAACTCATCTGATCTCCAGCCTGATTAATCGGGGCCTGAGGGCTCCCTCTACTGGGTGCCGGCTTTCTCTACTGCATCTTGTCTCCAACTGGTCTTCTCTGCAAACTGCGCTGTGTTATATAATACTTCAACGCCCACTCAATATCCCCCTATAACTGGCCATCGGAATATGCACTTCCGCCGTCTTTGGAATGGCATGTTTGACTGTCATCGAGCGGAAATAACTGTCATGCAGTTCAAAGGTCACTCTCTTCCGGTGCATCAGTTTGTGACTGTACCGTGGGGTTTTAACCCAGTACCATATTGTCAGCCAAGCCCGCCTACGCCAATGGAATAGGCAACTTCCGCGTCTTTGGAATGGCATGTTTGGCCGGGTCGGAGGTCAATATACTACACATATTTGGAGACAAAAATATTTCAAAACTCTCTCTAAATAGATCCAACCCAATGATACCATTATGATTTATAACGTAAACAAGAAACTTCAAAAAGATTTCATGAAAAAAAAACCGGCATTGATTTGAAGTCTCCGGCAGTTTCAGCAGGATGCAGTTTTTTTGACAGGATGAGTTCCAAATGATCGCTATTGCGCTCGTCTTTGTAATAAATAATTCTTATATTAATGATTTGCATCTATTTTGCGATAGCCTTTTATGTCTACAAGAGTGCTGTGGAAAGTGCTGATTACCTTAAAGTACACGTTATAATAGGAATAACTATTAGAAATACATAGAAGACGTTGATAGAACAAAATTTAAACAGGTATTAAAAAATCTTTGCAAGGTGTATAATGATGATAAAAACGAAAAAGAACTAGACACTCTGATTCAAGCTATGACAATATAAATCCAAAATGCTGGAAAGAAAATTTGGCATTGAATAATGTCCCACATTGATAATGAAAAATGGGAAAAGACAATTAATGGAAAGAATAGAACTACCAAATCAGGAAAAAGCGGTCACCATCAAACAAACAGAGATAAAAGAAAAATAAGAAAAGACTACCTGGGAAGCACAAGAAAACTCCATGAAAGAAAACTCTATCGTAGGAATCTCATCAAACAGATAAACACCTGGACAGTCTGCCTTGTAAGATACTTGGGGCAATTCTGACAATCGACAGGGGGAAGAACTCAGATAAATACTCTAAAGGACGAGAAAATTGATAACAAAGCCCAAGGCTCTATATCTAAGAAATGATAAAGACAGGCTGTACGTGTTAAGAATGCAAGGAGGAAGAGACTGACCAACACTGTTTATTTGTAGATGCTTCTTTACAAGGACTCGATAAATACATTAAAAATAGTTTTTAAAATACCAATTATAGTTTTGGAAACATTAGAAAAATCAGAAAAAACAAAAAAATAAAGCACAGAAATGGGAAGAAAAACAACGGCATTGATATTTCAAGAGACAAATCGGCCAGATTTCACAAGAGAAGACCCGAGCAAGGTAAAGAAAAGTAAAACCTGGGAGAGAAACTGAATCTATTTAATAACAGCCCAAAACAACGAGATAAAAACCATTTATTTTTCAGCAAAATCTGATAGTAAGCAAGAGATTAGTCATCATCATCATCATCATGTCGTGCCACTAGCACGGATATCCCTGACCCTCTCTCGCCACTTCTCCCTATCGTTCATCGCCTCTGGCAGGTCTTCAGAGCTACATGCCATATCCTCATATAGCTGCTGAATGTATGTTCGAGCAGGTCGTCCTGCTTTTGCCCGACCATATGTGGGGGTTCATAGGAGTACATCACTTATGAGCTCGTCCCTGCTTCTCCAGCAGTGTCCTAGGTTGTGGGGACAGAGATAAAACGGTTTGTCCCACATTCGGCGAATTCAACAAACGGACACAAAAGGAGTACAAGACTAGACAGAAATGAGTAAGAAATATGGTCTATTAGGAAATGCCTAAGAAATTAAAATTTGGACATATTACCAAGTAGTCTATGCATAAAAGAAAAATTCGTTCGAGATAAATAGATGCACAAAATTTTCTGATATTTTGATATACAAACAGATCACCTAATCCCTGTCAGAAGGGCGGACCTAGTCTTACTTAACGAGAGAAAAAGAGCTTGTTATCAAGCAGATTTCGTCGTTTCGGTAGGCCACATAGTGAGAATAAAAGAAAGCGAAAAGAAAATTAATACTTGAATTTTGAAACATTAAAGTCGGCTTGGAACGATTCCCAAAAGGCGTGGAAAATAGATTGCAGGAATTGGAAATCTAAGAAAGAAAGGGAACCATCCAGACCAGGGTATTGTTAAGATTTGTTTGAATACTGAGAAGAGTCCTGGAGACCTGAGGAGACTTGCTGTCATTCAAATCCCAGTGAAAGACCACCAGCAAACACTAGTGAGACAAACTTGCAAGTCGTAATAATAATAATAATAACAAGTGTACAGAAAGAGTTTAAGATTTGACACGACTGGCTGGTCAAGGTGATCCACTAGGAATTCTGCACAAAATTTAAAATTGACCATACGAACAAATGATATATGCACAACCCAGCATCTGTCTAGGAGAATGAGACACACAAATTCCTATGGGATTTTGACACACAAACGGATCACCTAATCTTAGCCAGATGACCAGACCTTATATTAATCAATAAAAAAAAAAGAACTTGTAAAATTGTGGACTTGGTGTTCCAGCTGACACAGAGTACAATTGAAAGAAAGCGAAAAAAAAAGTACCTTCACCTTGTTAGGGAATTGAAAAGACTGTGGAACATGAAAGTGATGTTTATACCTATAGTAATTGATGCTCTTGGTACGGTAACCGAAAGATTATTAAGCGGACTGGTGGACTTGGAAATAAGATAGCGAGAGAACATCATCCAAACAACTATATTATTGAGATCGGCTTGAGTACTGAGAAGAGTCCTGGAGACTGAGGAGACTTTCGGTCACTCAAACTTAAGGGAAAGACTATCAGCTAACGCTGATGTGAAAAATTATAAAGGAGTAAATTATAATAATAATAATAATAACGTGACTTTAACATACAAAAGGATCACCTAATCCCGGGCAGAAGACCAGATTTAATAATAATCAACAACAAAAAAAAAGAATTTGCAAAATAGTTGACTTTGCTGTCCCGGCTGACCACAGAATAAAACTGAAAGAATGTGAAAAGAAAGATAAGTACCTCGACCTTGCTAGAGAATTGAAAAAAACTGTGGAACATGCAGGTGACAAATATACCAATTGTAATTAGTGCATTTGGAACAGTAACCAAAGGATTACTAAAGGGACTAGAGGACTTGGAAGTTAGCGGACGAGTGGAGACCATCCAAACGACAGCATTTTTGAGAACGGCCAGAATACTAAGAAGAGTCCTGGAGACTTGAGGAGACTTGCTGTCACTTAGACTCCAGTGAAAAACCATCGGCTAACGCTGATGTGAAAAGCTCTAATGAGTGAATAATAATAATAATAATAATAATAATAATAATAATAATAATAATAATAATAAGAAGAAGAAGAAGAAGAAGAAGAAGAAGAAGAAGAAAATAGAAAAAAAAGGAATAGATAAGATGCAACAAAATAGCAAATGTAAGTTATGTGACTAGAATTAGACTAGACATGACTGGGTGGTGAAGGCAAAAAACTTTAATTTTGACCTTACGAACACGTTTTCGTATGGTCAAATTAGCTAAATGTACAACTCCGAATCCACCTAGAAAAATGAGACACAAACTTCGGGGGGATTTTGAAATACAAAGGTATCTCGTAAGATCTAGTGATAATCAACAACAAAAAAAGAAGGAAAATGTGAACCTGCCGAATAGTGTTAATAAAAGAAAGCGAAAAAAGAGAAAAGTACTAAGACCTTTCTAGAGAACTATAAAAAATATGGAATATGTAGGTAACGATGATCCCAATTGTGGTTAATGCTCTTGGGACCCAAAAGGATTGGTCAAAAGACTAGAAGACTTGGAAATAAGAGGTCAAGTAAAGAGTATCCAGACTGCAGCATAATTAAGATCGACCAGAATACTGAGGAGAGTCCTGGAGACTTGAAGAGATTTGCTGTCATTTGTGTGAAAAACTCTCAAAAGAGTAAATAATAATAAAAATAATATATCAGCATATTTACATGAATATTAAGTCAAGGTGGACACAAAAGTAGGCATGGATATATGATTTCGATATGGCTCCAAAAACTTGGATAGCACTGGCCTGCGATTTTTTCTAGGTTGTATAAATAACAATTTGTCTCCAACGAAATCGCGATATGCCTTCTTTTCAAAGTCAGTGATTTTTTGCTAGACAAGAACAACGACATTACTGCAGATATAACTGAACCTGTCAGGTTTATTCTTACACTTGTGAACCATTCTTACAGGATTATAAATTTCAAGCTGAAAACGGGAAAAAATAAATCAGTAGACAGCTTGTGGTTGACCCTTGATACAGTACATTAAAATCATTTTATGCTAAGGGAAAAACCCTCCCCACTCTCGGTTTGTGGGTGTTTGTGAGTAGTGTGGTACACTGTAGTTAGGTACACATGAAACATTATATGTTGTTCTAAACATCAGGCAACCACGATCATCTGTGTCAAGTCTAGTCAACAGGCTTTTGAATAAGTGTTAATATGTATAACTTATGAAGTATTCTAACACATCTAAAAATCCAGACCGGTCCAAACAGTTTTTTTTTTAATTCAACATAAAATAGCAATCATGTATCATTTTATAAAACTTTGATCTTTGGAGGAAAGAATTAACCCTGGCTATGCCACAGCAGTACGAAAACGAGTTGTTAAGATCCCCGTTGAAACGTAACCGAGGTAACAAAGTTGACGAACGCGAAATTAATGCGTAGAGTGTTCGCCGATGATCCGGGATGTTGTGGTTCAATCCCAGGTCGAATCATACAACAAACTCAAAAATAGTACTTTATGCTTCCTTGCTTAACACTCAGCATTGTATCTAATGATCAAGGGTAAAGTGAAGCAATCTAGGGTATGGAGTAGCGCCCTCTCCAACACGTCGGTATGATAGCTATTGAAACATGAGCCTTCGAGTCACCTTCGACTCAGGTGGCTACTTTTCACTTTTACTGTTACGGTTTGGTTTGGTTTCTTTGTTTAATGGCATTTCAACCTTTGTAGGTTATTTAATGCTAAAGTCATTCTCCAGGAAGAACAGTTGTGGTGCCATTTAACCCATAGCTTGGAGGATAAGGGGGTTCATACCTTTCCCAAGGGTATTTGCCCGAAAGTGAACGTAATAGCGCGACTGGAGTTCGAACTCGCTTACTACAACCCTTCAGTCCATCGCTTTAACCATTACACCACGATAAAATCCCTTTTACTACGACATTGTCAATAGAAATAAGAGAACCTACCTTCTGACCAAAGGAGAGATAAGAACTTAGACTTTGCCATCTTCAAGAGATGACCCAAAAATGCTCTGAAAGTGAGACAAAGTGTTAATTAACTAGAAGAAAAAAATGTTATTTTGTGGGTTTTGCTCTTCCAGTAGACCACCGAATGAAAATCGAAGAAAGTGAAAAGATAGACGAATATTTCGATTCAGCTATACAACTGAAAAAGCCATGGAACATGAAGGTGATGGTAATACAAATAACATTTTAGCACGCTAAGAAAAGTTTCTAAGGGTTTTTAAAAGTAACTGGCAAAGTTAAACACCAAAAGAAAAAACGGAACTATACGATTGTGGAGATTGGAAGAAATACTCAAAAGTCCTAACTACAACAAGAGTCTTGTTACCTCTCGTAATCCAGTGTATGTCCATTGTGATAACACCCCTATCAGCCGCCCTCCGCTATAACTTCTTTAAATCAAACTACTCGTGGCCAGTAATTTATCCAGTGGTTTCCAACAGGGGTATCACACATTTCTTTATGGCCACATAAAATACAACCGAGAGGGTGAGAAAAAAGAACAAACGAGCAAATACGGACCTAAGTCAGCTCCAAGCCCTAGAAAGGGTTTTGTGACACTTTGCATTCTCCGTGCATCTGTAGACAATCCCCTGCGTGTTTTTTTTTTCCCGAAACACCTACAAAAGTCACTAAGAATGCCAACTCATGTTTGACTGTCTTCCCTCACTGCTTCTTTCTGCTGACCATCCTTCCTCTGGACTGCTATCTCACGCCGACTGGTTTCTTCTGCTCTCCGTTGTCCACTGCCTCTCCTTCTGTCTTCCTTTGCCGACTGACCTGTGTCTTCTCTGCTACCTTCCTCTCCTCGTCCACTTCCGGTCTCGCGGGAGTTCTCGAGCTCAAGCCCTTTGTTTAGGTTTCACGCCCAAACAGACAAAAAGATCGTCTGACTGGCGTACACAAACACACGCTCAACACAATGGCCACATAGTCTCATACCATTAGGTGTGTCAAAAACTCAAAAAGAATAAAATAGGAATAAGAACAACTGTATGGATCTTTCAAGCGACAAACAAGCGAGATGTCATGCGAGAAAACGTGGAAATGTCTAAGAAAGGGAAAACTTTAGGGAGAAATAGAATCTCTAATTACAGCAGCACAAAACAAAGTGTTATATTATCAAGAAATGATTGTTTTTAATTAATCATTTTTCGTTAATTATATTTCATCATTCAGTTTGGTAGGGCTTTGAACTATCCGAGTCTCTTAGTTTAGGTGCATAGTCATTTGCTGCAGTTTTACGCTAGTGCGAAAGGACATGACAATCACCATTTGTTATTGTTGTAGGTGACTCACCTATGAACAGAATAATGTACTTACCCAAAGGGTATATTAATCAAGAGCTGGTAGAGGAGAGCAGCAGCTTAAGTAAGCGCCTTGCCTGTCTTCGTGTACGTTGAACCAAGGAAACCCTCCTCAGAGACTTGGATACATTTGTGTGGCACCTCATATCTCCGTGTTGAGTTATTTATTTATTGACCCTTCATAATCCGTCATAACTCTCATAATAAACACCCAGACAGGAAATGGGGCAGGAGTGTGGATGCCATCATGTCCAGAAGACAGGGTCCTGAAAATTTGAGGATTTTGAAAAGACAGTAGTTGGATTTTGACCATTGAAGACATGAGTTGGGTTTTCTACCATTGAGGCATGAGGTTCAGTTTTTCGGATCTCGACCAGCAGAGATGAATTGAGATCTTAAACATCAAAGGATGCGCCGCGCGTTGGGGTAGGGTCGGCATAGTATGGTTTGCATAGACTTTTAAGAATTGTATCTCTCTCCTCGTGTCGCCATGGACTGAAGCCAGGAATTAATAAACCTGTTCGTATCCGAAACGAAAAAGCCCGCTTGTATTTAGATATGTATTTGTATTGTGCTGTGATTGATATCATTATGGCTGAAGTATATTACAAACGCCCTAAGGTCTAACGATGTCAAAGCAATAATAGGCTAGAGGCAACAAAATAACAAATGTAGTTTGTGTGGCGTTAGAGATTAAACATAATTAAAACATAATTAAAACATAATTAAAATATACTTAAACATAATTAAAACATAATTAAAAACAATTAAAACATAATTAAAATATACTTGAACATAATTAAAATATAATTAAAACATGATTAAAACATAATTAAACATATAATTAAACATAATAAAAACATAATTAAAATATAATTAAACATAATTAAAATATAATTAAATACAATTAAAACATAATTAAAATATACTTAAACATAATTAAAACATAATTAAACATAATTAAAACATAATTAAAATATACTTGAACATAATTAAAATATAATTAAACACAATTAAAACATAATTAAAATATACTTGAACATAATTAAAATATAATTAAAACATGATTAAAACATAATTAAACATATAATTAAACATAATAAAAACATAATTAAACATAATTAAACATGATTAAAACATAATTAAACATAATTAAAACATAATTAAAATATAATTAAACATAATTAAACATAATTAAAACATAATTAAACATAATCAAAACATAATTAAACATAATTAAAATATAATTAAACATAAATGAAACATAATTGAAATATAATTAAACATAATTAAAACATAATTAGACATAATTAAAATATAATTAAACATAATTAAAATATAATTAAACATAATTAAACATAATTAAAATATAATCAAAACATGATTAAAACATAATTAAAATATAATTAAACATAATTAGAATATAATTAAACACAATTAAAACATAATTAAAATATACTTAAACATAATTAAAACATAATTAGACATAATTAAAACATAATTAAAATATACTTGAACATAATTAAAATATAATTAAACACAATTAAAACATAATTAAAATATAGTTGAACATAATTAAAATATAATTAAAACATGATTAAAACATAATTAAACATATAATTAAACATAATAAAAACATAATTAAAATATAATTAAACATAATTAAAATATAATTAAACACAATTAAGACATAATTAAAATATACTTAAACATAATTAAAACATAATTAAACATAATTAAAACATAATTAAAATATAATTAAAACATGATTAAAACATAATTAAACATATAATTAAACATAATAAAAACATAATTAAACATAATTAAACATGATTAAAACATAATTAAACATAATTAAAACATAATTAAAATATAATTAAACATAATTAAACATAATTAAAACATAATTAAACATAATCAAAACATAATTAAACATAATTAAAATATAATTAAACATAAATGAAACATAATTAAAATATAATTAAACATAATTAAAACATAATTAGACATAATTAAGATATAATTAAACATAATTAAAATATAATTAAACATAATTAAACATAATTAAAATATAATCAAAACATGATTAAAACATAATTAAACATAATTAAAATATAATTAAACATAATTAAAACATAATTTAGTGCAGTGAATTTGTGTAAAAAGAGTATAAAAATTAAGACAATTGAGTGGAAAAGGTGATCTACTGGGAATTGTGCAAGACGTTTAGATATGCAAAACCCGGAATCCGTACTGGAAAATGATATGCACCAACTTCTCTGGGGTTTTGAGATATAAACAGATCACCTAATCTCGGCCAGACAACCAGACCTAATGGTAGTCGATGAAAATAAGAGGCCCTACCATCTGACTCACCAGAAGGTAAAACCTAAAGAAATCCAAAAGAGAGATAAAAGCTATACCTTCCCAGAGAACTGTAAAACTATGGGACATCAAAGTGACGTTGATACCAATTGTTATTGGTACGCTCGCTACAATCACCAAAGAATTGGTACAGGAAATGGATTACTTGAAAATAAGAGAAAGACTTGAGACCATCCAGACCACAGCATTAATAAGATCGGCCAGTGTACTGAGAAAAGTCCTGCTGTCACTCAAACTCCAGCGATAAACCATCATTTACCGCTGATGTGAAAAACACTGCAGAGAGTATAATTATAATACATAGATTTTTTCAGAGAGGTGAAATAAGTTATGAAATAGGAAATAATCTGTGGTACCAGTAGTAGATGGGATTCTCGGAACAAATGATAAAGAAACTCGTTAAAAGACTGGGTTAAGTTGATATTCATGGAAGAATGGATACATTCCAGACCTAAGCACTGCGTAAATCGGATACACTGCTTAGAAGATAACTAGATAGCTGAAGAAACTTACTGTATAGCGGTTTTAAAGGAATTACACTATTGTTTTTAAGCACACAAATGAATTACGAGACTTTTCTTTAGTAACACCACAACGAAAGTTCTTTATTTGCAGCTTTGAATATTTGGTTTGTTCTTGGTGCTGCAAGACTCGTGGTGTTTAGGCTTGTTGGATGTTTGAGACGAAATGGCTTAGCTAGATGTTGAGATGGCAGCGTGTTGTTGGACGTGTTAGGGAAGTATTCAAAGTCACCGTGTAGTTTTGTGTCGAGAGCGAAGTGGCGCTCGGATCGACATAGTCAATTTTTGGGGTGACCAGAAGTGGTGCCTGTGGAAGGCATGCTGAATGTTTCTAATTTATGTTCCACTGGGATTCCTAGTAAAGAATCCATAAATTAGATGGTTCCCTCGTTGAGTGTCCATGTTGCTGCTGCTAGTGTTAAAGCCACAGTGAGATGTCCACACTGGGTGGCTTGTTTAGCTAAAAAGCATCGCTAAGCAGGGACGACCAGAGGCACGTCTGTTCTGGTCGCCGCCTCAAGCAGAAGAGAATGTGTTTGGCCGCTCACCCGTTTTGCTAGCCGGAAATGAAGGTCCAGGCTGAATAGGATATGTCATTCTGATTGGGTGAAATTCAGTGTTGAATTAAATTGCGCACCAAAACAAAATACGAGATTTTTCTCTTCTCTACAACTGTCACTTGTGAATAACACTTTATTGACTTCAACTGTACAAGGATGTTTAACAAAGATTTTGGAAATTTAAAGAGACTTGCTTCGCCTCAATTTCAGCTGATAACTACCAAATATTAAAATATTAAGATGCAAATATATATCAATACTAAGGATGCTGCAAAAGATGATGGGAAGATGAAGAGACTTGTTACTTAATCTGCGACTACGGCAACCACACATTTCGTGTTAACATGCAAATGACAATAATTGATAAGACAAAAAAGAAAACGAAAAGGAAAAATGAAAAGATGCAAAGAAGAAGAAGAAGAAGAAGAAGAAGAAGAAGAAGAATCTTTTGGAAAAGGGAGATAATATTTCTAATAAACGTTTATAATAATAAAACAAAATAAACAATCAAATACAAAACAATGACAACGTAGATTGTACATTAATTATACATTAGAATTTCGTTGGAAAATAATTGACAATGAAAATGATAGCTGTGAAAATTGACAATATGTTCAATAGACACAATTCATTGAATTATGAATACGTGAATGATAATTAGTCACGTAATAATAATAGTTAATTAACAGTTAGTTAAACTGGCTTAATCAAACATTTAAAATTATTATAATTCTCATCTTGGATAATTTTATATTATAACAATATAAATATATATTCATATGATAAGAATGTGGCAGACAGGAATTTGAAATTAAAGGAAAGAGAAGAACCCGATGAATATGTGGACTTTTACAGCGAAGTGAGAAAGCTAAGAAACATGGTGATATTGATATCAATAATCGTCGGATGACACGAAACACTCCATACAAAAGAGACTGGGAAACAGATGATCCCTCGAAGTGCATATTCGTAATTGTCATTGATCATCCTACCAAGAATGTTATGCTATTAGTATTACTACTATTTCAGCTGCAACTTCTACAACTACTACTACAGCTACTACTACAACTACTACTACAACTAATAATAATAAGAAGAAGAATAAGAAGAGGAATATCAGATGTTGGAGTACTGGGACAACTAAGACAGGTCAAGCAGCCTGGTCCAAATTTGGAAGAAGAAGAAGAAGAAGAAGAAGAAGAAGAAGAAGAAGAAGATATGATACTCGGACAACTTAGACAGGTCAAGCAGCCTCGTCTTAATTTGGAAGAAAGAGTTTTACTGATTTACTGGTTTACTGATACTGTTTTGTTAGACAGACAGAAAACTATTAATCCGATTTCTTGTAACGTGTAGCTACAACTCTGCTAAAAAAATGTTTCTATAAAAGGAAATGTTTACAAAGGGGAGCGTTGCAGCTGTTGTGATAGACTGTGACATCGTTGTAAACGTATTCAAACACGAGTCGTGTTATTGCGTGCTCTGTCCGGGAAAGGTATGGATCCTATTTTCCGCTAACTGTGTATCGCTGCTATTTTTTTCTACCAGGATAGCTTTGCCATTAAATAACCCAAGAACGTTGATATGCCTTTAAACAAAGTAACCAACCAAGCTTAAGTGATCAGAAAACGAGTTCCTTTCAATATATCCATGTGGTTGATTTAATTTGGTTTTATGGCACATCAACCATTGCTGGTTATTTAATGCCGAAACCTGCTTTAGCATATGATGTTACATATGTATGATTCGTATACTCATTTTGTATATACATTTTTACGAACCTGTCTGTTGTACGCAGTTAAAAGGTATAAAGTATTTCTATCTAACACGAATATTTCTATTCACTATCATTCGCCTCTACACAGTTGAATAGTTTTAAGTGTTTCTATGTATCACTAACAATTCAATTAAACATCAGTCATTTTTTCGAACACAGTCAACGGATCAAACAGGTCTATTTCAAACAATTCAATTTAACATAAGTCATTGGTTTGCACACTGTTTATATATCAAACAGTTCTATTTCCCCCATTGGAAGAAACCAATCAGTCGCTACTGGGAGCAATGGCAATGAAATGGTGCACTGTATTCCCCAAAGCTCCTGTATTATTGGAGCCTCATCATCAGATTGTTTAGTGTCATATCAGGACACTCGTTCGGCGGTTGGATCTTAATCCCTTTGTAGAGATGCAATCGGTGTTTTCAACAGCTCCAGCAGACTATGTATAGTGTAGCAGCAATTTTCAAACTTTTGAAAACCTGCACTCGTTTCTATTTCCGCTTCTCTCTCGTGGACCCCAATGAGGATAAAGATAAAATTACTTTTGCCAAGTCGGCTTGGCCTACAGAACTACATCTCTGCAGAGAGGTGAGATCCCATTCGTAAACGATTGTTCAGATTATGACACTAAACCATCTAATTGTGATGATCCAGTCATGTAGATTTGGAGAACCCCATTACTCCCATGTTCACACTGACCCAGGGTGGTAGTACCTGTGAGAGTCCCATCTATTGATCAAATAGAAATTTCTAATCATTTACTATCCTTAAAACTATTTACCTGTGTACAAACGAACGAATAATGTTGAATAGGATTGATAGTGTTAAAAAGCAATACTTAAAACCATTCAACAGTTTGCAACCAAATGAGCTCTGATTCATTTAGAAAAGATAGAACCACATATATATATATATATATATTGTCACGTGGTCTCCCACTGAGAGGAGAGAAATAAAAAAAATTCCCCTACCCCTCGGTGTTTGAATTAACAGACCTCAAAGATTGATCGTTAAAAGGAGGAATAAGGAATGTAGGTCAACTCCTCGGCCTGACCGTTAAAAGAGGAAATTAGAATGTTGGTCAAGCTATCTGTACTCCATAACCTCACCTGGGTGGATAGAGATAGTAGTCCGAACGACTCACCTGACAGGGTGAAGGAAGAGGAAAGAGGCTAAATGATAGGCCGGAACCCTAAAGCCTGAAGCATCCTTTTCGTCAGCGGAAATAAGAATGAAGAATGCAGTTTTTAGGACCGCAGTTGGTGTGACAAGATGTGTTGACACTCGCCAAAACTCCGGGTGAAGAAGCGAAATAGAGCTCTTGGACAGGAGATAGCAGACGCCTTCAAGCCGAGTCCCACAGAATCCCGCTAGCCTGTAAAAGAGAAAAAAACTCTCAGAAGAAACCCGTCGATAAAAAGCTAAGTAAACCTAAAACCGTTTTCTCCCTCCACCCTTCCTAAGTATTGCAATTGTATGCTCTCTTTCTCTCTCTCTCTCTCAATTTAAAGAAAGACGAAAGAAAAGAAAAAGGAAGAAAGAATTACATTTGTATTTAAGTCTTGTCTGCTGGAAATATAGCTGGCGCTTTAATTATTTGCTTGTCCGCACGTATTAAAACCTTGTTATATTTTCTATCTCCCCTCGTGTCGAAATTTATTCATTGTGTTGTCTGCCTATCAAATTGCCTTCTTTTGCATATTCCTTTTCAGGTTCATCCGCCTTAATCTATTCTCGCTAAATGTCCTATTCGCCTTTAAAAATATTACACGGGAAATTGGAATTGTCCACTACGATAAATAACAACATTATATCTAAACCTATCTAAACCATATCTTCCATTATCCTAGGGGTAGGAAGAGGTAGTGGCCTGGTGGGTGTGTGTGTAACGTGAAATTTGGAAACCCCTTGCCAGCTGCGATCAGTCTATCCCTATATTAACCCCCACATTATCTGCCAGTTCCCATATGCCCGAGAAAGGACTCTTAACTAGGACTTATTCTGCGAGGGATCAAGTGCCTTACTGCCCCGTCTTCACACGTGCGAAAAATAAACTCCCATCCTGGGATAAATATTTTAATGGCACCGTCACAATATATATATATATATATATATATATATATATATATATATATATATATATATATATATAAACTTTCATTAAGAAAAAACACAAACCGGTCACATCAGAGTTATAAATTTATTTCCATCCTGTTATGTGTTTTTGATAAAATTTCTTGTCCTGATGGAATTACTCCCAACTCCGGTTTAACTGGACCAAATAATACATATATATATATATATATATATATATATATATATATATATATATATATACTTTAAAATTAATAGGTCCACAAGAGAATTTGCTTTTATATTATTTATTCTTGTTCAATACGCGTTTCTGACGTTTTAAGTTGCTTTCATGAAGTAAGTGGTTAATTTTAGTGTTCTCTTTGGTTTTTATAGAAGCCACTGCTCAGGTTTTTTTTCGTTTTTTTTTTTTTTTTTTTGTTTTTCATTCCCGAATTTGTATCAGTGAATATCCAGTTCGAGTTAATTGTCCTCGCGCTTGTGTTTTTGCATGGGTATCTGAGTCCTTGTATGTGTATATAGTTTCGGGGTATTACTCTTCTTCTCTTAAATTAACTACGATGGGTGACATGTCAGAAAGATTAATATAGAAGAAAAAGAAAAAAAAGTATATATATATATATATATATAGGCACATAGACGCATACACAACATACTTACACGCATGCATGCACATACAATATCCCTCAGGCAACGGGAAATATATATATATATATATATATATATATACACACACATATATATATATATATATACACCTTTAAGAAAAACAAAATTTGGTCCCTTTAGGATTATAAATTTATTTCCATCTTGCTATGAGTATTGATATGAATCCAGAACTCCAAATTTAACCGGACTTCTTCAGATCCAATGGATATAATTAAAACCGCCAGAATGGACACAGGAGGGAAGGGTGTGAGAGGGTTGAAGAGGGGTGAAGAGTTTCCTTCCCATTTTCCCCACTACCGATTTTTCTTTCGTTTCCTGATCATAATACCCAGACCCAGAAAAATTATTAAATCAGAGATGTGATTTAGTAGCTAGATGTAGACATAGGAATAGATTTAAACTATAGACGAATATCGTTGGTAAGGTTTAATTGACTATGAAAATAGGCTTTAATTGAGATAGTTGAGGTGAAATGAATAAAGGAAAATCATATTTACCCAACCCCTCCGCTCGGGCAGGATATGATACAGGTTCGATTTTTAAGCGGAGTTTAACAGGTTTTTAATTCAGAGTTTTCCTTCTCCTAGACTAGTTGCCTCAGCAAGGCTGAAGAACCTAGTCTGCCCTTCTATTTACCCATAGCTGGAGGGAGAATAATTGGATTCATACCTTTCCCAAGGGTATTAGTGCTATGTGAAATGCAATCTGTCAGGTCCAGGATTTGAACTCGTGTCGCCGTGTCCATTTCCTACAACGATAACCATTACACCACGGACACCTCCATAAATGAATAAAGGAAAATAGGAACCCACCATATAAGGTCGGACGTATGTAGGTTTCAGTGAAAAGGTAACTGAATAAATGGACATGAATTTAAGATAGGTATTTCGGTAATCTTTGCTTATAGTTAATAGGAATTGTTGTAATTCCTTAAATCATTGTTAAATCTGAAGAATTACGATAAAATGTAGGTTAATCTTCAAAGTGAATCAGAACCTACGACTAGTTACTTTATTATGATCCCGACCGGTAACGAAAGAAAAACCGGTAGTGGGAGAAATGGGGAGGAAGGACTTTATCCCTCTTCACCCCCCCTCCTGTCTATTCTGGTGGTTTGAATTATATCCATTACATCTGAAGAAGTCTTGTTAAACTTGGAGGTTTTGATTCATATCAATACCCATAGCAGGATGGAAATAAATTTATAATCCTAATGTGACCGGTTTTTGCTTTTCTTAAAGAAATTGTTGCTTTGTGGTGTCAGTTACACTGAACTCTTAACCAGGAAGATTTTAAACGTTCGAAGGTTGAATAATTTAATTGTCCTGACGGAATTATTCCCGACTCCGGTTTGACTGGACCGAAGAAAAAAAAGATATATATATATATATATATGTATGAATGTATGTATGTATGTATGTGTATATATATATAAACAAGATTTGCCTCTAAAATTCGATAAAGCACAACTAACAAAAAAATAGTGACAGCAATTCACTCGGTACAATACAATGCTAAGCTGAATTGCTTGAAATAGGACTGTTTTGACATTGAAACTGCGTACTTATGCTAAACTGAAATCTGGAAAAATGGAAAAAATATTCATTTTTGTTTTTAACATAAAACTAAAAAATTGTAGTTTAAATTGCTGTTTAGTCGACAGGTATAGCATTTTTTTTTTCTTAGAGAGTTTCAAAGTTATGTACGTATCGGCCATTGTTATTCACACGTGTTTAGAATCAATTCAAGGGTGTATAATGATTTTTATACGGTTACACATGAATATTTTTCCGTAAAGTGTGTGTGTGTATGTGTGGGTCTATATACCCACATATCAACATTTTACTTACCTTGTTGACGGGTTTATTGGAAAAAAAATTCTTTTGTAGAAATGGACTTCTTTAGCTGTTAAATAGAATAATTAAAAAACTTTTAAATGAAAATAAAATTCTAAAAATTGAAAAGATCTTATGAAAATTTAATTTTACAAAGTAATTTTTTTAACATAAATTCAATATTCTTTTTTTTTTCATAAATGCTAAAATCTTTATTACATTTCATCATGTTTATTTTTATTTTCAAAATGAAGATGTATTAAAATAAAACAAAAAGAAATTTGTATTGTATTTGGTTATCATATAAGTAAGAAATAAACACACTCTTTTTCGTGGTGTAATGGTTAAAGCGATGGACTGCGGAATCGTAGTAAGCGAGTTCGTATTCCACTCGCGCTATTACGTTCACTTTCGGGCAAATACCCTTGGGAAAGGTATGAACCCCCTTATCCTCCTAGGTATGGGTTAAATAGTACCACTACTGTTCTTCTAGGAGACTGGCTTTGGCATTAAATAACCTACAAAGGTTGATATGCCATTAAATAAAGAAACCAAACCAAACGCTCTTTTGCATAAAGATCCAGTCATAAAAGGTTTCATTATCATGACCCCTTTGTAAGACAACAATGGATACCCGAACCAACGTTAACCTTTTATATTGAATATGTATACTGTTTCAACTAAATTTTTGAACGCGTTTAATTTGTAGGGATTTATGAACTTAATGTTCTTACTTGACTAGAATTACTACTATTATGTATGATTTTTTACCTGTGCTCATATTCAGATTTTTTTTTTTTTTTGATAGGGCTGGACATTGGAGGATTAGACGCCTTAAGGAATCAGCACATACGTTGGGCTACAATGACCTACTGAGTAGATCAAATATAGAGTTGAATACAATATGGGAACCGATAATTAAGAAGGCTAGATGAAAAAAAATTGAATATGAGCACAGGTAAAAAAATCATACATAATAGTTGTAATTCTAGTCAAGTAAGAACATTAAGTGTTTAATTTGGTTTGGTTTTATATCATATCAACCATTGTTGGTTGTTTAATGCCAAATTCGTTTTTATACATAAACAGTTCTATTTCAAACAATTCAGTTTAGCATCAGTACGCAGTTTAAATGTCAAAAATAGTTCTATTTCGAGCTATTTAGTATCGTCAACAAAGTTAATTTGTTCCAAGTACTGCTATGTATCACTTACCATTTAATTAAACATCAGTCTTTTATTTACACACAGTTTATTGTCAAAAAAGTTCTATCTCAAACAATTCAGTTTAGCGTAAGTACGCAGTTTAGTTCTATTTGACCCATAGATCAGATTATTCGAAAACATAAATATTCAAGACACTCTTGCAACCACTGAATACTGTTGTATATTGACCTATTGTATATTGCAACCACTGAATACTGTTGTATATTGACCTACTTCACACAAAATGGCAACAACAATGGAGCAATAACATCCACAATAAACTCTTCCAAATTCAGCCCACCTTAGGAGAGTGGACCCAGCATCGAGAAAATCAAGAAGAGAACAAGTTGTTATATCCCGATTGCGAATTGGTCATACAAGGCTTACTCTCTCTTTCATTTTGAAACAGGAACCACAATCACAATGTTTAACCTGCCAGACAACTTGCACGGTTAAACACATTCTTATAGAATGCAGAACTTTCGCTGTAATTAGAAAGCGATTTTTCACAGTAAATAACTTACCCGATCTGTTCGAGAACGTCAAAATAGATGACATTCTGTCCTTCTTGAAAGAGACAGAGTTGTACCAAAAAATATGACAACTTAAAACTGGTTAATCTTGTGCAAACAAATGAAATCCTGCTAATAGAAAATTCTACCTACCTTAATATTCGTTTTGAAATCTTTGGTCGAATATGTATGTATATAGAGACAGAATTTGGCGTTGAATGACCTACAAAGGTTGATATGCCATAAAACCCAAACAACAAACCAACCAACCTACGACCCGGCCGGGCTGTCAAAATAGGAAAGGCACCTACGTAAATAACAGGTGCATCCGGTCGAGGAATATCAGAATTATAACATTGACTGCGGATAGGTTGAATCAGTGCAATTGTGATTCCTACAAGAGGAAGGGGGCATTGAACTATTATATAACTCGGTGATGACAGGAAGTCAGTTAGATTGGAGACCAGACCAATTGGAGACAAGATGAGGTAGAGAAAGCCAGCACCCAGCAGAGTAGGCCCCCGGGTCTACGGTTGATAAACCCTGGAGAACGGGAAAGAAACGCGGTTATGGCTAATAGAGTGAGGGTCAATATGTTGCTGTTCTGTTCGGTCTCCAACTCCCTCACACACGCAACCTTTCGAATAAAGTCAGGGGTATATTTTTTTAAGTACTGTGTCGTTCGTTATTATTATTGTGTCGTTATGATTCTGCATACATATATATAGGTATTATGTGTTTGTAAAGTTGGTATGGTCATGACTATACAACAATACGTCTGTTACTGACATTGCAAACACCCTTTGGTTCCAGGATCACAGTTTTAAAAATGATGCAAGATTTTGCACCCGAAGAGGTCAGTAAAACGTCACCGCTGAAACATTGTTTGAATATTAAAAACCAAAACGGTTAAACAATCCGAACCGAAGTAGAACTAATATCTCTCGACTTAGCAATCTGTTGGTCATTAAACTTGTTTCAGCAGTTTTTAAGGTTTTTCGAAGACCTGACCGAGTGTCATCTTCTGTGCTGTCACAATCTCACCTGAATCTTCAACCTGCTTTTTCACAGCTGTATAAAATTAACCAACTGCCTCTCTGCAGAGGGGTAAGACTGCTCCAATGAATGTCCTGTATATGACACTAAACAATCTGATAGTGAGGCTCCAGAATTCCTGGAGCTTTGGGAAATACGGGGCACCTCTTTAGTGCCATCGCTTCCAGGTTCACTCTAGCTGGAGTGGTAGCACGTGAAAGGGTCTTATCTATGGGTCAAACGGAACTAACCTGTGTACTTATGCTAAAGTGAATTGTTAGAAATAGAACTGTTTTGACATTTAAGCTGCGTCCTTATGCTAAATTGAATTGCTTGAAGTAATTTTATTTTTTATATTTAAACTGCGCACTTATGTTTAACTGAATGGTTAGAAATAGAACTGTTTATATGCATTAATGGATTTAGTTTTAAATGACCTGCAATGGTTGATATGTCATAAAAAATCTAAACCTTATAGTTTATGATTACTCGGAAATCTATTTTGTTTGTTGTTAGATTAAAAAATGTTAAACTATCCATATGAAATGTTGAATGTCTATGACACTTCTTAAAAGTATGGACAGTGGTTTGTTTTTGTTTCATTTTATTTTATTTTTTGTAGTTTTTTTTTTAGGTGCAACTCTTGGCAAGTCTTCCAACGATGGATACTTCGTAATTAGACAAAGTTTTTCGTTTTTTATGTGCTTTGGGTTTTTGCGAAAAAATTTAAAAGACCCAATGATAATGACACACGTTGACAGACATTTCATTATTGAAGAATTCATTTTAAGTTTACTTTCGAAAATAAGCACTTTCTTACTTCTTCAATTCGTTTTTAGCAATTTAGACATTTCAGTCGTCCTTGGCAAAATTTTAAACGAAATGAACGGCTATTTTTAAACTTGGAGAATGATTAATATAACCAAAGAACAAATGTGCTATTAAAACACTTTTAAAAAGTTTCTTGTATGATTTTATTATTTAAGTCTACTTTTTATTTTTTTAATTAAGTTAATTTTTCGGGAATATTTCCGGATGAAAGAAGAAGAAGAAGAAGAAGAAGAAGAAGAAGAAGAAGAAGAAGAAGAAGAAGAAGAACAGACATAGAAGATGAAGTATATTTCACAAGAAGAAGAAGAAGAAGAAGAAGAAGAAGAAGAAGAAGAAGACTGACAAAAAAAAGAATAAATGATAACAAAAAACAGTATGATGAAGGTACTAGAAGAAGAAGAAGAAGAAGAAGAAGAAGAAGAAGAAGAAGAGATATAGAAGATGAAGTATATTTCACAAGAAGAAGAGAAAGAAGAGGAAGAGGAGAGAAAATGAAGTATAAGACACAAGAAGAAGAAGAAGAAGAAGAAGAAGAAGAAGAAGAAGAAGAAGAAGACACAAGAAGAAGAAGAAGAAGAAGAAGAAGAAGAAGAAGAAGACGAAGAAGAAGAAAATTAAAAAAGAAAGAAGATTATTGAAAGAAGGATGAGTAAATATGGAAGATAATAAAAAAAATTAATGGAAAGAAAGGACCATTTCCGTGAAAATATGATACACGTCGTTAAGGAGGCCGAAAAGATTCGAATCTTTTCTGTCAGATTCAAATCGTTTGTGCATTCTAATGATCCGTATGTTTTGAACAGGTTGAATGTAAATGAAAGCTCAACATTGGCTTCCAGTACCAATCAGCCATTCTACTCGATGTACGATATCGTCAACATTATCCAAGTGGCTTTTATCCTCCTTTTATAAAGGATTGGTTTGCTCGGGGTCTTTATCATATCAACCCTTGGTTTTTTCAATGCCAAATACTCTTTATAGATATATTGAATTTATATGATTTAGTTTGCTTGTGTTTTACAGCATATCAACCCTTGTAGGCCATCTAATGCCGATTCTTCTTGATATATATATATATATTAAGTATATATTTTCCCCGGGAAAGGAGTAGCGCCCTCCACTACACCTCAGTGTAATAGCTATTGAAAAGGGAGCCTTCAGGTTTCCCTTGACAAACGTCGCCAATTTTACTTTTACTTACATATGATTTGCTTGGGTTGGGTTTTATTGTATATCAACCCTAGTTTGTTTCTCAATGCCAGATCCTTTTAATATATTTATATTTGATTGTTTGTTTGGGTTTATGGCATATCAACCTTTGTAGTTTTTTAATGCCAGATCGATTTTTATACAAATAAACTTCTATTTCAAACAATTCAGTTTTGCATAAGTAAACAGTATAATCGTCAAAACATTTCTACTTCAAGCTATTTAGTTGAGTCAAACAGTTCTATTTCGAATAATTCAGTTTTGCATAAGTAAAATTGCCATTTCAAAACCAGTTATATTTAAAATAATTCAGTTTCTCGTCAGTAAAGTTTCGATTTCAAAAACAGTTCTATATCAAACAACTCAGTTTAGCATAAGTACGTAGTTTCAATATCAAAATAGTCCTATTCATAGCAATTCTGTCTAGCATAAGTACACAGTTTAGTTCTATTTGCTCCATATATAGGACCCTATCATGTGCTGTGTGGAGATTTCGCCTCTTTGATTAAAGCACATGTATTCCGTCTTGTCTGTTTTTACATAGAGGCCTATGACTCCTGCTGCTTGTTCCAGACTATGTAGCAGGGATTCGGCTAGAGCGGGTGCATTTGCTAGAAGCGCTATGTCGTCGGCATAGTCCGCGTCTGTAATCGTTTTTTTGCGGGGTATCTTCTGCTTCTTTCCTTTGCCAGTTTGGGACCGTTTTCTTTTATTAGATCAATAGGCATTCTAAGCACTTAATCTAGGCAGATGATAAACAGTTATGAGGCTACTGAGTTTCCTTGTTGCACACCTGTTACAATGTCCAAGTGTCTCCATCTGGTGAGCGGACTTTTACTTTCATGTTTTACATAGCATCACTATAGCTGTGATGGTTTCTTTTGGAACGCCATAAGCGTGGTGTAATGGTTATTGTCCCAGGAATTGGACATGGCGACAAGAGTTCAAATCCTGGACTTGACTAATTGCATTTCACATAGCACTAATACCCTTGGGAAAGGTATGAATCCAAATATTCTCCCTCCAGCTATGGGTAAATAGTAGGGCAGATTAGGTTCTTCAGCCTTGGTGAGGCAACTAGTCTAGGAGACGGAAAACTCTGAACTCAAACCTGTTAAACTCCGCTTAAAAAATTGACCTTGTGTCATATCCTGCCCGAGCGGAGGGGTTGGGTAAATATGATAAGCGAGAAATATTTGCTACATCTTCCCTCTGTCTATGGAGTCAAAACCTTGGAGAAATCGATGAATTATATTGTTGCTTCAAGGTGTTTACACGTACACCTACAAGAATTCGACGGATTGTGAAAATTTGTGATGTTGCTGACCGATTTCTCCGAAAGCCATTTTGGTTCTTTCCAAGTATTTTCTCAATTTTTTGTTCTATGCGCTTCGATAGAAGAGCATTGAAGATCGTAGCCGCAATCGATATAAGGGTTATACCTCGGTAGGTCTTTGCTATTCCGAAGTCAGCCTCCTTAGGGAAAGGGAAGATGCATCCTTTTCGTTTCGTTTCGTTTCTTTGTTTAATGGCAAATCAACCTTTGCAGGTTATTTAATGCCAACGCCATTCTCCAAGAAGAATAGTACTGGTACTATTTAACCCATAGCTGGGAGGATAAGGGGGTTCATACCTTTCCCAAGGGTATTTGCCCGAAAGTGAACGTAATAGCGCGACTGGAGTTCGAATTCGCATACTACGATTCCGCAGTCCATCGCTTTAACCATTACACTACAAGGACACCCCATGCATCCTTTTGACCATCTGTCTATTGTGTTCTGGTTTTATACAGGTAGCTTTCAGTTTTGCTTTCACAGTATTGTTTCTTTTACTCACTTCGTTTACCGTCTTCCATGTTATCCTAGAGTGTATATCTTCAACCGAGTCTCTAATCTAATTGATCTGATTTTGTATGTATTCTCTTTGTTCTTTTAGGTATATGTTATTTAATTCATTTTGTGCCTTCTTATTTTTGTGGGCAATGATATTAGTTGGGTTCTCCTTATTGCATTTGTAAGCGGTTTTTACGTTTACATGTTTTTTTTTTCTAACCGCTTATGTCTTCCATGGAACTCCAGGTTTAGCTCTTTGTTTAGTTGGTATGCATTTATGCCGCTTTTAATTGGGCATTGACTAAATTCTCATATTCGTCATTCGGAGTAAGTGTTTCTGATATCTCATGAAGTGCATCGAATCTGTTTCTTTGTGTTAACGTATATTCATCTCTAATACCCCTGTGGTTAAGCAGGAACCAGCCATAGTATACGTTTGTTGTTGTTTGGGCTAAATACCTTCAAAGGCTCTGTCGTGTCTTTGCCGTGACAATTCAGGGATCTAAGGAAAGAGAAATGTGACTTATAATTCAATGTGCTATTATTCCATTTCTTATTTATAAAGATGTCGTCTCTCTATGCTTTAGTATTATTTGCGTAGGTTTATGTCCATAGTTTTCTTAATTTAGTATTAAGGCATGTTAATCTGTTGTCAAGTGGGAAATCTGTTAGATATTCCCCATTTCTGTTTGACGATTTGTGTTAGCTGGATATGTTGTTTACGTTTTTACCAATTTGGTCATTTATGCCTCCACTGATGACGAGAACGTTGTGTTTCGGGATGCTATGAAGAAGGAAGGATAGCTCGTTATAGAAGGCGATGGGGTCCGTTTCTTCTTTAACATTGGTAGGTCTGTAGCAGGAGTTGATTGATACGATAGAGTTGCCATTAAACGTAGATACCATCATCATTTGGTTGCATTTTCTCGGTGCTATTTAGTGATTTTAAGGCCCGTGGTCCTACAAACATACCTACTCCTCCTATCATGGCGTCGACAGAGTTTTTTTTCCTGCAGATGCCGGGACAAACGTCCATCTATTGCCGGTATCGCGGTATTTAATATCCTCACAATGAATGTATCTGTGTTCTTGTATGCATATTATGTCTATGTTATGATCTATAGCAGAAGCTGTTAGCTCCGGTAGTTGTCCTATTCTATTTAAAGTTCTAACATTGAATGTCGCTATTTGTATTGTGGTTTTGCATTTTAGTAATTTTTTATTTAGTTTGAGCTCTGTAGCTGATTTTTTGAACACTGGGGTCAGGACTCTAACCCCAGCAGGATGCGCCGCTTTTTTTACCCGCGCGAGGGGCGATGCAGTTTGGGTGTGTTTTTATTCTCGTCTATAGAAGCCACCCAAATAGATGAGCAGCAGTAGTTCCCTGATCGAACTATATGACCATGGCCGTTGTCCCGTGGCATTTGTACACCCAACATGGCGTTGACTCGTCAT
The DNA here is from genome assembly GCA_963585895.1 of Sepioteuthis lessoniana. Taxonomy (NCBI): domain Eukaryota; kingdom Metazoa; phylum Mollusca; class Cephalopoda; order Myopsida; family Loliginidae; genus Sepioteuthis; species Sepioteuthis lessoniana. Next base: position 37,865,180 of record OY757946.1, on the reverse strand, counting down.
TAGGTTTGTCTGTCTTTACTTCCATTATGTTGCTTCCAATAGCTTTCAAAAATAAAAAAAATACTTACCCTCCACTCCCGCCTCTATTACGTTTTAACTTAGTAAAAGTCCACTTCCACCTTTTTTTTTTTAATTCGTCAGAGTGTTCTTATTAATGGTTCATTGCATTGTAGGCCTTTGAAACTAGTGGACAAGTTCACCTATGTAGGAAGCAGTGTCCCATCAACCGAGAATGACATCAATACGCGGCTAGTAAAGGCATGGACAGCTATCGATAGACGATCGGTGATATGGAAGTCAGACCGGACAGACCAAATAAAACGCTGTTTTTTTCCAACACAGCGGTGTCGATACTGCTAAATGGATGTGCTACATGGACACTAACAAAACGTATGAAGAAAAAGCTTGTCGGCAATTATTCAAGAATGCAGCGAGCAATATTGAACATGTCCTGGAGCCAACATCCTACAAAACAGCAGCTGTACGGACACCGACCACCCATCACAAAAGCTATCAAAGTTAGACGAACCAGACACGTGGGACACTGTTAAAGAAGTAAGGACGAACTTGTGGACCACTTCACGTGGACTTGATGGTTATTAACATTATATCATTCATCCAGTTATTATTATGTATTGTTTTTTTACAGGGAAGCAAGAAAATAAAAAAAATATGTATGCAATCAGAAAGAAAAAGAAAAATATATTCAAAGCAATAAATTTCAGGGATTGGTTCAGACTTATTAAATTTACGGGACCCCAAATTCAATATCTTTTTAAATAGGTATGGATATGTGCCGAATAATGATAATTACAATAATAGATAAAACGCAACAAAACAGTAAATGTAGGCTATGCGGTGACAGACAAAACGATCCATCACATAATAAGCGAATGCACCAAACAAGCACAGAAGGAGTATAAGGCGAGACACGACTGGGTCGGCAAGGTGATCCACTGGGAAATGTGCAGGAAATTTCAATTCGACCATACAAACAAATGGTATATGCACAACCCAGCACTCTTCCTAGAAAATGACTCGCATAAACTCCTATGGGACTTTAACATACAAACGGATCCCTAATCCCGGCCAGAAGACCAGACCTCATAATAATCAACAAAAAAAGAGAATCTGTAAATTTGTAGACTTTGCTGTCCCGGCGTACCACTGAACAAATCTGAAGGAAAGTGAAAAGAAGGATAAGTACCTCAACCTTGCAAGAGGATTGAAAAAGCTGTGGAACATGAAAGTAAGCATTGTGCCAATTATGATTGGTGCGTTAGTCACAATAACTAAAGGATTAGTAAAAGGCCTGTAGGACTTGGAAGTTGGCAGACGAGTATAGACTAAGAGCGGCCAGAATCCTGAGACGAGTCCTGGAGACTTGAGGAGACTTGCTGTTACTCAAACTCCAGTGAAAAACCATCAGCTAACACTGATGGGGAAAACTCTAAAGGAGTTATAATAATAATAATAATAATAATAATGTTTGAACAAGGAGACTTGCTGTCGCTTGTTCTCAAGAGAAGTAAGACAATAATTTCTTCAACCGCGTTAAATGAATAATAGTAAATGTAACAAAATTGGCACCAGTAAGTCCAGAGAACACCCTCGGTGCTAGACAGGTTGTCTGAAGGAGGATTTGATTTATGACCCCTTGTCACTTCCTGTTTCGAGTTTAGAGATTCCCCTTTCCTAAAAGAAAGTTTAGTTGAACTCAGGACTCCGGACAAGTAATATGGAGAAGGAACTATAAAACAAAGAACGAAGGACCTTTGATAAAAATAACCTTGACGATTAAATATATATCCACAAGATTAAAGCTCATTACTGGAATTGGTAAGTAACCATATTTACAAAATGCAAAACCCTTAAAATATTCTTTTAGATATAAAATTTCTTACAAGAAGACACCAAAAGGAAAACCATTTATTTCTGTCCTTAAAATACCTTCATTGTAAACGTACTATTCAAAACCCCTTGCTTCACATAAAACTCATATATGTATATAGACTTACCAATTCTTGCTATTGTTGTTTGTTCTTTTTTATGTGTTTAAATTTGTTATTTTGCATGTCTGTCAAAAGCCAAATAATTTGTATTATTCTATTTTACGTTATTTTCTACATTTCGTAAATACTTATTTTATTGTATTAGGAAAACTGTTAGCGGCGACTATATCTATAACCCTGTTTATTATAGAAGTAATTCTTGTTTAGAGAAAAAAAACGTTCGCTACAAATTAAAGTTATAAAATTTAATATAAACTTGCGAAAATATTTGTCGGTATCAGAAAGATCTAAAAATAGAAAATAAAATTCCGGCGAAATCACCGTGTGGTAATGGTGAAAGTGCTGGACAGTGGCCTCAGTGTAATCGAGTTCCGACTCTTATATTTACTTTCAAGTTAATTCCCTTGTAAAAGGTATAGAACCCCTTTATTACCACCAGCTATGGGTTAAATAGTATCATTACTCTTCGTCTACCATAGCGGCTTCGGTATTTAATAACCCTGGTTTACTGATTCCATTTGTTACCCTGACAACCATTTCACCAAATCTGCCCCGCCCACCTATGCAATTCTAGAAATACGATTATTAGTCCGATTTCAAGTAACATGGTGATTCAACTCAGCTGAACAAGTCGCAATAAAGCGAAATGTGCCCGTGGTGTAATGGTTATCGTCATAGGAAATGGACACGGGGACACGAGGTCAAATCCTGGCCGAGACTAATCGCATTTCACATAGCACTAATACCCTTGGGAAAGGTATGAATCCAATAACTCTCCCTCCAGCTATGGGTAAATAGTAGGGCAGACTAGGTTCTTCAGTCTTGGTGAGGCAACTAGTCTAGGAGAAGGAAAACTCTGAATTCAAAACCTGTTAAACTTCGCTTAAAAACTGACGTTGTGTCATATCCTGCCCGAGTGGAGGGGTTGGTAAATATGATAAAATGAATTGTTTATTAAGAGATTAAAGGCGAGAACGTTGCGACTGACGTGCTCGACTGTGGTATCGTATTAACCGAGTTCGAGCTCTAGTCAGTCTATTATGTTTATTTTCAGGCCAGTACCCTTGAAAAAAGGTACGATGTACCGAGAAAGTAGATATGCCATTAAACAATGAAACCAAACAAAACGAAAATAAACTTCACAGACTATAATATATAAAATAATCTACTATTTGTTATTATATGGAAAAACAGGTGTAGATTTTTCCAATTCTTTTATTTGTGTCCTCGTGGTGTAATGGTTAAAGCGATGGACTGCGGAATCGTAGTAAGCGAGTTCGTACTCCAGTCGCGCTATTACGTTCACTTTCGGCCAAATACCTTTTGTAAAGGTATGAACCCCCTTATACTCACAGCTATAGGTTTAAATAGTACCACTACTGTTCTTCTAGGTGAATGGCTTTGGCATTAAATAACCAACAAAGTTTGATATACCATTAAACAAAGAAACCAAACCAATTCTTTTAACTATGACAAAGAAACAAAGAAAGTGAGTGTGTATATGAAAGTGAGAGACAGAGAGATAATCAGTGAAATAGGAAAGAAAGAATGGAAGAAAGTGAGTCCGTATGTAAAAGAGAGAGACAAAGAAATAATGAGTCAAATGAGAGAGAGAGAGAAAGAGAGAAAAAATAATTGAAGAAAGTTTGTGAGTGTTTATTTCAATTATAGAATAAAATAATAATAGTAATAATAAAACAGGATAATAATTGTTTGTTTGGTTGGTTTTATAGCATATCAACCTTTGTAGGTCATTTAACGCCAAATCCATTTTTATGTAAATATTCTGTTCTATTGAAAACAGTTCAGTTTAGCATAAGTACACAGTTTAATTGTCAAAAACATTTCCATTTCAAACTATTCAAGCAGTTCTATGTAATAATTCAGTTTTAAAGTTCTATGTAATAATATACAGTTTTAATGTCAAAAAACAGTTCTATTAGAAAAAATTCGGTTAAGCATAAGCACGCAGTTTAAGTGTAAGTACGGTTTAATTGTCAAAAACGTATCTATTTCAAGCTATTCGTTTACTCAATTCATTTTAGCATAAGTATGCTGTTCTATTTAACCCATAGATAGGGCCCTATCAGGTGCTACCACTCCGGGCCAGAGTGGACTAGGGAGCGATGGCAATGAAGGGGTACTCCGCATTCTCCAAAGCTCCAGCGCTGCTGGAACCTCACCATCAGATTGTTTAGTGTCATATCCAGGATACTCGTTAGGGGGGTCTTACCCTTCTGCAGAGGTGCAGTCTGAGTATTCTACAGCCCCAGCCGACTGGGCATTCAGGATAATCAGTCACGATTCAGAGTTTCACTGTTTCACAATGTCGATCCTCAGCTGACCTTGTCTTCAAGACATCTGATTCTCTTAGATTCTATTCCCAACTTGAAGCACTTTCTCTGTTTTTAATAATTTGTACATGACATCATTAAAAAGAATTTAGGTTATATTATGTTATCATATCTATTTTGCAATCAGATAAAGTGGGGTAGTCCCACTGGCGTATTGATTTGAGTGCTGTATTGCAACTTCGCCGTAAGCGGGTTCTAACTCCAGTTAGGCTATTATATTCCCTTCCAGACTGATATCCAGGGGAAAGAATGAACCATTTTATCCTCTGAACGATGGATAAAATAATATGGCCACCGTTCTTCTACATAATGGTTTTGGCATTAAATAATCGACAAAGGTTGTAATACCATGTAAAGACGAATAAACAGTTTAATGAATATCTGTAAAAGGTGGTCAGAACATCATCAATCGTCTCTAAAAAATGGAATACATTAAAGAAAAGATGGTTAGACTGCTTACTATCTGCAGCTACTACTGTCAAAATGTTGACCAGTCGATTTCACCCACGTGAGGAGCAATTTCTGGTGGGGTGGTCTGTGAACCCCAATGGAAGAAAAAGGATTTCGTGAGACTGCCTTTTCTTTTCTTTTCTTTTCTTTTTTGGTGGCTGGGGTACGAGGAGACAAACGGATAATGAAGTGAAGACACGATAATAGTCCTTTTCCTAAAAGAAAAAAAGAATTAGCTGGCTTTGTGCCCGTTAATTCTTTCCTCCACAATGACTGGAAGGAGATATCAAACCAATAGTGTTTTTTTATCTTTCTATTTCGCCTCCCTCCACCGACAGTTAACATAGCGGTTGTTGGTGACTATGCTGCATTTTGGATGGTGACGTTAAATCTTGAACATTTTCATCAAGATACAATATGATTTACTCGCTTGTGTCTAGGTTAGATATTTGCTTTCTGTTTGTTTTTTCTTTTGTATTGTATTGTTTTGTTTTGTTTTCTTGAAGTGGGTTGATGGGATTGGTGGGTTTTTAAAAATCGTTTTTCTGGGGAAGTGGGCTGTTTTGTTAAATTATTTTGTGATTCTTTTTTTTTTTTTTCTTTTTTCTTGTTTTTCATATCATGGTTTTGACGACTTACTGAGGCGGAATGTCTGTTTAAACAGCAGTTCTACCGTGGAAAAAAATAGTTCACACAAACTATATTCTCTTTAGAGTTAGTCATGCGGTTTGCTCATGAAAGGAACGCTGAATATACGCAAAACGATCGTTGATATAACATTTCGAATATGCATTCGATCTACTCACCGGGAAGCTACTCTTCGCACTGACTCACCAAGGTGCGTGCGTGCATAAGCCAACTAGAGGCATATATAACAACTAGAATACTCCGCAGTTATTGATTTTTGCACGAAGTTTTAGACCTTATAAAAAACATATATGCATACTTATATATATATATATATATATATACAGAGAACGAGAGAGAGAGAGAGAGAGAGAGAAATGAAGAAGAAGGAAAGGAACCAGACGAACAATAAAAACAAGAAGAAACGTCTTGACTTAAAAAGCACTCTGACATCCACCTCTTCAAAATGTTAATATACTCCGTTGTTATCGGTATTTAAAGAAAGATTTTCGTCGCACACACACACACACACACACACACACACATATATATATATATGTATATATGAGAGATAGTCTGTAAAATTACGTCGGCTAATTTTCCCTGAAGTTATATACACATATATATATATATATATATATATATATATATATATGCGCGTGTGTGTGTGTGTGTGTGTGTGTGTGTGTGTGTGTGTGTGTGTGTGTGTGTGTGGTTGTGTCTGTGTGCAACAGATAAGGAAGAAACATGTAAGAAAAGAAAACAATCATTTAAGATTCAACGTAGGATAATATAAAGTGCTCGATTGTCGGTAGGTAGAGCAGTATAAAAACAAAAATCACTATTGTCACACCTGCTTTATCTCGACTGTTATTATTAATTCACTACATATATATTTTTAAAGGAAGAAATAAAACATTATCTGTTCAGCAGAGTTTGTTTGATGTAATGGAATTGCGAAATCTTGATTACTTTCGTACTTAAAAGATAAAGAAACAGGTGACTTCCAGAAAAATCTTACTGCTTACGAATTGTGCTTTCGTTATTTTTAGATTTATTCTAAGTTTTTGTGAAATACTCCTGTTGGTTAGGGCTACGGTAGTAAACTAAAGTTGGTGACCCAAAGGCTCCCTTTTCGATAGCTACTATACCAAGGTGTAGGGGAGAGCGCTACTCCTTTCCCTGGTTTTGCTCCACTTTACCCTTGATCTTTAATTTATAATGCTGAGTGTTAAGCAAAGAGGCATCAGGTACCATTTTTTGAGTCTTAGGTAAGACTCGATCTGGGATTGAACCCAGGTCTCCCGGGCCATTGGCGAACACTCTAACCATTATGCCAATGACATCCGGATTTAGGGCTACGGTAAATTATGATAATCGTGTGGAAATTAACCTATCTATGGCTGAAAGGTCTCTCTATCCGTTGTTTTCACTGTTTTCTGCATCAATATATATATATATATATATATATATATATATATATATATATATATATATATGTGTGTGTGTGTGTGTGTGTGTGTGTGTGTGTCCATGTTGAGTCATACCAAAGATTCAAAAAATTGTACTTGATGCTTCCTTGCTTAACACTGAGCAGTATAAGTTACGGGTTAAGGGTAAATGAAGCCATCCAGGGAAAGGAGAAGCACCCTTCCCTCCACCTTGGCGTAGTACCAAATGGAGCATTCCGGTCGACCTCAACTACGGAAATATATATATATATATATATATATATATATATATATATATATATATATATATAAAACCTTTAAAAAAATTTTGTAATAATAATTATTTCAGCAGACCCTATATGCTTTTTTTAAATGTTGGATTAACAGACAAAGGAATAACGAGAAATTTCAAATGAAGATTTAGAAAAACCCACAAAAACCCGGCCACCCTATATCCCTAACCCAAATTTTATTTTTATTACGTTAACATCAGACCATTTGTTTTTCCTGTCTGGTTGACAAATAACATTCAATTCCTGTATCAAGTTGTATCATTTTTCGACTTCTCTTTTCTAAAGATACAGAATGAAAGAATCAATTGATTTTGGGAGAGAAAATCATCCACTATAAACAAATTACATGGTTATTCATAACCTCTTAACAAAATTAAATTACATTAAAAAATAATTATGTTGTATATTAATTCTATTTTCTCAAAAAGGAAACAAGGAAATTGTCATAACAGTATTTTTGTACTATTCAATAAAATTGTTCACATCAAAAGCAAAAATAAAAATTCGCCAAATTTGAAGGGACTGACCAGTAGATTAATTCCACTCCTGTTTCTTACTCGTTCTAGCATATAACATGTTAACCCCCTCTGCTCACGCCGATGAATGAAATAATTTGTAATTTGATTTCCACCTTATTCCTATTTCTACTTTTATTTTATTTTTTTATATCTTTTTATTTTTTTATCTTTTTATCATTATTTTCTGATTTTTATTTTTTTTTATTTTTGTTTTTATTTTATTTTTTAATTACCTTATTTTAACTTCTTAATACGAACTGAAACTCCCCATTCGCTACTTTGCGACTGGAGGGAAGCATGTAAAGAGTCATCTGACGAGACGAAGAGTATAGCAATAATATTCTCCGCCGAAATAAATCTATTATGACATCTTAACCGAGTTTGAGTCTCCATTTAATTGTACTATATATATATATATATATATACTCTTATTGGCTTGATTTTCTGTTTTTTTCCACATTGCTTGACACTATGAACTCCAATTTTCTTCCTAGCCTCGTATTTCTTCTCAATGTTGTCCCCAATTGCTTCATAATACCATCTTGCCATCGTCACTGATGCTACTCCTGAGAGTTTTTTTTTTTTTTTTTGGTCTTTCGGATACCACGTGACCCGACAACTCCACAAATCCTCCAGCGACATGCATGACATATCGGGATTTCAGTTTTCGGTTCTTCCTCCTTACACCCTTCACTCTAGTTCGACATCATCTCGCCTTGGATCTGCTCACGCAATGACATTCCCAGCATGCATCTTTCCAATATATATATATATATATAGTGCAGAAGCAAACTATTGAATAATAAGATGAACTTTCAAAAAGTTTATTTCCTGTCTGATTAGTCTAATTGTTGAAAAAACATTATAAATGAAAAAATTCATGATTAGCTCTATTATCCAAGCACTTTTTTAAAAATAAAGTTTAGCACAATATAAGTGAGCAGGAAAATAAATGACAAAGAATTTATAATTTGCTTAACGCCGAGACCAAGCCAAAGTTTCTTTTTCTACCGAATAAAAGCAAAGGATTTTTTCTTACTGAAAAAGTGCCTTTGATCTAAAAGAAGAAAAACGAAAAACGAAAAGAAGGCTTTTTAACTGCTCTCGCTACGATGATTAAGAAAGATCCCACAACGTCAATAAAAAAGCACGATAATGAACCGAAAGTCCACGAGAAAACTGTGAGGACAGAAATTAAACAAGATTTAAGCGCAGACTTTAACCCACTTGATTACCCGACATAGTGCGTTATAGAAAGCAAAAAAAATGTAATATTGGTTTGTTTAAGTCTGCAATTGAAAAGAAATGAAATAAAATGTCTGAATAACTTATTTTGAAAGCATGCAAATCATTTCGAAGGCTTATTGGTAGGAATTGATAGCGACTCGGGTTCAAATCCTGGAAGAGGCAGCTTGCGTTTCATGTAAGACATTTACCTTTCGGGAAAGTATGAATTCAAATTTTCTCCTTTTAGCTTTAGGTAAATAGTAGGGCAGCCTGCGCTCTTTAACCTTTGTATGGCATCTAGTCAAGGAGAAGGAAAACTAAGAATTTAAACCAAGAGGACTCTTTTCTTGTTAGTCAAACTAATTAGAGAGCTCCTGCTTCACTACTTGCATACATATATATATATATATATATATATATATATTTTAAATATCCTGTCAGTGTCCAGAGACAGTGGGTGTGGATTATTCTTTACATAGAATATATGAGGAAAATCATATAAATCTATGAGAGTGCTCAATTTATGGCTATTGTTAGTTCCTTGTTTATTCGCTGGGGTATTACAAAATTCACATTCAGAGCGTATATAGTACAATTTGATGGAGACTCGAACTCGGTGAAGTCGTCTGCGACTAGAGAGAAGCATGTAAATAGTCATCTGACGAGACGGAGAGTATAGTGTCACGCGATATCCCACTGGGAGGAGGGAGATAAAATTACTACTCCCTGTGTTTGAATTAACAGTATCTAGCCGTCAAAAAAGTGACCGTTAAGGAAGAATGTAGGTCACAGAGGGGTATCAACAGGTGTTGGTACTTTGTAACCTCAGGTCGCCGGACACCGGAAGGGGAAAGAGAGAGAAGCCAAATGATTGGCTGGGACCCCAAAACGGAAGTGGGGCTCCCTTTCCCTCAGCGGAAATAAAGGAGAAGAAAATTAGTTTTGGAGCAGGGTCCGTAGCGGGCAGACGAACCATAGCCAGTACTCCGGGTTGAAGATAAAAGAATTACTGAGACAAGAGGGACCCCAGGTTCTTCAAGCCAGTGTAAAAAAATAGAACAAAGTCTATTAGCCCGTGAAAGAGGAAAGATTCTCCAGTGGAACCCCGTCGAAAAATAAGATAAGTAACTCTGGGGCCATTTTCCTTTATACCCAAATTTTGTATACCTCTCTCTCTCTCTCTCTCTCTCTCTCTCTCTCTCTCTCTCTCTCAATTTGAAGAAAGACAAAAATCAAGAAAAGACATTTATATTCGTGGACTGTCCAATTATTATATGTTTTGACACTTTGAAAGTGTATATAACTGTAGTAAAGGAATTCATGTATTTTTATGTTACCATGTGGTCTATGTTGTTCTTTGCCATTCTACTACGAATTTGTTGTTGTCACATTTCCTTTTTAGCTTCTATTCACCTTATGTTATCTTGCTTAGAATTCTCCTATTAATTCCTAAAATATCACACGGGAAACTGGAGTTGCCGACTACTACAATATAATATTATTACGACTAAAACCTATAGGCTCATTATCTTCCATTTTCGAGGGGAAGGAAGTTTAGCGGCCTGGTGGGTGTGTGATAGTGTGAAATTTGGAACCCCTTTGCCAGCGGCGGTCAGTCTGGCTCTAAATTAATCCCTCACGTAATATGCCAGTTCTTATATGCCTGAGAGAAAAACTCTGAACGAGGACTTATTCTATAGGGGATCAAGTGCCAACCCGCCCCGTCTTCACACGTGCGAAAATAAAGTCCCGTTTTGGGATTTTAATCAATTTGCCGTCACAATACTAATATTCTCCGCCGAAATAAATTTATTATGACGACTTAACCGAGTTTGAGTCTCCATCAAATTGTACTATATATATATATATATATATGAATTTTAAGTGAATAGTTTGTTGGTAGTTTAATTTTTAAATGAGTTAGAAGTAAGTTGTTTTCACACTAGAATTGTTATTGTTTCCGTTCTGTTAAAAGGGTTTCAATTACCGTAATGTAAAACTTATAATTATATTTGATATCATCATTTGTTTGCACACAGAAATTTTGTTACAGTTATTACTGTTTAACTCTAATTATTCTATTTAACACGATTCATCTATTTGCACACAGTCAAATGGTTTCAATTATTGCTATGTAATACCAATAATTTAATTACACAGAGATCTTCAAATATTGCAATTTAACACTGATTAATAATTCTATTCAACATTACTCATACGTTCGCACAGAGTTAAATGGTTTCAAGTATTGCTATGTGTCACTCAAAATTCGTTTAAACATCAATCATTTGTTTACACATTATTAAATGATATGACAGTTGTATTTCTAACAAATCAATATATTGTAAATCATTTCTTTAGAAACTATTTCATTGACAAATATTTTATAGATAAGACCCTGTTAGATGCTACCACTCTTGGTCAGAGTGGACCTGGGAGTAATCACAATGAAGAAGTACTTTATATTCTTTAAATCTCCGGGACCGGAGTTTTTCCATCAGAACATTTAATGTCATAACCAGGACACCATGAGTTATATGGGGAGAGACTTTAGTATTCGTTGTGAACTAATAATTCGTACCCCAGTACGAAGAGGGTTAAAAAGGTTCTAAGCAACCAAGACATATCACTGAATGAATTTTCCAACTTTTATCAGAAGTGGTTCTGTGATAAGACCACAAAAAAATTCAGCTATGCTCTTCTACCCGGGTTTACGTTTGGTTAGGTTTTATGGCATATCAACCATTGTAGGTTATTTAAAGCCAAATATTCTTTACACATATATATTAAATATATAGGATTTGGTTTGGCTGGATTTCGTGGCATATCAACGATTTTAGGTTATTTAAGGCTAAATCCTCTTTATACATATATATTAAATATATACAATTTGGTTTGGTTGGGTTTCATGGTATATCAACCATTGTAGGTTGTTCAATGCCAAATCCTCTTTATACATATATATTAAATATATAGGATTTGATTTGGTTAGGTTTTATGGCATATCAACCATTGTAGGTTATTTAATGCCAAATCCATGTTTATACATTTGAGCAGTTTCATATCAAGCAATTCAGGATAGCATAAGTATATTTTTCGTTTACACACAATTAAATATCAAAGCAGTTCTATTTTGACATATTCAGTTTAGCATAATTACGAAGTTAAAATGTCAAAACAGTATTTTTTCAAACAATTCACGATAAAATTTTGTTTATACACTGTGAAATGTCAAAAGCAGATCTATTTTAAACAGTTCTGTTTTACATAATTACGCAGTTTCCTTTTATTTTCCCCTAAGACAGGATCCAACCAGATGCTTCCACACCTGAACAAAGTGGATGTGCGAGCGGTGGCAATAAAGGGGTACTCCGAATTTACCGAAGCTCCAGCATCAACGGAGCCTCACGATCAAATTGTTTAATGTCATATCCAGGTTTACTCGTTGGAGAAGTTTTACCCCTCGACAGAGAGGCAGTCGGTGTATTCTGCAATATCCCAACCGACAGGGCAATCTACCTAGGCGAGGCTTAGAAATTCTTAACGATTCTTATATATATATATATATACATCCTGTCTGCAATTATCATGCAAAAGGAATAGGCCCCAATAACTCAAAATTTCTGAGTCAATATTTGTCAAATGTAAAGCGTTTTTTTTTTCAACCCTTCGTAAAATAGCCAATGAGGCCTTGCGCACGTGCTGCACACTTGTTGGTTATATATGGACCGGTTCGTCTGATTTTGTTCGCCTACTCTTGCTCTTTGGCTTATTGGGTCACTCTTGGTCTCAGTGAGACGTTTCCCTACGCTTTCGCTTTCTTCTTTATTGCTTGGTACCAGACGCGCTACATAAGGGTAATGCAAACTGGACCAAGAATATATAGCACTGCTGATCATGTTTTCTTCGGCCCATGTATTGTCGGGGAGATGAATAAATACCACCCTTAATAAAATATTCATCTCAATTTTCTGCTATTTATAACGATTAGTTTTTTAGATATTTGGAATTTACGAAAATGAAATAATTGAAATTTAGGAAAATAAACCAAGGTATTACGCATATTAAACGGATGTTAGCTTAACACCTTTGAAATCTAATAAAAACAATTTTTTTGGTTCATAATACATGTTGAATCACGGGTAATCAGAGGGTCTGTAACACCTGCTGAAAACCAAAAAATTAACAAATTCACAGAGTGAATTTCCACTTTGGGGATATCGAAAGAAAATTTGCCGAGAGCATCGAACGATAAAGAAGGTTGTTGAAGAAATAAGTTTAAACATGAATCAAAGAATAAGGTTTTAAGAACTTTCATTTTCGAGATTAACATAATCTAAAGCAAGTCACAGCGAAACAACTTCTTTTGACAAACACTCTTATTGTATACTGTGATATCAATAAAAATAATAATAATAATAATAATAATAATAATAATAAAGGCAGATTCTGTCGTTTAGGATACGAACTGGTTTATTTCCTTTTGACTTCCGTCCTTGGCGACACGAGGAGAGAGACACAAAACATAAGGACCTATTCTAACTATATTATGCTGATACCCTACACACAGATCTTAACTCATCTCAGCCGGTCGTGACCCAAACTGATCTGATCTGATCTGATCAGATCCGAAAACCTCAATCGCTATCTTCAACGGTCGAACCTCAGCTCTCTTGTCTTTTCAAAATCCAAAGAATCCCATCGGGGTATGACATCATCCATACACTCAATTCACTCCCACTGGCGTCCAGCCACATTTCCTGTCTGGAAGTTTATTATGACAGATGATGATTGTCATATACTTTCCGCGCGGACGTGAAAGTTTCCGTTCTGACTATGGAACCTAACAAAGAGACACTGAGCAGTTCAAAGCCTTCCCAAACTAAATATTAAATATAATTAACGAAAAATGATTAATATAATTAATCATTACCTTAATTTCCTAACACTCAAATCTTTGTAAAGGCTCGAATTGACAGAGTTAAATACGAAATAATATGTAGGATACTGAATTTTGATCTGTAAAAAATAACCAAGGCATCCTCTACTCACAAAAGAAAATATTTCAAAGAGTGAAAATAATGTTTTGAAATTAATGGATACAAACTCTTCTAAAGTAATTTTTACGGACTAACATCGCTTCACATATGAAGTACTTGATGGATGGACGAAAGGGTGGATTTTATCCTATTTAGACATGCCTATGGCTAAAAGAAGGCAAGACAGACGTAGTATTGTGACTATATGGGCTGGAATTATCAACCAAACAATTTTTGACTATGCAAGTCTATGAAGTAGTAGCTATTGAAAAAGACACATTCGAGTCACCCTCGATTATCATATTTACCCAACCCCTCCGCTCGAGCAGGATATGATCCAATGTCAATTTTTAAGCGGTGTTTAACAGGTTTGAATTCAGAGTTTTCCTTCTCCTACACTAGTTGCCTCACCGAGGCTGAAGAACCTTGTCTGTTCTACTATTTACCCTTAGCTGGAGGGAGAGTTATTGGATTCATACCTTTCTTTCCCAAGGGTATTAGTGCTATGTGAAATGCAATTAGTCTGGTCCAGGATTTGAACTTGTGTCGCCGTGTCCATTTCCAACGACGATAACCATTACACCACGGGCCCTCGATTATGGTCACCAACTTTACTTATTTGGGTTTTCTATAATAAACTCAGAGGTGCCTGTGGTGTAATGGTTATCGTCGCAGGAATTGGACACGGCGACACGAGTTCAAATCCTGGATTGATTGCATTACACATAGCACTAATACCCTTGGGAAAGGTATGAATCCAATAATTCTCCCTCCAGCTATGGGTAAATTGTAGGGCAGACTAGGTTCTTCAGCCTTTGTGAGGCAACTAGTCTAGGAGAAGTAAAACTCTGAATTCAAACCTGTTAAACTCCGCCAAAAAAATTGACTTTGTGTCATATCCTGCCCCAGCGGAGGGGTTGGGTAAATATGATAATTAACTCAAACTTCAGTTCTCTTAGAATTCATCAAATAAATTTAATAAAACAAATTGATATCATCTAAACTTTTCTTTCAGCCTTTGTTTTTTTTTTTATATCTCAATTTATTGTTTAAAATTCGACAGTTGTTTTCAAACTAAATTTGAATTATTGAAGTTTACGTGATTTGCTTAGGGCGCACGAATACAAGGTCCGCTAAAAAGCTTCAAAGCTTCACCCAGATGTCAGATTAGTCAAAATGTTGTATTTTGGCATTTGACAGAGCCGTCAGTCGGGGATTTCTCGAGTAAGATGTACCTGTGTAAACAAGTAGAAGCAGGTAAGTGGGTTAAATCGGAAATGCGTAGGCGTAGTATTATATATACACGGTTACCCACGAAAGTTACTGTCAGTCTCGGGTCAGACTTGCAGTCGGTCAGTTTCAGATGCACGGTTTGGTAGTCAAGAGGACCGGACAACACCAGCAAGTGCCTCGGGGAGAGGAAAGCTGTGCCACAGCGGTAGAGAAACAGAAGAAGTGCCAAGTAAAGCCCTTTGCATTGACCCAGAACGTGGCTGAAAAGTAAAGGATCAATACAGCTGAATTCAAGTTCTCTGAGTCCACCATGTGTGTGTCCCTCTCTCTCACTTACAATCAGCTTCATACCCTTTCGAGTTGATAGAGATATATTTTTATATAAAGAAAAGTTTATGTCCTTCTTCATTCTATTATGGCTAAATAACAAAACAGCTATAATCATAGTATACACCAAGGATGTAAGCGTAATATGTTTTGCATACACCATTATGATTTGTTCTTTCTCCTCATGTAACCAAAGACAGGAATCTGAAGTAGTTTTTTCATAAGAAGTGGTAAGGAGTTGTCACAACAAAATGTTTTGGTATGACTCAACTTTTTGAATAAGGCTTGGAAATATTTTAACAACCCTCTTTTATACGATAATTTACATTTTTATCTCAGATTTTACAACGCATATTCAGTGAGAATTAAATAAAAATAAACGTTGAAATTTTCAATGGTTAGGAATTTATGTAGGCAAAAATGAAACCTATTGCATCTATCATCTGCCGAATTGAGAACGTAGAATCATATTTTCTGCTGTACATTTGTGAACGATATTCTTTAGTAGCAAAAGAGATATGGCCTGACTCAGCATTCCAATTCAGGTTAACTAAACCAGAATTTAGCCAATAATTCCTCGATTTCAAAAGGGAAACCCATTCCTACCTGATTTATTGTCCAAATTTCGATATAATCCATCCCCACCAGCACATCTCGATCAGGAGTTTACCAATTGTGAAATCTGCTTCTGAACGTCTCCTTTCTCAATTCTAAAGAAGCGCTTTATCAGGTGCCATCTAGAGGAGAAGCTGGAACGATCTAAAAGGGAGATAACCAGCAGTCAGGGACAGTTTATTTGTTTCTTTCTTATGTGATGATTCTATAGTTGTGAAATTGGACCTGAATTAATCTTCCAGCCACGAACACTCTTTTCTTTACGGGTATTAGGACAGGGTTTCGTAGAGAGTTAGTTTACAGGATTATCTCAAAAGCCATTGTAATTGACCTTAGATGCTTGCTCTCTTATTGTTCTTGAGTGATACCGGGAAAATGATTGTTCAGTAATTCCGAAACTTATCTTGCTGGGAGCTCATTTAATAGGCAGCAAGAATAATCTTTATAATCTTTATATCACTTTATACGCTGTTTCAAAAAAGTGTATTTTGAATAATGTATTTATAAATTGTAGTATGTTAAAGTAATTTAAACTTCCGGATATTTATAACATGCCGGGTTCCTTTTGCTTTGCGGAAACTGGAGGACTTGGAAATAAATGGACGAGAGGAGACCATCCAAATAACAGTATTATTAAGATCGGCCAGAACACTGAGGTGAAATACCATTAGCAAACGCTGATTTGAAAAACTCTCTAGGAGTAATGATAATAAAATGAGAAATTAATTAAAATTTTAAGATGTAAACTGTGTTTTATCGGGATAAATTTCAGTTGCAACACTGGATAAGTATCGCGGTATTATCTAGATTATAATCTATTAGATCAATATCTTATATATGATATAATTTTCTGATATATATATATATATATATATATATATATATATATATATATACCAACCCCTCCACTCGGGCAGGATATGACACGAGGTCAATGTTTAAGCGGAGTTTAACAGGTCTGAGTTCAGAGTTTTCCTTCTCCTAGACTAGTTGCCTCACAAAGGCTGAAGAACCTAGTCTGTCCTACTAATTACCCATAGCTGGAGGGAGAATAATTGGATTCATAACTTTCCCAAGGGTATTAGTGCTATGTGAAATGCAATATATATATATATATATATATATATATTGCCCGTGGTGTAATGGTTATATATATATATATATATATATATATATATATATATAATTTACTAAGTTTTTTACTTAGATGTAGCACAAGGCCGCATGAATGGGGCACCAAATGGGAATCGAACCCACTCGTGTAGGTTTGCTAGTCTACCTTGGGGGTACAAAATTTAATTAAACTTCCAAATTGTCCAAATTTATTCTTATTAAAAAATAAAAATTAACAACTAACCGGTTTCGGTCCTACCTGATCACAGTTAAACTAGGACAACGATTAAGACAAAAGAGTAGAAATAGGCTCTGCAATGTTAAAAAATATATATATATATGACTGGGAGGGGAATGTTAAACTGTAATCAAATTAAGATCCAATAAACATTCCCTCTGCTTACAAAGGGACGGTTTATGGGTCAAAATATGAATGGTCTCTTACATTTTAAGATGGAAATATGAGTGGGACATGCTTAAAATAGTAAACAGGTCTGCAATGTAGGACGAGGCACAATCACGGTTATTTATTAGGTGTTCCGCTATAGCAGACCCGTATTTGTTATTAATATGGTCAGCAAAGTAGTTTCCTAGCCGTATTTTCGTAGGCACATGTTCATCAATTCCCAAGGAAACTACTTTAACATTCCCCTCCCCATCATATATTTTTTCTAACATTACAGAGTCTATTTCCTCTCTTTTGTCTTCATCGTTGTCCTATTTTAAATGTGACCAGGTCGGACTGAAACCGATTAGTTGTTTATTTTTATTTTTTAACATGAATTAATTTTTTTTTTGTAAGTAATATATATATATATATATATATATATATATATATATATATATATATATATAATGAATTATAATTTAAAATTCTTTAAATGTCTACATCAAGTAAACATCGGTAAAACGATAGAACTTCATCAAAAATCGTTCACTATCTGAAGAAACAATCTGAAAAACATTGTTGAAATAAATCTATAATGAATTACATCTATTGATTTTCGCTTGATATTAAGAATATAATTTGGACTGTATGTGCTTTTTTTTAAAAATATATTTTGATATATTAATAATCGTACATTGAACTCATTATTAGAAAATAATGATATTATATATTCTGTATGGATTGTTCCTTTTAAGTCTATTCTTAGATTTATTATATATATATATATATATATATATATATATATATATGTGTGTGTGTGTGTGTGTGTGTGTGTGTGTGTGTGAGTATTATTTGGTCCAGTTAAACCGTAGTTGGGAGTAATTCCATCAGAACAAGACAGCTATTCAAGAGTGAACATTTAGATTTTCCTGGTAAAGACATTACAGAGGAATAATTTCATTAAGAAAAAAAAACACAAACCGGTCACATTAGGATTATAAATTTATTTCCATCCTGTTATACGTTTTTGAAAAATCAGAAAACACGAAAAAAAATTAACAGGACTTCTTCAGATCTTTTTTTTTTTATCCATCAGATCTGAAGAAGTTCTGTTAATTTTTTTTCGTTTTTTATTTTTTATTTTTCAAAAACACATAACAGGATGGAAATAAATTTATAATCCTAATGTGACCGGTTTGTGTTTTTTCTTAATGAAAGTATATGTATATATACATATATATATACATATATATATATATATATATATATATATATATATATATATATATATATATATATATATATCATGTCCTTATGCTAGTACAGATTTCCCTGAATCTATCTCGCTATTTATCTCTATCGTCCATCGTTTTTGGCTGGTCTTCGAGACTACATCCTGTGTCCATATAGACCTACTGTAAATATGTTCTACCTGGTTGTCCAACACTTGCCCGTCCGTGTGAAAGGGTCCATAGTCCGTCGCTTATGAGTTTATTCTTACTTCTCCACCAATGTCCTACATGTGTTGTTATAATTCGGATGTTTTTGCGATTGGAGGTCGGTGGCCATACAACTAGTCTTTTAGGGGATATTGATTCCAGGATTTGTTGAATATAGCTCGAAACATTCTTGTGCAATTGCCGTCTAGCTATTTTCTACATATCTAGTCAGCGTCCATGTGGTGCATCCGTATAGGAGTAAGAACACGACTGCTGCCTGGAAAAGATTCTGTTTTATTTTATCAGATAGGTCGGTCTTCCATTTGACCAATACCCTATAGCTGTCTATGCCTTTGCTAGTCGCCTATTGATATCATTTTCCGTTGATGAGACGTTCTTTTCGAGGTAAGTGAACTTGTCCATTAGTTTCAGAGAACCATTATTTAGAATGGAAATGTTACTTTTGTGATTAAAGTACATGTACTCCGTTTTGTATGCGTTCACATAGACGCCTAAGCCACCTGCTGCCCGTTCCAGACTATGTAGCAGGGATTCAGCCTGGGCGGATATATTCGCCAGAAGCGTTAAATCATCAGCGTAGTCTGCTCCCGTAATTGTTTGTGCGGGGTATCATCTGCTTTATTCTTTTTCCAGTGAAGGGCGGTTTTCTTTCATTAAATCTATCGACGTTCGAAGTACGTAGTCTAAGGAGATTGTGAACATGTATTGGGCTAATTTGTCCACTGGCTGAGAAAAAATCAAATAAATTTGTGTCAATTAAAAGAATGAAAGACACTATACACATTGGCTCATTTTCTCTTTCCTTAAATCGCCACCTGCTTGTGTATCTGAACTCTATTTATTTTCTCACTATGGACTTTCCTAAAATCTTTCTGCACGAAATATTAACTACGAGGAAAAAATGATCCGAAAACGCAGGATAAACGATATATAAAATTTAATAATATTTCTCAGAAGAATTGGACATATCCGTTACTCCTGTTTCTAATGAAGCTCTTCCTCCTCTGCTATCTCCTCCTCCCCCACCACATGTTTTATTGTATATATATATATATATATATATATTGATACAGATATATATAGAGATATCCAGTTTTGAAAATACACCATAAAAAGGAGTTTGCTATAAAACGTTATATATACAGCCCATCACTTTTCCTCAACAAGGATGGCTTTGACATTAAATAACCCAGGAGATTTTTGTGCCAATAAAAAAGAAACCAAACCATACAACTACTACTATTAATTCTACAACAATAACAGCGACAACAAAAACTACGACTACAACAAAGAAGAAGAAGAAGAAGAAGAAGAAGAAGAAGAAGAAGAAGAAGAAGAAGAGTTGTGGGAAAAACTTCACTGAGTGCAAACAAATGATTGATATTGAATAGAATTATTAGTGCTCGATAGCAATACTTGAAACCATGTAACTGTAAGTAAACAAATTACTAATATTAAATAGAATTAATAATGTTAGATAGCAATTCTTGAAGCCATTTAACTGTGTGCAAACAAATGATTAATATTAAATAGAATTAATAATGTTAGATAGCAATACTTGAAATCATATACTGTGTGCAAACAAATGATTAATATTAAATAGAATTATTAATGTTAGATTGCAATTCTTGAAGCCATTTAACTCTGTGCAAACAAATGATTAATATTAAAAAGAATTAATAATGTTAGATAGCAATACTTGAAACCGTATACTGTTTCCAAACAA
Source organism: Sepioteuthis lessoniana (assembly GCA_963585895.1). Lineage (NCBI taxonomy): Eukaryota > Metazoa > Mollusca > Cephalopoda > Myopsida > Loliginidae > Sepioteuthis > Sepioteuthis lessoniana. The sequence continues at coordinate 37,844,347 of OY757946.1, read as the reverse complement.
ATGATTAATATTAAGTAAAATTATTAATGTTAGCAATTCTTGAAGCCATTTAACTGTGTGCAAACAAATGATTAATACTAAATAGAATTATTAGTGTTAGATAGCAATACTTGAAAATAATTGAAATAATTTAAGTATGTAGAAACAATAATCATACTCCCTGAAAAATTAAATTAACGACAAAAAATCTCTTACATATCATATATATCAATATAAACGTGTGCAAACAAATGACTGATCTCAAATTGTGTTGACTGTTATAGAGAAATACATAAAGCTATTAAACTGTGTGCAAGCAAATGATTAATAGTCAATAAAATTATTCGTATTAGATAACAATACTTGAAACAATTTAACTGTGTACCAAAAAGAAAAATGAAAGAAAAGCTCGTTTGAAAATGTTATCAGCAAAATGTGTGATAAAAGCAGACATATTGTGACGGCAAATTAAAATAAAAAGATCCACGGATGAGCAACCATTTAAACGCGTATGGGAACTGGTGCATTTAAATATTGTTATCACCAAACGGGGGTTTATTTTTTTGCACGTGTGAGGACGGGGCGGCCTGGCACTTGATCCCTCGTAGAATAAGTCCTTGTTCAGAGTCCTTTCTCGGGCATGTAGGATCTGGCATATTATGTGGGGGTTAATTTATGGATAGACTGACCGCCGTTGGCAAGGAGTTTCCAAATTTCACACTATACACACACCCACCAAAGCCACTAGTTCTTCCTTCCCTAGAGCAATGGAAGATATGGACCTCTAGGCTTAGATGTAATAATATTAATTATAGTAGTCGACAACTCCGGTTTCCCGTGTTATATTTTTAAAGGAATTTATATAGGACAATTTAAGCGAGGATAACATAAGGCGAATAGAAGCTGAAAGAGAAACATGAAATAGCAACTTTGATAGTTGACGATACAAATGAGCAACTTCAACACGTGGGAACATTAAAATATATCAATCTTTTTACTATACACGCGGATAATATTTCAACGCGTCGGCTATATTATTAACGGATTGTACATAAACATAAATGTCTTTCTTCTTTTCTTTTCTTTCTTCTTTAGTCTTTCTTCAAATTGAGAGAGGGAGTATATATATAATTGGATATAGGGAGAAACAGTCTTAAAGTTTATTCATCTTTTCCAATGGATTCCTGTGGAAACGGACTTTATGTTATTTTTAGTTCTGGCTTGAAGCTATGGCCTCTACTTGTCCAAGATACTTTCCGCTTTCTTTACCCGGAGTCTTAGCATGGGATTTGCCCCATCTGTTCACGACGACGTCTGTTCCAAAACTGATTTTCTTATTCCCTATTCCTGCTGACGGAAGGAGCTCCCACTTCCGCCTTAGGGTTCTAGCCAATCATTTGGCTTCTATCTTCTTCCTTCCCCTGGTCACTAAGTGCAAACACCTGTCGGCCTCCACCCTGACCCACATTCTTTACTTTGACCTGCATTATCTCTCTTAACGGTCATTCTTTGACGGCTTGCTACTGTTAATTCAAATATGGAGGAATAGTAGTAATCTTATTTCTCTTCCCTCAATGGGAGACCACGTGACAATATTTGATATACGTGATGCTTTCAATAAGTTTCCAGACTTTTTTTCTACATTTAAAATTGCCGTAGACTCTTGAAAATGTGGTATGTTATTGTTATACATCTTATGAGATCACTGATCAATTTTTATTATTTCAGCTTCAAATGCACAGCTACAGCAGCAGTTGGAATACACCCTACTAAAACCTGATTGTCACAGCTGGTGAATTTCAAAAATGCAATCTGGACGTGAGGACACGATATGCAATAAAATTCTGTTTTAAACTTGGAAAAAATGCAACAGAAACGTATGGAATGCTTCAGACTGCTTTTGGAGCATCTTGCATGAATCGAACATCGGTTTTTAAGTGGCATAAGAGATTTAAGGAAGTCAGGGAGTCTGTAAGGGATGATGACACGCGTGGAAGGAGTAAGGAAGTCAATAGACCAGAGTTGATTGGCCAAAGGGTTAGGGTTAAGATTAGGGTTACTATGTTGAGGTTTTAAGGGAGTTCAGGAAGAGATTCCGTCGGAAGGGGCCAGTACTCTTCAAATCGGGTCTGTGGCATTTCCACCAGGGCAATGCACCAGTCGATAACTCCATCTTTGCCACTGACTATTTGACCAAGATGGGCATCAAGACAGTTCCTCAGCCTCCTTATAGTCCAGACCTTGCTCCCTTTGACTTTTCGTTTCACTGGCTGTCGTTATGAGACAATTGAGGAGATTAAAGAGGGTGTGATCATTGACACGAAGATCATTGACAAGCTCACACAAGAGGACTTCCATGGGACCTTCCAGAAGTTGTTGGAACGGTACAACAAGTACATTGCGGCCGGTGGAGATTACTTCGAAGGAGACTCGAGTTTCATGTGGGTATTATCAATAAAAGTGCCCATACGAAAAAAGTCTGGAAACTTGTCGTATGCCCCTCGTATATGTATAAAGAGGATTTGACATTAAATAACCCTCCGTGGTTAATGTGCCAAACGAAACCCTAACCCTAAACCTAACTAACATTATACACTGTAATTTATGGTAATTTCTATTTGTTTTTGTTGTTTTTCTTTACAATCATTAAACTATTATGTTATAAAATTACAGAATGATTTTTTTAATTTTATCATTTTCGTTAATTATATCTTATCATCAGGTTTGGTTGGGCTTAGAACTGTTCGGCTATTAGTGCAGGTGTTCACGCTCGTGCGCGGAGGATGTGAAAATCACAAATGTCATTATAAAATCCCCAGAAAGAAAAACGGCACTCGGGTGTGAATGACGTCATGCCCGGAAGCGAGGGGCCGGGAATTTTGGTGATTTTTGGAAAAAGCAGTTAGTTGAGATTTGAACCTAGGCGTGGGCAGTCCAGCTGAGGGCTACGAGATGTTGGGTCAGTGAGTTTGTTGGGTCAGTGAGTTGAGATTGAACTCTGGGCCGGCCAGTTCAGCAGGAAGTTGACTGAAGGAGGACGTAGGAACAGTCAGCGTAGTAAAAATTGTGTCTCTCTCCTCGTATCGAAAAACTAAAAGACAAAAAAAATACTAAATTTTTTGTACCTGAACTAAAGAAAGTCTTCAGTGTTTCGGGATTTCCCTGCGTCAGTATATTTTACATATTCGTATCTTGAATATGTTACAATTACAATAAGAATATATATTTACCTACGCTCGGGCAGGATATGACACAAGGTCAATTTTTAAGCGGAGTTTAACAGGTTTGAATTCAGTGTTTTCCTTCTCCTAGACTAGTTACCTTACCTAGGCTGAAGAACCCAGTCTATTTACCCATAGCTGGAGGGAGAATAATTGGATTCATACCTTTCCCAAGGGTATTAGTGCTATGTGAAATGCAATCAGTCTCGTTCAGGATTTGAACTCGTGTCACCGTGGCATTTCCTACGACGATAACCATTACACCACGGTCATCTCCGTGACTCTCACGTAAGTGTCATTTGATACAAATGAAATGAATAATATTCTATTCGTAATATAGCTTTAAATTTCTACTCTATCTTCCTCAGACGAAGTTGGTTGGGGCTGCAGAATACACCGACCTCATCTCACTCAACCAATGTTCTGATTATGACACTAAGCAATCTGATAGTGAGGCTTCAGTAATGCTGGTGCTTTGAGGAATTCGGAGACCCCTTCATTGCCATGGCTCCCAGGTCCTCTCTCTCGCAGAGTGGTAGCACTTGATTTGGTCCTATTGATGGGTCAAATAGAAATATTTGACATTTAAACAGTCTACTTTTGCTAAACTGAATTGTTTGAAGTAGAACTGTTTGGCCATTTAACTGAGTTTAAACAAATTACTGATTAATTTAATTGTTAGAGATACATAGTGTCACTTGAAAACATTAAACTGTCTGCAAACACATGATTAATAGTAAATAGAATTAATAATATTAGATTTTAAAAAGGAAACCATTTAAAGGTATGAAAAAATGAGATGAAACTCGTTTAAAAATGCTATGAACAAAATGTGTTTAGAAAAATATATCTAATAATATGTATAAAACGGAATACATGTGCTTTAATCAAAGAGGTGACATCTCCACTCTGAAACTAGTAGACGAGTTCACCTACCTAGGAAGCAGTGTCTCATCGACCGAGACAGTCCTCACCAGGCGACTAGCAAAGGACACTTATAGATAGGCTATCGATCATGTTGAAGTCAGAACTGACCGATAAAAAGAAACGCAGTTTTTTCCAAGCAGCGGTCGTATCGATACAGCTATATGGATGCACTACATGGACGCTGACTAAACGGATGGAGAAAAAGCTTGACAGCAACTACACAAGAATGCTGCGAGCAATAATAAACAAGTCCTGGAGGCAGCACCCTACAAAGCAGCAGCTGTACGGCCACCTATCACCCATCACGAAAACTATCCAAGCTAGACGAACCAGACATGCGGGACACTGCAGGAGAAGTAGGGACGAACTCATTAGCGAAATACTCCTGTGGGCCCCTTCAGACGGACGATCAATGGCAGGACGACCAGCTAGAACCGATAGACAACAGCTCTGTGCCCGTACAGGATGTACCCTCCCGGGAGCGACAGGCGATAGAGAACGGTAACGGGAAAGGATCAGGGAGACTCGTGCTGGCGGCGCGACATGAGGATGATGATGATATATTATAAAGAGGAATTGTCATTAAATAACCTACAATGGATGATATGCCATAAAACTAAACCAAACTGTTTTTCTTCAGAGAGACCCCCGTGGTATTATGACTTATGTGCGGGACTGAGACATCGTAATAAGCAGGTTCGATCTCCTGTCACTCTATCAGACTAATAACCATTGAGAAGTGTATGAACACCTTTAGTTCTGAGTTGAAAAATTCGATTGCTGTTTTTCTTTAAGGGTGATTTTGACAATTAAATAAACCACGAGGCATTGAAATGCTATTAAACAAAGAAACCGTATTTTCCTTCTTAGAAATTCCTTGACGAATGTCTCTGTTGTAGAATATATCTATATTATTAATTATTTGAATATTCGTAAAATTATAGCCAGCAAGATTTCAATCCAAATTTTAGTATTCAATTGTCTAGTACTCAAATTTCATTGAAGAATTATTATAAATTTTTATTAATTTTATTCATGAAGCGACGGTTTATTGAGCATTCACTGTAGCATGGGGCTCTTAATAAGCTTTTTATACAAAGCGACGATTTTAATATTCTTATAAATTTTATAGAACTCAACCAATTTTAATAAAATCTGTGTTGCGAAATTTATTCGGCATGGCTTTTTTACATCCCACGTCGTAACGAAAATTAATCTTAAAAAAATAGTTCGATAAGAAGTTTGAGCAATTTTTTTAAAGATTCTTCTTGTTAATTTTATTTTATTTTATTTTATTCGATTTTTTTCTTTAAACACTACCGCTCGTAAAAATGGTGAAGCCTACCACAGTCTACCAACCTGCGGGTTACTAGAATATAAATGCAATGTCAGGGTGGGGATGGTTACAAAAACACCTACCCCCGATACATATCTTGAATTTCAATATTCAACAAAGAATTTTTTGAACATTTTCAGGTATTTTTGAACAGAAACAAGACTAGATTATTTGAATAAACGGTATATTTTTTCGAAGCCATGTCGAGGAAAAATATTACTGAATAACTCAGTGTTGATTGGTTGGTTGGGTTTTATGGTATATCAACTTTAGTAGGTTATTTAACGCCAAATCTATTTTTATGTAAATAATCACTTCTATCAAAAACAATTCAGTTTAGCATGAGCATACAGTTTAATTGTCAAAAACATTTCTATTTCAAACTATTCAGTTTATTCAAGTACTTATACATAACAATTCAGTTTAGTGTAAGTATTGTTTCAATGTCAAAAACAGCTCAATTTCAAACTATTCCGTTTAGCATAAGTACGCAGTTTAAATGTAAGTAGAGTTTAATTGTGAAAATATTTCTATTTCTATGAACTCAGCTTAGTCAAGCAGTTCTAATTCAGCTAATTCGGTTTAGTATAAGTAAAGATTTTGTTTACACACAATTCAAGGTAAAACAGTTCCATCTTAGTTAATTCAGCATAGTGTAAATACAGTTTCAATGTCAAAAACAGTTCTATTTCAATAATTCAGTTTAGCATAAGCACGTTATTTAAACATAAGTACGGTTTAATTGTGAAAAACATTTCAATTTCAAGCAATTCAGTTTAGTTAAACAATTCAGTTTAGCATAAGTATGCTATTAGTTCTATTCAACTCACAAATAGGACACTATCAAATGCTACCACGCCGGGCCAAAGTGGACCAGGGAGCAATGGTAATGAAGGGGTACTCCGCATTCCCCAAAGGTCCAGCATTACTGGAACCTCACCATCAGATTGTTTAGTGTCCTTTCCAGGACACTCGTTGGGAGGGGGGTCTTACTGTTATGTTTTGACCTTCGACCCGGCCCCCCAAAAAATGCTATTCCAAGGTGATGCACCGGAAGGAAGTGACACATTCCAATGGCCAGTAATCGAAAGAGATCGTGTGGGCGGATTAAGGCTTATAATATGGGACAAGGTGAAGGTCCCACGGTGCCACTACAGTGATGCACCGGAAGAGAGTGACATGTGAACTGCATGACAGTTATTTCCGCTTGATGACGATTAAACATTCGATTTCAAAGATCCAGTGGGTGATCGTGTGGGCGTTGAATTATTATTTAACTCAGTTGAGTTCTAGTCCAAGAAGCAGTTGCCGGTAGAATTCCAGACAGCTAGAGACTAGATGTGGTAGGGAAAGCCACACCCGACCGAGGGGGCCCTCGGGAACCCCGATGGAGTTGACCGCTGCATCAGGAGAACAAGAAAGACACAACGTGACGGTCATAACAGTGGGGTCAAGAAATTACAGTTTATGTTTGGTCTCCAGCTCCCTCCTTGAACAACCCTTTCGAACCCTTGCAATAAAGTGAGAGGTAAATATAATTGTAAAGAAGTCTTCCTGCGTCTTTATCCTTGCGTCTGTTAAATTATTGTGTCGTTGTGATGCTGCATGAACATGTATATGTGTATATAAGCATATTTATTATGTTAGTATTTAACATTACCCCTCTGTAGAGAAGTAGTCGGTGTATTCTACAGCCCCAGCCGACTGGGCAAACTCAGTATTGAATAAAGAATTATGTAATGATCTTGTAATTTACATTTAAAAAACATTTACCTGTGGAAACCTAAATATGCAAATCGGTCTTCGGTTCAAAGACTTTCCTTGGCTGACCTCAAAAAGTGATAGGGCATATCTAATTTTATGGAAACGTGTCGACAAGAAAAAAAAAAGAACTGTCAATTGAAGTCAATTCACGACGAAGTTTATCGTTGGTTGTTCCCAGTCATGTGTGTTTAAAATTTGGTGATAATATGAAAAATTGTTACAGCAAATATTAAAGTTCGATATGTTATAACATCAAAATTTATTCATATGTCTAAATTCAATATTCTACAAGCAACTTAGAAGACATGCTATAATCGATGGATGATAGGAATGGGTAGTGGGAGATGGAGAGAGAGAGAGAGGCAGAGACAGAGACAGGGAGAAGGAACTCTGTGCTGTCAGTGCAATTTGATCATAAAATATATATATATAAGCAAATTTGGCGACTGTCGTCGACGGTGACCCGAAAGTTCCCTTTTCAATAGCTTCTACATCGAGGCGTAGGAGAGGATGCTACTTCATTCCCTTGATTTCTCCACTTTACCCTTGATCCTTACCTTATTTTCCTGAGTGTTGAGCAAGGCGGCATCAACTACATTTTTTTGAGTTTTTGGGATAAATCGACGTGGGATTGAAACCCGGTCTCCTGCACTAATGGCAAACATTTTACTCATTAGGCCATTGGCCCAGTTTAGACCAGACATTGGCAAAATGGTTAGAGTGTTCGCTAAAGGCCCGGGAGACCTGGGTTTAATCGTGTCATACAAAAGACTCAAAAAAATGGCACTTGATGCCTTTTGACTTAAACCTTAGCATTATAAGGAATTTATCTAGAGAAAGTGGACCATCTAGGAAGAGGACTCTCACCGTACTTACATCTAGCTTTACAAGAGGTTGAAAAGAGAGCCTTAGGGTCACCCTCGGCTACATCGGCCAACTTACACACACACACACACACACCTATATATATATATATATATATATATATATATATATAACAATAGCGGCATTAAACTAACCGTGAAGGTTGATTTGCCATTAATCAAAGAAACCAACAACTAAGCAAACAACAAATATGTATATACAAATAAATGTATATATATATATATATATATATATATATATATATATATATATATCATTTAAGACTAACAGCACAGAGCCTCCTGACTTTACCTTGTACTTGTTACCCATCACTTCTCTTAGGTCTTATGGACTGCATCCAGTGTCCAAACAGAGTGGATTATCGGTCATACTGGTTGGAAAACTCTATCGCGTCTATATATAATACGAGAATTGGCTCTCACTCGTCAAGCAGTTGTTTTTCTCGGGTGGTTTTGAGATGGGAGGTTAGTGGGCGTAAAGATGCAGTGTGATAGGGTGTTGCTTCCAGGATTTCTTCAAAACAAAACAGAGTATTCTTGTCTAGTTCCCATCAAGTTTTTTTTCTCCATGCGTTATGTAAGCGTACAGGGAGTGCATCCATATATCTATCTATCTATCTATCTATCTATCTATCTATATATATATATATATATATATATATATATATATATATATGCATCCATATATGTTAATGGGTTTTAGGTTTAATAAGCATTATCTATTATTGCCCGTTAGTTTTATCCTGGATATTAAGGTTTATTTTTTTTTAAGTTTTTTTTTACATATTATGGAATATATATATATATATATATATATATATATATATATATATATATATATATATATGTGTGTGTGATATGTACAAATAATTTGATTCATTGTATATAATTTACCTGCGTGAAAGAGTTTGCTGTAAGCAAAAGTTACAAATTCTCTTAAGATGTGCGTAGAAGTATCTTTAAGATATAAATGGGTGTGTGTGTGTGTGTGTGTGTGTGTGTGTGTGTGTGTGTGTGTGTGTGTGTATTTTTCTTTTTTTTTTTTTCTGTCCCATCAAATAAAAATTTGAATAGCTCGAATGAGTGAATCCACAATGAGATTTAAAGTTTTTCCAGAATTATTTATTTCGTTCTTTCATACGTGTATATTTCCAGCTTGTTGCTTTCGCCAGAGAACATTTAGTAATTTACTGGGCTTTTTCCTTTCATGTGGCACAATGCCATATGAGTGGGTACTCAATTTGACACACTTATTCGATCAGCAAAACTACATGAATACGTTCTCGTCTCACTGGCTGCCTCATAGATATGGCCTTGAGCTATATCTAAGCAAAAAGCTTAGTAAATTACTAAATGTTTTTTTAACGTAAGCACTAAACTGGAAATATACATATATGAAAGAATAAAAAAATTATTAAAAAAGATAAATCTCTTTGTGGACCAATTCATTTTGAAACACACACACACACACACACACACACACACACACACACACACACACACACACACACACACACACATATATATATATATATATATATATAAAGTTTGCTTACTTGTTATGCGATTTATATATATATATACATGTATATATATATATATATATATATATATATATATATATATATATATAAATATTACACCCCCCCATACACACACACATATATATATATATATATATATATGAAAGAACGAAAAATCATTAAAAAAGATAAATTTCTTTGTGGACTTATTCATTTTTAAACATATATATATATATATATATATATAGTCTACTTACTTGTTATGAGATATTTATATATATATATATATATATATGTGTGTGTGTCTGTGTGTGTGTGTGTGTGTGTGTGTGTGTGTGTGTGTGTATTACACACACGCACAGATATATATATATACATATATATATATATATTACGCACACAAACAAATAAACACACACACACACACACACACACACACACACACACATATATATATATATATATATATATCACATGTTAGATGTCTTCACGTACTTTTTAAGAAAAAGCCATTAAAATGTAATTTCAACCCTGTCTCCATGCCTCGCAATAAGTAGGCTGTGTCCAGAGCATAGGGATTAACTACGGAAGGGATGTTCTGTGTGTGACATTGCAACCGCTAATTTTACACCAGTTGTAGATTTTTAGGTTTGTAGAGTATCCTTTCTTTTACATCACTAGTCTTTCCAATTTTACCAAATGTATATCTCATTTAATCAATAGCTATTTACTTGATATTTTGTTTATTTTTTGTTTGTTTAAAGATATATCAAACTACAATGGTTATTTGATGCCCACACCATCCTTGTAGAAGGACAGAAGTGGTATTATCTACCCAACAGCTGTCGAGATAAAGAAGTTTCTTATGTTCCTCAATATTTGAATAAATATAAATTTACTAGTGTGATTAAAGTTCGAACTCACTCAATATGTGAGCAATATTTCACTAACATGACGCACAGTTTGGCAGCCACGTATGCATTCAATGTTGCTGTAACTGAGACGGAATAAACACATGAATATGAGATGCTCGCCTGATACTCTTCGAAAGTTACTTACTTATTTGCTTGTGTATCTTGGAACACGGCCTCTGAATCAACGGTTTTGGTCCTGCCTGACCTTGCCTGATGATTGAGATTCTTACAACCCGAGTGAAATCTCTTCAACTCTCTGTTTACTGTTTTATGAACAACTGTACATTCTCTTTTAGCAGAATAAATAGTTTTGGTTTCTTTGGCAGCGTCATGAGCCCGTTCGAACTTGAAAAGCGTAAGTTATCGTATTAGACTTCAGTTGTGCGTCTTTCAAACCACACACGGTGTGAAGCAACGCATCGCATGTCGGCTCAACAATTTCAATTTTACTATCAACCCCAGTGGTTTCCACCACGGCTTGAACTACTTCGACCATGTTATATACGCGCCGCTAACTGGAACGTATAAATATATTTCAAAACTTTTAAGTTGAACGTATATTTGTTAAACTTAGTTTAGTTTGTCAAAAACTAGATTATGGGACACCCATATTAAGGGAAAGTTTTTTTAATGCAGATATAAACGAAACCCTAATCTGTCGGTTCGACTATGCAGATATAAACGAAACCTTATCTGTCGGTTCGACTATGCAGATATAAACGAAACCTAATCTGTCGGTTCGACTATGCAGATATAAACGAAACCTAATCTGTCGGTTCGACTATGCAGATATAAACGAAACCTTATCTGTCGCTTTGACTATGCAGATATAAACGAAACCTAATCTGTCGGTTCGACTATGCAGATATAAACGAAACCTTATCTGTCGCTTTGACTATGCAGATATAAACGAAACCTTATCTGTCGGTTCGACTATGCAGATATAAACGAAACCTTATCTGTCGCTTTGACTATGCAGATATAAACGAAACCCTAATCTGTCGGTTCGACTATGCAGATATAAACGAAACCTTATCTGTCGCTTTGACTATGCAGATATAAACGAAACCCTAATCTGTCGGTTCGACTATGCAGATATAAACGAAACCTTAATCTGTCGGTTCGACTATGTAGATATAAACGAAACCTTATCTGTCGCTTTGACTATGCAGCACGTGGCTTTTCGTGAAGGTTCTTAATTTGCATTACTATTTTACGAACAAATATATAAACAAAACCGAAAAGAGACAGACTTGTGGTGTACAACAAAATGATTAGGTTTATCTAAACACATGCATATACAGGCATATATTGACCAGGAAAAAGAAGCTGTTTTAACTTTGTGTGCACTCGTCAGATTTGCGTCTACCATATATCATGGCCGATATTTAGGTCTGTCTTCGCAACCTCCCACGTGTATCCGTTCTTCCGGCCCCTGCAGTCCCACAGAGCACAGTCCACGAGAAAAAACTCCCTTTCTATCTGTTGGGTATCACCCACCTTTTTCCACACAATGATCTAGTCCATCTGCCATATATAGCAGTTGCTACTAATACCAGAGCAGACTAGATGGTGAAGAGCAGCTTCATATATGAATAGTTTTAGAGCGTTGGAGACTGAAGATCGCACTAGACCGCCTTACTTGCTACCGTAACAACGGAAGCCAATACTATCGTTGGACTATATCTTTATTCTGTATACACTAATCCTATGTTCGTGTCTACTAACAGTCTCTCTATTGTATACCCTTTTTTCCCTGATAATATATCTCTAATTCCTCTCATATCGTGGTTTGTCCTTTATTTAATATTATAAGCGTTCACTAACCAGAACGCAACACTATCCTTCAGGCAGAATGAGTTTGATATCATTTCGTTAGGTCTAATCCCTAATGTTAAAATTCGGGTTCCCATCTTGTCAATCATCTAGTTGTGTGATTCTTAATAAAAAAAAAGGTACGGCTTGTCAGAACAAAGTGTTGTATAGTGGCTTGTACCACGTGACTTCCAGTATCACGGAGGTATAAAAAGATGTCGTAGTTCTTAAGCACGAGGGTTCTGCAAGATCTCGGTCTGTAGTAAGACCAACTTCCGACGTAACACCCACTGCGCCAGACTTATAATATTTGTTGGACTGTACAACTTCAGTTGATAAATAATTACTCTCCTCATTTCACTGTGTATCTCTTCCTTACCACGATACTATACAAGGGCTGCACTACGTTTTGATACAAGGTCATAACTTTCCCCAACTCTAGTCGTCTCTGATTGGCCTATCTCATGCTGCTACTAATGGGCAAGTCTATAAATACTTGCTAACAATTTGTAGATGGTTTATACATATTTACCTGAGGGCGCCTTTGGTGGCGTAACGGTTAGCAAGCTTGACTAGCAAACCTACACGAGTGAGTTCGATTCTCATTGGATGTCCAATTCATTCGGCCTTGTGCCACATCGAATCAAAGAGCTTTGTAAATTACTATACATATTTACCTGACCCTACCCCAAACAATCCAACACGGAACAATCGTGAGATCTGTGTGACTATAAACTATGGTCAGTTCGCTGTTAACAGTCAGCTTTTGCGGCCTCTAAATATTCAACCAATACCTTTTAATTAATCAGTTGCTTTTTAAGTTTCTAAAGATCCTCCAGGCACCACACTGAAAATTACTAAAGGGAAACTTTCTTAACGTTTGCTTGTTTCGCCACGTTTCTTCACGACAGATTGATATGAACGAGCTAACATACATAGGTAGACAGTGAGACAGACACACAGACTAATTAGAAAATTGAGTCTAGATACATATTAAATTGTTTAGCAAGTACTTGATGACCCTCTTCTTTTCAAACATGATTGAACTATCACGCTTCTGAGGTCAACAGAGTGTACTTTTGGTTGCGATATTGTTCATACTGTTATGATTGGTAGTATGTACCTTATTTCCTTTTCCCATTTACACACTGGCAAATATTAAGTACTGGGAGATATACCCAGTTCTGTGAGGGGATAAAGACAAAGATATTGATGTAATAATGCTGATATAGACTACGTGCTTAGAACATCGATCGATAAAATCAAAGAAAACGATTTCGAGCAGACAAGGAAAAGAAGCAGAAGGTACCCGCAAAAACAATTACCGACACCGACTACGCCGATGACATAGCGATTCTGGCAAATGCAACCGCCCAAGCCGAAACCCTACTGCATAGTCTGGAACGAGCTGCCGTTGGCATTGGCCTCCATGTCAGTGCACACAAAATGGAATATATGTGCTTTAATCAAACTGGCGACATTTCCACACTAAACGGTAGCTCTCTGAAACTAGTAGACGAGTTCACCAACCTAGGAAGCAGTGTCTCATCGACAGAGACAGACATCGACATGCGACTAACAAAGGCATGGACAGCTATCAATAGGCTATCGGTCATATGGAAGTCAGACCTGACCGATAAAATGAAACGCAGTTTCTTCCAAGCAGCGATCGTATCGATACTGCTATATGGATGCACTACATGGACGCTGACTAAATAGATGGAGAAAAAGTTTGACAGCAACTACACAAAAATGTTGAAAGTAATATTGAACAAATCCTGAAGACAACACCCAACAAAGCAGCAGTTGTATTGCCACCAACCACCCATCACGAAAACTATCCAAGTTAGACGAACCAGGCATGCAGGACACTGCTAGGGAAGTAGGAACGAGATCATAAGTGATGTAGTCCCATGGACCCCTCACATGGCCGAGAAAAAGCAGGGCGACCAGCTACAACCTACAGACAGTAGCTCTGTGAGGATACGTGGTGTAGCCCTGGGGACCTGCTGGAAGCGATGAACGATTGGTAGGGGTGGCGAGAGAGGATCAGGGATGTCTGTGCAGATGGCACCACAAGATGAGAAGATTTTTTGTAAAGTTTTAAGGGAAGAGTCTTTGTGTTGTAGCAACTAATATGGTGGGCTGTGGCATCGTAGTCAGCCAGCACTAACTCCAGTTCATGACGTTAACTTTCGGGCTAATATTTTTAGTAAAAGTAAGTAAAATTGGCGACTATAAGCGAGGGAAACCCAAAGGCTCCTTTTTCATTGAGGTGTAGGGGAGAGCGCTACTCTTTTCCCTAGTTTACTGCAGTACCTTATAATGCTGAGTGTTAAGCAGTGGGTGGGTATCCAGTACCATTTTTTGAGTCTTTGGTCTTACTAGACCTGAGATTGAACCTTGGTATCCCGGGTTATTTACGAACACGCTACTGGGTTGATAAAAGAATGAACCCCCTAATGATTCCAGTTATGAGTTAAATGGTACAGTTTTTGTTTTCAAAGGATTGTTTTGCCATTAAATAATATATATAGTTTTGTTAATATCGAAGCGTTCTACTAACTCATTGTGTTGAGAGGACCACGTGGAGCGAAAAAGATTTCAAGAAAAATCGGATCCATGACTCACTTTTTCCCGAAACAATTGTTGTGGGACGTCGGTAAATTTGATAGTTTCGGGAACCTGATTGGACAGAGTAGTGTTTTCAATTAAGTTTGGGAATTTTTTGAATTTTTCCCGCGCAAAAATAAATCTTGCTTTTGGAGCTGGTTACGTAACATGATTACATATATATATATATATATATATATATATATATATAGGTAATATATATATATATATATATATATATATTACCTATATATATATATATATATTACCTATATATATATATATATGTATATTCCTATATATATATATATATATTACCTATATATATATATATATATATTACCTATATATATATATATATATATATTACCTATATATATATATATATATATATTACCTATATATATATATATATATATATTACCTATATATATATATATATTCCTATATATATATATATATATTACCTATATATATATATATATATATATATATATATATTTTACTTTTTCAATAGTTCACACTCTCATTCTTCGGTCTCCCAGCTAGTGACACATAGCTCAAGACCAACGTGACGGCTTTCAATCTCATTGTCCGTTCTTTCGAGCGAGCGACACATAACTCCAGACATTTAGCTATATACTATTTTAGACATGCATCCTAAAATGAGACCTTGTAAAAATACACTCATTGCCAAATGGAATCAATATATTTGACATACTAATACTTTCTGAACTTGGTATAGATATCCAAACCCGCTCACTCGTACAGATACGCACTTTTAGCTTGCGAGCAGACGAATACTTGGCTACTATATATATTTTTTTTATTTTTTCAATACACGTACATATCAATATGTTCGAACAAAACACACATTCATATAATATTAATATCAGTCACACCCACACACACTTGCCCAGTTGGCTGAGGCTGTAGAATAGACCTACTGTCTCTCTGCAAAGGGGTAAGACCCCTCAACAAGAGTACTAGAAAAAAAGTAAACAATATAATAGCAAGTTTTCAGCAATGATAGACTTTTCGGGACTGCAGAACACCCATTTATTGCCATCGCTCCCATGTCCACTCTGACTCGGAGTGGTAGCACCAAATAGGGTCACATGTATGGGTCAAATAGAACTAAACTGTGTACTTATGCTGAAGTGAATTGTTTGGAATATTAGAGTTTTGACTTTTAAACGACGTACTTATGCTAAACTGAATTGTTTAAAATTGAACTGTTTTTAAGCTAAACTGAATTGTTCGAAACAGAACTATTTTTGGCATTGAAATTGTAGTTACGCTAAACTCAGTGGTTTGAAATAGAACTGCTTTGACATTTAATTGTGTGTAAGCAAAAAACTACTCATATACTGAACTGAATAGTTTGAAATAGAACTGTTTGACTGAACTGAATTACTTGAAATAGAAATGTCTTGTCTATTAAACTGTGTACTTGAGCCAAACTGATTTATTTGAAAAATAACTATTTGATTTGTTAGAAATAAATATTCCTTCAATATAATTTTGCAATATAAAACAAAACTAATTATAAAATTTAAATAAATAAATAATATTAAATAATAAATAAATAAATAAATAAAATAAATATAACTTCTCGCAAGTCTTAATTTTTATGAATAATTAAAAAGACGTTTTTTATTGGTTGAGAATAAAAAGGTGTATTTGTGTATATATTAATTTTATAGATAAATAAGCAGACGTTTTTTAAAAGACATAGTTAACAAAAACTCTTCAACATGGAAAGACAGCGCTTTTAAATGACGTCGCTTCAATAAACCAACGTTTAAAAAAAAAAAAGGGAATAAAACTTCTAAGTCAACAATTATTCGAAAAGAGACCATCAAGACCAGGCTAAGTGTTAATTTAATTGTGCTTTTGTTTGGGTTTATATATGTATATATGTGTATAAGTACTTGGATATGTTCAATTGAAATTGACTTGGCTATATATCCTTTTTTTCTCCATGAACGTTTACAGAAAGTATTAGGTTGGATATCATTTTCCAATTGATTATATAAAATGAATTTGGCATTAAATGACCTACAAGGGTTGATATGCCATAAAACCCAACCAAACCAAACTCAACCCATACACACGGACAATTTTCGAACATTCTTCCTACTTTGGATTGTTTTGCTCAGTTGCTTGAATATAAAATTGTCTGTTGTACATTATTAAGTCGTTAAATTTCTTTTTGTCATCGTTGTCAATATTACTTATGTTTTAATATCACCCGCCACAAAATTGTGGGAGCTACACATTAAATGTCATATCTACACCTTTACTGCCAGAAAAAAAGAAAAAAGATAAACGAATTGCACACCAAATTTAGTGGCGCCTAAAAACAAGTCATGTGACACTCCTTCGCGTAGTAATACAAAGTAGTTTGAAGATGTGACTCTCAACTGCATATCCGTATACCCCAGGGACTATTTCAGTTAACATACTAACGATGACTATGCCGATGACATAGTGATTCTGCCAAATGCACCTGCCCAAGCCGAAACCCAGCTAATTAGTCTGGAACGACTAGCTGCAGGCATTGGCCTCCATGTCAATGGAAACAAGACGGAATATATGTGCTTTAATCGAACAGACGACATCTCCACACTAAACGGTAACTCTTTGAAGCAAGTAGACAAGTTCACCTTCCTAGGAAGCAGTGTCTCATCAACCTAGAAAGACATCAACACGTGACAAGCAAAGACATGGACAGCTATCGATAGTCTATCGGTCGTATGGAAATCAGAACTGACCGATAAAATAAATCACTGTTTCTGCCAAGTAGCGTTCGTATCGACACTGCTATATGGATGCACTCCATGACGATAACTAAACTGATGGAGAAAAAGTTTGACGGACACTACACAAGAATGCTGTGAGCAATATTGAACAAGTCTTGAAGGCAGCACCCAACAAAGCAGAAGATGTACGGCCACTTACTACCTATCTCGAAAACTATCTAAGTTTGACGAACCAGACATAGAGGATACTACTGGAGAAGTATGGACGAACTCATAAGTGATGTACTCTTGTGAACCCCTTCACATGGACGAGCAAAGGCAGGACGACCAGCAAGAACCTACATACAGCTGCACTTTGCCAATACGGGATGTAGCCCTGATGACCTCCCTGAAGCAATGAACGATAGAGAAGGTTGGCGAGAGAGGGTCAGGGATATCCGTGCTGATGGCGCAACGTCATGATGATGCTGATATTGAACAAGATAATTTTGCCATTAAACAAAGAAACACACATACAAATAAAAAGGGGTCTTCGGCACTAGTGATTTCAAGGGACAGAAAGTAAAATTGTATCATTATTTTACGTTCCTAAATGTTTGGTGGTCTACTCGAAAGGTTTTATGAATATATTCAGAGGAGAAATCGGAAGATAGCGGAGCCCTGATTCACCGTCTGAAGTTAAAAATCCGAGGGAATAAAGGGCGGGACATGGTGACTTCTTCCACAGTTGCTAAATATGATTACGATGTAGATAGGTAATTGTCCAGTCGGCTGGGGCTGTAGAATTCAGAGACTATACCTCTGGAGAGGAGTCAAACCCACCAAACGAGTAATCTGTTTATAAAACTAAACAATCTGATAGTGAGGGTTCAGTAATGCTTTGGGGAATGCGGAGTACCCCTTCCTTGCCATTGCCCCCACCTCCACACTTGGCTGGAGGGGTAGCATCTGATAGGGTCAGACAATTTTATATTCAAACAACTCAGCAAAACCAATAAAACTAAACTGTATACCTATGCTAAACTAAATTGTTTAAAATAGAACATTTTTAATATGTAACTGTGTATAAACAAAAAACTATACTTATGCTAAATTGAATGGTTTGGAATAAAACTGTTTTTATGTATAAAAATGGATCTGGCATTAAATAATCTGCAATCATTGATATGCCATAAAAACAATCCAAACCAAACCAACTGTACGTGAGCAAAAAAGTGTTTG
Organism: Sepioteuthis lessoniana; assembly: GCA_963585895.1. NCBI lineage: Eukaryota > Metazoa > Mollusca > Cephalopoda > Myopsida > Loliginidae > Sepioteuthis > Sepioteuthis lessoniana. The sequence goes on along the minus strand of OY757946.1, from coordinate 37,825,385 downwards.
GAACATAAAGAACAGTCTATATACTCTCTCAGTAGATCTATTTTTTTTTATTGAATGATAAGTCCACTGTAACTGCCTTACGGATATGTCACTGAACATTTTGTAAAATAAATTAATTCTGATGACACAATTCATGAAGTTAAACATGTTCATTTGATATTCCATACTGTTTTCCACTTTTTCATGACGTAGCTTTTCAAACCAAAACCCTACCTATATATATATATATATATATATATATATATATATATATATTATACTTAGAAAAACAACAAAATTATTCATGTTCAAAAATAAAAATGAACAATTAACCAGTGTCGGTCCTACGTGGTCACAGTTAAACTAGGACAACGATTAAGACAAAAGAGAAGAAATAGGCTCTGCAATGTTATATATATATATATATATATATGACGGGGAAAGGCATGTTAAATTGTAATCAAATTAAGACCCTATAAACATTCCCTCTGTTTACAGAGGGACGGTTTATGGGTCAAAATATGAATGGTCTCAAACACTTTAAGATGGAAATATGAGTGGGACCTGCTTAAAATAGTAAAAAGGTCCGCACTGTAGGACGAGGCACAATCACGGTTATTTATTAGGTGTTCCGCTATAGCAGACTCGTATGTGTTATTAAGTAATTTACGAAGCTCTTTGCTTCGATGTGGTACAAGGCCGAATGAATGGGGCGCCCAATGAGACTCGAATTAACTTGTGAAGGTTTGCTAGTCTAGCTTGCTAACCGTTACACCACCGGAGGTGCCCTCGTATGTGTTATTAATATGGTCAGCAAAGTAGTTTCCTAGCTATATTTTCGTAGGCACATGTTGTTTAATTCACGCGTCCAATCGTTGATTTGCTTTGCAAACCGCAAATACATTAAAAAAAAAAACAATATATTTAGGCAGCGGTCACATCGATACTGCTATATGGATGCACTACATGGACGCTAACAAATCGACTGGAGAAGAAGCTAGATGGCAATTACACAAGAATGCTAGGTGCAACCCTGAACAAGTCCTGGCAGCAACACCCCACAAGACACCAGCTGTACGGCCACTTACCCCCTATCACGAAAACTATTCAAGTTAGACGAACCAGACATGCAGGACACTGCTGGAGAAGCAGAGATGAACTCATAAGAGATGTACTCTTATGGATCCCCACACATGGCCGCGCAAAAGCAGGACGACCAGCTCGAACGTACATTCAGCAGCTATGTGAGGATACAGGATGTTGTCCTGAAGACCTACCTAGGGCGATGAACGATAGGGAGGAGTGGCGAGAGAGGGTCAGGGATATCCGTGCTACCAGCGCGATATGATGATGATGATGATGATGTGGGCGGGGTGAACAATACATGGGTAAAACACAGCACGTAAATTGGAAGAAAAGTAACACTTCCGTCCGCAGCAGAAATCTGACCAGTGAGGGTAGTCTGAAACACACACGCACACACTCACACACACACACACACACACATATATATATATATATATATATATATATATATATCAAAATGAAAAGTTCCAATAAGATATTTATATTTTTTAATAATTATTCATTTATTTATTTCCCTCTTACATACGTGTATGTTTGCAGCTTGTTGCTTTCATGAGGACATGTGAATTGGGCAATCAATTAGACTCGAACTAACACGAGTTGTTAGTGCAATGTTTTTCAGATTTTATATGGTTTTATACAGAGGTCAATATTGTTTGTTGGATTTCTTTTTCTCCTTCCTTTACTTTTCTCAGTGTGTCTATTTCCTGTTTTTACCCCAAATAGGTTTTTGATATTTTATAGGCTATAAAGTTTTTCTTGTTTTACTCTGATAGTGGTGTGTGTGTGTGTGTGTGTGTGTGTGTGTGTGTGTGTGTTAAAGTGGTTTCGAATTTCACTGCAGTTTTTTCTTCTCCGTGTGTTTATGTTCGCTTGTAATTTGGGCTTGATTGGCCTTAATTAAAAAAAAAAAATATATATATATATATATAGCGAGAGAGAGAGAGAGAGATGGAGAGGGAAAATATATATGTATATGTATGTGCATTTCTCTGTGTTTCCGTGTGTATGTGACCAAAGTTGGTGTCCTAGTGGTGTAATGGTTAAAGCAATGGACTACGGAATCGTAGTTAGCGAGTTCGAACGCCAGTTTCTCTATAACATTCACTTTAGGACAAATTCCCTTGGTAAAGGTATGAACCCCCTTATCCTCCTAGTTATGGGTTAAGTAGCAACACTGCTATTCGAGAAGGATGTATTTAGCATTAAATAACCTACAAAGGTTGATATGCCATAAAACAAAGAAATCGACACCGACACCGACACCGTGACCAAAATTGGAAGGAAGAATATTTGACAGAAATAACTGGCACCGAATCGTTAACAGCGTTTGTTACTGAGAAACTTATAATCTTTCTTTACCATTTCGCCTTCATGTTAATACATGTGTTGTCTCCGTTAAAGTGTGCAAGTCAACTACTGGATTAAGAAGAGACAAGAAGATTCGCAAAAATGATAATCCACGGGTGGATCCTCTTAAACTAGTACATAATTCAAGCCAGGTTTGTCCTATTTTTCTTAAGTCTTGTAAGTTAGCAACTGGGCTTGAGATTCAACTAATTATTCATTAGAACGATTGAATTGGAATTTTTCTTGGAAAGAACTTTGCCTTCTGTCAACATCTGGCAGCCTTTATATATATATATATATGTTTATATATGTTTATATATATAAAGATAGTTGTTGTATGTCCACACACACACACACACACACACACACACACATGTATACACGTGCAAAAAAAAGTAGAAAGAATTACCAGTAAATTTAAAACCACAAAACTCCCCAAAATACACATTTACACACACACACGAAATAAAAATGTTAATGTACCCCTATGTAAACCAGCTTTACCGAACAAAGGTCATTTATACAGGAAAAAGGAGTGAGTTCAAGTCTCATTGAGTACGCTATTTAAAAGGCCTTGTGCCACACATGTTCTCTGACGAAAGCAACAAGCTGGAAACATACATATATATATAACACGTATGTAAGAACAAAATAAATAAATTCTAAAAATACAAATGTCTTCGTGGATCTTCCAATTTTAGAATATATTATATATATATATATATATATATATATATATGAAAAAGAAGACACTTAGAAAAATTAGACTGATATTTTGCAACAGGTTTAACTTCACTAAAATAAAACTAATTTTGCAAAATCAGGAATGGAAGAAGCGAAGCAATTATATATATATATATATACCTTTAAGAGAAATAAAAACCAGTCACATTAGGATCCTAATGTGACTGGTTTTTGTTTTTCTTAATTGCTCTTTGATGTCAGTTACATTGAGCTCCATATCAGGAAAATTTAAATGTTCATATTTGAAGGATTTTTTGTCCTGACGGAATTATTCCTGACTCCAGTTTAACTGTACTGAATAATATACAGACACACACACACACACACACACACACACACATATATATATATATATATATATATATATATATATATATATATATATATATATAAGGTCGAAACAGCTGTTCAATGGTTCGCATATAGGTGTTTACCGGATAGTCTTGTCATGGTAGTTCTAAAATATGTGTGTGTTTGGTTGGGCAGCACTCTTTCATTTAAGTATACTTGAATAAATAATAAAGACATTTCGTCAATATAATTTAATTAGAACCCCTTCAAGTTTCCCAACAAATGCTTTTGGTTTTAGGCTGGAGTTGGTGGATGAATTTACCGAAATTGTTACGAGCGTTCTTTTTTTAGATTCATCTACTAACTCCTACCTAAAACCAAAGAATGTGTCAGGAAATTTAAGTGGATTGGGTTGTTTGAGTTTAATGGCATCTCAACCTTTGTAGTTTATTTAATACCAAATCCATTTTTAAACACATAAACAGTTCTATTTCGACTAACTCCATTTAGCTTAAGTACAAAGTTTAATCGTCAAAAAGATTCTTATTTAGAGCTATTCAGTTTAGTCAAACGGTTCTAATTCAAACAATTCTGTTAAATATGGGTATAGTTTTTTTGTCCTCACACAGTCAAATGTCAGAAGAGTTCTATTTCTACAATTCCATTTAGCATACAAAAACTGATTGACTTCAGATAATTCAGTTTAACATAAGTATGCAGTTTACATAGCAAACAGTTCTATTTCAAGCAATTTATTTTAGCATAAATACGCAGGTTAGTTCTATTTGACTCATAGATAGGACAATATCAGAGGCTACCACTTCGGACCAGAGTAGACCTGGGAGTAATGGCAATAAATGGGTACTCCGCATTCCACAAAGCTCCAGCATTACGGGAACCTCACTATGTTTAGTGTCATATTCTGAACAAGGAAATTTGAAAGGATCGTAAAAAAATTATATGGACGAAATGTAACTTTATTATTTAATCAAACACATATATATATATATTTTGTTTGTTAGTTTGTTTGTTTGTGTTTGATGTCATATCAACCATTGTTGGTTGTTTAATGCCAAATTCATTTTTATACGTATAAACTGATATATTTAAAACAATTCAATTTAAAGTAGATACACAGTTTAAATGTCAAAAATAGTTTAATTTCAAACAATTCAGTTTAGTATAAGTATAGTTTTTTGTTTAAACACGTTTAAATGTAAAAACACTTCTATTTCAAGCAATTTACTTTAGCATAAATACACAGTTTACTTCAATTTGACCCTTTGATAGGACCCTGTAAGGGGCTATCATTCCAGGCCAGAGTGGACCTAGGAGCGATGGCAATGAAGGAGTACTCCGTATTCCCCAAAACTCCTGCATTACTGGAACCTCACCATCAGATTGTCTAGTATCATATTCAGTATACTATTGGGGGGGGTTACCCCACTGAAGAGAGACAGTCTGCGTATTCTACTGCCCCAGCTGAGTAGGCAAAGAGGCAGCATCCCACAAAGCTGCAGCTATACAGCCACCTACCCCCCTATCTCGAAAACAAGACGAAAAAGACATGTGGGATACTGCTGGAGAAGTAAGGGCGAGCTCATAAGCAATGTATACCTGTTGACCCCTTCTCAGGGACGAACAAGGATGGGGCGACAAGCTAGAACCTATCTACAACAACTTTGAACTGATACAGGATGTAGGATTGATGACCGGCCAAAATCGATGGACGGTTGGGATAGTTGGAGGGAATGGGTCAGGGAAATCCGTGCCAGCAACACGCCATGATGCTATATATATATATATATATATATATATATATATCATTTAAGGCTAACAGCACAAAGCCCCCTGACTCTACCTTGTACTTTTTACTCTTCACTTCTCTTAGGTCTTATGGACTGCATCCAGTGTCCATCCAGTGTCGGTCATACTGGCTGGCAAAATCTATCGAAGCTATATATAATACGATAATTGGCTCTCACTCGTCAAACTGAGCTCTTCAGAGTTTATTTATTTTTGAGATGGGAGGTTACTGGGCGTAAAGATGCAGTGTGATTGGGTGTTGCTTCCAGGATTTCTTCAAAACGAAACAGAGCATTCTTGTCTAGTTTCCATCAATTTTTTTTCTCCCTGCGTTACGTAAGCGTACAGGGAGTGCACCCAAATAGTAGTATTAGCAAAGTTAAAGTTTGCTAGAAATCTCGTTTTCTTTTGTTAGAAATTGATGTTCCATATGATCGATAACGTGTCAAAAGCATTTCCTACCTACACAATGTATATGCTGACATCCATTTCAGTAGTTGAGATATTGCAGCCGAGGTATAAGAACTATAGAGTACTTCTTTCAGAGGCATCCCACTTAAAGTGGAAATCTGTCTGTCTATATATATATACGCCTATATACACACACACTCACATACATACATATATGTGTGTGTGTGGCTAAGGGAATTTTTAAGGTAATTATTTTAGCAACAGCAGTCGTTTGTTTACATTTTTTTATACCCTATCGGCTACCAGAGTGCTCAATTCTTTCGAAGAGCTTTGCATTACGCTAGCGGCGGCAGACAATTCCTTCGCCAGAGTGCTCAACCCCCATGGGGGAGCGGTTTAATAAGCATTATCAATTATTGACCCGTTAGTTTTATCCTGGATATTATGTCTTATTTTTAAAAAAATTTTTTTTTTTTACATATTATGGGAAAAAAAATATATACACACACACACATATATATATATATATATATATATATATATATATATATATATCTTTAACAAAAAAACCAAAGACCGGTTAATTTAGGATTATAAATTTATTTGCATCCTGTTTTTCAGTTTCTGGTGTGAACCAAAAACACAGATCCAATGGATAATTAATTAAAACAAAATAGACACATGGGGTGGAGTGGGAGGGGGAAGAGATTAAGGAGTTAATCGTTTTATTGAATTTCCGTTTTTATTTTAATTTTTCAAATTTCTTCTCTCAGTTATATTTACGGTAATTTAATTTTTTTATTTATTTGTTTAATTTATTTTATTTTCATGTTAAGTTCGATAATTAACTTTTAAGAGAAATATTAATGCTTATATTAATTTCGATACCATTTAATCAGCTACATGTCTCATATATATATATATATATATATATATATGAGACATGTACAAATAATTTGATTCATTGTATATAATTTACCAGCGTGAAAGTGTTTGCTGTATGCAAAAGTTACAAAGTCTCTTAAGATATGCGTAAGTCGGACCTAACAGATAAAATGAAACGCAGTTTCTTCCAGGCAGCGGTTGTGTCGATACTGCTATATGGATGCACCACATGGACGCTTACGAAGCGGCTGGAGAGGAGGCTGGACGGAAATTACACAAGAATGTTGAGAGCAGTATTAAACAAGTCCTGGCGACAACACCCCACGAGACTCCAACTATACGGACACTTGCCCCCCATCACAAAAACTATACAAGTTCGACGAACCAGACACGCGGGACACTGCTGGAGAAGCAAGGACGAGCTCATAAGCGATGTACTCCTGTGGACCCCCACTCATGGATGTGCAAGTGTGGGACGACCAGCACGAACTTACATACAGCAGCTATGTGAGGACACGGGTTGTAATCCTGAAGACCTGCCGGAGGCGATGAGTGATAGGGAGAAATGGCGAGAGACGGTCAGGGATATCCGCGCAGACGGCGCGACATGATGATGATGATCTGTAAGATATCAATCGATACATACATACATACATACATGTGCAAACCACACCAAGATATAAACATCTTAAGATAAGATTCTATGGGGCTTTATATTATAATCAAACTTAACATCTACATAATTTAAATATAATAAAACTTACGAATAATATTTCACCCCTGTGTTTAGTGTTATGCAGGGAAAATATTTGTTTGTGTTTAGCGAGGAAGATGGTGTAACGTGCGTGTGTGTGTTTACGTTGAGTTGTTTCCTCGCTAAGTTTGTGAGGTCCCTCGCTAAAGCTTGTTGGAGAGAATGAAGAAATAAGTTGCCGATAGTCGAAATGTGTTTTTTAGGAATAGTTTTTATTTGCAGCATGGAATATTGGGTTTGCTTTTTGTGCTGCAAGTCTCGTAGAAAGGTTGTGAATATAGAGACGATAGTGGAGTTATGAGGAGGTTGAGAAGGTTGAGATGGCAGCGTGTGTCATCGGACATGCGAGGGATTGAGTTCGTTGTCGTTTAGCGAAAGCCATGTTGCCGTTGGAGGAATTGAACTTTGGAGTCACCGTGGTTTTTGCGTGTCTGGTAAATTGGGGAGAAGGCGTGCGTTGTCTCCGTTTAAGTGGTCCAGAGGTGAATTGAGAGCTAGGTGTCAAGAGCTTAATTGTGCGTCCAATCGACATAACCAATTTTTGGGGTGACATAAAGTTGTGCCTCTGCGAGGCAGGTTGAATGTATCTAATTTATATTCAACTGGGATTCCTTGCAAGGAATCCATAAATTAGATTGGTTCCCTCATGTATCCATGCTGCTGCTGCTGCTATTTAAGAGCCCCCAGTGAGACGTCTGCACTGGGCGGCGTTGTCCAGCTAAAGAGACTGTGTTTGGCAGCTTACCCAATGTCTGGTGCCCGTATAGAAGGCCCAGGATGAATAGGATAAGTCATCCTGATTGGGTGAAATTAAGTGTCGAATTAAATTAAACAAAAATACGAAATTTTCTTTCCACTACAATATGTATATTAGATTTTCGGTTTGGTTTGTTTTGGTTTGGTTTTATAATATTTCAACTCTTATACATATACATTTAGTAAAAATAGTTTCTAAATACATTTTCTCAATAACATTTTTGTAATATATAGGGGCAAAAATACGTCTAAGATATTCACATACATAAAACGTTCATAATGTTCATACACGTATAGGAATCTGAAAAACACTCGAAATTGGTTCAGGTACGAAACTTTTATTTACCTTTTTGAGTTTAAGGTTTTTCGACGTGAGGAGAGAGAGAAAGAAACAATTTCTTACTATGCTGACTTTTCCATCTGACCCCACCACGTGCGGCACGCCGCCGCACACAACTAGTCTGGCCTCGGCGAACTCCGGAAAATCAACTTCCTTCCTCTAGCGTCGAATCTCAACTAACTGTTTTTTGTTTTTTTTTCAAATTCCAAAATCCTCAGCCAATCGCTTCCGGGTATGACGTCATTCACGTCCCCGGTTATATTTCCTATCTGGGGTTTTTATTGTGACATATTTGATTGTCACATCCTCCCCGCACGCGCATGATCACCTGCACTCAATGTGTGCCCCTAACTAACCCATGCACTAAGCCGAAAGGTTCTTAGCCTAACTAAACCGAAAGGTGAGATATACAAAGCGAAAAATGATAATATAAAAAAAATCCTTTCGCAATTATATAACATTTTTAAAAGAGCCTGTGCTCTTTTTTTTAAAAATAAATATGAGTATTCCTATCAAATTCTAATAATTATACTTACAATTAATCATTTTTTTCCACACAATTAAATGGTTCCAAGTATTGCTATACGACGATAACAATTTAACATCAGACATTTTGTTATCACATTTAAATTTTCATCATACAACGCGTGAAAGCACGTGCGATACTCTGCCCTCATCCGCCGCCAACCAGGGAGATAACACAGTTTCAGTAGTTCAAGGTGATACTGCCACTCCTGGCGCTACCAAGCAGCTTTTGCCACCGGACAGGGTATTTAAAAGAAATATATATCTATATTATATATATTTAAATAAATCTATATGTTTTGCAAGAGATTATTTTGTTGGTATTTCTTTATATAAGTTAGGACTAATATATTTGCCCACGAGTATGCTATTGTTTCAACAGTGTTAAGCAGTTAGATGTTTTCAATTATTTCAATCAAACGCTAATTATTCTATATACCATAGCTCATTTATTTTCACACAGTTAAATGGTTCCAAGTATTGTTATGTATCACTAACAATTCAATTAAACATCAGTGATTTGTTTGCACACACTTAAATGTCAAACAGTTCTATTTCTAACAATTCAACTTAGCTGTAGACATTCATTTGGTCTCAGTTTATATGTCAAACAGTTCTCTTTGACCCACGATAGGACCTTATCAGTTGATATCACTCTGCACCATGGAGGTGGAAATGGACACGGCGACACGAGTTCAAATTCTGGACGAGGCTGATTGCATTTCACATAGCACTAATACCCTTGGGAAAGGTATGAATCCAATTATTCTCCCTCCAGCTATGGGTAAATAGTAGGACAGACTGGGTTCCTCAGCCTTGGTGAAGCAACTAGTCTATGAGAATGAAAACTCTGAATTTAAACCTGTTAAACTCCGCTTAAAAATTTGACCTTGTGTCATATCCAGCCCGAGTGGAAGGGTTGGTAAATAGGATCACTCTGCACCAGTGTGGACCTGGGTGCCATGGCTATAAAGCGGCGTTGTGCCTTCCTCAAAGCTTCACAATCACAGGAGCCTCACATTCAGATTGTTTAGTGTCATATACAGGACATTCGTTGGGGATGACTTACCACTTTGTAGAGATGCAATCAGTGTATTCTACACCCTTAGCCAACTGGGCCTTTCGTTGGGAGAGTTCTACCCCTCTACAGAGATGCAATGGGTGTATTTCACAGCTCCAGCGGACTAGGCTGACTAAAAAGAGCACAGACTATAATTTATGCAGACATCGCCGATGATCCAGTGTTTCTCATAATTACACCAGCATAAGCCTATTGCATAACTTGAAAAAAGCATGTAAAGGCATTGGCTTCAACGTGAGCACAAATAAAATTGATTTCATGTATTTTAAAGATGATGGAGCCATCTCCATATTAACAAGCCCACTACTAAAATTAGTCGATCAG
>OY757946.1:37767553-37810053 GCA_963585895.1 Sepioteuthis lessoniana | reverse complement strand
TTTTTGTTGCGTCTTTCTATTCCCTTCCTTCGGGGGTGGCAGAGTGTGTGTGTGAGAGCTGGCTGTTTGACACGCGCTTGTCATAGCAGACTGGGTAGTACGGTTAGGGCCTTCGAACCTTTGACTCGCCTGTTTTTTAAAGCTGCCTTCAACTCCCCCAAAATCTCATTACTTTTTTTCTTATATAGAGATTTTGGGGAACGAATCAAATGTTCGATTGTCACTTGTGAAGCTGTAACGAAATACGTGATTATTTATCTGTGATTATTCTAAAATCACGTTTTATTTTGCAGGTCATCCTGCCCTCACGCGCTAGTCTCGTGACACTTTCATTAATTGACGACATCGCCCGTCCGTAATATTACATTGATATGAATTTGTATTTCGCTAGACAAAAATCACACAGATTTAGGTCTGGTTAGAATGGAGGGTGTTGCTTCTGTATCTTCCTTTGTTTTGCCAAAAACTCCTAATCAAAAAAAGTAGAGATTAACTCCCTTTCTTTGTTCAAATTGGAACTGATACAACTAGATATCCAAATACTTAGCTCAACTGTCAGTGTCTACTGACAATTCATTGAAATTTGTATGGTCGTTATCTTTTTCACAATTAGATTTACACTCAAATTTGTCAAGCCCGGTCGGGTTGGGCTGTAGAATACACCGACAGCATCTCTGCAAATAGTAATACTCCCCTCGCCGACAACGAGTGTCCTGATATATGGCACTAAACAGTCTGATCGTAAAGCTTTTGTAATTCTGAAGTGTGGAGAAATTCTTCATTACCATCGCTCCAAGATCCACCTAGGCCCGAAGTAGAAGCCACTGAGTGCGTCCTATCTATGGGTCAAATACAACTGTTTGACAATTAAACTGACAAGGGAAAATGACTAATGTTAAATTGAAGTATTTGAAATCAAACTATTTGACACGTAAACAGTGCGTAAACAAATGGCTGTAGCTTAATTGACAGTGATACGTAGCAATACTTTGAACAATTTTACTGTGTCCAAAAGGATGAGCTTATTCTAGTTTAAGAATGTTATCAACAAAACAAGTCTACTAATCATATATATTTGATAGATATGTATAAAGAAGATTTGATTTGAAATAACCTGAAAGGGTTTATATGCCATAAAATAAAGTTTTTTAAAAATATCGACAGGCTGAACCGTCACGATGAAACCACTTTTCACTCAGGATTATTTTATCATTTTTACTATGAGTCCATCCATGGCCACTAACTGGTAAGGAACGAGGATCATTAAATAAGCTTCCAGACATTTTTCGTATGGGCACATTTATTGATAATACACACATGAAACTCTAGTTCCCTTCGAAGTAATCTCCTCCGGCTGCAATGCACTTGTTGTACCGTTCCAACAAATTCTGGAAGGCCCCATAGAAGTATTCTGGAGTGAGCGTGTCAATGACCTTCGTCACGGCCTCTTTCATCTCCTCAATTGTCTCTTAACGACAGCCTCTGAGCTTAGGAAATAACCAAAAGTCAAAGGGAGCAAGGTCTGGACTATATGGAGGGTGAGGAACTGTTTGATGCCCATCTTGGTCAAATAGTCTGTGACAAGAATGGAGTTGTAGACTGATGTATTGTCCTGCTGCAAATGCTACTGACCCGATTAGAATAGTGCTGGTCTCTTCCGACGGAATCTCTTCCTGAACTCCCTTAAAACCTTAACATAGTAATTTAACCCTAACCCTAACCCTTTGACCAATCAGCTCTGGTGTATTGACTTCCTTACCCCCCCTACACCTCTCATCATCCTTACAGACACCATGCATTTCTTGAATCTCTTATGCCACTCAAGAACTGATGCTCGATTCTTGCAAGATGGTCGAAAAGCAGTCGGAAGCATTCCGTACGTTTCTGTGGCATTTTTTCCAAGTGTAAAACTGAATCTTATTGTATATCGTTATGCTAAAGTCTAGATTGCATTTTTGAAATTAACCAGCCGTGACAATCAGGTTTTTGTAGGGTGTATTCCAATTGCTGCTGTAGCTGTCCAATTGAACCTGAAATAATAAACATTATTCAGTCATCTCATAAGACGTATAGCAATAACATTGTAAATTTTCAAAAGTCTACGACAATTTTAAATGCCTGTACAAAAAAGTATGGAAACTTATTGAAGGCTTCTCGCGCAATGTATTGAAATATGTGCCCGTTTCCACGTACTGACCTGGTAGTTGCATTGCAAGCGGGTCATGTTTTAATGTTCTATCAGAGAAAGGAGTTAATGCACTCTTGGAATTTCCAGATATATAAAGAGTCTCATTTTCTCTTCTGTATTTTGATTGCAACATGAAGAATCCGTTTATTATTATATTTAAGTTATTTTTGAACAAAACACAAGTAAGTAAGTAAATTCCTCACAGGAACTTAAAATGTCTTCTTTCATTTGGTAAAAATCTCCCAAATTGATAACCACCAGAAAGTGATTTCTTTTTACAAGAAATGTTATTGCCTTCACTTTTCCTTATAGCTTAAAAGCACTTGTCATGTGGCGGTATTTGTTCCACGCCCCACCGAACGTGAAAGTGTGGCACAAGGCCTTTTTTGGTGGGTCCGGTCGCAGGGCCGTAGCCCATACGCGTCTGGCATTTCCCCAAAATGCCTACGGCTCCGTCGGAATTCCCCTTATTAGGGACGCCCCAGGCGCCGGGCGATCAACCCAAACCAACCCAGCCCCCCCCGAAGCGGGTAATAGCCTGGGAGAAAGGCCCCCTGAGGCCGCAGGAAAAATCCAGCTACCGAGACACACTCGGCCAGACCCGCGCCGCTGCCAGCACGGCTGGCCGAAGTGCAACCCAACTGAATCAGCAAAAAGCTGCTCCTATAAGAAGCTGCTCTTCACCTTCTAGTCTAGCACTTGTCATGTTGCAGCCTGTGAAGACATGGAGGCCAAGTAGTGTATTACACAGATGTTAACGTCTTTATTTAGATTTTAGAATATTTGTGTGGGTTTCAAAAACGTTTGTTCAACTATTACAAAACATATGACACAGTCTAATATCTAATATATATATATATATATATATATATATATATATATATATTGTCATCCACAAACAGACTGTTTCGTTGTATCACAACTCTTCAGTGGGGCTAGACTTGAAGCTGGGATCAAAACCCATCCAACCTTACGTCAGACCGCTCGGCCAACAAGCGTACCATATCAGCAAGGAAATTATAAGGTATTAAGTAGCAGCGTTTGTTTGTTTACATTTTATACCTTACAGATACCAGAGTGCTCAATTCGTTCAAAGAGCTTTGCATTATGCGAATGGCAGCCGTCCGGAGTAGGGAACAATTCCGTCAGGACCAATAAAGCTCAATGTAAATAAAATTCACAGAGCAAATAATATAATTTCAAGAAAATAACATATTCGGTCACATTAGGATAGTAAATTTATTTCTATCCTGTTAAGAGTATTAGTATGAATCTAAAACACTAAAAGTATCTTTTACAGGACTTCATCAGATCCAATTGGAAAATAAAATAAATTACAATTAGATGGGAGAGATCGTCAAAAGAAGGAAAGTAAGAGAAAAACGAAATTCATTTAAGCTTTGTATAGCCTTTAACCATGCAGGGCTCTTTTCCGGTCCCTTTTCGTTTTAGATTAAGATAACTACAAAACTACTAAATTTAAGACTTTAGCAATTACGGTAATACATATCCATTTCAACCACTTCTATAAAAAATTATCAATTTTAGTTCTAGTATGTTATCATTTTTATTTGAATGATACCAAAACTACTGTCATTAATAGTAAAACTTCTTTAACCAAGTTAAAATATTTATACCAATCTAATAACTTATAGATGAATATTAATTTTTGTGACAATACCCACTCCGGCCCCCGTACTTATCAACTTCTTTAAACCATTTCAATCTTATCCGGTGAATCATCTAGTGGTTCCGATAGGGGTATCACGCATTTCTTTACGGCACAAGAAATACAATCAAGGGAGTGGGAGAAAAAGAACAAAGAACAAATGAACAATATGGGCTTGGGTTAACTCAAGTGCAAGAAGGTTAAGTCGTGAAACTCTGCATTCCTTTGTGCATCAGTAGACTATCGCTGATGTGTAGTTTTTTTGCGAAATTTCCACAAGCAACGAGGAATGCTGACTCATCTTGACTGGTCTTCCCTCACTTCTCCTGGACCCTATGTCATGCCGACTGGTCTCTTCTGCTGTCCGTTGTGCACTGGCGACTGCCCATCCGCGTCTCCCTCTCAAACTCCTTCCTCTGGGTTCCTCTTTCCAACTCTCTCTCGCGTTCTCTTACCTACTTCGGGTCACGTCGAAGATCGTGGACTCAGGCTTTTGTTTAGTTTCGCGCCAAAACTAACAATAAGATCGTCTGCTTGGCGCACGCCCTTCATAGTGTCACATTTTGACTATGCATTAAAATTTTCTACTAGAGTTTGAATTCATTTCTATGGCTGCATCTAGCTATTAAATCACATCTCTGATATGTGATTTAATTTCAGATAGAAGGTATTTTATGTCATCTTCAGGGTGGGAAGATGACCCAAAATACCTTCTAACTGAAAATTTCGCAATTTTGCTATCTTGATAATTTCATTCATATTGGGAAAAACGTGTCGGTGGACTTCATTAATATTCATAAATAAATTTTCTCATCCATTAATATGTGTTTCTTTCTGTTTTCTTCTTTTTACAACATACTTGTCAGATAAAACTTCATATCTTACTCATATATATATATATATATATATATATATATATATACATATTGTCATCAACAGACAGATTGCTCCGTTGTATATAAACTCATCAGTGTTGATAGACACGCTAGATGCCATGAGTTGGGATCGAAATACGACCAACTTTACATCAGCCTCAGAGTCACCAGCATTCCTGATTTAAGCGAGAGAATTTAACTTATATGTATTTGATTTTTCCATTTCATTACATTATACGCTAACGGAGACCAGAGTGCTCAATTCGCTAAAAGAGCTTTACATACCCGAGTGGCAATCATTAATTCCTTCGCGAGAGAGCTCAACTCCCATGAACATCTGAAACATCAAACTGCTCTATCTAAGCATTTTTGGAGTTTGAAAAATAAAGGTTTAACCCCTGAGATTCAATGGTCCATATTAAAAAGATCAAATACTCCAAAATGTTTCGATAGTAGATGTAATCTGTGTTTAGAAGAAAAGTTACACATTTTACTTTACCCAGAGCTTGAAAAATTATTAAATAAGAGATGTGAATTAATAGCTAGGTGCAGACATTAGGCTAAATTTAAACTATAGATAATTAACATAAATATTGTTAAAAAAAAACAACATAGGATTAAATTGAGAATTAATGTAAATGAATAAAAATAGAATAAAATATTAGATAGAAAATGTGAAAAAACCATATCATATATACGTACTAATCATTAAAAGGTGTAACTGATTAATAGGCTCTAAATAAATTTGATTTTTAAAAAAAAAGTTAAATTTAATTAAATCTTGAAATTAATTTAATATAATTTTTGCTGTATCGTTAAGTAAAGTTTATTGAATAAAGTTGTTTCTCTAATTTAGTATTAAATCTGTAGTTTAAAGTTGAAAAATAATTCGAATTTTTAAAATAATTTTTTTAAAAATTTAATTTACGGAAGTGGGCTCAATGAAGAGATTACTCTTCACCCCTCTTCTAACCCCTCCCACCCTTCTTTCCTGTGTCTATTCTGATTTATTCTATCCATAAAATCTGAAGTCCTGTTAATTGTTTTTCGTGTTTTTTGATTTTTCAAAAAACACATAACAGGATGGAAATAAATTTATAATTCTAATGTGACCGGTTTGTTGTTTTTTCTTAAGGAAAAAATATATATATATATATATATATATATATATATATATATATATATATATATATATGCTGTTTTGAGTCATATATAATTTTCATTTTATTAAAATATAGATTATTTACGAATAAAAAACAATGAATAAATTTCAGTCAATAATACATTTGATATTTTGATTTACCTCTTGCCATTTATCAGGTATTATGTTGATTCCTCTCAAGTGAAAGTTAGCTGGATTTGAGCTCAAGAAATTGTCAACAAACGGATTTACTAGATATATCTCATAGAGAAGGTTTTTTTTTCGTCATTGACAGCATTTTATAGAGAACGAAAAAGAAGGAAATCACTTGGTACAAGGTCTTGTAAATATGGTTGATAGGGCAGAATAGACTAAACCCAGTATATTTTCTTGCATTATACTTGCTGCATATGGGTTTGCGATATTATATACAAAGGTGAGTGAAAATGTAAGGGCTTTTTCTTTTGTGCAGGAATAATTACCGACACAGGAACATGTGTCATATATTAAAATGAAGCTGGTCTTCACTATGGAAATACGAATGATCCAGAAAGGCATTTTTTATTAGGAATTTTCTGATTGCGTTTAAAACAATGGAAGATTGAAATGCGTAGCAACAACGTTCGTTTAAAAATGTAAATCATTTATCATTCAACCCAATATATATATATATATATACACACACACTGTTTTATATATATATATATATATATATATATATATACACACACTGTTTTATATATATATATATATATATATATATATATATATATATATATACACACACACTGTTATATATATATATATATATATATATATATATATACACACACTGTTATATATATATATATATATACACTCACACTGTTTTATATATATATATATATATATATATATATATACACACACACACACTGTTTTATATATATATATATATATATATATATATATATACACACACACACACACTGTTTTTTATATATATATATGTATATACACACACACACTGTTTTATATATATATATATATATATATATACACACACACACACTTTTATATATATATATATATATATATATATATATATACATACACTTTTATATATATATATATATATATATATATATATACACACACACGCACACTGTTTTATATATATATATATATATATAACAGTGTGTGTGTGTGTGTGTAAAATTTAACAGAAAAATAAAAGCTCAATTTTGCCAATTACTAATTTAATCATATATGTTTCGTCTCTACGGCTTAATCAGATACTATGAAATGTTTTTTATAAAGATAATGGAATTTGTTAAACTGAATTGTTGGAGAAATAGACGCTGTACGTCGATTGCACTGGAGCTTTTAAATTTCTCTTTCTCACTATCAAATTTAGTTCGACTATATAATTTTCTTTTATGGTATTATATAATCTATCACTTTTATTTATACACAAATTTTTACTTTTCCTTTGTTTTCTTTATTTCTTTCTTGCTTAATTTTTATTTTCTCAGTTTTTTGCTTGTTTTTTGGTTGTTTCTTTGGATTTTTTCTATTCGTTTTTTTCTTTATCTTTTGTCATTTATTTATTCCATTTTTTTCTTTTTCTTTTTTCCTCATGAATTCTTTTGCTAAAATCATATGACAGTTCCAGCAATGTGCGAAGCAACACTCAAACCATTCCAGACCCCAATTTTTCTTTCCAGATCAGCTTCCAACTTTCACAAAACCTCATGAAAAACAGTTGTTGTGAGTTAATTTCGGATGAAGGAGTAGATATTCTTCGAAAGAATACATCAGGAGTTTCTCATCCAGAACAGTAAGCAACGCAATTAAAAACGGAAAAGAAAGAAAGAAAGAAAGAAAGAAAGAAAGAAAGAAAGAAAGAAAGATGTGAGTAAAAGAAAGAAAGAAAGAAAGAAAGAAAGAAAGAAAGATGTGAGTAAAAGAAAGAAAGAAAGAAAGAAAGAAAGAAAGAAAGAAAGATGTGAGTAAAAGAAAGAAAGAAAGAAAGAAAGAAAGAAAGATGTGAGTAAAAGAAAGAAAGAAAGAAAGAAAGAAAGAAAGATGTGAGTAAAAGAAAGAAAGAAAGAAAGAAAGAAAGAAAGAAAGATGTGAGTAAAAGAAAGAAAGAAAGAAAGAAAGAAAGAAAAGGTATTACGATGAAGAAAGAAAGAAAGAAAGAAAAATATGAGTAAAAGAAAGAAAGAAAGAAACATATGAGTAAAAGAAAAAAAGAAAGAAAGAAAGAAAGAAAGAAAAAGTATTTATGATGAAGATAGAAAAAGAAAGAAAGAAAGAAAGAAAGAAATATATGAGTAAAAGAAAGAAAGAAAGAAAGATATGAGTAAAAGAAAGAAATAAAAAAAGATATGAGTAAAAGAAAGAAAGAAAGAAAGAAAGAAAGAAAGAAAGAAAGAAAAAGTATTTACGATGAAGATAGAAAAAAGAAAGAAAGAAAGATATGAGTAAAAGAAAGAAAGAAAGAGAGAAAGAAAGAAAGAAAGATATGAGTAAAAGAAAGAAAGAAAGAAAAAGTTATGCGATAAAGAAAGAAAGAAAAAAAGAAAGACATGAGTAAAAGAAAGAAAGAGACAAAAAGTTATGCTAAGAAAGAAAAAAATAAAGAAAGAAAGAAAGAAAGAAAAAAGAAATAAAGAAAAATATGAGAAAGAAAGAAAGAAACAAGCAAACAAAAAGCTATGCTAAGAAAGAAAGAAAGAAAGAAAGGAAAAAGATAAAGTATATATGAGTAAATAAAGAAAGAAAATTTTAAAAAAGTATACAATAAAAGCAGAAAAAAAGAGAGAATGAAAGAACGAAAGGTAGGAAGAAATAAAGAAAGGAGTAAAAAAAGAAAGAAAGAAAACCGTCCTTGGAGAAGAATAGTGGTGGTATTAATCAACTCATAGCAGGTTAGCGAGATCATACCTTTCCCAAGCGTATTAGTCCGATCATGATTATAACGACGCAACAGGGATTCGAATTTACGTTTTTCGATGTCCCTGTCCAGTACGTTAGCCATTACGCCACGGAGATTTCCTCTGATATGCGTGTGGTGTAAGGTTATCATCCCAATAAAACGAAGTGGACCAGCCATGATCAAATCCCGATCAGGCTTTCTCCATTTCATTCCGCGCCTCAAAACCAGTCGTAGTTTAATAGTAGGGCAGACAGACTTTCAAGCACATGTAAAGCAACCAGACTACAAAAATGAAAGTCTCTAAATTCAAAATTTCTGGAGAATCTGTGGTAGACTGATAAAGTCTTCTTTTCTTTTCAGCTCATCCAAAAATTATGATGCATCCAATACAAGATGTTTCTTTTATTTAGAAATCAGCTGCGTAGATAATTTTCTATTCATTAAATGGCATATCAACTTTCATTGATTAACTAATTCAAGAGCCATCTTTATAGAAGTAAAGCGAAAGTTCTACTGTGACACTTATGTGGGTGGTCCGCTAAGCAGACGACCCCTTTGTCTGTTTTGGCGCGATATCTAACTTAGGCCTGAGCTCGAGATCTTCGACGAGACCGGAAGTGGGCAAGGGAACGCGAGCGAGGAGTTGGAAAAAGGAACTCAGAGAAGGCAGTTGGTGAGGGTGACGCAGAGGGGCAGTTGACAACGGACAGCAGAAGAGACCAGTCGGCATGAGATAGAGTCCAGGAGCAGTGAGGGAAGACCAGTCAAGATGAGTCAGCATTCCTCGTGGTTTTGTGGAAATTTCGCGAAGGATGCACGTCAGGGTTAGTCTACACATGCACAGGGAATGCAGTATCACGAAAACACCCTTCTTGCGCTTGGAGCTTTGTCTAAATTTCGGAGATGAGGAATTTACACATTGATGTATTCTCATAAATGTCCTCATCTTGATTATTTGTGATGGAATTCTAGTTTCAGTAAGCCCACATTGTTCGTTTGTTTTGTTTTTTTTCCCCGCTCCCTCGGTTGTATTTCTTGTGGCCATAAAGAAATGTGTGATGCCCCTATCGGAACCACTGGATGAATCACCGCCCAAGACAAAATTTGTTCAAAGAAGTTGATAAGTACCGGGGACCAAAGAGGTATTATCACACTACTCAATCTACAACTTGGACAATAAAGTGGTTCTTACCTTTCCCAAGGGTAGATAATGGTTGTTCAGAGAATTTTATGGCATATCAAACCTTTTACGCTATATAATGCTAACTCCTGTTAATACGGTGGGGGTGTTCTCGTAGTGTATTGGTTAAAGCGATAGACTGCGGAATTGTCGTAAGCGAGTTCGTATTCCAGTTGCGCTATTTCGTTCACTTTCGAACAAATACCCTTGAGAAAGGTAAGAACCTCTTATCCTCCCAGTTATGGGTTAAATAATACTACTACTGTTCTTCTAGGACAATGGCTTTGGTATTAAATAACCTACAAAGGTTGATATGCCATTAAACAAAGAAACCAACCATGTTAATACATATAGAATATACACGTCCTGGCATTTATAATATTTCTCCTTACTTGAGCAAATCCATTTTAAATAGCCCAGTCGGCTGGGGCTGTAGAATACACCGACTGCTTCTCTGCAGAGGGGTAAGAACCCCCCCCCCGACGATTGTCCTGGATATGACGCTAAACAATCTGTTGGTGAGGTTCCAGCAATGCTGGACCTTTGGGGAATGTGGAAAATCCCTTCATTGCCAGTCCACTCTGGCTCAGAATAGTAGCACCTGATAGGGCCCTTACAAGAGCCACCTACAAGACGCGTATTTTCTATAAATACGACGTCTTCAAACACCCTTGTTCTCTTTTACCAAATTTCTTCGCTGCAGCAACACACTCCCTCCAGCGTGAATCAACAGGAGAACGAAGCAACAACATGGATGGGTCTCGCAGACATTCATATACAATGACTATGAGACGCTTTCCAGTCTCAGAGAAACTGCCCGTTTCTAATCATAAAAAAGGACATTTTAAACATTTAATTCTTATATAGCATAGTTGTGTTAGATACACACACACACCCACAAACTCACTCATATACACACATTATTATTTTGTTAGTAGAATTAGAAATATTTTTATGTATCAATGTAAGTTTTATTATTATAGTATATAAATCTGATTTTGTTCGTCGCCTTGTTTCAAATGTTCTTTTTGTCCACGCCGTTTTACAACCTTTACTCGTTTCATTCGTTTTATATCTTTTACTCATTTGTTGCATATCTTCCTTCATTTAATACTTTATCCATGTGCCTATATTATGCCTATTCCACCTTTAAACTAAACACTATATATCTTTATTTATTCTCCGTCCCACCACCGGACAAGTATGGCACAAGGCTCTTTTTTAAAAGTGGGTCCGGACGCAGGGCCGCAGCCCACACGCGTCAGGTAAAATCCAAAAATACCTTCGGTCCCGTCGGCACCCCCCAAAGGGGGCGCCCCAGAGGCCAGGAAACAAACAACAAACTAGTAGTATTTTTTTTTCTAAACACTATATATCAAACACCAATACTAAACTTGTGGGGAAGCATTAATACTTTCACTCAAACATTCACTCTCCTACATATCAAACCTTGTAGGATATTTTGTGCCAAATCCTCGTTATACATATAATGAATAACTTCAGTCAGGGTTTTTCCATCCCCAGTCGTTTGGGATTGTCCGGCGAGAATTTGAACTGGTTTACTACGACATTTAAGTCCTGAATTTTACCAACTCCCCCACGAGTACCTCCAATTCATAGACAATGTTTTGGCTTAGATAAAGTTCATCACGGTATCGGTGGCCAAACATAATACGCCTTTGTAATTTTGCGAGTCCATGTGCGCGTGTGTGTGCACATGCGCACATGTGTATATACCACGCTCTCAATGCTAAAACATGTATTGTTTCAGTCACTTCCTAAATGAGAGAAAAGAGGAGAAGAAAACGAGAGAGAGAAAATGTGTGAGTGGGTGGATGAGTTTTCGGTTATTTCTCTCTGGAAATCAGCAAATCTGTTGCCATTCCGTGTCTGAATTATCTGTCCCGGTTGCCTTTTGAGTCAGCACCAAGTCACCAAAATGCACGTTAAAATACATTGAAACTTAAAAAAAGCATACACACACACACACACACACACACACACATATATATATATATATGTATATATATAGGTCAAGTAATTGGTGAATCGTTCTGAGAAATAAGATCAGGTTCCATTCTACACTGACAGTTTTATATCTCCTCTGAGCCCATTTATCAATGAAAGTAGACAAGCCGTGAAACTGGCCACCTACTATTGGACATACGTAAAGAATGAGTGAAACTTAATCCCCTAACAAGCACACAAACACATACATGAACGTTTACTGTGTATAGCATTGCACAGCAACTGGTGGTGAGGTCCAACTTCTGCGGAGCGTGGGATACACTTTTATTACCATTACTCCCAGATCCACCATAACGCCCTGCGATAGTTAATGTTACGGTCCAACCTATGGGTAGAATAGATTTGTTTAAAAGGATCAGTTTTTGATCGGAATACATTAAACCATATAACTATGTGCAAATAAATTATGACTGATATATACTCAACTCCTCTGCCATGGGCAAAATGCAACACAAGACCAACGTGTATATATATATATATATATATAGATATATATGCATTGTGAGAGAGAAAAAGGCAAAAAACCTGACACAAAGTACATAGAAAAAGGTAGTTGGTGGTTCGTTTATTGTGCCGACGCGTTTCGACTTCGAAGTTTTGTCTGAATCCAAATATTTTAAATCAAATTTATCTATTTTGTATGAGATATAATTATAACAAATATTTTTTATTCATTTGGAAGTTTTCATCAGGGCTTGTAGATGAAAAAGAAAAACAGAATAATACAGACCAATCTGTTATAAATACGTTATATCATGCAATGGAATTTTTTTCGGTTCATGCCTTTGGGTTTAGTTAGGCTGAGAACCTTTCGGCTCAGCACATGGGTTAGTTAGGTGCAATTTTGATGTAGGTGGTAACGCGTGCGCGCGCACAGACCGGACATGTCACTCAGAGATGTCACAATAGCCGAAGATGATGAAACGGGTGACAAAGTGCGGGTGGCGTCACGCACGGGAATCGCGCGGAGGATTCGGGGGATTTCGAAGAAAAGTTAAGGGATTTGAAAACTAGACGCCGGACGAAGACGGTCGACTTTTAGGGCTTGCAGACGTGAGGCGAACTTGCTCCTCATGGGGGTCGCTCGAGATGGGGGTCAAATAAATGAGACAGCATCGAAGATTGTGTCTCTCCTCCTTATGTCGAAACCTTTAACTCAAAGTTAATGAAAAGGTTCCGTACCCGAACAAGAAGTTACGTGTTTTTCGAATTTCGAGATTCCTATGTTCTTTATGTGTTCTATCGTTATGAACATTATCTGTCAATTTTGCACATGACTGTATCTAGCGTTAATTGTGAATATGGTACAAATGGCGTTTTGTGGTTTGAGAAACGGTGAACTCATAAGAGATGTACTCTTATGGATCCCCACACATGGCCGCGCAAAAGCAGGACGGCCAGCTCGAACGTACATTCAGCAGCTATGTGAAGATACAGGATGTTGTCCTGAAGACCGCCCTAGGGTGATGAACGATAGGGAGGAGTGGCGAGAGAGGGTCAGGGATATCCGTGCTACCAGCGCGATATGATGATGATGATGACTTTAAATATCTTAAGAATGTGGGGCTAATCTTTTGGGTGGATTTTGACATTTTTTGTTTAATGTTTCTTGTGACAGTGATATTTTGAAAAAAAAACTTCAATTATTGTTCGTTTATTTCTGTCATGGATCACAATACTTGTTGAGACTGTTGGCACTCACTTCATGCTTTCGAAAGGCGTTTATCCATTTTTCCTACGTCCATGAATAATAGATATACGTCCAGCTAATAGAATGGGCTTTTTATTATTGGTTAGGCGACCAGTGTAGGAGAAGGCAACTATTTGAATCGATATCAGCTTTACTCAGGTTAAAAATTGAGCGTGGGTTATATCCTGCCAGTCGCGAAGAGGTTGGGTAAATACATAAAGACATATCAACCCTTTTGGGGTTATTTAATGCCAAATCTAGTTTATGTATGTTTTCCAGACATTTTTCGTATGGGCACTTTTATTGATAGTACACACATGAAACTTTAGTGCCCTTCGAAGTAATCTCCTCCGGCTGCAATGCACTTGTTTTACCGTTCCAACAAATTCTTGAAGGCCCCATTGAAGTCCTCTTATGAGAGCGTGTCAATGACCTTTGTCACAGCCTCTTTCATCTCCTCAATTGTCTCATAACAACAGCCTCTCAGTTTTTCCTTGAGTTTAGGCAATAATCAAAAGTCACAGGGAGAAAGGTCTGGATTACAGGGAGGGTGAGAAACTGTCTTGACGCACATCTTGGTCAAATAGTCTGTGACAAAGATGGAGTTGTGTACTGGTGCATTGTCCTGGTGGAAATGCCACTGACCCGATTTGAAGAGTGCTGGCCTCTTCCGACAGAATCTCTTCCTGAACCCACTTAAAACCTCAACATTGTATTCCTTGTTGACTGTCTGTCCAGGGGGAACCCAGTGCATGTATATCATGCCAGTGCTGTCAAAAAAAGTATCATCAAAAGTTTGTGGAAGGATTGGCTCTGTCTGACCTTCTTGGGTCTGGGAGAGCCAGCGTGCTTCCACTGGGAACTCGGTCTCTTGGTCTCTGGGTCAAAGCGGTAGATCCAGCTTTCATCGCAGGTCACCAGAGCATCAAGAACTGCGGGATCTGAATTGATCAGCTCGACTATCTCCCTACTGTCATGACAACGTCTTTCTTTCTGCTCTTCTCTGAGCACCATTGCGACAAACTTCGCGCAAATATTCCGCATCTTCAGTTCCACGCGAATAATTGCGTGAACAGTTTACACCCTGACATCAAACTGAGCAGTTATTGTCTCTATCGACACACGACGGTCCTTATCCATGAAATTCTTTATTTCGCCAATCAACTGGTGTTCTGATTTCCTCACTCCTTCCACGCCTCTCATCATCCCCCACAGACTTCCTGCCTTCCTTGAATCTCTAATGCCACTCAAAAACTGATGCTCGATTCATGCATGGTGCTCCAAAAGCAGTCTGAAGCATTCCCTCCGTTTCTGTGGCATATTTTCCCAGTTTAAAGTAGAATTTCATTGCATATCGTTCTTCTAAAGCATCCTCGCGTCCAGATTGCATATTTGAAATTCACCAGTAGTGATAAACAAGATAAAAAAAAAGAAGATGAACAAAAAACAGGAAATTTACTTAATATGGCCACCATTGTTTTTTTTTCAATGATTGTATCAACACGCCTTCGAAAAGATTTTCAAAATAAATTATTCAAACGATCTATTCCAATCCTCAGCATTAACAATCTTATGCGAACCAGTCTTTGAATGGGAAGTTGCATTTGTTTTTGTTTCTTTTTATAAATAAATAAGATTTACAAAACGTTATGGTACGGTCGGTTGGGGCTGCCGAATACATGGATTGAATTTCTGCTAAGGAGTAAGACTTCCACCCAACGAGTGTCCTAGATATGACACTAATCAATCTGATGGTTAGGCTGGCGCTTTGTGGAATGCAGTGTAGCTCTTTATTGCCATTGCTCTGGCCCCGAAAGGTAGCACCAGATAGGCTCCTATCTATGGACCAAAAAAGAATTTTGCAATATGCTTATGCTAAACTGAATTTTTTTGAAATAGAACTGTTTTGACATATAAACTGCGTACTTATGCTAAGCTGAAGTGTTTGAAATAAAACTGTTTATATGTATAAAATGGATTTGGTATTAAATAACTTGCAATGGTTGATATGTAATAAAACCAAACCAAACAAAAAGTCTAAGTAAAAAATAGTCCTAGAGGAGTTGACATTCCGTTAAAATCAATAAACAAATGAATTAATCTATCAAACAGGTGCCAGTGGTGTAATGGTTATCGTCACAGGAATTGGACACGGCAACACGAGTACAAATCCTAGACTGATTGCATTTCACATAGCACTAATACCCTTGGGAAAGGTATGAATCCAATTATTCTCCCTCCAGCTATGGGTAAATAGTAGGACAGACTAGGTTCTTCAGCCTTGGTGAGGCAACTAGTCTAGGAGAAGGAAAACTCTGACTTCAAACCTGTTAAACTCCGCTTAAAAAATTGACCTAGTGTCATATCCTGCCCGAGCGGAGGGGTTGGGTAAATATGATTAATCTATCAAACAAATATACCCATACTTACGCCCGTGTAAGTACTAAAACAGATACACGAATATACAGGCACACGCATGCGCAAACATACACACATGCACACGAACACACACACAAACAGACACACACACGCAGACACGTACATATGTACACACGAACCCACATATGTACGCATACACATACATAAATATTGATACACACATAAGAAAAGCACACACACTCACAGAAGCCCAAGAACACACACATAGAGAGAGAAAGAGAGAGAGAGAGAGAGAGAGAGAGAGAGAGAAGCAGACTGTTAGACAGAGAGAGAGTCTTTCTCAGAGCGTTTGATTCGATAAAATTTGCAATACACTTTTATGCTTATCTGGTGCACATCTACAAACAACAGCAACAAAAAAAACTTACAGACTCACGCGAAAACACACAGACACACACACACACACACACACACACACACACATATATATATATATATATATATATATATATATATATATATATATATGTATATATACCCACGAAAGAAACAGAAAGAGAGAACAGAGACAAAGATACAGGAAGCCAGCCAGACAGACAGAGGTAGAAAGCAAGCTTTTACAGACCATTAACAATGACAATCCTAACTAAATGTTGTGGCATATTTCGATACAATTCAAGGAACGCTGAGAAACACACGTGAAAAAACGCACACACACACACACACACACACACACACATATATATATATATATATATAGTCATCCACAGACCGACTGTTTCCTCGTATCACAACTCTTCAATGTGGTTAGACACGTAGGACGCTTGAAGCTGGGATCGAAACCCGCCCAACTTTACGTTAGACTTACGCACAAGCACACACAAAGATATATATATATATATATAGATAGATAGATAGATAGATACAGAGGCAGTAAGAGTCCTTCTCTAAGCTTTTGCTGTCATTAAAGTGCTTGCTACATTCTGTTGTGCATTTTAGCCGATATGATAAAAGGCCCTATTTACGGATGCATACGAGCAAGGACAAACGAATAGGCTCTTTTTGTTTGAGTACTAACAATGCATGGTTTAGCAAATCTGGAGAAACGGCGCCATAATCTCTCTAAATGGCATCGAAGAATCTGCTGTCAGAAAGTCGGCAAAGCTTGGTCCGACGTCAAAGAAACAAGAATTCGACGACTGGAAGAAAACGGTCGCTTCAATTGTCTTTGTTATGGAGATAGTGAAGAAAGAATACATTCAATGATTCAGATATAGACATACTTTTATGACAAACACTATCTATCTAAATATCCATCTGTCTATCTATCTATGTTAGTATATATATATATAAATGTATATATATATATATATATATTTATACGTGTGTGTGTGTATATGTGTGTTGTTTTAGTTTATACCTTGATCATAATCTTTTCATGCTAATATATTCATCTATCAAACAACATATATGTATATATATATATATAAGTTTTTATATATGTAGTGACTATTTTAAAAATCGTTATTTCTTTCATTTTTCCTATAAATCTAAGACATACTGATACACACACAGACACACACACATATATATATTGATGGATATTTATATTTGTTATTATCTAGTATATATATATATATATACGTTGATAGATATGAACAGGGATAAGTTTGCTCGTATATATATATATATATATATATATTCGCAGATGTTCTTAGCAGTACTTGAAACCGTTTAACTGTGCTAAAAAACAACTCAGGCTGGTTTAAGAATGCTTACTACAAAATGTGGTTCCAAATCATATAAATATTTAATATATATACATAAAAAAGGATTTTCCTTGAAAAAACCTACATTGACCAACATATCTTAACCAACATATCAAACAAAACAAAACCAAAACTTCTTTTCTTTCACTTGTTTATTTTCTTGGCTTCATTTTTCATTCTTCTATTACTATTTCTTTTCTTATTTGTTCATCGTATGAGTATCATTAAATAATTTTCCAGATTTTTTCGTACTGGCACTTTTATTGATAGTACACACATGAAACTGTTCGAAGTAATCTCCACCGGCTGCAATGAACTTGTTGTACCATTTCAATAACTTTTGGAAGAACCCATTGAAGTCGTCTTGTGTGAGTGTGTCAATGATCTCCGTCACAGCCTCTTTCATCTCCTCAATTGTCTCATAACGACAGCCTGTGAGCTTAGGGAATAACCAAAACTCACAGGGAACAAGATCTGGACTATAGGGAGGCTGAGGAACTGTCTCGATGTCCATCTTGGTCAAATAGTCTGTGACAAGAATGAGGTTGTGTACTGGTGCATTGCCCTGGTGGAAATGCCACTGACCCGATTTGAAGAGTGCTGGCCTCATCCGACAGAATCTCTTCCTGAACTCACTTAAAACCTCAATATAGTTATCCTAACCGTTTGGCCCATGAACTCTGGTGTTCTGACTTCCTTACTCCTTCCACACCTCTCATCATCCCTCACAGACTCCCTGCCTTCCTTGAATCTTTTATGCCACTCAAAAACTGATGCACGATTCATGCAAGATGCACCAAAAGCAGTCAGAAGCAATCCATACGTTTCTGTGCCATTTTTTACAAGCTTAAAACAGATTTTAATTGCATATCATTCTTTTAAAGTGACCTCTCGTCCAGGTTGCATTTTTGAAATTCACCATTCGTGACAATCAGGCTTTAGTGGGGTATATTCCAATTCCTGTTGTAGCTGATCATTTGATGCTGAAATCATAAAAATCAGTCAGTCATCTGATAAGATGTATATCAATAACATAGTGAATTTTCAAGAGTTTTCGACAATTTTAAATGCCTGAACAAAAAAGTCTGGAAACCTATTGAAGGAACCACGTACTTGTAAAACTAGACGTTTACAATTTGGCGATCTTTCTATTCACACCGACTGCTTCTCTGCAGAGGGGCAAGACCCCACCTCATAGCGAGTGTCCTGGATATGACACTAAAAAAGTGATGTTGAGGTTTCAGCAATGTTGAAGCTTTGGGGAATGCGGAGTACCCTTTCATTGCCATCGCTTCCAGGTCCACTCTGGACCGGCGTGGTAGCACCTGATAAGGCCCTGTGGCCCTACGTGCGGTTAAATATTTAATTAATCTATGAAAATTGAAATATATATATATTTCAATTAAATGTTTATCGCAAAAATCAGGGGATCCTTAAAATAAGTATCTTTTTGTTCAAAGCTTGTATTGACCTGAGAGTAAGTTAAGTGCGACACGCTTGTTTTTGGTTTTGAGGGTCGACGGGTTTTGTTTAATTTTCATTTTGACAACTACATCCGTCGATCATAATGATAGGAGGGGTGTCCTCGTGGTGTACTGGTTAAAGCGATGGACTGCGGAATCGTAGTACGCGAGTTCGTACTCCAGTCGCGTTATTACGTTCACTTTCGGGCAAATACCCTTGGGAAAGGTATGAACCCCCTTATCTCCCTCCAGCTATGGGTAAATAGTAGGGCAGACTAGGTTCTTCAGCCTTGGTTAGGCAACTAGTCTAGGAGAAGGAAAACTCTGAATTAAAACCTGTTAAACTCCGCTTAAAATTTTACCTTGTGTCATATCCTGCCCGAGCGGAGGGGTTGGTAAATAGGATAATGATAGGAAGGGTCATTTCGTGCAGCGTATTTTTCTGGTCCTTGTTTTGAAGATCAATATCAAAAAGGAGATTTAATAATAAATAAAGGTGAGCTGGGCATGGCTCATCCAGTTGGGTGAGGCTGGGAGTTTTTGGTTCAACCCCATTACTGTTCCCATTGGTCAAAGCGTCTACGAAGAATTTTCCCTGTGCCTGTGAGATATGGTCTTGAACTAGGATTGGCTGACCAATGGGAATATGACTCCTAATTGTCTTTTATTGGACAACCAATCAGAAACCTTTTTGATCCAGATATGGATCTATAAAAATAGGATGTTAAAACGGGTCATCAGAGAGAACAAGAAAAGGGACCAGAAAACAACTCGAGACTGCTAAACTTTTCAATTCTGGACTCGAGGCGCTCTGAAAAACCTTCCGGCTGAAGAAATTCAAAGTCCCAGACTTTTAGAGATGCGGACCGTATCTAGTTGTCACATTTCTCTCCCAGTGTTCTTCTGTTTGCCTTCCTGGTAAACAGTGTTCCTTTATTGTCTCACAAAGGTGTTTCAATAAAACCATTTTTGTTAATTTTTTAGCAACGGGTTTTTCTGGTAATTTTTTGAGTTGCTGGGCAATCTAACCACTCATATTACCTAACCATCAGAAGAAGATCCGGCTGAATTGCGTCAACCTCCCTTTGTGGATCTTTCAAACACAGCGTTTGCACGGTAGAACTTGACAAAAGCAAACAGTCGGAAAGAAATGTGGTAGTCACGAACACAACAGCCTCAACAAGTACTGTGACTAGTAGTCACACCACATTGGGCTCCGTGACTAGCATAGGACCACAGGCCCTATCTATGGGTAAAATAGAACTAACAGCATACTTATGATAACCTGAGTGCTTATTTGAAAAAGAACTGTTTTTTGACATCATAATTGTATATACACTAAACTGAATTGTTATATATAGAACTATTTTGACATTTAACTGTGTGTAAACAAAATCTGTACTTATACTTAGCAGAATTAGAACTGCTTGACTAAACTGAATAGCTTGAAATAGAAATGTTTTACACAAAATGTACTTACATTTAAGCAGCGTGATTATGCTAAAGTGAATTGCTTGAAATTGAACTGTTTTTGACATTGAAACTTTACTTACACTAAACTGAATAGTTATATATAACTGTTTAAATAAACTGAATAGTTTGAAATAGAAAGGTTTTTGACAAACTGTGTACCCATGCCGAGCTGAATTGTTTGAAATAGAACTGATTATTCACATAAAAATGGATTTGGCGTTAAATAACCTACAATGGTTGATATGCCATAAAATCCAACCAACCAACTAGCTCATTGCAAATTCTTCATTTGTGAATGTGGTTTACTCTAAGACAATATAAGAAAAAATAATTTTGTTAGGTTGAATAACAAATAACAAAAATAAAGCTGTCGACCATAGTTGAGGGCGACCAGAAGGCTCCCTTTTCAATAGCTACAACTCTTTTTCCTTGATTACTCCACTTTATCCTTGATACATACCTTATATTGCTGAGTATTAAAAAAGGCCCCATCAAGTACCATTTTTAAAGTCTTTGGTATGACGCGACCTAGGATTGAACCCAGGTCTTCCAGACGATTGGCGAATACTCTACACAATGGGTCAATGAGCCAGTGAATAACGAATACATTTACAGAAACATTTTGCCATAGGAAAAAATTAGTTTATGTTAAATCTAGCAATATTTCCATTCAATTCATTTATTTACAACACGAAGGAAGATTCAGTTGTCCGACTCATTCCGAAAAGATCAATCAATCGATATAACCTTGATTTTATATACTTATATTCTTATTTATTGTAAAATAACAAGATTTTATGTGTTTTTAACGATGTTCTATTAATATTACGACTTCAATATTTGTGGCGGCTAGGCGTAAAGTCAAATAAAATGACTTTACTTGATTTTTATTTTTCCAAATATATTTTGACAAACGACGTTTAATCGTGAACGATTTAACTCAAAACGTTGTAACCCAAGGTATAACTGTATATATATATATATATATATAATCATCATCATGTCGTGCTGGTAGCACGGATATCCCTGACTCTCTCCCGCCACTTTTCCCTATCGTTCATCGCCTCAGGCAGGTCTTTTGGACAACATCCCGTATCCTCACATAGTTGCTGAATGTATGTTCGTGCTGGTCGTCCTGCTTTTGCACGGCCATGTGCGAGGGTCCACAAGAGTATATCACTTATGAGTTCGTCCCTGCTTCTCCAGCAGTGTCCTGCATGTCTGGTTTGTCTAACTTGAATAGTTTTTGTGATAAGAGGCAGGTGGCCGTACAGTTGGTGTCTTGTGGGGTGTTGCCGCCAGAACTTGTTCAAGATTGCTCGCAGCATTCTTGTGTAATTGCCGTCTAGCTTCTTCTCCAGCCATTAAAAAAAACAATATATATATATATATGTATCGTTATATATATATATATATATATATATATTGTTATATATATATATATATATATATATATATATATATACCGATATATATATATATATATATATATATATCGGTATATATATATATATATATATATATATTGTCATCTACAGACAGACTGTTTTCTTCTATCAGAACTCTTCAGTGTGGCTAGACACGTAGGACGCTCGAAACCGGTATCGAAACCCGTCCAACTTTACGTTAGACTAAGTCTCAGACCGCTCGGACAACAAGCGTACCACGTTGACAAAGGGAATTTTTTAGGTATTATGTAGTAACAGCTGCGGCAGCGTCCATTTGTTTACATTTTTAAACCCTATCGGCTACCAGAGTGCTCAATTCTTTCGAAGAGCAATGCATTATGCGAGTGGCAGCCGTCAATTCCTTCACCAGAGTGCTCAACCCCCAAGCGGGAGCGTATATATTGTTTTCCACCGACAGACTGTTTCGTTCTATCAGAACTCTTCAGTATGGCTAGACACGTAGGATGCTCAAAGCCGGGATCGAAACTTAGTCTCACAATGTACATTTCAGTATGTATCGATATTTTTCTATCTCTCTCTCTATATATATATATATATGTGTTTGTGTGTGTGTGTGTGAGTGTGTGTATGTGCGTGTGTGTGTGTGTGTGTCTTGTTATTTGTCAAACAAGAAAACTGTTATGATCTGTTTATCAAATCGTACTACTGTTAAGGAATTTATGTATATATCTATCTCAGTATATACATCTCTCTCTCTCTCTCTCTTTCTCTCTCTCTCTCTCTCTCTCTCATTCTCTATCTATCTATTTTACTTTCTTGAAATAAAATCAACTCTCCATTAATTTTTATCAGTGTTTACGTCAGTCTATTCCAATACATACATACATACATATATATATATATATATGTGTGTGTGTGTGCGTGCGTGCGTCTGTAGCAATCAGAGTAATTCATTACTCACTTTTTAAATTTTTCTTTCAATTAAACCATCCTCCTTTTCTTCCTTATTTCCTTCTTTTTTTCTTATTTTATTCTTTTCTTTTTTCTTTCTTTTTATCCTCTTTTTTTCTCGATTTTCCTTCTCTACTTCCCTCCATTTTTTTTCTTTCTTTCGATTCAATTCTGTTTTTCATATTTCTCATTTTTCTTCCTACGTACCTGTTTTTATCTTTCCTTCTTTTTTTAATTCCTAATGTTTCTTTCTTTTTTCTTGCATTCGTCTTATCTAATTTCTTTCTTTTTTCCTTGTCTACTTTTTCTTTCTTTCTTCCTTTTTTTTCCATCCTTCACATTTCTTTCATTTTTTCGCTTGTACTCCCTTTTACTTTTCCTTCCAATTTTATTCCACGATTTTTCCGTATTTTCTTCTTTTATTTGTCTAATTCTCATTTATTTTCTTTCTTTTTCTTTCTTTCTTTTTTTCTTTCTTTTCTTTCTTTCTTTCTATTCCATTTTTCACATTTGCTTCTTTTTTTTGCAAGTACTCATTTCATCTTGCCATCCTTTTTCATTCCCCAATGTTTCCTTCTTTTTCTTCTTTTATTCGTCTTATCCTCATTTCTTTCTTTCTTTCTTTTCCATCCTTCACATTTCCTTCATTTTTTTGTACAAGTACTCCCATTTACTTTGCTTTCCACTTTTTATTCAGCAATAATTTCTTCTTTTCTTTTTTCATTTTCTTCCTCCTTTCCTCCGTCCTTTCTTCCTTTCTTTCTCTCTTGTCTTCTAATTCTATTCTTCACGTTTCTTTTTCCCTCCCTGCCTTCTTATCTCATTTTCCCGTCTTCTTCTTCTTCTTCTTCTTCTTCTTCTTCTTCTTCTTCTTCTTCTTCTTCTTCGTTCATACAACCTTCACCTTTTATTTTTAATTACCTCCCACTTCCGTTACGTTTCCTTTTCTTTCCATGTACCCTTTTTTAAGCTGCCTACCTATCTCATTTCCCATCTTCTTCTTCTTCTTCTTCTTCTTCTTCTTCTTCTTCTTCTTCACGCTTCGTTGATATATCCTCTATTTTTTTTAATTACCTCTCCTTTCGGTCACATCTTTTTGTGCACCTACTTCTCTTCCCACACCGCAACACAATTTCACAAGAGCCAAACGAAGAAAAAAAACTAAACAAACTCTGTGACCTCCTTTACAGAAAGAACAATTGCTTTTAATTATGTTTAATGAGTTCATAGATCAACAGTAGACGACGAAGACATCTAATTTTTGCCTAATTTTTCATTTAGTTCTTTCAGCAATTCTATTTTTTCTTGGCTAGCAATTGCGTGCTACTTGTGTACTGTCCTTTTTCTCACACTTCAAATAGGATTTGGCGTCTTTCATAAAGGGTTTTATAGTGCATAAATGAAATAGGTAAGAGGTTGAAAATAGAAGCAGAAACCGGAAACGACTGTTAATAACGCCTTCTGTTCAACAAAAGGCAAAAATGTTTTTATGGTACATAAATATACAAGGATAATTCTGATTTTATCATTTTCCCTGATTTTTTTTATTGGTTCTTTATTTATTTCAATAAAATCAGAGAAAACGGCTTCGAGCTGACAAAGAAAGGAAACAGAAGGTACCCCGCAGGAACAATTACCGAAGCTAACTACGCCGATAACTTAGCGACACTGGCAAATACACCCAACCAAGCCGAAACACTACTGCATAGTTTGGAACGAGCCGCCGCTGGCATTGGCCTCCATGTCAATGCACACAAAACGGAATATATGTGCTATAATCAAACAGACGACATTTCCACATTAGACGAGTAGACAAATTCACCTACCTAGGAAGCAGTGTCTCATCAACCGAAAAGGACATCGACACGCGGCTAACGAAGGCATGGACAGCTATCGATAGGCTTTCGATCATATGGAAATCATACAAGACCGATAAAATGAAACGCAGTTTCTTCCGGGCAGCGGTCGTATCGATACTCCTGTATGGATGCACTACTTCAACGCTAACTAAACGGCTGGAGAAGAAGCTAGACGACAATTACACAGGAATGCTGCGAGCAATATTGAACAAGTCCTGGCGACAACACCCCACAAGGCATCAACTATACGGCCGCCTGCCTCCCATCACGAAAATTATCCAAGCTAGACGAACCAGACATGCAGGACACTGCTGGAGAAGCAGGGACGAGCTCATAAGTGATGTACTCCTATGGACCCCCACATATGGCCGAGCTAAAGCGGGACGACCAGCTAGAACATACATACAGCAGCTATGTGAGGATACGGGATGTAGCCCAGAAGACCTACCAGAGGCGATGAATGATAGGAAAAGTGGCGAGAGAGGTCCAGGGATATCCGTGCTGGCGGCACGACATGATGATGATGATGATGATGATATATTTTAATTATGATCAAATATAACATTGTACCAACCCTGTAAAAAAACATAAATATATAAATAAGAGTTGGATTTATTGCTGGACTGCAACATATCCATATTTTTAGTTAAATGATTACAATACTGTTGCGTTTGGTAATAAATAATAGCCACTAATAATGTTTTAATTGTACAGTGTTACCATAGAAATAAAAATAAAGAACATTTGGGGAACGATTTATTCATGTTTGATGAGAGAAAGCGAAAGCAAAGGAAAGAGCGAGAAAGATGATTGGTTTTGTTTGGTTTTATGACATATCAACCATTGTAGGTTATTTAATGCCAATTCCTGTTTATACGGACATATTAAATATATAGTAATGCTGGAGCTTTGGGGAATGCAGGAGTTCCCTTTCATTGCCATCACTACCATATCCACTCTCTCCTGGAGTTGTAGCACCTGATAGAGTCCTATCCGTGGGTCAAATCTGTGTACTTATGCTAAATTGAATTGTTAGAAAAAGAATAGTTTTACCATTGAAACTGTATACTTATGCTAACCTGAACTGTTTTAGATAGAACTGTCTGAACTTTCACTAAACTAAATAGTTTTCGTTAGGGCTGTTTTTGACATTGAAATAGTATAATTATGCTAAACTGAATTGTTTGAAATAGAGCTGTTTTGTCATTAAACCGTTTGTAAACAAAAACTATTCATATACTAAAGTGAATTGTTTGAAATTTAATTGGGTGTTAAATGGCCTGAAAAGGGTTGATACGCTGTAAAAGAAAGGCAACCAACCAACCAAATAAACAAACAAAATCACAGAAATAAATTAATATTGAAACGTTGTAGCAAATAAGAAGAACAGCGACGAGTAGGTTCGAACTCCCTTCACTCTACTACGTTCTCTTTGGAAAACTTTTATCGGTAAAATAAAATCACTGCTGTTTCTCCAAGAATGACATTGAAATTTAAAAACCTACAAAGTTGATATGCCATTAAACAAAGAAGATATGCCATTAAACAAAGAAGCCAAACTAAGCCTTTACAATACGCAAGATTACCTTCACTAAATAGATTTATTAATACAAATATAATGCAAAGTATTTAATCTGGATTAAAATGAGGAAAGAGTTTTCTATTATGATTAAGTACTGAAAATCCCCCACTTTCGAATATCCTTAAATTAGTTTAGAATACCTATATGGTGCATAGCTCGGTCTGCTGTGACTGTAGAATACACTGAATGTACCTCTGCAGAGAGGAAAGACTTCCCCAACGAGTGTCTTGGATATTACACTGAACAATCTGATGGTGAGGCTCCACTAATGATGGCGCTTTGGGGAATGTCGAGTAACCCTTTACTGATATCGCTCCCAGTCCACCCTGTCACGGAATGGTAGCACCTGATCGAGTCCTATCTGTCAAATAAAATTATTTGACATTTAAACGGTGTATTTATGCTAAACTGAATTGTTTGAAATAGAATTCTTTTGATATTTAACCGTGTGTAGGCAAAAAATCAGTCCTTATGTTAAAGTGAATTGCTTCAAGTCGAACAACTCCTTGATCGTTTAACTGTGTGGGAACAAATTTTAATTGAATTGTTTGTGATCCAAGGTAATAATTGTAAGCATTTAACTTTGTTTATATGCTAAACTGAATTGTCTAAAATGTAACTGTTTGACTATTTAACTGTGTGTAAACAAACGAGAGATGTTTAATTGAATTGTTAGTGATGCATAGCAATACTTTGAACCATTTAACAATGTTGACTTAAGCTAAATTGAATTGTTTGAAATAGAACTATTTGATCATTTAACTGTGTGTAAACAAACGAGAGATGTTTAATTAAATTGTTAGTGATGCATAGCAATATTTGAAAAAAATAAACTGTGTGCAAAAAATTGATTGAGAATGAATAGAATTATTCAAATAAGATAGAAATAAGTGAAACCATCTACATTTGTGGAAAAAAATTGCTCAGATTCGTTTTAAAATATTATCAAAAAATGTGTTAAGAAATCACATGTGTATGTATAAAAATGATTTGATATAAAGTAACTAACAATGGTTGATGTGTCATAAAACTAAACTAAACTAAAGCATATATCTATCTATCTATCTATATATATATATATATATATATATTTAAATGTAAATGTTTGTTACTAATCGATAACCTCCAGTTTTATAGCACTAATTGATTAAAAATTTTCAGAGAGAATTAATTCGAATTTAGGAGTGTTTTTATATACTTATTATCCAATAATATTACAATAATTAAAAATGTTTTGATAAGTCGTTTTTCTCCGACAAAAGCCGAACGCGAACACATAACTCCCGTTTTCCAAGAATTTTACTCGTGATTTTTTTTCTGCATTGTCACTGTGGTGATAAAGGAAGGAACTATATAATCTCCCTTACTTTCTGGGAACGAATTGTTCCCCTATTGTTTAATTGACTGGTTAAACGCCATATTAACCGTGGCTACCTCTAACACCAGTTCTTAGTTTAATAAAGCTTATCTTCAAGCTTATCTGACTTCTTCAATTAATTGCTAGCTCTACATATCACTTATTACAGTCACTTTTCTTTCTTTTTTGGTACTATTTACCAACCCCTCCGCTCGGGCAGGATATGACACAAGGTCAATTTTTAAGCGGAGTTTAACAGGTTTGAATTCAGAGTTTTCCTTCTCCTAGACTAGTTGCCTCACCAAGGCTGAAGAACCTAGTCCGTCCTACTATTTACCCATAGCTGGAGGGAGAATAAGGGGGTTCATACCTTTCCCAAGGGTATTTGCCCGAAAGTGAACGTAATAGCGCGACTGGAGTACGAACTCGCGTACTACGATTCCGCAGTTCATCGCTTTAACCATTACACCACGAGGACACCCCTTTCTTTTTTGGTGGACTTAAACAGAGACACTAAACTTCAAACCATATTTCGTTGGTTCAGTAGTAAGTAATTTGTTTTTATTCTAACGAATTGTTTACAAAATATTTTATATTTTTTCTCATCCATAGCAGCCAAAATCTACAATGCCCTACTACGAAACCGCATAGAACCCGAAATCGACAACATACTTAGAAAAAACCAAAATGGCTTCCGAAGAAATAGATCCACGACCTCACAAATATTAACCATCCGTAGAATCCTCGAAGGTGTATGGGCAAAAAACCTACAAGCTACATTAATTTTTGTTGACTTTACCAAGGCTTTCGATTCCATTCACAGAGGAAAGATGGAACAAATCCTACTAGCGTACGGCATACTTAAAGAAACCGTAGCGGCAATAACAATTCTCTATAGAAACACTAAAGTAAAAGTACGATCACCAGATTGAGACACTGAATACTTCGACATTGTAGCAGGAGTACTACAAGGGGACACGCTGGCCTCGTACCTCTTTATCATTTGTCTAGACTACGTACTTAGAACATCGATTGACAAAATCAAAGAGAACGGCTTCGAACTGACGAAGAAAAGAAGCAAAAGGTACCCCGCAAAAACAATTACCGACGCCGACTACGCCGATGACATAGCGATACTGGCAAATACACCTGACCAAGTCGAAA
This sequence comes from Sepioteuthis lessoniana, assembly GCA_963585895.1. Classification (NCBI taxonomy): domain Eukaryota; kingdom Metazoa; phylum Mollusca; class Cephalopoda; order Myopsida; family Loliginidae; genus Sepioteuthis; species Sepioteuthis lessoniana. Next base: position 37,780,953 of record OY757946.1, on the reverse strand, counting down.
CACTACTGCATAGTTTGGCACGAGCAGCAGCAAACATAGGCCTCAATGTTACTGCACACAAAACGGAATATATGTGCTATAACCAAACGGGGGACATCTCCACTCTAGAAGGAACCCCTCTTAAACTCGTAGACAAATTCACTTACCTAGGAAGCAGCGTCGAATCAACCGAAAAGGACATCGAAAGCATGGTCAGCTATCAATAAGTTATCGATTATTTGGAAATCAGACCTAACCGATAAAATGAAACGCAGTTTCTTCCAGGCAGCGGTCACATCGATACTGCGATATGGATGCACTACATGGACGCTAACAAAACGGCTTGAGAAGAAGCTAGACGGCAATTGCACAAAAATGCTACGTGCAATCTTAAACAAGTCCTGGCGGCAACACCCCTCAAGACACCAACTGTACGGCCACCTGCCCCCTATCACGAAAACTATTCAAGTTAGACGAGCCAGACATGCAGGACACTGCTGGAGAAGCAGGGACGAACTCATAAGTGATGTACCCTTATGGACCCCCACACATGGCCGTGCAAAACAGGACGACCAGCACGAACATACATTCAGCAGCTATGTGAGGATACGGGATGTTGTCCTGAAGACCTACCTAGGGCGATGAACGATAGGGAGGAGTGGCGAGAGAGGGTCAGGGATATCCGTGCTACCAGCGCGATATGATGATGATGATGATGATATACCCCTAATTGGTTTAAAATTTTCTGAGAGTATTTTATTCAAATTCAGGAGTGTTTTTATATACTTATTATCCAAGTATTGGAAAATTAAACATATTAGAAACATGCATTTTCTTCTTTTTTCCCATTTAAACAAACTGAGCCACAGCAACGCGTTGCCGGGTACAGCTTGTATTTAATATAAATATATAAAGAGGATTTGGCTTTTAATAACCAACAATAGTTGATATGCTATAAAACCAAACTAAACTTCATGATACACCAGTGAATCCCCTTACCCCCAGCTTTGGGTTAAATCGGATCTCTACCGTTCTTTTACACGGATAGCTTTGGCATTGAATAACCCATGACTGTTGATATGCCATTAAACAACAGAATAAACCAAAAAAAAAATGAAATAAATCCTGAATATGTACTCTGCAACATAATACGAAAAGAAAAAATTGAAAAGCAAGAAAACGTGTTTTGAAAGAAAAAACGTTGCGTGATTAAATCAAATTGTTTTGACTTTTTCATTAAGAATCTGAAAATGAATAAAAATTAGTCAAACAATTTAACACCATATTCATGTGTGTGTAGTGTAAAATCATATAAAAGACGATTATTTAAAACTTTTTTAAAAAGATGGAAATAAATATAGTGTATTTTGTCAGCAAGTCATTTTATGATCTTCAAGCTTAGACGTTCAAGTCTTCCTGTTGCTTTTCGTACATCATGATCAAGTTGATAAAGTGCCCCATATTTTTTACCCTAGTGGTTTCAATAATGTCATTGGTTGTCCTTAGGGGAATCAATTGGTTGTAGTAGTTGTTTGTTTGATGTGAGTCTCATTTATTTGGAAGGTTTTTTAATGGTTGCTCAATTTAGTTAAGTAGTAGGGAGGGTAGTTGTTAAATATGTATAGTATATTGGTCCCATCAAAACTTACCTTAACACCCCTTCTAACTGAATGGACCAACCAAAAAGAACCTCTCCAATATATATATGGCATTGCCGACAATATTCATCACATTTTTGTTGGGTCACAGATGAACCAGACGGGAATATTAAAAAGAGATGGAAGAGAATGTGTTTGATTGATTGCTTGGGTTTTATGGTATATCAACCTTTGTAGGTTATTTAATGTCAAATCCATTTTTATACAAATAAACAGTTCTATTTCAAAAAAGTACTCAGGTTAAACAGTTCTCCTTGAAACAAATCAAGCAAGTGTAAGTATAGCTTTTTTTACGCAGAGTTAAATTTCAAAACTGATCTATTTCAAAGAATTCAGTTTAGCATAAGTACTTAGTTTCAAGAAAGAAACAAAACAACAACAACAACAATGTCTTTTCAAAAAGTGGTGTGTGATGAAGAAAAATACTTTTTATCTTCTAAAAAACTGCAATTTAACTGAAATAATAAAAAAAAATGTTGCTTTTTTTTCTTCCAGCGAATAATTCTATCATAAGAGTTATTACAGTTTCCCGTACATCAAAAAACGGCATTTTTTACTCGATTTGGATTAAAACAAATCTGATGTTGTTCGATATCATAGAATTTTTGAAAATCATCTCATGATTGAATAATTCCTTGTATGTTCGTTCGTCTAGGGGCTCTGCTAATTTTTGATCGATTTTTTAAAAAAATTAAATGTGTAGACCATTTTTGTTCGAATCGCCCCCAGAAAGATTCTCATCTTTTCATAATTTCTAGAAAAAATGACAAGTTTCTTGAAAACGATAACGTATATCCATTACCATCACCACGATCATAACGAAGTCGCGTTGATGGCACAGATTTCCCAAACACACACACACACACTCTCTCTCTCACTCTCTCTCTCTCTCTCTCACACACACACACACACACCATCCCTCCCTATTATCCATCACTCCTGGAACATCCTTTTGACTGTATCCACTGTCTGCACCGTTCTGTTGTATGTAAGTTCTTGCTGGTTGGTCAACACTGGTGTGTCCATGTGTAGGAGTCCATAGGAGAACGTTTCTTATGATTTCGTCCCTTCTTCAACGAGAAGTTCCCAGAATCGTTGATTAGTCTTACTTTGGTGGTTTGTAAGATGAGAGGAAAGTAGGCGTATAGAGGCTGTTTTGTGGGGTGCTGCTTTCTGTATTTGCTAAAAACAGCAAGTTACATTTTTGCATTGTTCCCATCTAGCTTTCTCTTCAGGGTTTCGTTAGCGTTTATGTGGTATATCTATAGAGTATTACCGACACAGCTTGAAAGAAACTCTATTTTACTTTATCAAAGCGATCAGATTTACTTACGACTCATAACTAAAAATTTCCAAAAGAAAGAAAATGTGCATATAAGGAGTACAAACTTAATGACAGATAGTTCAAAATCCCCAATAACTTCAGATTTGGACGTTAAGGATACTTGAAACCCTATCCCTTGAAGAAAAAGTTATCTTGGATATGATCGTCTACAAATTTATATTAACAGAAACATGGAGGTGCCCGTGGTATAATGGTTATCGTCGCAGGAATGGACACGGCGGCACGATTTCAAATCCTGGACGAGACTGATTGTATTTTCACATAGCACCAATACCCTTGGGAAAGGTATGAATCCAATTATTCTCCTTCCAACTATGGGTAAATAGTAGGGCAGACTAGGTTCTTCAGCCTTGGTTAGGCAACTTCTAGAAGAAAGAAAACTCTGAATTCAAACTTATTAAACTCTGCATAAAAAATTGACCTTGTGTCATATCCTGCCCGAGCGGAGGGATTGGTAAATATGATATTAACAGAAACATTAAAAACCACAAATATGTTAACCAACCTCTTCGCAAGTCAATTTTTACAGGAGTTTAAGAGGTTTGAATTCAGAGTTTTCCTTTTCTTAGACTGGTTGCCTAACCGAGGCTAAAGAACGCAGTCTGTCATACTATATATCTATAGCAGGGAAGAGAATAATTAGAGTCATACATTTCCCAAGCTGCAACGTGAAATTCCCTTGGTCTCGTCCAGGATTTGAACTCACATCGCTGTGTCCATTCCCTACGATGATAATCATTACACTACCGGCGCATCTAAAGTTGTATACACGTTGTTATTTTTATGTCTGGGTTTCCTTTTTTCTATGTCATCTCATCCTTCGTGGATTATTTGATGCCGAAAGCATTGTAGAAGAATTTGAAATGATTAGGGTTTTTCATGATCATCATCATGTCGTGCCGCTAGCACGGATATCCCTGACCTTCTCTCGCCACTTCTCCCTATCATTCATCGCTTCTGCCAGGTCTTCAGGGCTACATCCCGTATCCTCACATAGCTGCTGTATGTATGTGTTGTGTAGCCATATACACGAATATGGCCATGTGCGAAATTTCTTTACAAAATATTGTTTACTATTGCTGTCAGCGACCACCTTCCTTTCTTCTCTGTCACTGCGAGCTTATTTCTCTGTTACTCTTTCTTTCTCTCCTCCCACCACGGTACTAAGTCACATACAGTAGTAATCATAATTTTCTATGCTACCAACGATTTTTCTTTCTTTTTTTTTCTTTTAAACTTTAGAATTATTTCCAAATCTATCCTCCACAACCATTCAAACTCTATTCGTAAATTAAACTATGACTGACGTAATTGAGCAAATACCTTCTTATTCTTTTTCTTTTCTTCATGCCTTTTTCTTCTTTTTTTTTCTTGGAGTTGAGTTGTGTTGCTTCATTTTTTTCTTTTCTTTTCACGCCTTCCTTTTTTTTGGGGCGGGTGCGCTGTTCTTCTTCTTTTTTCGGTGCTGGACATTTTTATTTTTCTTTCTGGGGGGTGCCGAATTTGTTCTTGTTTTTGGTCTCTTTTCCTTGTTTCTTATTTTCTGGGGCCTTGTGTTTTCTCTCTCTCTCCCTCGATCGCCTGAACAATCCGCTCCGAAATAGTTTCCTCCTTGTTCTTAGCCGCTTCTCTGATCGTCTTCGTGGAACCATGGTAACCCAATCGTAAACCATATCATGAACGATATGCCCAAGTTCTGGCACCAAATATGACTATGTTGCGTAGCCATATACAGGAATATGGCCATGTGCGAAATAGACATGTAATGTTCATTACTACAGAACATATAAAGAACATAAGAATCTCGGCATTCGAAACATGTAACGACTTCTTGTTCAGGTACGAAACCTTTCTATTAACTTTGAGTAAAAGGTTTCGACGTAAGGAGAAGAGACACAATCTTCTATGCTGTCTTATTCATTTGGCCCCCAACTCCAGCAGACCCATCGGGCGCACGTTCGCCTCGCGCCTGCCATCGGCTATGTCATCGGCGTAGTCAGCGTTGGTAATTGTTTTTGTGGGTTTATAGTGTATTTCTTTAGCGATAAACTGTGCGCAAACTAAAGTTTGTGTTTTTAGATGCACGTTTTCGATTTCTAAAAGTCAGGATTTGAGTAGATCTTGTTTTGCATTGGCATATCAGCTCCCGTCAAAATAAAAACGAGAGTTTGCTTTAGAGTCAGCTGTAAACAAAATATATATTAAGATAAACATTTGGGTGGATGTCAGCTGAAATTTAGCAATGACGCGTCACTAAAAAAAAAAAGGTTTTAGTGCTTACTTGTGATTAAATGATTAGTTAAAGAATAATCTTCAGAAAATGTATAAGAAGGTTTCGAAGATGGAATAGTGACTTCGCTTTATTCACTATAATGCTCAGATTTTTTAAAAAATTTCTATAATACACATGTTTTGTATATTTTTTTAACGCATATACATATATCTTTTACAATGCACATATTTTTTCATTGTGCATATTTTTTTTTTCAATTTTTAAAGCGCGTGATTTTTATTACGGATATTTCAAGCATTTTATAATAAACATCTTTTTTTTTTATTTTTGTGCATATGTTTTTTTAATGTATACATTTTTATTATGAACTTGTCTATAATGCACACATTTTTATTTACATGGAAGAACATATTTTATAATTCATACGTTTTTATCATGTTTTTTTAATCATATGTTTTCATTTAGTTTAATGCAGATGTTTGAATGTTAAAAATATGTCTGTTGTTATTGATCACAACGTAGAAGATGTAAGAACAACCGTGGTCGCGACAAAGAAAGATCAAGGAGATTCAAAACATTGACAATATGGCGACTAAGAGGAAGACATAAACAGAGTGACGTTGCGAAATAAGAAAAAGAAGGGTGGCCAAAAGCCTATGGATGATCAAGACTGAGGAACTGACGCTATATGACCTGCTGTGTCAGCATAATGCTGTCTGAGGAGACCATTGCACACACCATTATACAAGTTCGAAGTGGTGGATCTGGGTTTCAAAACTAGAGAGGAAATTCTTAGAGTTAGCATCGAAGCGAGTCAGAATAGTCCAGAAAATGTCAACACTTTTGATCTTATATCCTGACGTCAGCATTCAAGGGACCAATCCTGGTGATAATTTGATAATCATTAAGATTTCAATGAAAACTATATGGACCAAATCAGAACTATTGACTTAGCTCTCTACTTCAGAAGAACATTTCTCTCATCCAAAACCATACGTTTTTAAAGTTCCATGTCATTAGAATCTAAGTTTTTTCATGTCGTGCTGGTAGCACGGATATCCCTGACCCTCTCTCGCCACTTTTCCTTATCGTTCATTGCCTCAGGCAGGTCTTCTGGACAACATCCCGTATCCTCACATAGTTGCTGAATGTATGTTCGTGCTGGTCGTCTTGCTTTTGCACGGCTATGTGTGGGGGTCCATAAGAGTACATCACTTATGAGTCTGTCCCTACTTCTCCTGCAGTGTCCTGCATGTCTGGTTCGTCTAACTTGAATATTTAAAGTGTGGGTCATGGTTATCTTTCGATGGCTGTTTTATTCTCTTCTATAGAAGCCACTCTTATAGAGGAGCAGCAGTAGTTCCCCGATCGAACTAACGATCCTGAGCATCTGAGTTTAATTCAACGTAATTTACGCAGTATTATAAAAAAAACTTAAAAACTTTTTAAAAACAATTTTTACACTTGCAAACAACCAGTGATGATGCCATGGGAAGGGTTCAAAAGAGTTCGGGACAATTTCGGTAAATACATCAACCAATATCAACCGAAAACCAAAACTCTTGTAAAGAACATTGAAAGAATGCTAATAAAATTATATAGATAAAATGTTTCTTCATTACTTAATTAGACATAATCAAATATATAAATATATATATATATATATATATATATATATATGTGTGTGTGTGTGTGTGTGTGTGTATGTATGAGCTAATTCTTATCCATATCTCTTTATATCTGCAAAAGGACTGGCTTGAGACGGATCTCAAGAAAGAGCTTTAACAGATAAAATCTTGATAGATAGATAGATAGATAGATAGATAGATAAAAACACTGAGATAGCTAGAGCTGAACAAACTGAGATAGACAATTGTTTTGATAGATTGAACGGCGGATAGGAGAAGACGGCAGCATATATTTTACTGGTGTCATCTGGTAAACCTATATTTAGTGTAAGCATGAGGATATTGTCAATAATTTGAATTCACTACTTAAGCCCTGCCTAATATATGTTTAATAAAAAATATCATAATTTTGCTTGAAAACTCTAAATCAATACGCTATCTATATTTGACAAATGATTTCTCATGAGAAGTCGGTGAAAATAATTGTTTATTTCAGCTATAATAATTCCTTAAAATCTTCGTCACATGCGGCCTTGTATTTTCCTATTTTTTGCACAAGTATATCTCCGTCTGTTAATTATCTATCTATCTATCTATCTATCTATCTGTGTGTTCGTGTGTGCGTGCTCTTAAGTGCGTGCATCTGTGTGTGTATGTGTGTTGCAGGGTATTTATATTTACGTATTTCGTTATTTCTCAAGATTCTGTTTTCATTTTGTTTCACTTTTATCATCCAAAACTTGAAATATTTCTTCATAAAGTTGCCTGTTTTTAAAGTTTGCTACTGTGATCTATCTATCTATCTATCTATCTATCTATCTACATTATTCTAATAATATAGCTATTTTGGTTCGTTCATGTGTTCATACAAACATATCTCAGTACATTATCTATCTATCTATCTGTTGGCTGAAGCTGTAGAATGCACAGATTGCATCTGAAAGACCCCTCGCCAAACCAGTGTCCTGGATTATGATATTAAACAATCAGATATAGAGGCTATTGCCTTGCAGATTTGGTTTGGTTTGGTTTGTTGGGTTTTATGGCATATCAACCTTCGTAGATTATTTAACGCAAAATCCATTTTTATATGAATAATCTGTTCTATTTAAAACAATTCAGTTTAGCATAAGTACACAGTTTAATTGTCAAAAATATTTCTATTTCAAACAGTTCTAGTTCAAGCAGTTATATGTAACAATTCAGTTAAGTGTAAATAGAGTTTTAAATGTCGAAAAACAGTTCTATTTCAAATAATTCAGTTAAGCATACGTACGCAGTATGGTTTGATTGTCAAAAACATTTCTGTTTCAAGCTATTCACTTTAATCGAACAATTCAGTTTAGCATAAGTATGCTGTTAGTTCTATTTAACCCATAGAGAGGACCCAATCAGGTGCTACCACTCCGGGTCAGAGTGGACCAGGGAGCAATGGCTATGAATGGGTACTCCGCATTCCCCAAAGCTCCGGCGCTGCTGGAACCTCACCATCAGATTGTATAGTGTCATATACAGGACACTCGTTAGGGGGGTCTTTACCCTCTGCATAGGTGCAGTCGGTGTATTCTACAGCCCCAGCCGACAGGGCAACTTGCAGATTTGAGGATTGCAGAGTACCCCTTCATTGCCATTGCTCCAAGGCTCACTCTGGCCCCGATTGGTAGCATATGATAGAGATCTGTCGACAGGTCAAATAGAACAGTTTGATATTTAAACTGTGTATAAACAAATGACTTACGTTAAACTGAATTGTTAGAAATAGAAATGTTTAACCATTTAAATGTGTCTAAACAAATGGCTGATGTCGAATTGAATTGCTTGTGATCCATTGCAATACTAAAACTCTTTATCTCTGTGGCCAAATTGAATTGTTTGTGCTATATAGCGGTTCTTGGAAACATTTAAACCGTGTGCCAACAAATGTCTTATGTTAAATCAAATTCTTAGAAATAGAACTGTTTGTTCATTTAACTATGTGCAAACAAATGAATGGTATTTAATTGAAGTGTTAGTGATAAATAGTCATTCTTGGAACCATTTAACGGTGTGAAAACGAGTGAATCGATGAATAGAATTATAAGCGTTGATTATGAATACTTGAAACTCTTTAACTGTGAGCCTAAATAGAATTTTTAGTGTTACATAACGATGCTTGAAACTATTTAACTGTGTGCAAATAAAATTATTTACGTTAGATAGCAATATACGAAACCATTTGAGTGAGTGTAAACATATGATCAATACTAAATAGGACTATTCGTGTTAGACTATTTGGAACCATTTAACTGTGTGCATACAATAGTAATACTTGCGTAAAATCAACTTTTTTTTCTGATTTCCATCAATAAAATTAAAACGAAGTTTCTTCCAGGCAGCAGTCGTATCGATACTGCTGTATGGATGCGCAACATGGACGCTAACAAAACGGCTGGAAAAGAAGCTAGACGGCAATTACACAAGAATGCTGCGAGCAATATTAAACAAGTCCTGGCGGCAACACCCCAAAACGCACCAACTATACGGCCACCTGCCTCCAATCACGAAATCTATCCAAGTTAGACGAACCAGACATGCAGGGAGGAGCTCATAAGAGATGTACTCTTATGGACCCCCACATATGGCCGTGCAAAAGCAGGACAACCAGCTCAAACATACATTCAGCAGCTATGTGATGATACGGGATGTAGCCCTGAAGATCTGCCAGAGGCGATGAACGATAGGGAGATGTGGCGAGAGAGGGTCAGGGATATCCGTGCTAGCGGCACGACATGATTATGATGATGATGATGAAAATCAACTTAACTCTAACTGATTTACAAATAAGATTACCTTCAAACCATTGACTTATGAATAAATTTTATAACCCTTTTACTGCATCCAAACAAATGACCTTTAACTCGTTTAAAAATGTTGTCAATAAAATATTCGTTTACAAATCATAATATTTATTAAGAGGATTTAGCATTAAATAGCCTACAAAGGTTGATATCCCATAAAACCCGAGAAAAACAAAATAAATCTTAGTTCAGTCTATTTATTTAATACAGCTTTGTATGATATTATATATATATATATATATATATATATATATATATATATAGTGATCACCATCTCTCTCTCTTTATATATATATATATATACATGTTTGTGTGTGTGTGTGTGGGGGGGTGTATTTAGAGGTGACCGTGATGCTCAGGTTTTCGTTGTAGGAAATAGATACGGTGACCCGAACTCAAATTCTGGACATTTCACACTGTACTATTATCTTTGGGAAATGTATGAATCCAAATATTCTCTCTTCAGCTATTGGTAAGTAATAAGGTGGATTCGGTTCTTTAGACTTAGTAAGGCAACCAGTCTTCGAGAAGGAAAACTTTGAATTCAGACCCCGCTTTTAAACTGACATATGTAACATCCTGCTTGTTCTGAGTGGTTGGTAAATACACACACACACACACACACACACACACACACACATATATATATATATATATATATATATATATATATATATATATATATATATATTCTTATGCGTATATAATTTGGGTAGCCATCTCGTTTGATCTGGTCATATCTATCTCTCTATCTATCAAATATTAGGACCTTGAATAAGTTCACAATCTCTTCCGACAGATGGCATTCCCAAAACTGCGTATGTGGTGTTTCAGCAGTTAACGCGTCTATAAAGATGTTCTTTAAGCAAGCTTTAAATCCAATGAATGCCATTTCGCCAAAGCATAAACAACTTTGTTTTTTAAAGCGTTAAACATGTCGGATTTCGTGCCAATGTGTATTTATGGGGAATTTCGCCGCACAATTTTATTCAAAAGAAATCTGCAGCTGAAACAAAGAATTCTTGTTGAGACTTACGGCAACCATGCTTTGTCGTAAACAAGATGCAGAGATTGTTTTAGACGCATCAAAACTAATGATTTTTATGTTAAATATAAAAAGACGAAGTATTAGAAACATTACTTCAAGAAGACTCATGTCAGACGCAAGCTGAATTAGTTGAATAAATTTGAACTGTTTCGAACCCTTTAGAAAGCATTAGGAATGATTCAAAGTAAGGACATTCGGTGCTGTGGGACCTGAAGACAAGAGATGACAAACAGAGTGTTGTCACTTGTAAACAGCTGCTTCAACGACAGAAAAAGAAACTTTTTGCATCATATAATGACTATCGATGAAAAGTGGATAGACTCCGATAACCCAAAGCTTACAAGATCTTTGGGTAAGCCTGGCCAACCATCAAAATCGGTAGCAAAACCGAATATCCATGGTTCAAAGCTTCTGCTATGCATTTGGTTTGCCCAATCAATGAGTGTCCTGGATATAACACGAAACAGTCTGATGGTAAGTTACCAGTAATGCTTGGGCTTTGGGAAATGCGGAGCACTCCTTCATTGCCATGGCTCCCAGGTCCACTCTGGCCCGGAGTGGTAGCACCTGATAGGGCCCTATCTATGAGTTAAATAGAACTAACGACATACTTATGCCAAACTGAATTGTTTGACTAAACTGAATAGCTTGAAATAGAAAGATTTTTGACTATTAAACCGTACTTACATTTAAACTGCATGCTTATGTTAAACTGAATTTTTTGAAATAGAACTCTTTTTGACATTAAAACTGTATTTACACTAAACTGAATTGTTTAACATAGAACTCTTTTGACATTTAACTGTGTGTAAACAAAATCTGTACTTATACTTAACTGAATGTGCTGAATTAGAACTGCTTGATTAGACTGAATAGCTAGAAATAGAAAAGTTTTTCACAATTAAACTGTACTTGCATTTAAAATGCATGCTTATGCTAAACGGAATTGTTTGAAATTGAACTGTTTTTGACATTGAAACTGTATATACACTAAACTGAATTGTTATATATAACTGCTTGAATAGTTTCAAATGGAAATGTTTTTGACAATGAAACTGTGTATTCATGCTAAACTGAATTATTTTGAATAGAACTGATTATTTACATAAAAATGGATTTGGCGTTGAATAACCTACAAAGGTTGAGATGCCATAAAACCCAACGAACCAAACAAAACTATGCATTTGGCGGGATCAGCTGGGTGTAGTTTATTAAGTGCTTTTCAACCCGACCGAAACTATCAGGGGGGGGTCTTCGTGGTGTAATGGTTAAAGCGATGGACTGCGGAATCGTAGTAAGCGAGTTCGTACTCCAGTCGCGCGATTACGTTCACTTTCGGGCAAATGCCCTTGGGAAAGGTTGAACCCCCTTATCCTCCAAGCTATGGGTTAAATAGTACCATTACTGTTCTTTTATGAGAATAGCTTTGGCATTAAATAGCCTTCAAAGGCTGACATGCCATTAAACAAAGAAACCGAACCAAAGCCCTTATTGTTAGTTGAGTAAGGATTAGTAAATCCACATTTACTGAAGACATATCTGCTTTTTCGCTTATTCATACGATTTAGGTAGGTTCGAAATTAGCAAAGAAAGTTGACTTATCCATTAATCTAAGTGGCTAAGAAATACTGTTTTTGGTATTTGTGGAGGGAAGTATTTAAAAATTTGTTTGGGTTTAGAGTCGTCATTTTTTTTCGCGGCAAGTCAAATATTGTTGTCAGCGAGGTATCTCAAAATGTAGAAACTAGAGCAAATACATCGGTTGGTTTGATAAATAAAAAAATACAGATAGAAAACTTCTTGCTTCTCAAGAACACCTTTTGCACATAAATTAACCTTTTATTATAAAGGACAGCAGCTGAGTTCCCATATATATATATATATATATATATATATATGTATGTGTGTGTGTGTGTGTGTGTGTGTGTGTGTGTGTGTGTGTGTGTGTCTGAATTTGCTTGTAATTATGAGTTGTGTGTGTGTGTGAGTATGTGTGTGTGTGTGTGTGTGTGTTTGCTTTTATGTATTGTGTGTGGGTGAGTGTGTGTTTGCTTGTAAGTATATATATATATATGTATATATATATGTATATTGTGTGTGTGTGTGTGTTTACTTTTATGTATTGCGTGTGGGTGAGTGTGTGTTTGCTTGTAAGTATATATATATATATATATATATATATATATATATATATATATATGTGTATATATATATATATAGATATATATATATATGTATATATTTTGTGTGTGTGTTTGCTTTTATGTATTGTGTGTGGGTGAGTATGTGTTTGCTTGTAAGTATATATATATATATATATATATATTGTAGGGGGGTTGCTTGTAAGTATGTATGCTGAATGGGTGAGACTGTATACTCTTCGATACGTGCATATACAAGCAATGTACAAACTCCCTGGTACACACATATATTTAAGGGAGAGGGAGATTGATTGAGTAGGAGGAAAAACCATGAAAATATATGTATGTATAGGTGTGTGAATGTGTGTGTGTGTGTGTGAACATGGATGTACGTTCATATACTGGAGAGTACACATTCACACACATATACACACAGAGGATACCTATATATATATATATATATATATATATATATATATATATATATATACATGTGTGTGTGTGTGTGTGTGTGTGTGTGTATATATATGT
>OY757946.1:37748042-37765542 GCA_963585895.1 Sepioteuthis lessoniana | reverse complement strand
TGTATTAGTAATAGAAACCTCCAGGACTTATCTGTGATAAGGTGCGAAGAGATTACAAAGAAATTTAATCCAGCATTAAATATTTTCTTCTTCTACCCTCAAATACGTGTAAATAGTAGGACAGGCTTGCTTTAACTTATTTTGTCAAACAATCTAAGATGAAGATAACTCTTACTTCAAACCAGTTGTAGACTTGTTAATGAATCCATCTGGTCTTCTTTCATCGATGAGACGAAACAGGAGTTTTAGCCTTGCTTAGACAACCAATCTAGGAGAAGGAAACTATATATTCAAAACAACTTTATTCCACTTTAGAATTAAAATTGGTATAGTCCTGTTGGGAGTGTGAAGATCAGTGATTTCCCACGGGGACCCAAATGTGCCTAATGGGGCGATGTGGGCTCACCAGTGGGTGGTATTATAACAAGGGCGGCAACGGCTGTAGAGCTACAGAAATGATAGGGTGGTTAAACTGTTGAGAGAAAAATGTTTGGTATGGCTTGGTTTGGTTTGGTTTTATGGCATATCAACCATTGTAGGTTATCATTGCCAAATGCATTTTTATACATATATATCCAATATATATGATTTTGGTTAGTTTGGTTTTATGGTATATTAACATTTGTAGGTTATTAATTCCAAATCAATGTTTATACCGATAAAAAGTTGTATTTCAAACATTTCAATTTAGTTTAAGTACACAGTTTCAATGTCAAGACAGTTCTATTTCAAATTATTCAGTTTAGTATAAGTAGACAGTTTAGTTCTATTTGAGCCATAGATATGACCCTATCAAGTGCTCCCAATCAGGATCTGACTGCGATGGCAATAAAGTTTTACCCCGCATTCCCCAAAGTTCCATCAATACTGGAACATCTCTATGAGATTGTTTAGAGTCAAATCAAGGACACTCGTTGGCGGGTATTACTCCACTGCAGAGATGTAGTCGGTGTATTCTGTCTGAAGCCTCAGACAACTGGGCAATTGAGAAAGAGAGAGAGAGAGAGAGAGAGATAAAGAGAGAGAGAGAGAGGGAGAAAGAGATGTAACTCGTATTGTAATATAATGGCCGAGGGATTTCGTTTATGCGTTTAGGCTGATAACCTTTCGGCTCAGTGCATGGGTTAGTTAGGTGCAACATTAACGCAGGTGTTCATGCGCACGCGGAGCGGATTGTTACTTAGAGATGTCACAATAGCCCCGATGGGAAACGGGGCTACAGAGTGCGGGTGACGTCACGCACCAGAAGCGCGCGGAGGGTTTTGGGAGATTTGAAGTAAGTTAGTTGATTTAAGTCCTGCCTCGGGAGAAGACGGTTGGCTTTTACTAGCTCGCCGAAGCCAGGTCAGTGGCCTTTTGCGGGTGCCGCACGAGATGGGGTGCAGATGGAAAAGCTAGAATGTCGAAGAACCTTTAAACTCAAAGGTAATAAAAAGTTTCGTACCTGAACTAAGAAGTCGTAAGAGTTTTTCGTGTTTCGAGATTCCTATGTTCTATGTATATATGTTATGAACATTCTATGTACGTTTCACACATAGCCATATCATGGCTATGGTATAGTATCAATGTCAACAGTAAAGAGAGCAAATTGTTGGTCTTGAACAAAAACTCCCCTATCATTTGTGTTAGGTATCACAATAAGCAAAACCTGAAACAGTAAAGAAAAGAAAGAGAAGAAAGCCGTTTAAGTAGTGACCAAATCAGACGACTCATGAGAGAACTGGACATTTGTAAAGTCGTGAAAAAAGGAATTGTTTGAAATCGATTTCGTTTGTCTTAAGAAAATCTCTCAAGACAACGTAAATCTATTTCAAAGAAAATAAAGACTATTAATTTTCTTTGAAATTTACCGACGTATTGGAAGCCGTGAAAATGACTAAAAAGTATTCCTTTCATTTTTACAACACTTCCTTCTTATTTAGCTTGACTAACAAAAACAGCTTGACAAAACACACCAAAAAGAAAAAAACAAAACAAAAACAAAAAAAAAACAAACATATACAACCTTTTGTGACAACATTTTCACACATTTTAACTCTTTGAATAGTTTTAAAATTTTTAGCCATTCTGGTAGTTCAAAGTTTCAAATCGAAGAATATACATTCAAAAAAAAAAAAAGATCAATTATTGCATGCAAACCCTGAGAATGGGTGACCGAAAATAAAGGTTTCGTCAATACTTCGAATATGATGTAATTCCATCAATTAATAACGAACCTTTATCAGTATTTGATATCGGAGAAAAATATCTCAAATGAAGGAAGGAGACCTTCAAGAATGATTGAACACTTAATCACAAATCAACCGGACAAAGCAAAAAAAAAAAAAAAAAACAAACTATTTCCATGATGTACGGAAATAAATTCAAAATCTGATCTTCACCCAGAGAAA
Source organism: Sepioteuthis lessoniana (assembly GCA_963585895.1). Lineage (NCBI taxonomy): Eukaryota > Metazoa > Mollusca > Cephalopoda > Myopsida > Loliginidae > Sepioteuthis > Sepioteuthis lessoniana. The sequence continues at coordinate 37,763,152 of OY757946.1, read as the reverse complement.
TGTTCTAAAAAAAAAAGGAATCCAAATTGAGAGGCAGCGAATGATCGCGTTGCAGGACCGATAAATACGTCGATCTCACAAACAAGTGGTGACCCCGACGTAATCCGACGGGGACTGTATTCAACAGCATGGTCTTTCTTCATTTCAAGTGTTATCTTTAAACACTTTTCGATTTGTACATTTCACTGAATTCACGTCTATTCCGCATTGTGTTTAAACACCCCACGTGACACTATGGTTACAACACCCAACATGGTGTTCTAACACCCCACATGACACCATGTTTACAAAGTCCAAATAATTGAATATGCCGCGTTTTATACGTTACTTTGGTTCTCCCACGTAGCGGCTGTTAAAAGAACTCACTGAAAGACAAGGGATGTAATCCTACACTAATTGAGTGTAGAAACTGAATATGTCATCAACATTATTAAAAAAGTCTCTGATGATGAAGTTTTAATTTTGAAATTAATTAGACTCGAATAATTATTTAGTCCCCTAAATTAATACAATACAATATAGTTTAGTATTTCATTGTGTTTCAATATAAAACAATCCATGATGAATTAAACACATAAATTGCTTGAGCAAATTTGAATTTATACATAAATTACTTCAAAACTAAAAGTGTGAATTATGGTTTAAAGTCCTAACAGGCAGTTGAAGCGTCTTTTGTATAACTTGAAGAGTCGTTAATAGTAATTTACAAAGCTCTTTGCTTCCATGTGGCACAAGGCCGAATGAATGAGGCGCCCAATGAGACTCGAACTTACTCGAGTAGGTTTGCTAGTCTAGCTTGCTAACAATTACACCACCAGAGGTACCCTAAAGAGTCGTTAATAGAATGGAATCTGTCGAGTGAAGACTTACATAAAAGCATGGTAACATCCATCTTGAAATGACCTCACCCGTTTGTACGTTGGGTTGTCAAGATAGGATAGGAGAGAGAGAGAGAGAGAGAGAGAGAGAGAACTTGACTTTGTTGCCGCGTTTTATACGTTATTTTGGTCCTCCCACATAGTGGCTGTTAAAAGAACTCATTGAAAGACAAGGGATGTAATCCTACACCAATTGAGTGTAGAAACTGAATATGTCATTAACATTATTAATAATCCATAAACTTCAAAGAATAAAAATAAGAGTAGAATATATTTCGAAATTTACAAATGCTTTTTGTCTATCGATATTTTTTACTGGACAACCCACGGTTGATTAATTAGAAATAATCAAAGTGGGTCTTTTTCAATAAAAGTACACCACGTTTTTTTTTCATTTCCTTTATTTCTTACTTATATGTACTTGTAATATAATGGCGGATGGATTTCGTTTTATGCCTTTGGGCTTAGTTAGGCTGAGAACCTTTCAGCTCAGTGCATGGGTTACTTAGGTGCAACATTAACACAGGTGTTCACGCACGCACGCGGAGCGAACGTGTCACTCAGAGATGTCACAGTAGGGAAACGGGACTACAGAGTGAGAGTGACGTCACGCACCGAAAGCGCGCGGCGGATTTTTTGGGATTTTGAAAAAGTCAGTTTGTTGAGTTGAGTCCTGCCTCGGGAGAAGACGGTTGACTTTCGCTTGCTCGCCGAAGCTAGGCCAGTGGCCATTGTGGCAGGTGCCACGCGTGTTGAGGGTGGGGGGCAGATGGAGAAGCCAGAATAGAAAGAACGCGTATCTCCTTATGTTGGAGAACCTTTAAACTCAAAGGTAATAAAAGTTTCGTACCTGAACTAAGAAATCGTAAGTGTTTTTCGTGTTTCGAGATTCCTATGTTCTATGTATATATATATGAACATTCTATGTCCATTTCGGATATCCATATCTGGCTATAGTACATACTTCAGTTGTTTTTAATTGTTTTTGATAATCATTTTACCAAGTCATTTTTCAGACATAAAAGGAAATAACACAAAAATGATATTTTCCCTACAAATAAAAAAGATAATAAAGTAAATACATTTATACTAAATATTTATTTGTATTATTTATGTAAAAATAATTTCAGTTCTACCATCAGTTTTTACGGGAACTTCGTAAGTAATTTAATTATTTGTATGTACTTCCAATCCCAAAATCGGAAACAAAAAGTGCTGTTACGATTCAATCTTTAAACTAATGGCCACCCAATATTGGTTTTTATCATTAAGGGTTTTCGGACTTCATCTTTAATGTTATTTCCACAAAGTTTGGTCCGATATGTCCTCTGGCCTTCTTCAGGTGTTTGTCGAACTCTGGAACATACACGGAACTTTGAACTACGTCCTTTATTGAATCCACGGGGGTCGTGTGTTCTGGCTCCGTAAGCCATAACCGGGTACAAGAGTTAAGTATTCCTATATTGTTACTCGCCTTCAGTCAGGATTGAACCAGCAATTTCCAGATGAGTGTCTCTCGAAGCTTAAGGAACCAACACCTATAACCATTACGCTATGTGTCCTGTTGGACAATTCAGAGTGAATTTTTAGGACTTATAAATTCACTCCAAATTGTCCAGCAGGACAAATGGCGTTGGTTCCCAAAGCTTCAAAGGAGACAACTTTTTAAGGTTGGCCCAAACGCAGAACCGTAGCCTAGACGAGCCTGACATTCCCAAAAAAGCCTTGGGCTCCATCAGCATTACATTATAAAGGGTCGTCACAGGCACCAGCCACTCCGTGGAGGGTTAGAACCTGGTAAGACAGTACCCGGAGGCTCGAGGAATGTCAGTCTCGGCTGCGTGACGCGATTCCTACGCCTCTCCAGTCCTTGTGTCAGGCAGCCTCGATTAACTACCATATACAGAGACATGAGATACCGGATCAGATCCATGCCGATAACACCATGGCCGGTCGAAGTGTGCCCCTCTACTGAATTGGTACAATTGGGTAAAAGCTTTGCTACCAACGGTATTTGTTGCACGCCCCAACAAATGGGGGGGGGTATGACACAAGGCCTATTTTCACCTGGGTCTGGGTGCTGAGCCATATCCAAGACACGCCCGACATTTCCCAAAATGCCTTGGGCTCCGTCGGCATACCCGATAAAGAGGTGCCAGGCGATAAACTTAGTCCCTCCTAAGAGGATTAGAACCTGGGGAGACGCCCCCCTGAGGCTCGAGGAATGGTAGTTTGGGCCATGCGACGCGAATGCTTGGCCTCTCCGTCAGCTGCGCCAGACAACCGTAACCAGAGACGTGACACACCCAACCAGATCGGTGCCGCTGATACCACGGCCGGCTGGCCGGCCAGAGTATGCACCATCTAATGAATTGGTACAATTGGGCAACACTGTTGCTTCCAACTGGATTTCTGTCAAACGTTATTTCTTTTTTAGAAGAGTCCATTGTGTATTGAATAAAGGGACTGTAGCAGCCACAGATCTATTTCCTTTCACGAATCAATGCCCCCACCAAGAGATTCGGTCAACCACTAACTAATCAACTGGCAGAGCGCATTAATTCCTTCTTCCTATCAAGAACTATTTTTCTAGTTCCTTTTGGTAGAATGGACAAAGTCAGAGAGCCCTCAGCCAGCAGCAGAAACACATCTCTCTCACATGACTGCCACTGATTCCACTTGGAACCCTTCGCTCGCTGCTAGATTCAAACACGCATCCTACAAACCCAGGACCAGCATACTGACCAGCGACACAAAAGAGACACTTTCTGACTCTCACTCCTTTACGCCTACTACTATAATAAACCTTTCTTTGTTGTGTTGTTTAAAAGAAGTTTCGTTATTCATTTGTGTTGCCTAAAATATATAGTGTTAGAGAAATTAACAATTTCCCCCAAACACAAAAGGACGATACCACAGCAATATATATATATATATATATATATATATATATATATATATTATTCAGTCCAGATCCATTGGATCTGAAGAAGTTCAGTTTTCTTTTGGTGTTATTGATATTTATCAATTCTAATAACAGGATGGAAATAAATTTATAATCCTAATGTGACCGATTTTGTTTTTCTTAAAGAAATACATATACATATATATATATATATGTGTGTGTGTGTGTGTGTGTGTGTGTGTGTGTGTACGTAGGTGTTTTTATGCTAAATACATGATTTGAAAACACATTTTGTGGATACACTGGAAAACGTGACTGAGCTCATTTTTTTCCACTCAGTTAAATGGTTGCAAGTATTGCTATTTAACAGTAAAAATCTAAAATAAGTTATTTGTGGAAATTTGTAAAGAAACTGGTGATCCTGTTTCAACGAATATCAGCAGCCCCTTGGGGTCACGTGGTGTCCACTATAAAAAGAGCTCCAACTGAAGACTCTTCTTCTTTTTTCCACTCCCACCGCTGTTAGCAACAGGTCCATTCATAGCAGCTCTTGACGGTAAACGTATTTGGTACTTTCAACACCAGCCAAGAGCGACGAACGCACCTGCTGAGTTAAAAGGCACCAAGAACACAGCTAAGTTCCAGCAGGCATTTTATCTGCAAAACTTCACCTTACACCTTATAACCTAACCTTACAAAACCTTACCTAAACCTTACTCTTATACACCTACCACCTATCAGAACATTGAACTCTTTTTTGAACTCTTACATATTCGTTGTTTGTTCCATTTCGTGTAAAACCCTGTTTATTGTTGTTGTATATAAATTCTGTTACACAAAAAGTTGTTCGTCTCCTTTCTTCAAAAGCTGTCACCCATCTCCTTACTGCAGTTGAACTATTGTTTATTCTTTTACAAAACGTAGGAATAAACCGGGCTTTTCAGGGCTTATAAAAAGCCCCACACATTGGTTTGCACATTTTTGAATAGATATGCTGATGATTTGTAAGTGAATAAGTTTGAAGGTAATTTCGTTGTAAGTAAGAAGTAATTTGTTAGCACATGAGTATTGCTGTTGTTTCTACACAGTTAAATGGTTTTAATTATTGCTACCGGCTCTTTGGCCTAGTGGTTAGAGTGTTTGCCAATGGTCCAGGAGACCTGGGTTCAATCTATAAGACTATAAAAATGGTACTTGATACCGCCTTGCTTAACACTCAGCAATATAAGGTACATATCAAGGGTAAAGTTGAGCAATCCAGGGAAAGGAGTAGCGCCCTTCCCTACTCTTTGGTGTGGTATCTATCGAAAAGGGAGCCTGCTGGTCGCCCTTGACTAAAGGGAGACAACTTTTACTGACTGATTCCAGTGTATCTTTCGGTTTATTTCTTCTGAATAAAATTCAACATTCTTTTCTTACAAGATTGCATTTCATTTCAACTTGTTTCATTTTGATTAGTTGAACGAATGTTTACATTTAATTTTGCTTAATGAATATTTATCATTACACGAACCTAAACTATATTTATCAAAACTACTACGCTTTGACAAATACAGAGTGTCTCGGTGCAGTAGCTATTGAAAAGGGAGTCTTCTGGTCGCACTCGACTACGGTCGCCAACAACTTACCACAGATAATATTAATCCTTTGTCTGTACGTAGTGAAAGGGTTACAGGTATTGTTAGTTAACACTAATTATTTTATTGAACAGCATTAATTTACTCACTGTTAAATGGTATAGGAATTACAATCTTATATTTTTAAATGGCTGTCGATGCCCTCATGGCGCAAAAAATTCTATGAAAATAGGATCCCTGACTCACTTATCCCCGAAACAAAATGTGGTGGACGTCGGTAAATCAATTAGTTTCGGAACCTATTGAAAAGAGAAATCACGTGTTATCCTATTTACCAACCCCTCCGCTCGGGCAGGATATGACACAAGGTCAATTTTTAAGCGGAGTGTAACAGGTTTTAACTCAGAGTTTTCCTTCTCCTAGACTAGTTGCCTAACCAAGGCTGAAGAACCTAGTCTGTCCTACTATTTACCCATAGCTGGAGGGAGAATAATTGGATTCATACCTTTCCCAATGGTATTAGTGCTATGTGAAATGCAATCAGTCTCGTCCAGGATTTGAACTCGTGTCGCCGTATTCATTTCCTACGACGATAACAATTACACCACGGGCACCTCCAGAAATCACGTGTTATGGGTTTCCAAATACGTCCCGGAGTTTGATTTTGTCCCGCGCAAAATAAATCTTGTGTTTGGAGCCGCTCACGTGACATGTTTTATATATATATATATATATACTCTACACTTTCGATAGTTCACTCTCTCATTCTTTACTCTCCCTACTAACGCGACATTAGTCAAGACTCGTAACATGGGCGTGTATATAGTCAGCGACTCTTTCCTCTCTCGATCTGCCTATCGGTTGGACGTTTTCCAGTCTCGCGCATGCGCACGGCCGCAGACCTTTCAACACATCCCGATAGAGATACGTCTTTCAAAGATACATTGCCATTCTCATGTATATTAGTTCGTCGCATGGAATACTAGGTCAACCTACATATAGTCACACAGGACAATTTTTAATATTCTAGTGTCCCGCATACATCTACCTTATAACACATAAACGTAAGTAAAGATTCTCACATTCTCATAATATTCGAATTAGTTCCAAACACACACGCACATACGAATATTTAACAAACTATATGTTGTGATGCTGGCAAAAGAAAGACACGAGGAACACAAAAAGGTTGATAGAAAAACATATATTCAAGTAACAAAAACAAGATACAAGTTAACAGGGTTAGACAGTTGTTAGTTAATAGGAAGCGACTATTTTCCACTATGCAAATGTTATCACGTGATTGTGTCACGTAAGTTTGGATCAACTCTATTGAATTCCTGTCAACTCTCCGTTGACATGTATTTATGGAGGAGGGTGAGTCTATTACGTACGAAGTACGACACTATATTTGGACATTCATATTGTTTTTGTAATGTTTCTTGATTTTTCTTGCTAGTATATAAATTCACTTTGTTTATTTTGCATTGTCGTGAATATTCTTTTGTCTACGTGATTTATATAGTTGGCATTTTAAGAATATACCCCACAATGGTTCTAAGTATTGCTATGTATCCCTAATAATTCAATTAAACATCAGTCATTTCTTTAAAAGGTCAAACAATTCTATTCGACTCCTAGTAAAGTTGGCGACCGTAGTCGAGGGCGACTGTTATATTTTGACCTTTTGACCCGGCCCAAAATGCCATTCAATGGCAGTTAGGAGAGGAAACGTGGGCGGAAATTGGCTGATGAAATGGGACGAGCTAAAAAATTTCCATGGCACACTCATAGACTGATGCACCGGAAAAGAGTGACCTGGGAACTGCATGACAGTTATTTCCGCTTGATGACGATCAAACATGCGATTTCAAAGATCGAGTGGGCGTTGAACCATTATATAACTCAGTTGAGTTTGAGTCCGAGAGGAGTTGCCAGTAGAGTTGGAGACGGAGATAGACGAGATGTGGTAGGGAAAGCCACATCAAGCGGAAGGGGCCTTTGGGCCCTGATGAATTGGGGTCCAGAGAAGTTGCTGATAAGGTGCCGTAAAGAAAGCCATCACCCAGCAGAGTGGCCTCTGGACCTCCGGTTGAGCATCAAAGAACAAGAAAGACACAACGTCACGGCTATAAGTTTGGGGTCAGAATATTTCAGTTATGTTCGGTCTCCAGCTCCCTCTCACACACAAACCTTGAACAACCCTTTCGAACCCTTGCAATAAATTGAGAGGTATATGTTTTGTTAAAGAAGTCTTCCTGCGTGCGTCGTTTATTACTGCGTCTGATAAATTTATTGCGTCAGTATGTATCCTGCATGAACATGTATATGTGTATTTAAGCATATTTATTATATGAGTATATAACACGACCAGAAGGCTCTATTTTCAATAGCTACTACACCTAGGTGTAGGGGAGCGCGCTGCTATTTCCCTCGACTGCCCTACTTTACCCTTGATACGTACCTTATATTGCTGAGTATTAAGCAAGAAGGTATCAAGTACCGTTTTTAAAGTCTTTGGTATGACTCGACTTGGGATTGAACAGGTCTCCGAGACCATTGGCGAACTCTCTAGCCACTAGGCTAATGAACTCTTACATAGGTCTTTATCAGGTGCTACCGATCCGAGTCAGAGTAGACATGGCAGTAATGGCAATAAAAGAGTACTCCACATTCCCCAAACCTCTAAAACTTGAGCCTCACCAACAGGACACTCGTTGGAGGAGTCTTACCCCGCTACAGAGATGCAGTCCGTGTATTCTACAGCCCCAGCAAACTCGGCTACCAGGACACTTGTTGGGGGAGACTAACGCCTCTACAAAGGCAGTCAGTGTATTCACTGTTGTTGAGGAAATGTGTGTATCCATTTAAATGTCATTAAGGACACACAGGACACTCGTTAGGGGAGTCTAACCCCTCTTCAGAGATATAGTCTCTGTATTCACTGTCATTGAGGAAATGTGTGTATCCATTTAAATGTCATTAAGGACACAAAGGACACTCGTTGAGGGAGTTTACCCCCTCTTCAGAGATGTAGTCGGTGTATTCTGTCATTGAGGAAATGTGTATCCATTTAAATGTCATTAAGGACACACAGCACACTCGTTGGGGGAGTGTAACCCCTCTTCAGATATGTAGTCTGTGTATTCACTGTCATTGAGGAAATGTATGTATCCATTTAAATGTCATTAATGGCTGACAGGACACTCATTGGGGAGTCTAACCCCTCTTCAGAGGTAATCAGTGTATTCACTGTCATTGGAGAAATGTGTGTATCCATTTAAATGTCATTAAGGACACACAGGACACTCGTTGGGGGAGTGAAACCCCTCTTCAGAGATGTAGTCTGTGTATTCACTGTCATTGAAGAAATGTGTGTATCCATTTAAATGTCATTAAGGACACACAGGTAACTCGTTGAAGGAGTTTACCCCCTCCTCAGAGATGTAGTCATAGTATTCACTGTCATTGAGGAAATTTGCCAAAGGCATTAGCACAATGTAAAACGCAGCCACTTTGTCCTGGTTATGAACTTAGGACACTGATTAGATTTCCTATAAAGATGACCGTTATGGTGAGCGCGTTTCCAGGGTGTAGGTCTAAAACACTAACCCGCAAAAACCTAATTGCTACTGAAATAAGACTATCACTGGCGTTGTTTGTATTACATAGCTATATACACGAATATGGCCATGTGCGAAATGGGTGAAATGGACATCGTATGTTGGTAACATATATACATCGAACATATAAAGAACATAGGAATCTCGAAATTCGAAAACACGTAACGACTTCTTGTTCAGGTACGAAACCTTTTTATTAACTTTGAGTTAAAGGTTTCGACATAAGCAGAGACACAATCTCGCTATGCCGTCTTACTCATTTCGCTCCTATCTCGTGCGGCAACCATGGCGCGCAAAATTGTCTCGCCGCTGCGAGCCCAAAAGTGAACCGTCTCGGTCCGGTGTCTAATTTCAACTCTCCTAACTTTCTTCGAAATCCTCAAAATCCTCTGTTCGCTTCCGGTGCGTGACGTCACCTGCACTTTGTCACCCGTTTCATCATCTCAGGCTATTGTGACATGTCTGAGTGACGTGTCTGCTCTGTGCGCGCGCACGCGTTACCACCTACATCAAGGTTGTACCTAACTAACCCATGTGCTGAGCCGAAAGGTTCTCAGCCAAGCTAAACCCAAAGACATGAATGGAAATTCCTCGGCTATTATATTACATTTGTCTGCCTGTGTATTCTACATTGCCCAAAGCTCTAAGTCTGAAACCTCACCATCAGATTGTTTAATGTCGTATCCAGGACACTCGTTCGGAGAGTCTTACGCCTCTGCAGAGAAGCAGTCGGTGAATTCTGCATTCCTAGTAGGCTGAGGTCAGTGACTTAAGATGAGAGGAATAGCCGTCCACGCCCGTCATTGAAAAAACTAAATGATCGAAGTAGTTTTCTTTTCAACGCTTCGAAACAGATTAGAGTTTCAGCTTGCTATGCCGTTTTTAAAAATTACAATCTTGTTTAATTAGGCACAAGTTAATTTCCTGCAGTTTCGTGTTTATTTTATTTATTTTGTTTAAACTATCAGTGTAACATATCCATGATACAGATATGTTGACAATACGAAAATGTTATGCATAGGAATCGGGAAACACGAAACACTTCCGACTCTCTTAGTTCAGGTACGAAACTTTTTATTACCTTTTTGAGTTTAAGGTTTTTCGACATGAGGAGAGAGAGAGAGAGAGAGAGAGAGAGAGAGAGAGAGAGAGAGAGAGAGAATTTCTTTCTATGCTGACTTTTCCATCTGACCCTACCACGTGCGACACCCCGCCGCAAAATACTGGTCTCGTCTCGGCGAGCTCCGAAAATCGTCTTCCTTTAGCGTCGAATCTCAACTAACTAAACCGAAAGGTAAGATATGCAAAACGAAAAATGATAATCTAAAAAAAAAATCCTTCCGCAATTATATAACATCAACAAGTTAATTTCCTGCAGTTTCGTGTTTATTTTATTTATATTGTTTAAACTATCAGCGAAATATACCATATTATTTCTCTTGCTTTCCATGTCCATACATATCATTTTAAAAATAATTAAAATAGATCCAAAAAGGTTATTAAATCGTCGCTGGTAATTTCCATTAGAAAGCCATTGAACTTCGCTGTGTAACGAAAGACCCCCACATGCTTTATTTTCGTTTCAAAGGTGCCGAAATAAATGTTTATTCAAGGGATGAATGCATGTTTATAAAGGGCTTTTATCTTATTCACTGCTTTAATTACAACTTGCAAAATATCGTGCATCACGGAGATGCTTTCTTGTTAATTGTTGACGATGTATAATTCCGTGGACAGGAAAAATGTTCGAAATGTGATGTTTTTTAAAAACAGGATAAAAATCAATGATGAAAACCAATCTTCGAAAGGGCACTTTCAGTTGCATATGACATCACGTTAGTAAAAGTAAATGTTTCTCTCGTTGAAAAAAATATCTTAACTGTCTTGGTGTCAACTCCAATTTGTCTAGTAAGCTAGAATTCCTCAATAAACGTCTGACCCCTATTTAAATAGTGAACCTAAGCCATTAATAGAGCTAGGTTACCACGCAATATCCTCTCATCAATTTGTGAACCAAAGTCAGTTCTTTTAAAATCATAAGTGAGTTTTATTTTAATGTTATTTGCTATTTCATCGATTATGGTCGTATGAGAATCGTTACTTACTGGAACTGACATAATTATATCAGGGGTCACCTTTATCAGAGTTTTGAAGATTTCTTTAACTGCTGCTAAAATAAGTATATCTACAATAAATAGAAGCTTTCCACATCTAGTAAACATTTTTGAGGTTGTTACAGGAGCGATAAATACTTCGATCTCACAAAAATTTATGAAAAAAAAAAGTGATCGGACACGGACCAGGCAAGGAGATGATAAAGAGGAAAATTTGAAATGCCTTGTTTTTTCTTTGGGCTAATCGTACCGGTAGATATAAAATATGCAGAGTCCTTGATGTTCAATGCAGTAAATGTTTTTGGTTTGGTTTGGTTTGGTCTTGGTTTGGTTTGGTTTGGTTTGGTTTTGGTTCAGTTTAGTTTGGTTTGGTTTGGTTTTGGTTTGGTTATATGGCACATCAATAATTGAAGTTTATTAACACTAAATCCGTTTTTATAAATATAAACAGTTCTATTTAAAACAATTCAGTTTAGAGTAAGTACACAATTTAAATGTCAGAAACAGTTCTATTTGAAATAACTTAGCTAAACATGTGTACATTTTTTTATTACTCACAATTAAATGTCAAAAAAGTTATATTTCAAACGCTTAACATAAGTAGAGTTTTTACTTTTTTGTTTACACAGTGTGGAATGTCAAAACAATTATATTTCAAACAATTCAGTTTAGCATAATACATAATTTAAATGTCAAAAACAGTTCAATTTGAAACAATTCAGTTTACCATAGAAAAACAGTTCTATTCAAATCAGTTTAACTTATATACACAGTTTCAATGTCAAAATCAATTCTATTTGAAGGAATTCAGATTAACATAAGGACGCATTTTAGTTATATTTCCCCTGTAGATAAGACCTTATCAGGGGCTGCAACTCCGGGCCAAAGTGAAACTGACAGTGACGCAATTAAGGAGTAATCCTCATTCCCCAAAGCTGCAGCATTACTGGAAACTCACTTTCAGAGTGTTTAGTGTCATTACCAGGACACTCGTTTTGGGTGTCTTACCTCTCTGCAGAGTACCTACATATGTATGGCATGGGTTTGTCAGTGTGTGTGTGTGTGTTTGTGTGTGTGCGTGCGTGAGAGAGAGAGAGAGAGAGAGAGAGAGAGTATGTGTGTGTGTGTTTGTGTGTGTGCGTGCGTGTGTGTGTGAGAGAGAGAGAGAGAAAGAGAGAGAGAGTGTGTGTGTGTGTTTGTCTGTTTGTAACATAAAATGATTGTTTAAATAATGAGTCTAAAATGGTTAAAATACTAATTCTTAACTGTATTATACCTATTTTCAATACTTATATATATATATATATATATAAATATATGTATATATATATATATATATGCATGTATATTTAGTTATATACAAAGATAATGTCAAAACGGTTTTATTTGAAGTAATTCAATTTAGCATAAGGATAATAAAATATATTCAAAAGAAAAATTCCCACCTAAATACCCTCTCTCTCTCTCTATATATATATATATATATATATATAATTTATTTTGCATGTCCAGAGAGAGAAAGGAATATTTTAAAATGAGTCGTTTTTGAAAGTGATTCATAATTTTTAGGATTTATTTATATCGTTCTTACATATAAGTTCGTTTCCAGCTTGTTGCTTTCGTCAGTGAACATATATGGCAGAAAGCCTTGTTAATGGTTTTCATTTGGTTATAGGTTCATATAGAGGTCACTTAATTTGATTAAATAATTCTATTTATTAAATGATATCAAGAATTGTTATCCAACATTGATAATTCTATTTAATATTAATCCTTTCCTTGCTCACAATTAAATTGTTTCAAGTGTTGCTCATCAACCTTAGTAATTTTTTTATCAAGAATTCCTATCTAATTTTTGGACGGTTCGTTGTATTTTACAGTATATCAACCATTTATGGGTTATTTAAAGGCCAAATTAAGTCATTTTAATAAATGTTCAAGCAATTCAGTTTAGTATAAGTAGAGTTTTTTCTTTACACATAGTTAAATGTCAAAATAATTCTATTTCAGCCAACTCAGCAAAGTATAATTTTACAGTTCAAATGTTAAACCAGTTCTAGAACATATTTTCAAAGATGAAAGTAGTTCTATTTCAAACAGTTCAGTTTAGCATAAGTACTTAGTCTCAATATCAAAATAGTTTTATTTGAAGTTATTCAATTTAGCATAAGTACGCAGTTTAATGTCAAAACAGTTCTATTCCAAACAGTTCAGTTTAGCATCCGTAAACTTTAGTTCTATTTGAACTATAAATACAATCCTATTAGATGCTTTCATTCCGGGTCACAGTTGACCTTAGAGTGATGGCATTGAAGGGGTACTCAACATTCAACAAAGATCCAGCATCACTGGAACCTCACCATCAGATTGGTTAATCTTATATCCAGGACACTCGTTGGGAAAGTCTTACCCCTCTGCAGAGAATCAGTCGGTGTATTCTACAGCTGCAACCAACTGGACAACATATCTAATTTGATATTTGGTTTAAAGTCTTACTATTCAACATTAATAATTCTATTTATTAAATGTTTTGAAGCATTGCCATTGAATAACTAATATTCAATATCAATCATTTGCTTTCACACAGTTAAACGGTGTCTAGTATTGCTCTCAAATACAAATGATTCTATTGAATATTGATTGCCTGTGTGGCTACAGTTAAATGGTTTTACTTATTGTTATCTAGCCGTAATAAATATTTTTTTTTAATATTGATCACTAGAGTAAATCATTGAATACCTCTACTACGACCCTACCTGTGGATCAGAGAAGATCTGAAAATGAGAGCAATGTACGTAAAAGCTGCTGACCTTAGTCGAGGGTGACCTGAAAGTTCCCTTTTCAATACATACAACACTGAGGTGTAGAGGAGGGTGCCTCTCCATTCCTTGGATTGCTCCACTTTACTTCTGATCCTTACTTTATAATGCTGAATGTTAAGCAAGGCGGCATCAAGTACCATTTTTTGGAGTCTTTGGTATGTTTATATAATTAGGGAATGATTTTTTTATATTAATCATTTTTTGTTAATTAAATTTTATCATTCAGTTTGGTTTGGCTTTGAACTATTCGGCTCTTAGTTCAGGTGTACAGACGTTGGGTACAGTTTTTAGATAAGGATATGACAATCACATTTGTCATAATAAACCCCAGATAGTAAATGGAGCTGGAGTGAGAATGACGTCATGCCCGGAAGTGATGGTCCTGAGAATTTGAAAATTTTTAAAAAGAGGAGTTGGGAGTTGACAGTGGACAATGTAAGCAGACAGTTGGGTTGTCTGCCTCAATGGTAGACAGTTGAAGTTGAGAATTTGAGATTGGACTATGTGGACAGACAATTGAGTCTGCCATTGGGACATAGAGTTGGATTTCGGCCATTGAAAGATGTTGTTAGCATAGTATGATACGAAAGACTTTTAAGAATTGTGTCTCTCTCATCGTGTCAAAGAACGGAAGTCAAAAAAATTAATAAACCGTTCGTACCTGAACAACAGAGTCCCCTGTGTATTTGACTCCGTCTATTGTGTTTTGTATTTGCGTGGATTACAGTTGTTATAGATATCTTTGAATTATGGCTACGAGTAGAGTGCAATAGTATGACTCGACCTGGGATTGAACCCCGGTCTCTCGAACCATTGGCGAACACTCTACTCATTAGAATTAGACCAATGTGGTACTCCAAATTTCTTAAAGCTTCAGGCCAGGGGCCTCTTGATCAAATACTTTAGTGTCATACCCAAGAAACACGTTGGTAATTTGCCTTACCCCTCTGAAGAAGATAGTCCATGTATTCTTCAGCACGAATCGAATGGGCGGTTACAATTTTAACGTTACAATCATATTTTGAATATATATATAATATCCAGTCAGCGTCAAAAGACAGTGGGTGTGGATTATTTTTTATAGGATATATGAGGAATATCATATAAATCTATGTGAGTGCTCAATGTATGGCTATTGTTAACCCCTTATTCATTCACTGGGATATAACAAAAATCGCATTCAGATCGTAT